>OY992531.1:89593934-90793934 GCA_963921185.1 Dasysyrphus tricinctus
GTCCATCTAACCTCACCCTCCTGTCACGTCTCACAAAGCGATAGACCAATAGCTTACGTGCAATGCGATACTCGCTTTGCAATTAAGCCTTTCGTTGAATCTGCTTCGGCATTTATTTGCATTTTCAACGATTTGCGAAGCTCGATGTTATTCCAGGTGTCTTGGGATATCCAGGAGTCTCTACTTCTCGTCCGCTTGGGTACAGTTTCGGATCCAGCCTCCAGAAAAAGACCTTTTATTTCACCCCACACGTCATCAATTGTTGTGTGTTGAATACCGTTTAATGACGAATTTTTGTCATGCCGAAGGTGTGGGTTCGATTCCCAGCCTTGCCACCTAAAAACAGAAATGTTTTATCCGAGGTACTGCCTCTCGCGAGGAACTGACAAATCACACAAGAGTTTAATTGTCATGAAAAAGTGCTTCCCACTTAGCCGTTCGGACACGGCAAAAAACTGTAGGTCACCTCCATTCCTGGCAACTATTGATAGTACCTCTCATTTAACGTTTTTTTTATTTTGAATTTTCTCATTATCGTCTGCACGGATTTAGACTACCTAATGTTTGTACATACAACTTTCAAATAAATAAAATTAAGAGAAAAAATTGAATTTAATTTATTTTGTTCGACATTTCAAAAATAAAAACTGCCATTTTGTTCAGTCAGTCACCAAGAATTATAGTTTGACATCTTCGACATTCAATTTTTCAAATTTCAACCATTTAAGGAGAACTTAATTTTGACGAATCGCAAGCGGAAATACCACATAGTTACATTTGAACGTTCGACGCGGCGAATCGCAAGTCATAATAGGTGCCTTAATCTACTGTACTGCAATCTTTTTTTTTTTATAAGCATTTCTTGGAATCGTCAATTCAAAATGTAATAACATTTACGTCCTGGTCAGATAGTTTCTAAAAAATTAGTTTTAAAAAAGAGTGTCACCGGCATATACATAAATGTTTTTTGTGTGTTTTTTTTTTACAAGCAATTTATTAGCTTACGGGTGATTGAGCTTTATGACTGCGTCTAACATCAATAAAAATGAATTGCACGTCTCGCAATATAAAGCTAACTCGATGTAATAAAAACAAAAACATGTACGAGTATGTATGTATGTATGTAGGTTTATTATAGCCAATAGAAATGAAAGCAGGATAAACCGCAAATTGTCGGTAAAACTTAACACGTGTTTTGTGTTTCCAAAAATGTTTCAACTGAATTACACTTTGTGACAAAATCCCATTTAGTACGTATACATACATTTAAATCACAGTGTTTTCGAAGGAATCACATCCTCGCACAAATACCACAGAAACATAATGCTATACCTATATCTTGTTAACGAAATTGGAATCGTACATTTGTTCTGTTTTGTGACCAGATGATGATTTAAGTTGTTTCGAAGAAATCTACTCAAATAATCAAAGGTTTGTACATATGTATAAGGTTCCAATGAATAGCACTTTCCTCCCATATAACAACACTGAATTCACATTTCAGCCATAGTAGAAACGAAATTTCGTGTTAAAGCCGAATGCATTATTTTAAATGGTGGTTTTGATATGCCAAATCAGCTCAAACGTTTTTACCCTCATTATCCTTAAATACTTATTTGGTATATTACCTAGCACTGGGAGCCGATGCATACTGTACGAATATGCAGTTACTGGAAAATTGCAGGACAAATTTTGACTTAACCCCACGTTGGGCGCCATAGAGCTGGGCAAGATTGACTGAAAATTTTAAACTCTATCGGTTCGTAGCTTTTAGAGTTCATAGTAAACAAACATTGGGGCATATTCCATGGTATTTTTTGAGCTGTTGCTAGGCAAAACTGGAGTTTATCTGATGAAGTTTCTATAAAATAATCTTCAGTTTTGCTTACTTACCTACTTTTGATGGCGCTCACAGCGTTGTCCATTACCACAGGTAATGGACAACGGCCTCAACTATCAAGTCTTTGTTCCTAACTAGTCACCTCCAGTCACGCACAGGAAGTTCGTTGAGGTCTTTTTCCACTTGTGTGCGCCAACTGTTGGGGGTCTTCCTGCGCTTCATAATCCATCAGAGTTGGATTGGAAGATTCGTCGGGCTGGTGTGTTGCTGTCATACGCTCCACGCCATCTCAGCCGCTGTTTTTTCAGCTTTTTCTTGACCAGGTCAACATCGCTGCATAGCCCGTAAAGCTCATCGTTGAATCTCCTTATCTTGACTCTTTCGATACACACGAAACCGAAAATCACTCGAAGAAACTTCCTCCCAAAGCAAATTTGAATCCGATTCTTTCAGAGGATATTCTTCTGACACATACTGGTGGGACAGGGATGATTAAGGTCTTATATAAAGTCTCTTTTGTTCTTTGAAAGAAGACCTTAATACTCAAATTCCTTCTTAGCCCGAATAATGGTAGTTGGACAGAGTGATTCATCGTTTGATCTCTGGACTGATGTCATTTTGCGAATCCAACGTAAAAAATATGACAACTATGAAGTTATATCCATTCATCGTGACATTTTGTTAAAGTCGGGTCGAGACATTTATTCACATCAAATGATTCAATGGTGTTCTTATCGACTTTGATGGAACAGCGAGATTTCTCCATTGTCATTCTGCACAAACGGACAAGTTTGGTAGGGATGCCAGGATATGACATGGCTCTGTATAATTCGTCTCTATCCACGCTTTCATATTGCGACCTTAAAATCAATAAATAATGGTTTGTATCGATCTGGAATTCCTGGTTTTTTTCCTTAAACTGTCAGAGTGTGACCATTTGATCGACGATTGACTTGCCTGGCCGAAAATCACATAGGAGCCAATCAAATCGTTGCCAAAAGGTTTTTAACGATCACAAGATTTTATACGCGACGCCTATTAGACTTATTCCTCTGTTGTAAGGTCAGAGCATCTCTTTTTTTTTTGTGGATGGGACACATTGTGCCAAAGTTTCATTCATCGGGCATACTTTGATGTCATCCGACCAAATTTTACAGATGAGTTGGAGCATGCTCCTTACCAAGTCATCTCTTGCTGCTTTGAATAGTTTAGCTGATAGTCCATCCACACCAGCATTCTTATACGATCTAAGTTTGGTAATCGCTAACCTTACTTCATTACGGTTGGGTAGACGGAAATGTTATCCATTCTCGTCCAAGTTGAAAGAAATTGTTTGTGTGGTAGTACTATGTTGCCTATATCTTCGCCGTTTAGCAATCTAGGAAAGTGTTCCACTTTCTTGTAGTACCTTGTAGCATATTGGTAAGTGCGTTGGACTGTCATGCCGAGGGTCTGGGTTTAACTCCCGCTACCACCAAAAAAGGTACTGGCTCTTGCGGGGAACTGAAAAATCTTCCAAGAGTATCTGTTGTCATGAATAAGTGCTTCTCACCTAGTCGGTCGGACTCGGCGAAATATTGTAGTTCCCATCCATTCCTGCCAACAACCCGCACACAGGAATGGTTGAGAGTTGTAAGTCACTAGACCCTATTTCTCGACGAGTTGTGGCACTACCAAATTGAGTTTCACCCTTTGATAGGATTCACCCTTTGGTAGGATTTACGAACATCACCCCTGCATTCCGCCGGTTAATTCCTCAATAGACTCGACCTCCCGCTTCTCGTGCTCTCTTTTTTTTCCTGAGAAGTAGGTGGCGTTCCTCCCTTCCCGTAGAGCTCCCGGGCTGCTAATCTCAGGAGCATAAGTACTCGTCTGCATCATTGCTTGATGGCATCTTTCTTAGCTGCATGCTCCATCCGGCACCCTTCCGTTGTGGTCGGCTAGGGAAACCCAGCTCATATGGGGCGGCACTTCTGATGGCTTGTGAATAATGTATCTACTACTGGTCTTCTGTTCTTGATACTGGTGTTGGGCTTGTTGAGAGATACTAGTCACCAAAAGTTCCGGTGATCTCTTACGATTTTAGCTTTTCGACATTAAATCGTTAAACATCATCTCTTCGGCGTTGTTGCATCGTCGATATCTGCATACGTACTTGAGATACTCAGCCCAATCACGAATTCCATCGCAATGGAAAAATAATAATTATTATTATTACGACGGAATTCATGATAGGGCGCATTTCCAAGTAATGATACGAGGCTATGTGTGTACCTCGCAAAGTTGACCCATCCAAGATACTGGCAGTATGTGTGGCGTCTATCGCGATGTGATCAATTTGGTTAACGGTTTTTTCATTAAGGTGTGGGAAACGAGTGCTAGGTTAGGTTGGAAGGGGTGATAATACGGCAAGCCGCACCATCTCACTCGGATCTCGTAGGATCCATTGCGCTCCCCGGGGTATAAGTGGTTAGTGAGGAGGGATAGGGAGGGAGTTAATAGGAAGTTTTAGGTGTTAGGGGCCTCCTTGAACCATCCTGAGTTCTGAATGAATTTCAGGATGTTCTTTAGTGGCAAGACAGAGATGTCGCCCAGTTCGTCGAAGAAGTATTCTCCAAGGCCTCTTTTCTGATTCTAGCTAGGCTGGGGCATTCGCAAAGGAAGTGAGGGGAGCCCTCCTCTGCCTCATCATCATGAAACCCTCTACATAAGTCCGATGAGCTGATGCCCATTCTGTTCAAGTGGGTTCCCATTGAGTTGTGGCCCGTAAGGACACCAACCATGAGAGATAATTGAGGCCTGCTTAGCTTGAGTAAGTAATCAGTTTTTTTCTTTGAAATATTTGGCCATAGATTCCGACAAGCGTCGATGGATGACCATCTGACATTTGCAGCCTCTAAGAAACTCTGATGTATTCTACTTTTTTCTTGCTCCAGTGGCATGAGCACAGAGGCTTCGATTTGGCTCGGATCAAGAGATGAACCGCTTTTGGCCAGTTCATCCGCCATTTCGTTCCCGTGAATATCCCTATGTCCTGGAACCCATCTTAGGGTTACTGTGTTCGTTGCATTGAGTACTCTTAGCTCGTTCCAGCAACGGTCGACCAGTTTGGACTTTGTGGTGATTGAGCAAATGGCTTTAATTGCCGCCTGGCTGTCTATGAAAATATCAATATTGTTGTTTACTAATTCACATGAGGCAAGATGTTTCGCCGCTTCGCAAACTGCCAGTACTTCCGCTTGGAATACACTGCAAAAGTTTGGAAGCTTTAACGATCTATTTATGGATGGGTTATCTGAGTAGATGCCTGACCCAACCCCCTCCGAGGTTTTGGAACCGTCAGTAAAGACCGAAACATGATTTTCATTTATGACCCTGTTTTAATTCCAGAGTTCCCTGGTTGGAATATCTGTTATGGTTACTGGGTTGAAATCTATGTGCGGTGAAACGTAGTCTGTTTGAATGTCTATGTCTGTAAAATTCATTATAGTTCTGTGACCGTAGAGGCCCTTTTTCCAATTTTTACATTGATGAAGTCTTAAGGCACTTTTGGCCGCCAACTCTTTTGTGAACAGATCGAGTGGGGCAAGTGAAAGGAAAGTTTCAAGGGCAGCCGTTGGTGTGGTCCTGATAGCACTGGTTGTGCCAATACACGCTAGTCTTTGAATTTTAGTCATGGTTTCTAGATTGGTTTCCTTATCTAAGGCTGGCCACCAGACCATACATGCGTACGTTAGAATTGGCCTTATAATGGCTGTGTACATCCAATGAATGGTTCTGGGGCTGGGACCCCATCTTTTACCAAAAATTCTGCTGCAAGTGTAGAACGCTATTGAGGCTTTTCTTTCTCTTTCTTTAATATTTTCTTTCCAGGTAAGTTTACGATCGAGAACAACGCCAAGATATTTGGCAGTAGCCGAAACCTGTAACGGTATTCCGTTAATGGTTGGCGGGTTTATGTTTGGAATATTACGTTTCCTTGTAAACAGCACCAGTTCTGTCTTCAGTGGGTTAACATTGGCCCAATTTTTGAGCTTGTCCAGGGACGTTTGTAGGAGCTCGCACAGAGTGGGGACAAATTTTCCAGAGGCCAATAACACAATGTCATCGGCATATGCAACTACCTTGATGCCGCCCAGATTTAGTTTAACTAAGATCTGGTTGACGACAAGGAGCCAAAGCAAAGGAGAAAGTATTCCACCCTGTGGAGTGCCCCTACTTGTCCTAACTCTTATCTTGCTGTCACCCATTTCTGCGTTAATGAGTCTCGCTTGAAGCATGAAATCAATCCAGTTTATCAGTGATGGATCGATGCTGACGGAGTTTAGGGCTTGTCGAATTGCACCGTTATCAACATTATTGAAGGCCCCTTCTATGTCAAAGAATGCTGCTAAAGTGAATTCCTTGAAGTGTATCGACTTCTCAATCGTACCAACCACTTCATGAAGTCCTGTCTCAACAGATTTGCCCTTCAAGTACGCATGTTGGGCCTGTGAGAACACACCACCATTCAGTTTTAGGCGAATATGAGTGTCAATTAATCTTTCTAAGGTCTTTAGGAGAAAAAGGTTGATAGGCCTGAAGTCCTTCGATTCGGTATGGGTGGGCTTGCCAGCTTTCGGGATGAAGATGACACTGACTTCTCTCCATCTAGCGGGAATATAGGTGATGTTAAGACAGCCTATATAAATATCCACTAGAATTGGAACAATTGTATCTTTAGAGCTTTGGAGCATAATTGGAAAAAAAAACGAGTGCTAGCTATGATGACATTTCCCCCCATCCCGTCCGTCGCGAAGTTCACCATCATGTGTCTAGTGCCTGTTATCAGAAGTTTCATCGTGCAGGTTCTGTTCTCCGAGATCTGACTGTAAAACCAAAAATGCCTTCCTTTCCGAATCTGGCGTGAAATTTCCCCAGAATAATCTTGATGTCGTACTCCGGACACATTATCATACATACGAGTTCTTCAGGATCTCTTAGAATCTCTTTTTCCGTTGGGGCTTGGATGCAGATCACTCAAATCAGCTTAATGTTCTTGAATTCACCTTTGATGCGGATTGTGACCAGGCGCTTGCTTACACTTTGTAATCCTATGACTTCTTGCCTAGGCTTTTTCAGTTTTATGTTTCTTATGGCAATTTAACGAGTTAACTCATCTCATTCGCGGAGTTCACTCAGGGATCAAATTAAGGGTCTTTGTTCGTTGTGGCGCCATCTCTATTTCGATAGTTAAAGCTATTGAAATCTTGAAATGATATTTCCTTTGTGGCGCCATCTTTATTTCTAAGGGTGATATTCATAGTGTTTCAGATTTCAATAGATTTTTGACAACTGAAAAATAAAGTTAATCCTCAACTGCAAAACAAAACTATTTCTGAGTTATAACTCGGGGTTAATTTATTTTCAGAATTAGCTTACTCTGATTCAATTCAGAGTTGAAAAACTAGTGGTAAGAATTACAGTTTTTTCTTAATTAATATCTGTCTTCCTTTTAAAAACTGTCAGAATGTCCTTCTTCATTATACGCAGTGACAAGGTTCTGCCTTCTAAATTGCTGCCAGTGTAAATACCCTACTTGCATGTGTAAATGTGTACCTATACCTACCTATCTACATAATTACATATCAATGTTTATAAATCCTCCTACGTATTTTTGCTTTTCTAAGATATGTTTTTTTTTTCAAGAAGTGTCTGCCTCCCATTTTCCATGTTCATTATGAGAAGCTGTTTTAATTAACATTTACATCTGAGAATTTGATTATAAATTTCAATGAATAAAAAAAACTTTGCAATTTCCATAAAAATCGAACAATAGAATGGAAATGTTCATATATGTATGGCTCTGAAAACTGTTCTATTAAAAAAAAAAAAGAAAACAAATCTAAGCCTTTGGGCGAGAGGGGAGAACATTGGTCAAATTCAACATCTAGTGTAGATACATATGCATTATGGTTATTCAAAAACAACTGCTTTCTATAGACATTGTGCACTGCATTGTGAATAGATGCTATTCATTAGTTTGAAATAAGTTTATTATTTGATGAATTTTGTATTAAATTTTCCCTTAAACTATGTTTAATAAGGGATTAATTAATAATGCTTCAAGCTTTGTTTTCAAAATCAAGGTATGTAAATGGTATAAATATGATTGTGATGAGTTATGATACTACGCGTATTTACTTACATATGTATGTGAAATGACAATGAACTACTATTGTCATAAGAGAAAAGCGAATTGAAATGTCACGTTTTTGGATTATTATCCTTTATGCTTAAGTGAACCCATGATGACCCTGTCAAAATCTGCTTTTGCTTTTGGTAACAACTATTCAGAACCTTATTAATTAGATTTTTTGAAAAAAGTGTTGAACATTATGACAAGAGTATTTGTTAATAATAATAATAATAATAATAATAATAATAATAATAATAATAATAATAATAATAATTTATGAATAGGAACATTATATATGTACAATATTTAAATATTTATATAATTTATAAATTATGACAATTATTATTTTTTATTCTTTTCAGAACTGTTTACAAAATGTCTGTGACACAAAAGCAAAGAATTCAAGTTCCAGATGCTTTAAGAGAAGTCTTATTGGAATTTTCTATAGCATACCTTATAGAACAGCCGGGTGATGTTGTCAACTATGCTGTCGAATATTTCACTAAATTGCAAGAAAGCCGAAATTCGGGAGCAGCTTTATTATTAAAACAATCTGATCTTCCATCACCCGATGAAAGTGTTATGTCCCAAGATGAAGGTAAGTGATAATCAAAAATTATTTAAAAAAAAGAGGAACAAAATATACAAAAATTTACCCACAAGAATAAGTTACCAAAAAAACTAAGCTTGGATGACGTTATTTTTGTGGAAGTTGGCCTATAAAAAGACATCTCAACACTCGAATGAAAGTAGCATGGGGTAAATACCTTCATGTCTTGACAGGAAGAAGCAAGTTCGTCTCCACAGAGTTTGTCCCAGAGCATCAATAGACTAGACATAGATACAAAATAGATTTCACAGTCTTAAATTTAAGTATAAAATTTAAACATTTATATCGACGCAAAAGATCACGTCGGCTTAGAGTGAAAAGCGGCAACTCCACATTTTTTTTATCATTATAGAGCACTTCAAAAATAGCTAATAAATATCAATCTATCAAATGTTTTCAATTTCACTGAATTTAGCAATAACGAGTGTTTGCAAAATACTTAGGTAATTTAATTTTGGTTTTATTCAAATAATTCCCAAATTTTTGCAGATTTTTATTTTCATCCCTGCTGTAGGGGTTAATTAAATTCCCTTTTTTTTATTTGCATACAAGTTGATTCGCGTTAATTCTGACAAATAATTCAGAGCATGTAGGTTGGAAGCAGACAAAAAAAATCCGATGGGAGGGGGGTAATATTTCCTCCCCGCTTGGACAGGGGGAAGGAGCAATTTTATAAAAAAATTACATGAAATAGTATTGTTTTGTATTGTTTATTTCACAATTTAGTTTTTTTTTATGAATGGTTTTGGCAAAAAATTGTTCAAACTAAATATTTTAAAGAAAAATTGCTATTTTTTTTTCAAAATTTTGAGTTTAAAAATATTTGTTGATGAACTTTTTTGAAACTAAACCATAGGAATGGACTTCTGGCATTTCGAAAAGCTACAAAACAACACTGTTAGTGTTGCCGGGAGGAAATATTACCCGCCCCCTGTGGCATTTTTTTTATTGTCTACTTCCAACCTACATATGTATGTACATTAGGGTGGTCGTTATTGTTGGCAAACCTGGCAACGCTGAATCCCTCACAAATCTGGATCTAAATTTGGTACCACTTTCATAAAAATAAAACGTAAAAGAACTTCACGAGGTATATAGAAGAGGTTATAAGAAGAATTTGAGCCAACCCAATCTAAAAAACGGAAATTTTAGTTTTTCTAATTTATAAAGACATTAATTTAGTATTTTTTCTTAAATAAATTTTAAAATTTTTAAATTGGCTCAAAATAAAAAAACAAAATATCCTTAATTTTGTTCAGATTTTTATTTTCATCCCCTTTAATCGCTGTAGAAAAACCCCATTTTTTTGCATACTAGAAAGGGGGGCAATTTAATAAAATAATTGCATTAAATTGGAAAAAATTAATTAAAAAACAACGGCAACACTTACAGTAATGTCTTGTAGCTTTTTGGAAAGCCAGAGGTCCATTTTTATAGTTTATTTTCAAATTAAGTTTGGGAATAAACAATTTTAACAAAAACTGTTTTCAAACCTAAAATTTTGAAAAATAAAAATTATTTTTTCTTCAAAATGTTGAGCTTGAAATTTTTGTTTGCCAAAACTGTTCATCAAAAAAACTTAATTTCAACATAAACCGTAAGAATGGGACTTCTTGCTATCCAAAAAGCTACATAACATTACTGCAAGTGTTGCCGTTGTTTTTCAATTAATTTTATTTTACTATATTCAATTATTTTATTAAATTGCCCCTCCCCTCCAAGCGGGGGGAGGTATTACCCGTTGTTTTTCAATTAATTTTATTTTACTATATTCAATTATTTTATTAAATTGCCCCTCCCCTCCAAGCGGGGGGAGATATTACCCCCCTCACATAGGATTTTTTTTTCTTGTCTAGTTCCCACCTACATACTCTGATTTTTTTGACAGATCTTACGTGAATTTGCAAAAAAAAGGGGAAATTTAATTTACCCCTACAGCGACTATAGGGGATGAAAATAAAAAATCTATAAAAATTAGAATTTTTTTTTTAAATTCATTTAGAGCCGATTTGGGCCCATCTAAATATCGTCAACGTGTCCTGTAACCCCGGCTGGGGGATAGGGCGTCAATAAAACGTCTCCATCCATACGCTTTCTTATGTCGACGTCCAGCCGCTCTTGACTTGTCCTGCGCCACAATTCCTCATTTGATATTATTTGTAGCCAGTGAATCTTTAGGATGTGGTGAAGACAGCGATTCACAAAAGCCTGCAATTTGTTCGAAATGATAGACGTGACTTTCCAGGTTTCACAAGCATATAACAGCATGGATTTGACATTGGATTCGAAGAATCTCAACTTAGTGCGTAAGAGACTTGACTGGATTTCAAATTGGGGACAGAGTACCGAAGGCAGCACGAGCTTTATTTATTCTACTTTTAACGTCCAGATCCGTACCACCGTTTGCAGAAACAATACTGCCAAGGTAGTTAAACTGTTCCTCTACTTCAACTGGCGTCTCCTGTAGAATACTACCTGCTGTGTGGAGCGGCCTGTGAGCATTATTTTTGTCTTTTTGCTTTTTATTCTTAGACCACTCGACTCTCCCTTCACTTGCACTGTTTGGCACATCCCGTTCAGCCCACTGATGTTATTTGCCTGTAGACATTTGTCACCGTTATAGTCTAAATGACTGAGCCTTTCGAACGGTCTCTATTGAATGCCCTGTCGCTCAGCTGTACCAACACTGTCCGTCAATACGTCGTCCATCGCAAGCAGGAAGAGAATTCGCGATAGAACATCCCCTTATTTCACACCCTGTTGCACTACGAAGGAGTCGGATAGCTGCCCATTGTGCAAAACAAAACACCTTGCGTTGTTGTAGGACTCTTTAATAATGGCAACAATTTTTGGCGGAATTCCTCTACAAAGCAACGATCTCCATATACATTCTCGGTTAACTCGATCAAAGGCCTTCTCAAAATCCACGAACATGAGGTAAAGGGGTGATTGAAATTCCATCGACTGCTCGAGGACGATACGCAGGGTGTTGATATGGTCGACACACGATCGACCATAGCAGCTTGATGCCTCTTGAGTGTACACTCGATTCTATCCCTTATTCGCTCGAGAATGATGGTTGCCATTAGTTTCGGGAAAACGGACAAAACGGTGATACCAGGCCAATTGTTGCAATTCCTAAGGTTGCCTTTCTTTGGCGGCATAACAATCACAACATCCTTCCAGTCCTTGGGATAGCTTTCGTTTTCCCAAATGCTTTGTATCAACGGATGTAAAATACTAGCCGCTGTTACGGGATCGGCTTTCAGGAATTCAGCTGGTATTCCGTCCAGTCCAGTTGCCTTGTTGTTTTCGAGAAGATTTATTGATGTCTGGATTTCCGATTCTGACGGGGGTTCGATGTCAATACCCCTATAAGATATGCGCATCTCGTTTAGTTGGGGCACTTCAGCACTTCATCTTCGAAGCTGATCCTCAATTGATACCAGAAGTTTGCCATCCACATCCATTACAGGATGATTTTTTTTTGCTTTTTTTCCCCGATAACATCTTTGGCTATTTGGTAAAATTCCCGGATGTCTCCTCTTCTGGCAGCGTTTTTCGCATTATCTGCGAGTCCATCTAAACTCACCCTCTTGTCACGTCTCACACAACGATAGACCATCTTATCTGAAATGCGATACTCGCTTCGCAATTCAGCCTTTCGTTGAATATCTGCTTCGACATTTATTTGGATTTTCAACAATTTGCGAAGTTCGATCTTATCTCAGGTGTCTTGGGATATCCAAGAGTAAGAGTCTCTAACTCTCGTCCGCTTGGGTACAGTTTAAGGTCCAGCCTCCTGTTAACCGAGCTAAGATAAGTGCAGAACGCGGTTTTGTCTTCCTCTGTCGCTTCAATTGTGTGGGTGTAGTTTTGAATAATTGTGACGTTACGAATTTTTGACCGAAATTTTGCTGTCATTAATCTCTCAAAACTGGGCGCCCAGGAGATCAAACTACCCCTCGCTTCTTCGTTCAACATAATCCCGACACCATGCATTCTTTGGCCACCCTCTCTTTCATCTTCCCCGGAATACAGCATTCTCAATTGTCCAGTGTCAGATCTGTATTCAGCTCTTCCTCTTCACTTATTTTCGCTTATGCCCAGGATACTTATTTTTATGCTAAGCATTTCACGCTCAATCTGCTCGTATCTCTTCGCTGTACAAGGATCGAACGTTCCATGCTCCGATTTCCGTACGTATGCGGTAGTCAAAAGTAACATTTGCGCTTCTTGGAAGACTTCTTCTATTTGTCAACGATTCATTTAATATTATGGCGTCTTGGTTGACGCTCGTACATGAAAGATGCCGCACCTCCAAATCCGATGTGCGGTTTACTGCAACCGAAGTTGCAGAAGGATTCTCCATAAAATGGTTATCTCTTGAGGACTCATTTCCATTTGTTGTCATATTTCATGTATTAGCATATACTTTTCCACCATGGTGTTTTCCGAGACACGATTAATAACATACATAAGTTCAGATTTGATAGGCACACCCTCCTTTTGTATGGTCAAACACTTAACTGCTCGAGGCCGCTCACTAAGTGAAAAGAGACGCATTTTGTAGCCGCCCAATATGGGTTACAGACGCTACCTGCTGCTGCCGTTTGTCTTTTAACTTAAAAGCTCCTCCGCCTCCAGACTATCATGCCGTTGACCGCCACCTGCAGCTAATCCGCCTTTAACTTTTAACCATCCCGAGGACAAGTTTGTGCCCTGACCAGCATCGCTGGGTTGTCTGCTTATCCCGGCTTCCATTCAGTCCCCCTGCACGTTAGCTCTACCCGCTTTCTACCGCTCGGAGGTGTGCATAGGGATTTTCCTTACATTGAGCCTAGTGCCGAAGTGGCGTCCTAACACTTTCCAGTATTTTTAGAGCGAAAGAAACTACCGAAACTAAAACATTGCCATTATGTCAGACAGTCAAGCCGCACTCAATGCACTGAGCTCTTACGCCATCAGCTCGAAGTTAGTTTGGGAGTGTGTGAAAAAGCTGAATGTCCTTGGCAAAAACAACAGTGTCACACTTCATTGGGTACCACGTTGGTGTCCAGGGAGATGAAGAGAACTAGAGGAGGTTGAAAGATCCAAAAACTTGAAAGTACTCTCAAAGCACGTTTACAGACTGCATCAACCTCAGAAGGAATAATCAAAGAAAAATAACTGGTCTACTCAATGGCCACTGCAAACTAAATAGACACCTAAATATTCTTGGTCTAGTAAGCACTCCAACATGCAGATTTTGCTATGCCGCACAGGAGAAAACACCAGACTATATATTGGGAAAATGAAATCAAAAGACAAAACACCTGCGATACTACCAGGTGGAAGAGAGCGATCTTTCCTCTCTAAAAGTCCTCCAAATACTCAAATCTCAAATGAGCAATTTCATCCAGTTTTTAAGTGGGGCCACAATAGATCTAAGGAGGGTTAACCCGGCTCCCTGCCCTTGGAGTTATGTTGTAAGGGTCTGGTCCTCCAGGTTGGGGGTCGTGCCGTCGGGGTGACTTCCCGGCCACGTAAAGATATTTATTTGCGAAGTAACAACAAGCCTCGGATACGGACGGATTTACTGTTGACAAACTTAGCAAACGAAATAAGAACAACGAACTTCGGATCTGCACGTGGAATGTTCTGTCTCTCTATAGACCACGTGCAGCCGATCATTTAGCGGAGACCCTAGAATGCTACAAAGCAGACATCACCGTCATCCAAGAAGCGCGATGGGATGGGTCGGGCAAAAGAAAACTGAAAGACTGCGATATTTACTACGGTGACTGTTACCGACGACAAGGGCACAAGCGCGCATGCTCCCACAGAGGAGAAAGATGACGACACCAAGGACGAGTTCTACGAGCTCCTAGACAAGACATATACGCAATGCCCTAGCCATGACATTAAAATTGTCTTGGGTGATTTTAATGCCAAACTAGGAAGAGAAGACGTCTTTGGTGGCACAATCGGAAGATACAGCCTGCACGACACCACCTCCTATAACGGACTCAGGTTAATCGACTTTGCTGCGGGGCGAAACGTTGCGGTAGCTAGTACGGATATCCAGACCAAAGCCAAAATAGGGAAATACGTTGAGGAAGTTCAACGTCGGCTACAGTCGCAAGAAATCGCCAGGTCCTTTTCCGATCGAGTCTCTCACGCCCTCTTAAATAGTCCTTTGCCGCCAGCTGCAAGTATCGAGAACCAGTGGAAAAACTGCCAGAAAGCCATCAGAGATGCCGCCTCTGACCTGCTGGACCAAGCACGACTACCACAGCAAAACAAAACCCCTGATTCGACGAAGAATGCCGGTAGGTACATGCAGCCAAACAACAGGCATACAAGGCGGCCCTGCATAGAAAGACCAGAAATGCCCGCAAGCTCTACGAGCCGAAGAGGAGAGAGAAACACAAGCTTCTAAGAAGGAAAGAGAAGAGCATGAGAAGCGCGTGATCGAGGAAATAGAGGGATGCCATTGCAGGAATGAAGTTCGGAAGTCTTACCAAAAAGAAAAAAGAAAGTAACGGCGATAACGAACCGAATTCCGCTACCATACAGATTGCACTATTCAACCTGGACGACGTAGGCCAACAATTCCGTCCACCCAATCTCGACGAAGTTAAGATAGCTATATCTAAACTTAATTCCAATAAAGCTGCTGGAGCTGATGACCTTGCGGCTGAGCTATTCAAAGCGGCTGGCGATGAATTGGTTAGGAGTATGTACCAGCTCATCTGTAAAATATGGTCGGAGGAAAGCATGCCCGATGAATGGAACCTCAGCATTGTTTGCCCGATCCTCTAGAAAGGCGACCAACTACAGAGGCATCAGTTTTCTTAATATCGCCTACAAGATCTTCTCTGCCATACTTTGTGAACGCCTGAAGCCATTCGTCAACAACCTGATAGGTCCATATCAGGGTGGCTTTTGGTAAGGGAACCCCACCATCGACCAAATATTCGCACTACGGAAGATCTTGGAAAAAACCCAGGAGTTTCAAATCGATACCCACCACCTTTTCCTTGATTTCAAGACCGCGTATGACAGCATATATAGAGACGAGCTATATAGAGCAATGTCTAGTATTGGCATCCCTCCCAAACTCACCCGTTTGTGCAGAATGACGGTGGAGAATGCACGCTGCTCCATCAAGGTCGGCAAAGACCTCACCCATACCTTTGATTTCAAAAAAGGTTTTAGGCAAGGCGACGCGCTGTCATGCGACTTTTTCAACATCGTTCTTGAAAGAATAGTGCAAAACTCTCACGTCAACACCAGAGGCATAATCTTTCAAAAGCCGTCCAATTACTCGCTTACGCTGACGACATTGACGAACAAAGCGTGATGTCAGTGGTGCTTTTGTGACTATTGAGAAGGAAGCCAAGATGTGGGGGTAAACGGTGAATGAAAGCAAAATTAAATATATACTGTCACCAAAAAAGGACACCCAACATCGAAGCTTCGGACAGAACGTCACTAAAAACAGCTATGATTTTGAGGTGGTCAAAGATTTTGTCTACCTAGGATCCGCTACAAACTCAGCAAACGATAACAGTGCTGAGATCAAACGAAGAATTACTTTTGCCAATCGCTGTTTCTTCGGACTAAGAAGGCAATTGAAAAGCGAAGCCCTCTCTCGAGCAACTAAACTGTCCCCGTATAAGGTGCTTATCATCCCGGTCTTTATGTACGTTAGGCTGTTTTGAGAGGAAAATTCTCCGGGTGATTTTTGGTCCCGTCTCCGGTCTCCGGGTGATTTTGGTCCCGTTCGGGCTGTACAGCAACACCGACCTAGCCACAAAAGTGAAAAGCCAACGACTAAGATGGCTGGGTAACTTAGACCAAATGAACACTAATGCTCCGGCCCGAAAAGTCTTTGAAACCAACTCCGTTGGAAAGCGCAGTAGAGGTAAACAGCGTGAAAGGTGGCTGACGTAAGTGGAAGAGGACCTCAACCAACTTGGCGTGCGAAACTGGAGACAGCTAGCTAGAAACCGAGCCGGCTGGAAGAAACTTGTTGGTTGAGGCCCTGGCCACCCCGGACTGTAGTGCCACCTTAAGTAAGTAAGTAAGTACAATAGATCTTATGGTCGCAGTGCAAAAACCCCAATATTTCATTCATTCATCATTAATACGATTTCAATAGAATTTTGTGTTTATGGTTTTTCGGTCTTTGCTTCAAACGTCAACCTACCCTTAGTCTAGCCCGGCTCGCCCTCTTATTGATGGAGTACTTTGACCCAAATATTGACTTGGTCCATTTAATGTATAATCATTACTCTGTCCTCTTCTATGCATGCATATATATTTTTTTTAAGTTGATTTTAACATTTTTTTAAGAAGCACAAAGTCCAACCTACACTGGCGTCATTAAATCTTAAATTTACTCGAATTCATTTTGATTCTTAAACATCCTTAAAGCATCATTTCCATCAGACAGAAAGTATGTATTGCATATCCTTTGATAAAGAACCTAAGTACATATTATTTTATAATAACTGAAATGGGCTTATTTCAAAATTCGCTGAACAGGTTGTCTTTTCATCTAAAAGTTTACTAATTTTGTTTGACAGTCGAATTTGCTTTGACACTCTTGACTGCTCATTTTTGTTAGGTATACCTACCTATTCCCTCTCTCATTCCCTTGATGTGATGTTTTTCGTCGTTGTGAACCTACATCAAACGTTTACATTTTAATTCAAAAAGCTTGATTCAATTTATTTTCACGAAAAATTTTCCAAACCTTATTTCGTAGAAATTCGACTGAAATTATCTCATTAATAAATGGGAAATGAGCTACACATAATTATTTGAAAATGATTTTGATGCTTGATGTTGATCGAAATTATTCTAAGCTGTCCAACAAAATTTTGAGAGAGAAATATCAAAACAAAATGTTTTTTTTTTTTGTTTTTTGGTTGTGAATTATGAAGTTTAGGTTTTTGATTTTGTGGCAAAGAAATTTTTAAACATTTAAAGGTCAGACATAACCCCATGAGTTATACGCATTATTAAAAAAACCACAATACAATTCATCAAAATACTCCAATCCCAAGTTGTTAACGAAAACAGTCTCCAGAACAAATCCCTTGTCCCTTGAATATATGCCAAATTCACAGCTCGAAATTTAAAGGCGACTATTGCGGTAAGATGTTTGAAATTCCATTATATGTAAATACGATTTGTCCTCGCACTAAAAATTATTCAAAGACCTTTGTTGAACAAAACATGGTATAGGTACATAAGTAGGCCGATAAATAAACACATTTTGTGAGTGTGTGTGTTTGGTGTGTTTTGTTGTTGAGAGAATGAAGTCTCCAAAAGGAAATAAATTCATAATCATCGCATGCAAATGGTTGAAAAAGCTATTATCTCAAGTTCTCAAGATACATTTCAATTGGTTGGTAATGGTCACCCTCTTCTGCACGTTCGCACTTCTCTACGCATCTAAAAACGCCAACACCCACGCCCTTCAGCTTCAGACTCCCATTAGAGCAGGGCAACTTATTAGAATTCCTGTTGAATATAAAGTACATTATGTGGTTATTGTCTCGTGACAATGCAAGTTGTTTGCATAAATTACGCCTCAACTTATTTACCCTAATAGTATGAACAACGAGAGGAGGTTTTGAAAGCACTGGGGAGCGTCATCATCACTATTGTATACCGCGCCACATACCGTAATCTATTTTAAGCACTCAATAATCATAGTCGAACATACAAATAACAAGCTTCAGCTAAATGCAAGAAAAACGGGTTAAGGACACTACGGCTATATGAAATCCCGTACGTCTCTGTTTCGGTCTTGGTGGTCTCCTTTGTCATCATGCTTATAGTTAATACTCTCTCTCTTTCTGTCTGTATTCTATCTAGAGAGCTTGATTTCCGAAACGTGTGCAACATTGAACATTGGATAATCGAGACAATGCTAATTGTTAGTCCCCTCAGATCCCCATTGTACTCTAGCGCTATCAATCGCACAATTGATTTTATTTGTTTCGAGGTGTTTTTATTTATTTTCATTTTACTATTTTTTTTATTTCAAATTGTGTTACGGATGCACAGAAGCGCGGTCTTTATTATCAATTTATATTCAACAAACAATCCTAAAGTGCGACCAAGCGAAAATTAAAAATAGCATAAAAAAACTTTGATTAGACACAGATTCTCTGTGATAAATAATTATTATGAGTCATGATTGGTCGTGTAAACCTGTTCAGCGTTATCTATTCTAATGTTAAAGGTGAGCATTGGGCAGCCTTAAATACTGAAACCAGCTGTCGCTGTCTTTCAACCTTTCGCAGAATAACTGTCGCAAAACTGTTAAAGAGATTACACTTTGTCTACTGTTTATCCCCGAACTGGGAAATAGCCTGCCAAGGCACCTTGAGTCATACATTTTGATTTTTAGCAATTAGAAACCACTCAAAGGTTTGTGACTTATTTATATCCCTTAAATGATAATTTTTTTTTGTAGTACCTCGTGGCTTGATGGTTAGTGCGTAGGACTGTCATGCCGAAGGTGTGGGTTCGATTCCCAGCCGTGCCACCTAAAAACAGAAATGTTTTATTCGAGGTACTGCCTCTTGCGAGGAACTGACAAATCCTCCAAGAGTATACTTGTCATGAAAAAGTGCTTCTCATTTAGCCGTTCGGACTCGGCAAAAAACTGTAGGTCCCCTCCATTCCTGCCCAACAAACACGCACACAGGAATGGTTGTGAGTTGTAAGTCACTAGGCCCTGGTTCTCCTCGAGCTGTTGCGCCACCCAATTTATTTATTTATTTTAAATGATAATTTATTCCAACATAGTGTGAGTGGTAGGTAATAGGAAGCAGTAGGATTATTGTGTAGAAGGCAACGATACCTATTAGTCCAGTCAATTTATGCTCAAAAAGGCTCTTTGCGAGCGAATTGTGGGGTAGTTTTGATTTTTTTCCTCCTATATGTTTTCGGGGGTGCTGATTCCGAATCTGAGGTTTGCCAACAAAATTTCGTGACACAACATGGAAAAAATAGCAAAAAATGATGCAAAAATGCATTTCTTTGAAGTTTTTCACTAATGGCTCGAAAACAACCAACTATTCGAAAATTACATCAGAGTACCATTAAAAGTATACACCATACCCAATAAATTCCTATTCAAGGTTTTTTTCTGCGACAACCCATTTAGACTCAAGTGCTAGTCGAAAATTTACGTATTTTTACTGTTTTCGAAAATCCACTCGAAAGCTCTAAAAAATTACTTTGTGTGACAAAATTTGAATTTTTGTCTGCAACATGAACCAAGATATACTTTTCTGATGGTCTTTGATGCGTTGAGTTCGAATCTGGCCTTGGAATTGCGCTAGCATGTCACGTTTTTGAGGATATTCGAATCTAAAGATTAAAACAAAATGCAGTTTTTATGCAAATTTGAAGTTATATTTTTTGTGGAGGTAATTTTTCTTCCAAAAAATGTTTATAATCATTCTGAAGTAGATAGATATGAACATTTTGCTTTCTTTTTGAATCTTTAAAATACCTCCATTCGTCTTCGAGAAATCGTTGGTTCTCGTCTCACTACCTAATTCGAAAAATCCAGTCAATTTGTGCTCAGAAAGGCAAATTTTGGGATTTTCCGAATTAGGTAGTAAGACGAAAACCAACGATTTCTCGAAGAAGAATGAAGGTATTTGAAAGATTCAAAAAGAATTTTGAATTAAAATGTTCATACTTCAGAATGACCATAAACGTTTTTTCGAAAAAAATTACCTCCAGAAAAAAATATAACCCCAAATTTGTATAAGAAATGCATTTTTTTAAATCTTTAGATTCGAATATCTCAAAAACGTGACGTGATAGAGCAATTTCAAGGCCAGATTCAAACTCAGCGCATCGAAGACCATCAGAAAAGTATATGATGGTTCATGTTACAGACAACAATTCAAATTTTGTCACACAAAGTAATTTCTTAGAGCTTTCGAGTGGATTTTCGAAAACAGTAAAAATACGTCAATTTTCGACTAGCGCTTGAGTCCAAATGGGTTGTCGCAGAAAAAAACCTTAAATAGGGATTTATTGGAAATTCTGTATACTTTCAATGTTACTTTGATGTAATTTTCGATGAGTTGGTAGTTTTCGAGCCATTAGTGAAAAACTCCCAAAAAGTGCGTTTTTGCATCATTTTTTGCATTTTTTTCCCATGTTTCGTCACGAAATTTTGTTGGCAAACCTCAGATTCGGATTCAGCACCACCGAAAACATAAAGTAGCGAATAAATCAAAACTACCCCACAATTTGCATGGTAAAAATACAATATGACTGGACTATATTTATTGAAATAGGAAGAACAAATTGATGTTGGAAAGAAATTCATATTCGTGTAGTACGTCTGAAGAAAGATTCTCTGAAGCGAACGTCACGTCCAAAATAATTGTTTTATGGGAGGAATGCAACTTGCTATTCCACTAGGCCACTGGAGAACAAGGGGCCTAGTGACTTACAACTCTCAACCATTAGTACAGTAAAATTAGAATTGTGAATGGAAAAAAATAGCGTCAAGCTGAAAATTTTCAAGTCGTTTCGGGGGTAGGTATACAACTTAAATCTAAGTTGGCAACCTCCTACCCCTGGCAGGGGTGGTGCTACGCCCACTTTTCTTAAATCCTGGTTTTTGAAGCAACTGCTGCACCGACATGGATGGAATTTTCAAAATTTGTTAATATGATCAAAGGCAAAATTAAGAAAATTGTTAAAGTAAGTGCCACGCCCACTTTTCTTATTTCTTTATTTAAAGGAACGGCTCCAAGGATTTCCAAGAAATTTTAGGAGTTTGTTCTTATGGACGAGAAAAAAAAAATTGGCAAATTGGTTTCAGTAAAATCCGCCTCCTACGATTTGCATGAAATTTTCAGAGTTTCTTCTTAAGAACGAGAAAAAAGAAATTAAACAAAATTTCATTTTTAGTCCGCCCAATACGACGCCCACTTTTTTATATCTAGATTTCTCAGAAACTGATTTGGATAAAATTTTGAGAGCTTGTTCATACTAGCGATATAAAGATTTACGAAGCACTTTTGGTTTTGTGAAATTCACAAGGTGCCACGCTCTTCTTTCATGAATATTTATTAATTTCTCTAAACTGTCCTAGGGAGTAACGATTTAGTTTTCAAATAAAAAATAAAAGCCAAAATCAGGTTTCAAAGTCTTATACATATCAGATTGATGAACATCATTTATATGAGTTCTTTCATAACGTAAGGAATTGTTTTTGATTTTCACTGCTAAAAGGACAATCCTTGTACATACAACTTACTTACTTACTTAAGGTGGCGCTACAGTCCGGGGTGGACCGGGACCTCAACCAACAAGCTTCTTCCAGCTGGCTCGGTTTCTAGCTAGCTGTCTCCAGTTTCGCACGTCAAGTTGGTTGAGGTCGTCTTCCACTTGCATGCGCCACCTTTTACGCTGTCCACTCCTACTGCGCTGTCCCACGGGGTTGGATACAAAGACTTTGCGGGCCGGAGCATTGGTGTCCATTCGCTCTAGGTGACCCAGCCATCTCAGTCGTTGGCATTTCACTTTTGTGGCTAGGTCGGTGTCGCTGTGCAGCCCGTACAGTTCGCTTTTGTATCTTCTTCTCCATTCCCCATCTATGCAGACGGGACCAAAAATCACCCGGAGAATTTTCCTCTCAAAACAGCCTAACGCGTTCTCATCCACCGTTAACAGTTTCCATGCCTCTGCACCAAACATCAGGACCGTCTTATACAGGGACACTTTAGTTGCTCAAGAAAGTGCTTTGCTTCCTAATTGCCTTCTAAGCCCAAGGAAACAGCGATTGGCAAGAGTAATTCTTTGTTTGATCTCAGCACTGGTATCGTTTTGCTGAGTTTATAGCGGATCCTAGGTAGACAAAGTCTCTGACCACCTCAATATTATAGCTGTCTATAGTGACGTTCTGTCCGAAGCTTCGATTGTTGACAGCATATATTTAGTTTTGCTTTCATTCACCGTTAGACCCATCTTCTTGGCTTCCTTCTCAATGCTCACAAAAGCACCACTGACATCACGCTTTGTTCGTCCGATTATGTCAATGTCGTCAGCGTAAGCGAGTAATTGAACGGACTTTTGAAAGATTGTGCCTCTAGTGTTGACGTGAGAGTTTTGAACTATTCTTTCAAGAACGATGTTGAAGAAGTCGCATGACAGCACGTCGCCTTGCCTAAAACCTTTTTTGACATCAAAGGTGTCGGTGAGGTCTTTGCCGACCTTGATGGAGCAGCGTGCATTCTCCATCGTCATCCTGCACAAACGAACGAGTTTGGCAGGGATGCCAAAACTAGACATTGCTCTATATAGCTCGTCTCTATAGATGCTGTCATACGCGGCCTTGAAATCGATAAAAAGGTGGTGGGTATCGATTTGAAACTCCTGGGCTTTCTCCAAGATCTGCCGTAGTGCGAATATTTGGTCGATGGTGGACTTCCCTGGCCTAAAGCCACACTGATATGGATCTATCAGGTTGTTGACGAATGGCTTCATGCGTTCACAAAGTACGACGGAGAAAATCTTGTAGGCGATATTAAGAAAACTGATGTCTCTGTAGTTGGTGCAGTCCAGAGGATCGCCTTTCTTGAGGATCGGGCAAACAATGCTGAGGTTCCATTCATCGGGCATGCTTTCCTCCGACCATATTTTACAGATGAGCTGGTGCATACTCCTAACCAATTCATCGCCAGCCGCTTTGAACAGCTCAGCCGCAAGGCCATCAGCTCCAGCAGCTTTATTGGACTTAAGTTTAGATATGGCTATCCTCACTTCGTCAAGATCGGGTGGACGGAAGTTGAATGGTGCAATTTGCATGTTAGCGGAATTCGGTTCGTCATCGCCGTTATACAATTTGCAGAAATGATTTTTCCATATCCTTAGCACCGACTGCGATTCCACCACGATTTTCCCCTGATCAGGCTTCGGTTCGGGGCTTGTAGCCTTGGGAGGTTCTTTTTACTTTTTGGTAAAACTTCCGAACTTCATTCCTGCAATGGCATCATTCTAAGTCCTCGATCGCTTGCTTCTCATGCTCTTTCTTTTTACTTCTTAGCAGCTTGTGTTCCTCTCTCCTCTTCTGCTCGTAGAGCTCGCGAGCAGCTCTGGTCCTTCTATGCAGCGCCGCTTTGTATGCCTGTTGTTTGGCTGCATGTACATGCCGGCATTCTTCGTCGAACCAGGGATTTCGCTGTGGTGGTCGTGCAAAGCCCAGCACGTCAGAGGCGGCATCTCTGATGGCTTGCTGGCAGTTTTTCCACTGGCTCTCGGTGTTTGCAGTTGGCGGCATAGGACTAGTTAAAAGGGCGCGATAGACTCGATCGGAAAAGGACCTGGCAATTTCCTGCGACTGTAGCCGTCCGACGTCGAACTTCCTCACAGTATTTCCCTGTTTTGGCTTTGGTCTGGATATCCGTAGCATTACCTTTGCTACAACGAGGTAGTGGTCCGAGTCAACGTTGGCTCCTCGGAACGTTCGAACATCCTTGATACTGGAGGAGTGCCTTGCGTACATATTATATATTAAAAAAAAGCTTTTTTAGTAAGATCCGCCCACTGGCGCTCCGACTTTTCTTCAATATGGTCTCTATTACACGCCTATTTTAGTGTTTGTAGAATTTTCTTTGCGAGTGAGACTAAGTATAATTCATCAGTTTTCATAGGGGGGTGGGAAATCCAACTGTGTTCATTAAGCAGTTCACTCGTTTCCACATACCTACATAATATCATTTTAATATTTTTATATTTTTTTTCTGAGAAGGACCTGGGAGTTCATTTTCATTTTCAATCAGAAGCCCAGCGTCCCGTTTTTAAATTGAAATTTCATCGCCAAAACAATCGTCGTCTTCGTTTAGTAGATAAATCTGACGACTATTGTCGCAGGTTTCCCCACTGCAATTCCTGCAAATTGGTGTATATTTGGGGCCAGTTTGTCGGTAGCCGCAAGCGTGTCCGCAATTTTTTGGACATTTACATGCTATTAATCTAAGAAGGGGATTTAAATGAAACAATTTTTATCTCGTACAAAAAAATAAACTCTCAAAATGTCATGCAAATCGTAGGAGGCGTTTCCGAGAAACGAAAAAATAAGAAAAATGGGCGTGCCAGTAGTCGGATTTCACTTTAACAGTTTTCTTTTTTTTTGATCAGCTAACTTGGTATCCATGTCCGTAGCTGTTTCACTTTTATAAAATGCCTGTTTCTGAAAAGCCCTATATTGAACTATCCTGTTTTCGTTTTGAACTATTTACCTGCATTGAACTGCCCCCTGTTTTAAACAGCCCTGTATTGAACTGCCCCCTGTTTTAAACAGCCCTGTATTGAACTGCCCTGTTTTGAACTGCCCTGTATCGAACTACCCTGTATTGAACTCCCTGTTTTGAATTGCCCTATTGGGACCGATACATGCATATATCTACGGACATGGATACCAAATTAGCTGATTCAAAATGCTTCATACTGCTAACCTGTTTGTACACCTTTTTACCTGTTTGTAAACCTGTTTACCAGTTTCTACACCTGTTCGTATACCTGTATCAGAAACGAATTTCATAAATTTCTCACTCACTCACCCAAACAACACTATCAACCCGATGCACCGCGCCACCACGCCCCGCCACCAGCATCAAAACCTCCCGCACAAGCCATCCGCCACCGTAACACATCAAAGGCTGCCACTTCCAACCGCAAAAATTTCATTACAAAGGTTACCATCCTCATTGGCGCGCGTTACTAACCACAGATGATGCACTAGTGAACGGCAAAACCAACTTACTATCACCGACCAAAAAATGCCTGGGTTGGTAACCCTAAAAGTAGCTAGATGGCCTTATTCTCCATACAAATGTGTCTCATTGATAGTCCGATACCTTGGGAGGTTGGGAGGATCAAGATCTCTCCAAAACACACTACTGTGGGACAATTCTGTCTGTCTGTTTGTATCTGGATCTACAGCCTAAACCAATGATGCGATTTTCTTCAATTTTGAACTTAAGGTTCTTTTTGTATAACTCTACAGAGAGGAAATTGAACTTTTTTTTAGCTTTCAAAATAACGGTACTTGCCATACAACCGTAAAGGAAAAGCTAATTTATCTCAAAAACGGCTCCAAAGATTTTGATAAAAAAAAATCAGTGTATTATTGTTGATATGATGTTTTTTCTGGTAAGAAAAAAATTACCAAAAACATTTATTAACGGTACCTGCCATATAACGGTTGTTTTGATTTTCGGTTTTCTCATTAACCGTTCATCCGATTTAAATAACATTTTTTTTGCACGAAACTGTGAACCAATCACGTAAAAAATAATTTTGTATTTCACCTCAATAATTTTTAACATGCGAAAATATTTGCACTAACCACTATGCCAAGAGGTACTTCACCCTATTAGACCAAGAGCCGACAGCAAATTTTGGGAGTGGAGGTATAACCAAAATCGGAGTATGAGGGATTATAGGTACATGTATCGTGATCTGGAATATTAAAGTCTGGCAGGTTTTGTTTTCAGCCTTTGGTGGGGGTGGGGGTTTAAAAACCACGTAGTTTCCTATTTATATGGTAGGGTCAATAGAACTTCAATTCACTTTTAAAAAATAGGATATGATGCTCTGTCATTTTCCCTAAGTTTCAAGACTTATATTTTGGTGATCTGATAAATAGGACCCATAATTTTACCTTTCTAAGCAAACCTTTTTAAGCGTTTTTGTGGAGACTTTATTTGTTGATTTTTTGTTTTATTGAAAATCTCCAAAAAACGGATGGTAAGGTTCACGTAAAATGGTTATATCTTGAGTTCTATTAATCGGACCGTCAAGATTGTGGTGTTTATGCTTAGGAGAAATGACAGGGAATCATATCCAATTTTTTAAAAATAAATTAAAGAGGTTATAGGACTGAAAATAAATCAGAGGATCTAGCACTTTTTAACCCCCTACCCCTCCCAAAGGCTGAAAACAAAACCTGCCAGACTTTGGTATTTGATATCACGATACATGTACCTATAATTCCTCATACTCCGATTTTGGTTATACCTCCACTCCCAAAATTTGCTGTCGGCTCTTAGACTATATGCACCATATTCAATAATATTCAAGGCGAAAAATGTTTGCCTTGGCCTAAGGCACCCATTGAGTTAATTAATTGGTAAACTATAGGCCTAAAAATGAAAACTAATTATTTTTGGATGCAAAAACTATTTGCATGCAAATAATGCCTTGAACTGAATAGTTTGTTTTTGGAAGTGCAAGCCGACCATCCAAAAAAGAATTTTTTTTTCGCATGCTAAATAATAGCCGGTCCATTGTTTTGCATGACTATCCATGACAATGGTTTTTTTTGCATGAAACTGTTTTGCATGAATCTGTAAAGCATATATTTTTTTTGCACGGACTTTAAGGCTAAGAACAAAGAAAGCTTTCTGTTTTGGAAGCATTAAATTTAATACGATTGCACAGGTTTAAAAATAATGGTTAATTTTTGGATACGAAAAAATAAAAGTGTGTCTTAGCATAGATACTTTTGGACGCTGTACTCAAATTTGTTATCTTTTCTCAATGTTGTGGCAGAAGTCACATTGCCACACTTGACAACAAACTTTCTACCATTGAGCATATCAAAAAGCATATCTAGTAGCGGCTTACTAATGCCGAGTCTGGTCAGCTTTAGGTAAAGACACTCTAGCCATACGGTGTCGAAGGCCTTCTCCATGTCAACCAGACAGGCATCCGTACACTGCTTCTTAGATTTGTTCCATTGGACATCAGAAACGAGTTTAGACGCGGCATGAATGGTGTCATGTCCCGCCTTAAAACCGAACTGATTATCCGGTATGATATTATTGTCCTCTGCCCACTTAGAGAGAGCTCTATTGATAACTTTTTCGAATACCTTGCTGATACTCCGAAGAAGACTTATCGACCGAAGATTTACCGGATTGGAGTTGTCCTTTCCCTTTGTCCGGAGAGGATGCACCACAGCTTTCTTCCACCGCACTGGATAATATGCATTATTCAGAGCGTTGTTAAACAGAGTGGTATAAATGTCTACTGCTTTTTGCCGTAAATGTCGAAGTACAACCTTGGATATGCCATCGACTCCTGCTGACTTCTTGTTCTTTAATGAATCGAAGATGAGCTGGAGCTCCACCTTCGTAATTAACAGGGAACTAGGCCCATTTCGCTCGGCGATTATGGCGTTTGCCAAATGATCTTCATTGTTAAAAAGAAATTAATAAGATTTTCCAATCGTAAATTTCGTATTTAAAAACTCATTATTCAACCACAATAATTAAACCTACAATATTTCTGGAAGCATCTTTTTTAAAAAATTAAAGAAAGCATAACTAGTGCCAAAACAACTTTTCTTTGCAAAAAATACCTTCAACTTATATCTGTAGAAGGTAGACAGGTTTATTTCAACTCAAGTGCATCTATAAAATATATACTTACGAAAAGACGTCAACGATTGTGCGTGTAGGCTTTCGATATAAATGTCTTTTTTTTTAAACCGATATGCCCAAGTTTGATTAATATACCTACTATATTCGTAGTTTACTTCATAGATACATCTCTCAATATTTATCTATCTCTCCTACTATATCAACTTTGTCATCGTACCTACATATAACTGTCCATCGTCGACGAACCAACCTACCCCAAGTGTTTTTAGGTTCTAGTATTCCAAAGAAATTCCTATTGCAAAGAATTTCAAACATTTAGGACAAGACCAAATCGATTAAATATCGATCATAAATACACAGAGTTCATACACTACGGATTACTTGATTGAGGTCATATATTTCTACACAAAATCTTAAATTTCTTCATGACTCAAACGCTTTTCAAAATAAAATCATCCAGACCTAAACTTGATTTTCGAGGACACGTTTATGAATGTTTTGAGGACTAGTGCCAACAAAAGAAATCTGTTAGTTGGAGATTGAAAAATCGTTTTTTTTCACGGATTATAAACAAAAATTGTAATATTCTTGTATTTGTCACAGGTTTGTAAAACAGTTTTTTCCTATGCTACAAAAAATTCTTTAAGAACATAAAAGCAAGTTGGTTTTAGCTGCGTTTCATTGGAGTTGAAATCTGAGAAATCAAAATCTCGCATAGCGAAATCTCGCAATTACAAAATCTCGCTTTTCATAATCACGCCATTACAAAATCTAGTTTTTCGTAATTTCGCAATAACGAAATCCCGCAAACTAAAATCTCTCAAATCAAAATCTCGCAAAATGTAATTGCATTGCAACAAAAACAATTTTTCAATCAAAACCTCGCAAATTAAAGAAATTAGGAGATTATGCAAAATACAATTTTTTTTTTGTAAAAGCCGTGCGCAATTCGTTGCTGTGAGATTTGAATTTGCAAGGTTTTGATTTGCGAGATTTTGTTTAAAATTTGTGAGATTTTTGGGCTCGAGATGTAATTGTGAGATTTTTAAAGGCGAGATTTTGTCATTGCGAGATTATGAGCAACAAGATTTTTAATTTGCGAAATTTCTTTATTCGAGATTTTTTTTGAATGCGAGATTTCGTTATTCGAGATTATGGTTTGCTCCCGTTTCATTGTATCTGAACAACAACGTTAGAATTTGGTTGAAAACACACCGTATATATTAGTTAAAATGTTTGATTTTGACGAATAGAACACATTGATTGTTTGGAGCCAAAACACACCAACAAATTGAAAAAAAAAACATGTAAACAGAGTTTAGAGTTGAATAGTTTTAAAATATTCTAAGAAATGTTAAAAAACCGTAAGGTACCAAATTTATGAAAATCGACCGTAATATTTCAATATATTAAGTTTTCAATAGAAAAAAATGCTGGACTTTTGTTTTAACTTCAAAAAATATTTTAGTTTTAATATTTTGGTGCAGTTTTTAATTATATTTCAGAATAATGAAACAAAAAACGGCTATATCCATCGATAAACAAAATAAAAAATAAATCAACAATCAAGTGACATGGAGTGCGTTGTGTGTATCTCTGTATCTCTATCAACGTAGGCATAAAATACGACTCATAGGTTTTGGTCAAGTAATTAATTGGTGAATATTTGGGTATAGCATTGAATTTTATGCCTCAAATTGAACTTTGGAATTAAGAACGCATTTGAAGAGGTGTTTTATGTGACTTTGGAATTCATGCAGCAAGTTTAATTCTAATAGAAACCTAAGTATCTATCTATTTTTTTTTTCTTCTGAATTTAGTTGAGTTTTCATGGTTTTATTTGGCAAAGGTATAAGACTTTGTTTGGCTTTGAATGTATGTGCTGTGTAGGTCAAAAGCTTTTTTGTTTAGATATGCAGTATTTTCCATTATTTGCAAAAAGACATTAGCAAGGCTGTCTATTGAATTCAATTTGATTTTGTATTTTACTAATAAAAGTTTTCGTAATTCAGGTACATACATGATTTCAATATCAATATATCAAGGGATTTATGTTTCTTGTATTTTCTAAACTCAGCGAGTTAAAGAGGTATTTTTATCTCTTAAAACACTTTAACCTTTTCATATAAATTATTTTACGTTGCACGCAAAGTATATAGGTATGGCAATTTGCCTTTGATTTGTTGAGGTCATATTTTTTTGACATTTTTAACCTCGATTGCGTGCAAAAAATAATCGAACGGCTAATGGTTTACTGGTTTCATTCTTATCTTTATCGTTTTCACGCAAAAAGAATTAAATCACGTTGACGCCATACCTGACGACAATGCGTACCATATTCCATGTATACTGACTTTTTGGAAATATAAAAGTGTATCGAAATTGGTATTTTTTTCTCGTTCCATGTATGACAATTCTTGTTTTTAAAGACTTTGTAAACTTGGTGGAAGAGGTAAAGCCTAAAGCCTAGTACATACATACTTCCTCGTGAAGTGAACCATCACCAGTGGAAATAGTGATTTTTTGACATTGCTCACTGGTACAGTCTTGCGAATGTGTTGTGAACGTTTGACTTTTACAACCACAATGCCTCCAATGAGGCATTTTTCTTTTGTAATCGAACTGTAAAGTGTTCACCAAGTGTTCCCATACATTTTGCACGGGAATTGCTCGTGAACGAAAACTCTCCACACAGCTTCACGAGCACGTTCATGGATGAAGAAAACTGCAAATTTTGTATGGATTCACGACATGATTCACAAATTTGTACTAGGCTTAATACATAGTTGTGAATCATGTCGTAAATCCATACAAAAATTGCAGTTTTCTTCACCCGTGAACGTGCTCGTGAAGCTGTGTGGAGAGTTTTCGTTCACGAGCAATTCCCGTGCAAAATGTACGGGAACACTTGGTGAACAGTTGACAGTTCGGTGTTACAAGTCATTTGAGGCATTGTGGTTCCAAACGTTAAACATTTGAAAGGTGGAAAAGTGCTCGTGAATAAGAGAAGAGTATTATCTTTGAAAAATCAGCATTTACTTCTATTTGCTATATGGAAGAACTCACTGCTGTTCATCTATTGGCTTTCGTTTTCGTATTCACTTATTAAATGAATGAAGGTTCAAGTCCCGGTGCAAAATGTGCCAAATGCTATTGCCACTGTAACACTTATAGGGCGCGTTGATAGTGCAAACGTCAGTCGCCTCGAATTTGTTCAAGTTGTGAATTATTGCTCGCTCAGTACAACGATAAAAATTACCATAAACTTCCTGTAAATTTCGATAGAAACAGCACGTTTATTCATTTCTCAAATGTATTGTTGCAAAACGAACATTTTTATGATTTAATGTTAACCCATCATACCAATGCGATTCATTCACAGCGACAGCAAAACTTTTAGTTGTCAAATATTTCTTGTGAAGCCAGTATCGCCCCTACGGTTATAGTCCATTGAAATGTAACAATGCCAAGCCGTTGGCCTATGAAGGTGAATGGCTCATCCGCCACCAACAGTGTTTTTTTTTTTTTCAAAAACCTGACTAGTACTGAAAAATCCTTACTGACCACATCTCTAAGTATTTCAAAGTACTTCACGTAAGGTGGAACTGAAAACACTGCCGCTGATTCTATTTAAAATATTTTCCAACTTTCAGTACCGTCTTTTCGAGAAGGCCTTGATTTGAATACTTTTTCATTGCAGAGTTTTTAGTATTCACATTTTCCTCCACTTAAACCTGTCGACCATGGATCTTCCGCAAAAACCAGTTTCGCGATGGCGTATGTATCTGTAGGTTTCATCATTGTAGTCACAGTAAGCCCCATCGTTACGTCAAAGCTTACCCAACACATCACAATGTGTTATTTACTATACTATGTAATGGGTACAGATTCTTGTGCTCAATACATAGTTGTGAGCGATTCTGTCTTAACTATGCTGCTTATCCCGCGGCTTACTTACTTAATTACTTAAGGCCGGGGTGGACAAGGGCCGCAACCAACAAGCTTCTTTCAGCTGGCTCAGTCTCTAGCTAGCTGTTTCCAGTTTCGCAAGCCAAGGTGGTTGGGTTGGGGTCATCGTCCGCTTGCGTTATCCACCTGCATCAAAGGCTGTATTCGAAGTCTCTCTGAGCTGGTTATGGAGTGTCGCTTAACAGCCGGTACAGTTCCTTGTTGTATCTTCTTCCCCATTCCCCATCTACGCAGATGGGACCAAAAATTAGTCGGAGAATTTTCCTTTCATCCACCGTTAATAGAATCCATGCCTCTGCACCATACATTAGGACCGGGATGATAAGTGTTTCAGTTTAAGTTGCTCGGGAGAGGATTTTGCCCCTCAATTGCCTTCTTAGTCCGAAGAAGCAGCAATTGGCAAGAGTAATTGATCTCATTGAGTTGATTGCGGAGCCTAGGTACACAAAGCTTTTGACCACAACGAAACTATGGCTGTCTATGGTGGTGTTCCGTCCGAGACGTTGGTCTTGTTGACAGCATATATTAGGTTTTGTCTTCATTTACCGTTGCCTTCCTTCTCAATACTCACGAAAGCATCACTGACCGATTGTGTCAAAATCATCGTCGTAGTAAGCGAGTAATTGGACGGACTTTTGAAAGATTTTACCTCTAGAATTAACGGCAGAGCTTTGCACTATTCTTTGAAGCAGTTTCATGATAGAGCATCGGTCGCCTTGCTTAAAATCTTTTTTGGCATCAAAGGTATCGGTGAGGTCTTTGCTGACCTTAGTAAAGCAACGTTCACTCTCCATCGTCATCATGCACAAACGGACGAGTTTGGGAAAACTAGGCATTGCTCTATATAGCTCGTCTGTATAAATGCTGTCATACGCGGCCTTGAAATCGATGAAAAGGTGGTGGGTATCGATTTGAAACTCCTGGGCTCTTGTCGTTTGTCGATGGTGGACTTTTCTGGCCTAAAGACACACTGATATTGATCTGACTGGTTGTTGACGAATGGCTTCAGGGGTTCACAAAGCACTGCATAGTTGTATGCGATGTTAAGGAGACTGATGCCTCTATAGTTGATGCATTCTTGAGGATCAGGTAAACAATGCTTAGGTTCCTTTCATCGGGCATGCTTTCCTCCGACCATATTTTGCAGATTAGCTGATGCATACTACTAACCAATTCATCACCAGCCGCTTTGAATAGCTCAGCCGAAAGGCCAGCAGCTCCAGCAGCTTTATTAGACTTAAGCTAAGATACAGCTATCTTCACCTCAGCGAGGTCGGGCCGACGGAATTGTTGCCCTAAAGTCATCCAGGTTGAATGGTGCAATCTGCATGGCAGTGAAATTCGATTCGTCATCGCCGTTATACAATTTGCAGAAATGTATTTTTCCATGTCCTCAGCACCGACGGCGATTCTACCACGATGTTCTCCTGATCGGCCTTGCTGGCTTCGGTTCGAGCCTTGTAAACGTGGGAGGTTCTTTGTACATTTTGGTAAAACTTTCAAACTTCATTCGTGCAATGGGAACCCTCTATTACCTCGATCATGCGCTTTCATGCTCTTTCTTTTTCCTTCTGATATGCTGGTATTTCTCGCTCCTCTTCCAGTCCTTGAGGTCGCGAGCAGCTCTGGTTCTTCTATGCAGTGCTGCCTTATATGCCTGTTGTTTGACCTAAGGTGCTTGGCGACATTCTTTGTCGAACCAGGGGTTTTGCTGTGCTGGTCGTGTGAAGCCCAGCACGTCAAGGGCTGCATCTCTCATGGCTTCCTGAAAATTCTTCCACTAGTTCTCGATGCTTGAAGATGCTGGTAAAGGATTTTTTGAGAGGGTGCGAAAGGCTTCATCGAAAAAGGACCTAGTGATTTCTTGCAGTTTTAGCCGTCCTTTGGTCTAGATATCAATAGCATTACCTTGGCTACAACGAGGTAGTGCTCCAAGTCTTTTTAAGAGTGCCTTGGTTTGAAAACACTTCAATGCAGGATGTAATGTGCTTTTTGCTTTCCAGCGAGATTATGCTTACCAGTCTTGCCAGGGTCGTCTTGAAGAAGACACGAAACTTCAGAGGAAAATGGTCTTAAAACCTTATTACAAGATCTTTATTCAAAACAACTCTTTTATTATTTATAGCGCACAACATTCAGCTACTTTGGTTTACTGATGCTTGACGTTATTACGCTCTAAGCGTCACTTCAAGACAGCATGTTAAAACGCTCTGGCACTCAAAACAGCAGGCTAAGACGCTCTGCGTTTTACTTCGAACTAAGGCCTGTTACCCCTGGTGGGGAGAAGCCTTAGTAAAAAATAGCTGAACAACTTCTCCTTTCTAACTTTATCGTTCAACGAAAGCTGTTTCCACGTGGGGGGGGGAAACTCCGAGGAAGCAAATAAAGGAGGATCGTCTCGATTTTTCTGATCAATAAAATACAATTTTCTTTTGTCATCTGACTTTGCGTATGACCAAAAGGGTGATTTTCGTTCATCCAAGCAGGTCCTCATGTAAAATTTTCAGTAAAGACTGAATGTGAACTGAAGGTATAAGTGGTAAACAAACAAATTTTGCTGTGACGTCATGTGTTCATGGTGTGTGTGAATTGTATGTGATGAAGAACAATTCTTGCTAGATAATAAAATGGAGTAGCATGGAACGCTTCGTTACATGGGTTATTAATAGTGACATCCTACGCCACCTCGAAATGTCGACCATGGATTTCCCTTGAAACAAAAACGATTTCCTTGATGGGATAGCCCATAACCATAAGCCCCATCGCTCTTTCAAAGTCCACCCAACACCTCACAACGAATTATTTATTATACTATGTAATGGGTACAGATTCTTGTACTCACTACATATTTATGAGTGTTTCTGTCCTTATGTTGTTGCTTATATTGCAGATATTTCCCCATACTTAAAAAAAAAGAAAACTTTTTTAGTTAGCTTCGATTTGAACCCGGATCCTTCCAGGCACTTATATAGCACGCTACCACATATCGGTTTGCTCAAGGGAGATGTCTATCATATTAAATAGCTATGTACTCAATACCCGTTGCTATTGCATTAACATGGCCTGCTCTGATAAATTTGTTTGTTCTATGTAGATGGTGTGTTTTAAAAATTTGTTTACTCATTACAAAAATTGAAATATGTAACTGGTACATAGTTATGTACTGGGCACATATCGCCTGTAAGTTCACATTTCAGCACTTAAGGCGTGCACTATGTCCATAATTAAGGCAATGAGTAAACGTGTTGCCAGGTATCATTCGGTACATTCATTGAAATGTAACCAGTACAGTGTATAGTACACTTCTATTGTACTTGGTACATAGAGCTCTCGTTTTAGTACTTCAGCAAAAAGAACTTAGGTCTTGAACAAAATGAATGAAGCTTAAGCTGGTGGCCAAAGCTAATGTTTGTTTAGCTTCAACCACACCATACATTTCTTGGTGTATCTGAAGCTGAGCTACACCTACAGCTACACTCTTGTGTTTATCTAGTCTTGGTTATTATTTATCTGTTAATACCCAGTTGTGAACAGTGAAAGCAATATTATAGCATGCTTAGTGGCAGTTGCTTTTTCTCAGGAGTCAGGAGTCTTCTGTCAATACTAGAAATAGTAGGACAATTTTCTAAAGTAGTGACGCAAAAACATAACATAAAAGAATATAGTGTTATTTATATTAAACATTATCATGTTCCATTATATTTTTCATCTAAATGATGTCATTGCAAATTGCATTTTATTTTATCGCACAACATTTTTATTTCCGACGCTCTTTGTTTTGATATCTATCTGTTGCCATACATACAGATGACCCTTTTGCTTTCTTATAGCTCTCTCCTAGTACACACATAAAGCTATTTACAAAGAAAACATCACCACCAACATCAACTGGTGTAAAAGCTTTTTGTAATCAAGTTGCCTTATGCATCGTCAAAACGGAATTTTTTTTTGCTTTTTTTAAATCAGATTTATAACTATGGTTATGGTGAGAGTGAACTCTTTTCTGAAATAAGCTACATTTTGTTTTGCTAAATGGTTAGTATAAGGGCAAATTATGGATTTGTTAAATAAAATACAACTTGAGAGTTTAATAAAATAATACAGATGATGGAAAGCAGAAAGAAATCACTGGAGAGCACTGAGCAATGTGTTTTTTTTATAATAATATGTTGACACTGACAACTTTTTACACTAAACAAAATTGACAGAAACTCAATATTATATTTTTCTCCAGTACAAAATGGATCGATTAAGCTTGACTTGCGTTGGGAAATACCACAACATTACTTCCAAAGTAGATACCGAAACAGCGCGAAGTTTTTGATATAAATTTCTGTCGAAGTTTGCACCAACTATGAAGCTGCTGTATACGCAAGTATGTGCTGTTCACTGATTGATAACCATAGGTTAGGTAAGGTTAAGTAGAAGGGCTGAAAGTTAATCTTGTTACCGTCACACTAAGATCTATGTAGATCCGTTGTGATACCCCTAATGTATTCCACTTAATGTTAAAACCTATGTGTTCTGTTAGCAGTCAAGCCATTTAGAGGCATTGATGAAGTTCAGAAGGCTATTAGCCGAAGTTCTAGAAAGTTCCTCTAGGTCGTCATAGAAATGATTTCCTAGGTGTTTCTTTCTTAAATGACAGAGTGCTGGGCAGTGGCAAAAGAAGTGTGCGATAATTATACATTTTTCCCGTGTTCCTTGTGTCCGCTACACGGAGAATATTGTAGCTGAGAACCTCAATCTACTGACGATTTCAAAAATAAAACACAGACCTTAGGTTGGGTAAGATTGAGGTAAATACTGGTTGTTAAGTTGTTACACTTAGAACATAAACTGGTCCAACGATCACTAGGATCATTGAAGTAGGAATATAAGATGAAGCTTTCACCTATGAGATAGAGTAGGAAAAGTTCATAGAGGATGAGGAATCGATTCCACCTTTTTCTCATCCATACAGCTTTTGACCGTAAAAAAATACTCCAAGCTGCGATGCGTTAGACCAGGGCCTCACCCTCAACCAACAAGCCCTTTCAGTCGGCTCGGTTTCTAGCTAGCTGTCTGCAGTTTCGAATGCCAAGTTGGTTGAGGTCCTCTTCTACTTGCGTGTGCCACCTGCTACGCTGTCCTCATCTACTGCGTTGTCCCACGGGGTTGGATTCAAAGACTTTCCGGGCCGGAGCATTGGTGTCCCTTCGCTCTAGGTGACCCAGCCATCTTAGTCGTTGGCTTTTCACTTCTGTGGCTAGGTCGGTATCGGTGTACAGCCCGTCTATGCAGACGGGACCAAAAATCATCCGGAGAATTTTCCTCTCAAAGCAGCCTTAAGCATTATCCATCGTTAATAGAGTCCATGCCTCTGCACCATACATCAGGACCGGGATGATAAGTGTCTTATACAAGGGCACTCTAGTTGCTCGAGAGAGGGCTTTGCTCCTCAATTGTCCTCTTAGCTCAAAGAGACAACGATTGGCAAGAGTAATTCTTCGTTTGGTTTCAGCACTGGTATCGTTCGCTGAGTCGATAGTGGAGCCTAGTTAAACACAGTCTCCGACCTTCTAAAAATTATACCTGTCTTTGGTGAAGTTCTGTCCGAGACGTGTCGGTGTTTGGTGCCTTTTCTTGTTGACAACAAATACTTCGTTTTGCTTTCATTCACCGTTAAACCCATCTTCTTGGCTTCCTTCTTAATACTCACGAAAGCACCACTGACCTCACGCTTTGTTCGTCCAATTAAGGACTTTTGAAAGATTGTGCCTCTAGTGTTGACAAGAGAGCTTTGAACTAAGTATTCCTTAGAGAACGGTGTTGAAGAATCCGCATGACAGCGCTTCGCCATATCTAAAACCTTTTTTCTGCATCAAAGGTATCGGTGAGGTCTTTGCTGACCTTTATGGAGCAGCGTGCATTCTCCATATCGTCATCCTGCACAAATGGAAGTGTTTGGAAGGAATGCCAAAACTTGACATTGCTCTGTATAGCTTGTCTCTATAGATGCTGTCATACGCTGCCTTGAAATCGATGAAAAGGTGGTTAGTATTGATTTATTGGATTTTTTCAAAGATATGTATGCCGTAGTGCGAATATTTGTTTGGTGATGGAATTTCTTAACCTAAAACCACACTGCAATGGACCTATCTGGTTGTTGACGAATGGCTTCAGGCGTTCACAAAGTACGGCAGAAAATATCTTGTACACGATGCTAAGGAAACTGATGCCTCTGTAGTTGGTGCAGTCCAGAGGATCCCCTTTCTTTGCCTCATTAGGTAGAATAGGTACTTTTTTACCACTTTTAGCGAGTTTATCAGCTTTGCAATTTCTTAGAGAGTTTCTAAGCGCCAGCACCCAACACAGCTGAATGTTTAACTGCTTCGAAATCCCCAGCAGAGATGAATGGCAATTAAGGGCTGTTATAGAAAAAAGTGGAGAGTTTTGATAGCTGGCGTAACCATCTGAGAAGAGGCGGATATCTGCGGTTGGTATCACATTTTCTTTCAGCCAAGACAAACTTTTTTTGATTACCTACTGTAAGATTCGCAAAGGAAGGAAATAATAACATCTCCAACAATCCTGTCATCAGTTCTCGATCCGTCTATATAGAAATAGGCAATTAGGCCTTAGTTTTCTATATCTACCGCTATATCTCGCGCTGTCCACCATACTGCCACACCTTAAGTGAGAATCGGTCTAATAACCGAAATGTATAGCCCAATGAGTGATGCGAAGGTGAAGACATGAAAAAGTGCCAATTTGGCTTTTTTACTCTTTCTGGTAAATTAGGGTTCTAGCTCAACTTTTTACTTAAAACAAGGCTCAAATCAAAGACCGTATAATACCAAGATATTGCATCTAGTGTAAAAATTCGCAGTCAAAGCGCTAGTACTGTGACGACCCCAGTGGTGACCCCATAGATGTGTGAGTGAGAACCCCGTCTATGTATAAGTTTTACAATCGTCGGTGGCGCGGTCGCTGAGTCGTGGGTCTGCGGCGAATAAAGGCTTGCATGTCTATGTGTTATGTGAGTTCGAATGTGAATGAGGATGTGATACAATACGTGGGAATGTTTCCCTTCCCCCGACCGACCGCATCTAAAGCTGATTTTTGGTGGTTGGTTGAGATGCGGTATCTTGGTATTATACGGTCTTTGCTCAAATATATTCTTTGAGAAGTGAATGTTAACGAAATACGGTTTGGCAGAACGTGGTCTACATCATTAAGGATTTTATATTTCCTTGAGAATAGAATAACTTTTATTTTATGAGGTTTGACACCCAGACCACACCGGTCATCCCAATTGGTAAGCTTATTTAGAGCATTTTGATAGAGAACTTTTAAGACAGTTGGATGCTTTCCTGATTACAGTAACATCGTCCACATTGATAGTTACTGTGTTACTCTCTGCTTCACAGGCATATCAGCAGCTCATTTACAACCAAGTTCTAGAGAAGGGGAGATAGGACACCGCCTTGTGGTGTCAATATCATCTGTCGAAATTTCAGCCCTCTGGATCCTTTCCTTAAAAAGTTAGAAATCAAATTCTACACAAATTCAAATGACTACCATAATTTTGAAATAAAACGATTTTTATTTCTAAAAGGAAGAAATGAGTCACCGAATTCCACGATTACAAAAGTAGTCTCAACGAAAATCCTTCTGCTGATAACTAAGATTTTGCATATCAGAAAGAATACAATCACTTTTCATCTGCGTTCTTTTCAATTGAATGCAATCATTTGAAAATACATACATTCCTTACCATTCTCTTTACATTCTTTTATAATTTGCATTCATTTTTCTCTCTGCAATTACTTGCATTCCTTTAACATTCATAACAAAAATTATAAATTAGTAAAAATAGATGCCTTCCCAAAAGATTGCATTCATTGCAATCATTTCAACGTCCAATGATTGGAAATTGCCTTTTTTTTTCTTTAAATCTCAATGTGAAGTCAATGAATGTAATTGAAGGGTCCCCGAGAAAAAGGGCTTAAGTCTACATATTGATATACGTCAGAAGGTCCTACAACACTTAGGGCGCAGCTTGTGCAGGAAAAAAGTTATAGTGCAGTGCAACAGTTATTATGGGTAATTACACTTTCCCTACACAAGATACAGACTTATACCCACACAAGTAGAAATAGCACTCATAAGACCTTTTCGCCCTTAGCCCTAACCGGGGTTGCAGGACACGATGATGATAATGATGAGACCTTTCCATTGATATAGGTCAGAGTCAGAGGTGTTACAACACTTGGAACGCAACTTGTGCAGGGAAAGATTTTTAGTGCGGTGCAACAATTATTATGGGCTTTTATACTTTCCCTGCACTAGATACAGACTTATGCCCATTCAATAAAAAATAGCACTCATCAAAACCCTTCCAGGTCAGAAAGTGTTGCAACACTTAGAACGCGATTTGTGCCGGAAAAGAGTTATAGTTCAGTGCAACAGCTATTGAGCTATAAAACTTTCCCTGCACGAGATACAGACTTATGCCCATACAACAAAAAATAGTACTCATTGAGACCTTTCCAATGACAACGGTCCTTAAGAGTTAAAACGATGGAATTGTATGTTTATGTGGTTAAGTGCTAGACAAAATAATTTGTTATTTTCTCTTGAATTACCCGTTTTTTTTTTAGTAATAAACTTACAATTTCATGTTTCTTGGAATCAACCCAAGTGGACTTAAGGCATTTTACCCCTGTACCCTTGAATTATTAATTAAATGATTTTAACCAAAAGTTTGCATTGCATACTTTGGAAGGCGAGAAAAGTAAATCACATCCCTTAAAATTTTTTAAAGCAAAAATAATTGTATGTAGGTACGCAGGTAAAAGCCGCTTCATGAAAATCCGATTTTCTCCAAAAAGTCTTCTTCAATTTTCTAAAAAAAAATTTTTTTTTACTGATTTCAAATCTAATAAACATGCAATGGTTTTTTTAAAGGAATTGGTCTTACAGTTATTAGCCCGTAAAGAAGTTTTGCACAAAAAAGTTAAGTTTAGACATCACGAGATATTTCTTTTTGTAGAATGTTTTTTGTGCAACAATTTAAGGTGAATTGTATTTCTGACTTCAAGGTTCATTTAGGTAATAAAAATCATTTCACTTATCTTTGGTGACAGTGGAAGTGGATGCGTTTTCTGATGAATAGTTATTGTTCTGACATTCATGTCAAATATAACCTTTAAATTTATGTGAAAGTGGTTACAGTACATGCATTGTATTCGTCAGGGTTATACGAGTTCATCAGAACAGATCCATCTTTTCAATGACTATCATCTTTAAAATCAATATATAATTTTGATCAAAAGCTCGTGACAACACATAGTGTACTGGGGAAGCAGATAGTGTATTTTAAAAAAGAGGTTTAAATGGAATTCCTGCGTATACTGTGTTACCACACGTTTTTAATGTCGAATTTTTCTGAAGAATACGTTCATCAGATTACTCAGGAACTGTAAGAATGTAACAGTAACCTGATGCATTGAAATTACCATCTATTTCGGATGCGTTCATAAATGCGTGGTTGTAAAATGCTCAACTTTCATAGATGGAAACTAAAAATGTTAAAGTTCCATCAGAGTTGGGAAATAATAATAATTAAAAAAATTTATTACAATAAATCGTAATTAAAATATTGGAGGAATAACTGTAAGATGAGCAATTTCATCAAGTTTTAGGTGGGGGCACATTAGATCTTAAGGTTGTGCAGTGCAACGACCCCAATATTTCATTCATTAAATTAAAATCTCCAAACACTTTTTTCAATTAAATAATTTTAAATGTAATTAAAGAAATTCATTTACTAATTACATGTAATTTAAAAAGTTTTAATTACTTTCAACTCAATTAATTCAATTAAATCAATTAATAAAATTGAAAATAAAAGTAATTATCAAAGAAGCAGTAATGATTTTTTCTTTTAAGTAATCATGACCCATTAGTTTAATTAATTAATTCCTTTTGTCAGTTAGACTTTACCTAATGTTTAATTAATAAAAATATGTAATGAATCACAATTCAAGAAATCAATTTCGAAATGTATGTATGTAATTAACACAGTGCTTTCCGTGAATTATTTGCAAAAACCTATTCTTTTTATGGTTTTTTTTTTCAATTACAATTACAAGTAATGGGAATATATTTAGTTTTTCAATTACGATTATGTTTAATTGTTATGGAAAAAGTTCAATTACTAATAATGTGTTATTGAATTAAAAGATGAAATTAATTACAAAAAGTAATCATTATTTCCAAACTCTGTTTTCCATGTAACTCACAAAGCCTTCAGTTGAATGATGGAATTTTTTAGCATTAAACTAATTTACTTGTCACTTCACTATGAACACCTGAACTAAGTATAAACTCAATCTTTTAATATTTTTGATCAAATCCTTATTAATTGATTTTGTATGTTTTCCTCTCTTTTCATAAAAATATTTTGCTAGTTCAGATATGTCGCAAAATTCTTGGGAAAAACTTGATCAACTCCGACTATTTTCCATAAATCTAAGAAGATTGTCAAATTTGTGTAACGAATTTATAGAAATGTATCTCCTGTCAATGTGTCGATTTGAAAATTGCTATCTATCAAGCCGTTTATACTATTTTTTTTTGTGCTTGAAAAACTGTGCCCAGGACACTGTTAAAAGTTGTCACGCTTTGACTTATTTGACATTTAATAAAAAAAAAATCAAATTTCCAACTATTAAGAACTTTTAAGAAACTATCAACCGTCTAATGATCTTATAAATGAGGCTGTAAGTTTTTAGAATATTTATCAATTGATAATTGACAATCGTCTGTGTACATATGTTTTCCTTACAGATTTTCAATTGATTTATTTTTTCTAAGACAAAAAAACTTTAAACAACCCTGATTTTTTTTATTTGAGCAACTTCGTTCGACTTAGTCAATGCATTTTATTTGCAATTGAATTTGTGCTTCAGAAAAAATAAGAGCAAAGAATTAAAAAGTAGAGAGGTTTATAGATACATTTATGTATATACTGAAAACTTGGGGTTGGGTGTATATCTATCTTATCAACCTACGTTACGTTGTTTGTTGTTTTGCTGGTGCCTCAGTTAATTAGACTTTAGTTGATTATGACCTTTGGCTGGACAAAGTGGATGCACAGAACAGCACAACACATAGCACAGAGTACAGTACCAGGCAGCATACTACTTGCGCTCTCTCCTTAGCCTTAAAAATAATAATCATTTTAATGACATTATTTAGAGTGGGTTGAATAATAAGAAGATACACTATCTCGAGCGTCAGATGGATATTTATATAAAAATGAAAACAATATTGCTTCGTTTGAAAACAAAAAAAGAAGAAAAAAAAAAACTCTGAGAGGTTGTAGTTGAAGTCTGTGAACACTGAAAAAGAAATTGTAATTAAAATGCCAAATATAGTGACATTAAACAGAGCCTTGCAAAAGGTAGTATTTCTGGGAAGGTTTAAAAAAAAACTTGTAGAAAATACTTTGGACACACCTCTTGATATGATGTGTTGCAAGTATGTACCTATGCAAGCTTTTATTTGATCTGACTTGATGCTGTAATTATCCTATATTGTGAAGCCAGTGGATATTATCTCAGTTAACTAGATGGTACAAGCTCCCATTGCAATAATTAGTTAATGGATAGGTACTCGTATTAAAATATATTTATCGTTTATTTAAAAAAAAAGAAACCTTTTTGAATTGCTTGAATGAAAATATTCTGTTTCGTTAAACAAAATTTTCTTTAAGTAAATAGATGGGAAGTTCTGTGTATTTTTTTAAATAGCTGACTTGTATATTTTTGAAAGAATGTGAAAAATCCCATTAGCTTATGCTCAGATTTGTGCGTTTTAAGAGTGTTCCGTTTAAGGGAAAAGCGATTCAATTTAAAAATAGAACCGAAATTGCTTAAGCTACTTCGCACAAATTCAATTCAAATAAAAAAAAAAATAAACTCAGTACTTGAAATGGAATGTCCTAATAAGTAACCAAATTTGTGCAACAAGAAACAGTTTGATTAGTAACCAAATTTGTGCGACAAGAAATAGTTTTATCGCTAGAAATCAAACCAGTTTGTTTTTAATCGCATAATTTGAAATAGAATTCGAAGAAAAATTAATAAAGAAGTGTATAAAAACCTAATTTTATGGAATAACCGCCGCGAGGGTTATAGAAACAGATTAACATGATTCATCAAATCCAGTTCCATCTTCCATGTTTACTCTACTTTTTTTCTGGTTAACACTAACTTTATGTAATCTCCTCAAGAGATAACGATACTCTTAAATCGATCAAGCAGAATGTGACACCTAGTGTTGTGTAAATCGTTCATTTAAAATAATCGAATCGTTCAAGAATCGATCACCAAAATGATTCTATAATTTAAATCAATCGATCTTTCGATTATTTTCATTTCACTGAATTTACGACCGATTCAATTTTCATTTCGATTTTGATGGAATTAAATATCTCCGATTTAAACAAATTCAATTCAATACTGTACCGATTTTGATCGAATCCAAAACAATACACCTTTTCTCTCAAAAAACAGTTCATCCCCTTTCTTCCATGCCATCAACTGTTAAATTTAATTGACGGATGGCTACGATGTCGATGGATTAAAAAACCTCTGAAAATAGGAAACTTTTGATAAATTTTAAGTAGAAAAAGTGATTTAAAGGCAATTGGGTGACATATGGATCGAAATATACTTTTTTTTTGTCAAAATATAGTTTGTGCCCTATATTTCAAGCCATCAACTGTCAAATTCTATTGAAGGATGTCTACGATGTCGATGGATTAAAAAACCTCTAAAAACTTTGAAATTTTTGAATAATTTTTACTGCTCCGCAAAAGGGCGATTTTATAGTTAGTGGGTGGCATTTGGATCGAAATACACATTTTCTATCAAAATATAGTTCATCCCCTATCTGTCAAGCAATTAACTGTTCAATTCTATTGAAGGGTGGCTACGATGCCGATCGATTAAAATACCCTTTGAAAATCACAATTTTTTGAAGAGATACCGATTGAGACTGATATTGGGATGGAAAATCGAAAATAATCGAAATGATTGAGATTGGGATGGAAAATCGAGAATCATCGAAATGATTGAGATTGAGATCGATAGAAATGAAAATTTGTGATTTCAATCATAAATACTTTTCGATGATTGGATCAGAAAAGTCGAATCCTTCCTGATTTACACAGCCCTAGTCTTGTCCTGTTGGAACCACATTTCGTTCACATCCCATCGAAAAAAATTATTTATCATCGATCGGCAGAGGTATCTGTTGACTGAATTGATTGGCCCGGGTTTTCCTGTCCAGGGGCTTGAGCTGATTGTTCACTAAACCGGTTGACGCCAACCGCAGCCCTAGAAACTTTCCTGTCACTTGCCCCATTCGATCTGTTCACGAAGGAGTTGGCTACCAAAAAGTGTCTAAAAATTGAGAAAAGGATCATTGTGGTAACAGAATAAGAATAAATGAGCTACAAATAATCCGAAAGAAACTAAAATATAGGAACTTTTGTTTTTATGTTGAGTTTGTTAATGCTTAAGTTAGGGATAAAAAACTGGATTTAAGTATGTATTGTTCTTATCCCTAAAATAATTAAGAATTCGTAATCCTGAATGGTCTGAAATTAAGCTTTTTCATTCTTAAAATTAACCGATTCAATGCTTAAATTAAGCCTTTTTAGTCTTGGAAAAAAAAAAATTGGGAACTTATAAATAATGAGCTCAAAACAAGAACTTTGGGCTTGAATTTTGGGATAAGAATTTTCAAGCCTTACAGGCTTTCGTCAACGAATCAGATTGATTTGACCCCGATATTCTTGATTTAAGCTCGTTTTTTTTCTGAGTGTTGACATCTTCATAGATAGCCAGGCGGCAATCAGAGCCATTTCGTCAATTGTCACGAAGTCAAGACTCGATCTACCAATTTTGACTTCGTGACAATTGCCGTAGTGAAGACTGTTGGGTGAAACAAATTCAGTCATCCTTCGATGGGTCCCAGGACACCGTGACATTTATGGAAATGAAGTTTCTGATGAACTGGCCAAAAACGGTTCATCGCTTGATCCCACTGAGCAGAAAAAGGACAGAACTCACCACGACATATGGCCACCGATTGATATCTGTCGGGTTTCAAGTAGTCCTTAGCCAGATACTTCAAAGAAAAGATAGAATATTTACTGAAGCTTGCAGACATCAACTGTCTCTCTTGGTTAGAGTCCTTACGAGTCACAACTCAATGGAAACCCACATGAGCAGAATGGCTATCAGCACATTTGAGTTATGCATGGGGTGTCTGGACGAAGAGGTGGAACGGTGCCTGGTGTAGGTTTAGGTACAAATCAGAGTTGTAAGGTACCTAAGTAAATGTGTTTTTTTTTCAAAAAAATGATTTTCAAACAAGCCGAACAAAATTTGCTTATCACGGAAGCCGCACAATGGAAAATTATTGTTTTGTCCCTAAGGGGGAACACGGAAACCAGGCCTAGTTGTAGTAAGAAGTTCTCACTGCTTTGGTGACGAGCACGCTTAAACGATTTTAAGTATTTTCAATCGCGAGACCAAAGTGAGATGGCGGCAAAACATGCTAAATGCCACAAACCACGTGTAAATTTCGTGGCGAAACCTTAGTGTTTTCTCACTAAGGTTTCGCCACGAAATTTACACGACACAGGCACATCATACAAATTATATGGACGTGTGAAAGAAATATCACACTGGAAAGGTATTGGAGTCCCCCATCAAGTATGATTTTCGTTTTTCAATATATACAAAAGTTGATTAAGAATTTCAGGATTTTGAAAAACAATATTTGGACAAATTATTGCTCCAATTTTCTTCTACAAAATTGTGGTAGATGTTTGTTCTCTCTAGACAAATACGAAAGCTTCTTACCAAATCCATTAAAATTTCTTTCGTCTGAATACATTCACTTACGGAATCATGCCAGTTGCGAATCGATGGTGTTGAATCTCTCCCAGAACCGCATCTCTCTCCGCTTTTTGCCGGGGTTTATGATTTAAATTCATCCCTTAGGGGTCAGTTATAGCGATCAGGAAAACGCATCAGGAAAATTGTTTCAAATGGATTATTTACTATATTTTCAACGGATTTGAAACACTTACTTACTTACTTACTTAAGGTGGCGCTACAGTCCGGGGTGGACCAGGGCCTCAACCAACAAGCTTCTTCCAGCCGGCTCGGTTTCTAGCTAGCTGTCTCCAGTTTCGCACGCCAAGTTGGTTGAGGTCCTCTTCCACTTGCGTGCGCCACCTTTTACGCTGTCCACCTCTACTGCGTTGTCCCACGGGGTTGGATTCAAAGACTTTCCGGGCCGGAGCATTGGTGTCCATTCGCTCTAGATGACCCAGCCATCTCAGTCGTTGGCTTTTCACTTTTGTGGCTAGGTCGGTGTCGCTGTACAGCCCATACAGTTCGTTGTTGTATCTTCTTCTCCATTCCCCATCTATGCAGACGGGACCAAAAATCACCCGGAGAATTTTCCTCTCAAAACAGCCTAACGCGTTCTCATCCACTGTTAGCAGTGTCCATGCCTCTGCACCATACATCAGGACCGGGATGATAAGCGTCTTATACAGGGACAGTTTAGTTGCTCGAGAGAGGGCTTTGCTTCTCAATTGCCTTCTTAGCCCAAAGAAACAGCGATTGGCAAGAGTAATTCTTCGTTTGATCTCAGCGCTGGTGTCGTTCGCTGAGTTTATAGCGGATCCTAGGTAGACAAAGTCTCTGACTACCTCAAAATTATAGCTGTCTATAGTGACGTTCTGTCCGAGACGTCGGTGTTGGGTGTCCTTTCTTGTGGACAGCATATATTTTGTTTTGCTTTCATTCACCGTTAAACCCATCTTCTTGGCTTCCTTCTCAATGCTCACAAAAGCACCACTGACATCACGCTTTGTTCGTCCGATTATGTCAATGTCGTCAGCGTAAGCGAGTAATTGGACGGACTTTTGAAAGATTGTGCCTCTGGTGTTGACGTGAGAGTTTTGCACTATTCTTTCAAGAACGATGTTGAAGAAGTCGCATGACAGCGCGTCGCCTTGCCTAAAACCTTTTTTGACATCAAAGGTGTCGGTGAGGTCTTTGCCGACCTTGATGGAGCAGCGTGCATTCTCCATCGTCATCCTGCACAAACGGACGAGTTTGGCAGGGATGCCAAAACTAGACATTGCTCTATATAGCTCGTCTCTATAGATGCTGTCATACGCGGCCTTGAAATCGATAAAAAGGTGGTGGGTATCGATTTGGAACTCCTGGGTTTTCTCCAAGATCTGCCGTAGTGCGAATATTTGGTCGATGGTGGACTTCCCTGGCCTAAAGCCACACTGATATGGACCTATCAGGTTGTTGACGAATGGCTTCAGGCGTTCACAAAGTACGGCAGAGAAGATCTTGTAGGCGATATTAAGAAGACTGATGCCTCTGTAGTTGGTGCAGTCCAGAGGATCGCCTTTCTTGAGGATCGGGCAAACAATACTGAGGTTCCATTCATCGGGCATGCTTTCTTCCGACCATATTTTACAGATGAGCTGGTGCATACTCCTAACCAATTCATCGCCAGCCGCTTTGAATAGCTCAGCCGAAAGGCCATCAGCTCCAGCAGCTTTATTGGACTTAAGTTTAGATATGGCTATCCTCACTTCGTCAAGATCGGGTGGACGGAATTGTTGGCCTACGTCGTCCAGGTTGAATGGTGCAATTTGCATGGTAGCGGAATTCGGTTCGTCATCGCCGTTATACAATTTGCAGAAATGATTTTTCCATATCCTCAGCACCGACTGCGTTTCCACCACGATGTTCCCCTGATCGTCCTTGCAGGCTTCGGTTCGGGGTTTGTGACCTTGGGAGGTTCTTTTTACTTTTTGGTAAAACTTCCGAACTTCATTCCTGCAGTGGCATCCCTCTAATTCCTCGATCGCGCGCTTCTCATGCTCTTTCTTTTTCTTTCTGAGAAGCTTGTGTTCCTCTTTCCTCTTCTGCTCGTAGAGCTCGCGAGCAGCTCTGGTCCTTCTATGCAGCGCCGCTTTGTATGCCTGTTGTTTGGCTGCATGTACTTGCCGGCATTCCTCGTCGAACCAGGGGTTTCGCTGTGGTGGTCGTGCGAAGCCCAGCACGTCAGAGGCGGCATCTCTGATGGCTTCCTGGCAGTTTTTCCACTGGTTCTCGATGTTTGCAGTTGGCGGCAAAGGACTAGTTAAGAGGGCGCGAGAGACTCGATCGGAAAAGGACCTGGCGATTTCTTGCGACTGTAGCCGTCCGACGTTGAACTTCCTGACAGTATTTCCCTGTTTTGGCTTTGGTCTGGATATCCGTAGCATTACCTTTGCTACAACGAGGTAGTGGTCCGAGTCAACGTTGGCTCCTCGGAACGTTCGGACATCCTTGATACTGGAGGAGTGCCTTGCGTCGATCGCAATGTGGTCAATTTGGTTGGCGGTTGATTGACCAGGAATTCGCCATGTCCCCTTATGAATATCGAGATGCGGGAACTGCGTACTAGCTACCACAACGTTTCGCCCCGCAGCAAAGTCGATTAGCCTGAGTCCGTTATCGGAGGTGGTGTCGTGCAGGCTGTATCTTCCGATTGTGCCACCAAAGACGTCTTCTCTTCCTAGTTTGGCATTAAAATCACCCAAGACAATTTTAATGTCATAGCTAGGGCATTGCTCATATGTCTTGTCCAGGAGCTCGTAGAACTCGTCCTTGGTGTCGTCATCTTTCTCCTCTGTGGGGGCATGCGCGCATATCAGGCTGATGTTGGCGAATTTAGCCTTGATGCGAATTGTCGTGAGGCGCTCGTTCACATAATTGAAACTCAAGACCTCTTGCCTCAGTCTGCCTCTAACAACAAATCCACATCCAAAAAGACGCTGCCCTTGTGGTCGGTAACAGTCACCGTAGTATACATCGCAGTCTTTCAGTTTTCTTTTGCCCGGCCCATCCCATCGCACTTCTTGGATGGCGGTGATGTCTGCTTTGTAGCAGTCTAGGGCCTCCGCTAAATGTTCGGCTGCACGTGGTCTATAGAGAGACAGAACATTCCACGTGCAGATCCGAAGTTCGTTGTCCTTATTTCGTTTGCTAGGTTCGTCAACAGTAAATCCGTCCGTATCCGAGGCTTGTTGATGCTTCGCAACTAAAATAGCTTTACGTGGCCGGGAAGTCACCCCGACGGCACGACCCCCAACCTGGAGGACCAGACCCTATATATATAACTCCAAGGGCGGGGAGCCGGATTAACCGCTCCTTATAGGCCTGAGCTCCGAATATGTCGTAGTAGCCCGTATAAGGTGTTCACTAAGTAGTTCAGCCTAACTGGAACTGTAGACGCCACCGTTGATTCCATCTTGAGAATTCTTCCGCTGCCGCCTGGATGAAGGAGAAGTGCCTTAGTGGGAACACTCCTCCCCCCCTCTCTCGTTTGCTGCCCCCTAAAACCGTCCACAGGGATTGGAACCCCATCTTCAGTTAAAGGTACTAGGCACCCGATGTTCACCGCGGGGAGGTGAGAGTAGGAGTTGATAGACAGAGGTTCGCTTTGAAACAAAGCTTGATTTGAAACACAAATGCTAACGAATCAATGACGAAACACTCGAAGAATTTTTTGATAATACAAAATTTTCAATTGAACAATTATTTTTTCTAAAAAATGTATTTTAACTATTTTCCTGATGCAAATTAATTTTTCGTATCAGGAAAATAGTTAAAATACATTTCTTACAAAAAATAATTGTTCAATTGAAAATATTATTTGTACAAAATATTCTTTGAGTGTTTTGTCATTGATCCGTGTAGCATTTGTGTTCCAAATTCGTTGAATACATAGTAAATTATCCATTTGAAAACATTTTCCTGATGCGTTTTCCTGATCGCTATAACTGGCCCCTTAGATACTACGAAATTTGTGCTGGGAGCCATATTTGTAATCCTGTCGCTTTGACCCCATTTTGAAAAATGGCGCCCAATCTGTAGTCCCGTCTGAAAACCGAAATCCCAGCACTTTTTGTGGAGGGGACCTTATTTTTATATTTGGAATTTATTTTTGAAACGCTAAGGATGTAATTAAGCATGGATGTCAATGAAGTAATCCTGTCACATGGATGAATTCATGGAAAATAGTATAATAGAAAAAAAAAACTTGTAAATTACTTGGAAAATTTCCTTAATCAAAATAACGATTGATGTCCTAAGAGATAGGTGTTAAGTAGACGCAAATTCGGGTAAAATATTAGTTTTGCCACTTTTCGGGAAAATACTTTTTTGTCAACGAGTAGAAACTCCACTTTTTTAATAATTTCGAATATTTTGAACATTAAAAAAGTTGCAGACACACCTTCAGATGCCAAACGCGTATTGGAAAATAATAATTGACACCTTAAAAAATAGGTGTTGAGTAAACGCACCTTCGGCTAAAATGTCAATGTTGCCACTTTTTGCGTACATACTTTTCTTTGATCTCAAAAGATGGAACTTCTCCTTTTTTTGTATTTCTAACATGAAAAGAGTTATGGAAATGCCTCCAGACGCCAAACGTGTTTTGGAAAAATAACAGTTGATGTTTTAAAAGATAGGTGTTAAGTAGACGCACCTATATCTAAAATGTCAGCAGCTGCGTTTTATTACCTCCTGGTCTAGGTCGAGGTTATCTTTTAACATGTAGTGCAAAAACAACATGGGATCCAGGTTTAATTTTCACGAGTTGAACCACATGTGTTATGAGCGATAATAGAACGCTGCTATTGTTGCCATTTTTCGGGAACATAATTGTTTTGATGACGAAGTGTTAAATTTCCACTTCTTTGATAATTTTAATATTTTGAACATGAAAAAAGTTGCCAAGTTGCAGGCTTTCTCGTTTTCAAAATATTAGAAATTACAAGAAAAAATGAAATCAAACACTGACACAAAAAAAATTGTATGTTCCCGAAAAGTGACAACACTGACATTTTGCCCGAAGGTATGTTTACTTAACATCTATTTTTTAAGTTATCAATTATTATTTCCCAGTACGCGTTTGACATCTGAAAACGTTTCCGAAACTTTTTTCATGTTCAAAATCTCAAAAATTATCCAAAAGTGTAGGTTCCACCCGTTGACATAAAAAAGTATATTCCCGAAAAGTGGCAACACAGAAATTTCACCCGAAGGTGCGTCTACTTAATATGTATCTTTTAAGACATCAATTGTGATTTTGATTATTGAAATTTTCCAGGTTATTTACGAGTTTTTTTTTATTTTACAATTTTCCATAGATTGGGCGCCATTTTTCAAATGGCGTCCAAGCGACAGAATTACAACAATGACTTCCAAGTTAAATTAAATCCATAGTATGTCAAAAATAGATTACAAAATATAAAAATAAAGTCCCCCACAAAACGCGCAGGCATTTTGGTACCCAGATTGGGCGCCATTTTTCAAAATGGCGTCCAAGCGACAGGCTTACAAAAAAGACTCCCTTAAGTGTCTAAGCAAGGAATTCCAATCATAAAAAATGGTACCCGTCGAAACTCGCACGGGATTCGGTTTCCTGACCGGATAAATCGTCTGCAAAATCAAAGCTATTTGTTTATAACTAAAAAAATTGATATTTTTATTTTTAATGCACATTTGAATTGAAATAAAGTTGAAACTGTCTCGTGTATAGAATTTGCCCTCTTCTGCAACACGGACATGGTCATCGTATTGTCAACCGGGGAGATAGTGGTGAATACTTAAATATTTTTAAAATTTTATACTGAATACACAATTAAGTTCAAAACTTACTTATATTTACAGGAATATTCATTTAAAAGTAACAAATAAAAGTTAAAAACTTTAATAATATCATAAAAGTTAATAAAGTTAGTTTTAAAGTTTTTATTATTAAAAACATGCACAACTTATGCAAATCGAAATTTTAGTTCTGTTGATTTAGTTTAAGAGTTTTTACCCACTCTAGAAAATGTTTGAGTTCCATTTCGAAATAGTAAAAGCACTTGGAAAGATTTTTTTATTTTCTGGACAACAATTTTGAAGGGTAGATATCTCATGGAACAAAATAAATTTGTCAAGGTGAGTGCTTGAAAAATCGGTATAAAGTACACACAAAACATAACATTTCCAAGAAGAAACTTGAACACAAAGTGTTAAGCAATAGGTAAGCAGGAATTGTTGGTGGATGAAAATGTTATAATATATGATGTCTAGGATCCATCAGAAGTACCTTTCAGTTGAGAGAGAGATACAAATTTAACTGAAGTTTATTAAACAAACATGTCAAACTGAGTAAAAACGTCCTTGTTTTGAGCTATGTATATATTTTTTCTTGGTGCAATTTGAATCAAAGGGTTGTTAATGTTGATTTATTTTTAAGTGATTGAAACAGAGATTTTGTTTTTTGTGCGAATAAACAAAAATATAGAATACAATTTACAGACAAGAGGACACTTTTTAAGATTTAAAGTAAACTAGTCAATGAAGGTATTCCTAGGGACGTTATGGATTCTTGTAAGATGCAAAAAAATGAAAAAGTTGATTTTGTGTCTTTATTTTAAAACTTTTCTACATTCGAATTCAAATTGATTGAATAGAAATCTAGTACTTGGAATTGTGATATTACTCCGGCTCCCGATCCATGAAGGATCTCTGCCTGAGATATTGCGGTCTTCCATCGGTTGCGGTCCCTCGCACGCTCCCTCCAGTCGTCGAGACCAAGCGCTCTTGCGTCTGTGACCGCCTGGTCCTTGTAGAGGAGGTTCGGCCTTCCTGGTCGTCTCTAACCTGAGGGCCGGGATTCGAAGACTTTCTTGGCTGGAGCGTTGTTGTCCATTTGCTCGATGTGTCCGAGCCAGTGTTTTGGCTCTTTGGACTACATCCACATCTTGGTGCAGCTCGTACAGTTCACGATTGAATCTTCTCCTCCAATCGTCCTCTTCGCAAGGACCAAATATCCGCCGAAGAATGTTTCTCTCGAAAGTGCCCAGGATCAATTCCCTTTTTTGGTTATCGTCCAGCACCTGGCGCCGTAGAGTAGAACTGGTAAGACTAGCAATTTGTAAAGCGTGCACATTGCCTTTCGAGAAAGGAGTTTTGAACTCACTTGTTTGGCCACAAACGGAATTAGCAGCGATTCGCTAAGGTGTCGTTCGTGGAATTGATGTTTGTTCCGAGGTAGGTGAACTCCTTGACTACCTCGAAATTATTGCTACCAACAGTGACGTTTTGTCCTAGGCGATGGACAGATGAGGCTTTGTTTGTTGATAGCATGCACTTTGTTTTGTCCTCGCACTATCTGCTCCAGGACTAGGTTGAAGAAATCACATGATAGCGCATCTCCTTGTCTGAACCCTGTACACATCTGGAATAACTCGGATGAGCTGTTACCCGTTTGCACGTTGCACCGCGTATTTTGTAACGTCATGCGGCATAGCTGGATCAGTTTTTTCGGGATCCCGAGTTCCGACATCGCCAATAGAAGCTCTTGGCGAATTATGCTATCATATGCGGCTTTAAAGTCGATGAATAGGTGGTGGGTTTCGACTTGAAATTCATTGGTCTTTTCCAGGATTTGCCTCAATGTGAATATTTGGTCTATCGTTGGTTTGCCTGGCCAGAAGCCACACTGGTAAGTGCCGATAATAGTGTTGCAGAAAGGTTTTAGACGCTCACATAGTTCGTTGGATAGGATCTTGTAGGCAACATTAAGATGGGCTATGCCTCTGTAGTTCTTGTAGGACATAGGATCGCTTTTTTTTGTAGATTGGGCATATAGAGCTATTCGACCAGACATCGGGCATACTTTCTTCCTCCCACACTTGTTTGATAAGCTGGTGCATGCACCCTACCAGGAAATCTCCTCCATACTTGAAGAGTTCCGCAAGTATGCCATCCGAGCCGACGGATTTGCTGTTCCTAAGCTTGTGGATGGCTTTCTTAACCTCTTCAGTACTGGGTGCTGGGACTGGATCTTCAGTGACTGGTCTCATGCTTCTTTCTTGCCCTGTTGCCTCCTCAACATAATGCTCATAAAACAGTTGCTGGAAATGCTGCTTGAACATGTCTACAATTCCCTGTGCTTCGGTGACTAGGTTCCCTTCGCTGTTTCGAAGAGCTTGCGTGCCAGTCCTATAACCAGATGCCAGTTATTAAATTAAATTGGGTGGCGCAACAGCTCGTGGAGAACCAGGGATAAGTGACTAACAACTCTCAACCATTCCTGTGTGCATGTTGTTGGCAGGAATGGAGGGGACTTACAGTTTCTTGCCGAGTCCGAACGGCTAAATGAGCAGCACTTATTCATGATCTCCAAGTATACTCTTGGAGGATTTGTCAGTTCTTCGCAAGAGGCAGTACCTCGGATAAAACATTTCTTTTTTTTAGGTGGCACGGCTGGGAATCGAACCCACACCTTCGGCATGACAATCCTAGGCACTAACCATCATGCCACCAGGTACTACTAGATACCACTTGCTTGGCTGTTTTGTAGAACCGGCGGGTGTTGATGGCGGTGTTAGACTCGTCGAAGTATTTGACCTGGGAGGCTGCGGATGCTCTTTTCTTTCTGCGCAGGGTTTTTTTCTCTTTCCTTCTTTTTTCACAGTACTCCTCTCTTGCTGCTCTTGTTTTACGATGCAGCATTTGCATTCGCGCATTTTCCGTCTCCTGCTTCAATACCGCGCATTCATCATCATACCACGGGTTCTTTTTTCTGGGTGGTTGATAGCCTATGGTGGTCTCAGCTGTCTCCTTTATGATGTCGCGATACTGGTTCCACTGGTTGTTGAAGCTTGTTGCTGGGGGTACGGCAGAGAGTTTTCCGGTCAATTGCTCACTGTAGTCTCTGGCTTTCTGAGAAGTGCTAAGGCATGCAATGTTGAATTTCTTCCTTTGGGCGGTCTTCGTTTGCTTTTTGTTGGAAAGTTGGGCTCTGAACTTTGTCACAAAAAGAAAGTTCGCACGTCCAAGATGTTCGATGCGTACCTTGCACCCATTAGCACGTGGTCGATTTGGTTGGCGGTTCGACCATCTGGAAATTGCTAGGTTGCTGTGTGTATCCTTCGCCTGAGGAACCTAGTGCTACTTATCACCGTATTACGAGCAGCAGCAAAGTCGATTAGTCGGCAGCCGTTATCTGTTGTTGTTTCGTTCCAACTAATTCGCCAAAGATATTTTCCTTTCCGACTTTAGCATTGAAGTCTCCGAGCACGGCTTTGACAGGCTCTGGCCAGAAGGTCGTAAAAGTAAAACTCCTCCTTGTTAGACTCCTCAGCATCATCGGTAGGGGCGTGTGCACATATGAGGCCATGAGCGCAATAGTGGCCTAACTGCATTTTTCAATATTTTCAGTAGAGCAAAAATAAGAAATGGGTTGTTTTCAAACACTTGTTGTTTTAAAATAAGAAAACATACGCTTGATTTTCTTTTTGCAATATGATCAAAAAATAAAAAGTTTTTGATTTTGTATCCATGATTCTTCAAAATACCGTTAAAACTGATTTTAAAGTCAGATAGGCCACTATTGCGCAGAGGAAAAAATATAAAAATTAAAATCCTGTAAAGATAGGCCAATCATTTGTAAATAAAACTGATTTCTATGAATTTTTTCTTTTTTTTTTTTTAATATGTATGTACGTTGAAATTTAACATTTTTATTCACTTTCAGATGTGTTAGAATCCATAAAAGCTTTTGTAGTATTTGTAAATTGTTATTCCTGTGATCGGTGTAAAAACTATGGTGCGGGTATTAGGATATAAAGTATCAAGGTTAAGGCTTGCTGGTAGAACGAGAACCCACAGTAGATTTTGAGTGTGAATGATACAAAAAAAGAAGTATAGGAGTTGACAGCTTGAGTAAAACTTATTCAAGAAATAAAGGTATTTGCAGTCCACAACTGGGACTTTAGTGATTAAACAGTGCATCGAAATAAAAATATGAATGCATCTCTCCCTAGATAATGATCAGATCATAGATCACGGAATCTGAGACCACTTGAGTCTATAGTAAGCCCTGCGAGATAATTTAAAAAACTTCAAAGTTCAAAGCAAAAAACGGGTTTTTGAAACGGTCTGGTAGGGCGAAATATACACACAAATGATCAGAGTAGCATTACCCAGGAAGGGGTGAAAACCAACTTTGGTTAGCACAATTATTACTCTCGATGTAGTGTTTAATCACTATATCCCCGGTTATGGACCGCTAGACTTTGATTTCTTGAATAAGTTTTTATCAAGCTGTCAACTCCAATATTTCTTTTCTTGATACCATTCACACCCAAAATCTGCTGTGGGCTCTAAGCCTATAGGCTTATACTAATTTTTATTAGTAAAACAAACATGTTGACAAAAAAAATCAAAAAAATGTTAAAAAATATGTAGGGTTGGTCTTTGAAGCTCATGAATCTTGAGTCGGTTTACCTTTAGTCCTTCTTTAGAGATCATTCCATTTGAAATTTCCGATTTCAAAGTGGAGAAGAAGTGCTTTTTGGTAGTTTTTATGACATGGAATGTTTTTTTTTGTCGCTGAGCCTATGAAACTCTAACTTTATGGCTAATCGAGGGTGGTTATCAGGGTACTGACTTATGTTTAGTTAATTGAATTGATGTCACCTGTGAGCAAATAGTTAAATAATTGGCCTAACTTAAAGTTTTAAACAATAAAATCAAATATGCGAGCGCAATAGCGACCTTTAAAAAAGATAGGCCACTCTTGCACTTAAGCTTTTAATTTTTGTGTGTTTGGCCTAAGTACAAAAGTCCTATAACTTTGGCATGAAGCCGTCAATTTGAAAAATTAAAATGCAGAAATGTTGCTCAATGCATACAGATTCAATTTTCGTCGTAAACTGAATTTCGATAAAATTGCAGTTAGGCCACTATTGCGCTCACGGCCTGATATGAGGCTGATGTTTTGGAAGGTAGCTTTGATGCGGATCACAACCAGGTGATCGCTAATCGGCTTAAAATCGATGACTTTCGATCTGAGTCGATTTCCCACGACGAATTCACATCCTAGCATGTGCATTCTTTGATGACAGCTGTAATAAATGTCGCAATATTTTTTTTCGTTATACCTGATCCTATCCATCGTATCTCCTGGATCGCGGTAATATCTCCCTTGTACCGCGAGATGACAGATTCAAGTTTTTAAGTAGCACCTGGTGTATAGAGTGTCCTTACATTCCAGGTGCATTCTCGTAGGTCATAGTCCATTTTCGTTCCGGGTCTGGTTGCCATTTGAGGGGGGTCGTTATCCGAGGTTTCACGCTTCTCTCTCAAGCCAATATTTTTTTTTTTACTAACCTCCAATGTGTAGGGCCATGGGTTTAATGTTGCAATTCTTTCCTTGACCAACATTCGCACTTACAAGTTCAGCAAGTCTTGGTATAAAGCCAAGACCAGTATCCGGCGGCTACCAAGTTAGAGGTATTGTAAGCACTTGATGTGTAGGAAAAGATACAGCTCGAGGCCCCCAGTTCCTATAACATCCATCAACCACCTGGAATTGTGATATTATACCTCGTAAATATGTAAGTACTTACATACGTACCATGTACCTACTTTTGAAAAAAAAAACATATTTTTATTATCTACCAACATAAATGAACCTTAATCCTAGAACTTATTTGCCATAGAAGTTAAGCAAAAGATATTTCTGATGCAATAGAAGTTACCAAATTTCCTTTGAAATCTTGAATTCGCAGAAATTCGAGTTTAAATTATTTTTAGCTTTTGCCTGCGGCGGATTGCATTTGGAAATACAAAACATTAAAAAATGACAATTTAATGCTGATGAAAACTCATCTCAAGTCTTTGGAATTATATTGTATAGCGATTATTTGAAAAGTAGAACTCTAAAGGATAATAATTTCTGAAAATTAACAAGTTATTTGCAATTCAAATTTCAGAGAGAAAACACTAAGCTGTATATAAAAATAAAATAAGGACAAATCCGTTTCAAAGACTCCTTAAGAATTTGGCATTAAGGCTTCAGCAAAAGAAGTTGGTTTATTTTAAAATTAATTTTCTTGAGAATAGGTTATAGTGGATACAAATTGGCTTGAATTATTCAAAAATACCTACAACATTTACAATGGAGTTCTAGTGTTTTTTCGCACATATTTTTACTTCACTTAAATCGATGTAAAATAAAGTTTACTTACTTACTTAAAGTGGCGCTTAAGTCCGGGGTGGACCAGGACCTCAACCAACAAGCCTCTCCCAGTCTCTTACTAGAGGTCTCTAGTTTCGCACGCCAAGTGGGTTGTGGTCCTTCAATTAATTAATTCAATTAATTGGTTGAGGTCCTCTTCGCCACCTAAGGCCTATAACACAGAACAACAAGTCAACTAGTCAACAATTACTTGTTCAACTATGTTTGTTCAACAAGTAAAAATCATTTCTGTAACTTAATTAAATCATTAACAATTTTCAACTGAAAAAAATTCCCTCGACTTGTTGAACCAGCTATCTCAGTCGTTGGCTTTTGGCTTTTGTGGCTTAGTTTGTTTCGCTGCACAGCCCGTACAGTTCGTTGTTGTATCTTCTTCTCCATTCCCCATCTCTCAAAACAGCCTCTGCACCATACATCAGAACCGAGATGATCAGCGTCTTATACAGGGACAGTTTAGTTGCTCGAGAGAGGGCTTTGCTTCTCAATTGCCTTCTTAGCCCAAATAAACAGCGATTGGCAAGAGTAATCCTTGGTTTGATATCAGCACTGGTGTTGTTCGCTGAGTTCATAGCGGAGCCTAGGTGAACAAAGTCTCTGACCGCCTCAAAATTATAGCTGTCTATAGTGACGTTCTGTAGGAGACGTCGCGTCAGTGTTGGATGTCCTTTCTTGTTAATAGCATGTATTTGCTCTTGCCTTCATTCACCGTTAGCCCTATTTTCTTGGCTTCCTTCACCACTGGCATCTCGCTTTGTTCGTCCGACTATGTCAATATCGTCGGCGTTAGCGAGTAATTGGACGGATGAAAAATTGTGCCTCTAGTGTTGACGTGGGAGTTTTGCACTATTCTTTCAAGATGGATGTTGAAGAAGTTGCATGAAAGGGCGTTGTTGCCTTGCCTAAAACCTTTTTTGACATCAGAAATGTCGGTGAGGTCTTTGCCGACCTTGATGGAGCAGCGTGCATTCTCCAATGTCATCTTGCACAAACGGACGAGTTTGGGAGAGATGCCAAAACTAGACATTACTCTATATAACTCGTCTCTATAGATGTCTTCACGCGCCATGAAATCGATGAAAAAGTGATGTGTATCGATTTGAAACTCCTGTTTTTTTTTTTTCAAAATCTGCCCAGTGTGAATATTTGGTCGATGGTTGACACTTCTGGTCTAAAGCAGCACTGATATGTCCCTATCATATTGTTGACGAATGGCTTCAGGTGCTCACAAAGTACGTCAGAGAAGATCTTGGATGCGATGTTAATGAGACTGATGTCTCTGTGTAGTACCTCGTGGCATAATGGTTAGTGCGTTGGACTGTCATGCCGAAGGTCTGGATTCAATTCCCAGCCGCTGTCACCTTAAAACAGAGAAGTTTTTTTCGCGAGGTACTGCCTCTTGCGAGGAACTGACAAATCCTCCAAGAGTATACTTGCCATGAATAAGTGCTTCTCATATAGCCGTTCGGACTCGGCAAAAATTTGTAGGTCCCCTGCATTCCTGCCAACAACACGCACACAGGAATGGTTGAGAGTTGTTAGTCCTTAGGCCCTGGTTCTCCAAGAGCTGCTGCGCCACCAAATTTAATTTAATTTAATTAATGATGCCTCTGTGCAATCTGCTTGGCAGGAAAACTAGGTTCGTTATCGCCGTTATACAATTTGCAGTAATAATTTCTCCATATCCTCAACACCGACTGCGATTTTACCACGATGTTGCTCTTATCGTCCTTGCAGGCTTCGGTTCGAGCCTTGTAACCCTTTACTTTGTAGTAAAACTTCCAAACTTCATTCCTGCAATGGCATCCCTCTATTTCTTCGCTCTTCTCATGTGCTTTCTTTTTCCTTTTTGGAAACTTGTGTTCCTTTTCTGCTCGTAGAGCTTGCGAGCAGCTCTGGTCCTTCTATGCAGCGCCGGCCGTTTTGTATTCCTCTTGTTTGGCTGCTTGTACTTGCTGGCATTCTTCATCGAACCAGGGGCTTCGCTGCGGTGGTCGTGGGGCCCAGCACGTCAGAGGTTGCATCTCTGATGGCTTCCTGGCATTTCTTCCACTGGTGCTCGATGCTTGAAGTTGGTGGCATAGGACAATTAAAAGAGTTCGAGAGACTAGCCGTCCAACGGCGAACTTGCTCACAGTATTTCCCTGTTTTGGCTTTGGTCTGGATATCCGTAGCATTACCTTAGCTACAACCAGGTAGTGGTCCGAGTCAACGTTGGCTCCTCGGAACGTTCAGACATCCTTGATACTGGAGGAGTACCTTGCGTCGATCGCAATGTGGTCAATCTGGTTGGTGGTTGATTGACCAGGAACTCGCCTTGTCCCCTTGTGTATATCGAGACGTGGGAACTGCGTGCTAGCTACCACAACATTTCGCCCCTCGGCAAAGTCGATTAACCTGAGTCCGTTATCGGAGGTGGTTATATCTTCCGATTATGCCACCAAAGACATCGTCTCTTCCTAGTTTGGCATTAAAATCGCTCAAGACAAACTTAATGTTATAACTAGGGCATTGATAATATGTCTTGTCCAGGAGCTCGTAGAACTAGTCCTTGATGTTATCATCTTTCTCCTCTGTGAAGGCATGCTCGCGTATGAGGCTGAAGTTGACGAATTTAGCCTTGATGGTACGGCAGAGAAGATCTTGTGTGCAATGTTAAGAAGACTGATGTGTCTGTAGTTGATGCAGTCCAGAGGACAAGAGTGGGGCATGCGCACATATGAGGCTGCTGTTGGTGCACTTATCCTTGATGGGAATTGTCATGAGGCGCTAGTTCACATAGTTGAAACTCAAGACTTCTTGCCTAAGTCTGCCTCTAACGACGAATCCTCATCCGAAAAGACGCTTTTCTTCTTCTCGGTAGCAGTCGCCGCCGTAGTTTATGTCGCAGTCTTTCATTTTGCTTTGCCCAGCCCATCCCATCGCACTTCTTGGATGACGGTGATTTCTGCTTTGTAGGAGTCTAGGGCCTCCGCTAAATATTCGGCTGCACGTTGTCTATAAAGAGACAGAACATTCCACATACAGTTCCGAAGTTCATTGTCCTTATCTCGGTCTGTATCCGAGGCTTGTTGTTGCTTCGCAACTTAATATCTTTACGTGATTGGGAAGTCACCCCGAACGCAAGACCTCCAACCTGAGGGACCATCAGGCCATTAGTATGACTCTTAGAGTGGGGAGCCAGATTGATTTCTCCTTATAGGCCTGAGCTCCGAATATGTCGTAGAAGCCCGTATTAAGTGTGCACTAAGTACTTCAAGCTAACTAGAACTGTAGACGCCACGGTTGATTCCATCTGGGAAATTCCCTCATGTTAATTTTTCCTGCTAAAATTTTTGTTTAAACATTTCTAAACTATCCATCCGCCTTCCTCCCCTGCATTTTTTTTTTCAAATTTCTAGACCCGTCCCTAGCAACAAACTCGTAAATATTCAAGTGCACTTAATTTGCATATTAAACTTTTAAAATATAGAAATTCCCTCAAAATCTACAAATCGGAAAAAACGGGGAAGTTTAACTGCAAGGATAAAGTTTGTCTGCCAAGTACCTACATTATTGTAAGAGAGGATATAATTCATGTTCGATGTAAAATCATTTCCTATACATATAAACTTCATCCAATCATCGTTTTCTATTTATTCACATCATCTCTCAAATTCCCGGCACTGCCACTGCCACTCTACCACCCGCTCACCCAACTCAAACCCAATTGGTCAACATGTTGAAAAGCTAATAAGACAAAAGGCTCTTTCCGGTATGTTGATCCAATACCCAGATTTCCTGTAAACTGCATTAAAGCTTTTCACCAAAATTCTATTTCCAATAAATAAAGGATTTACCTATTCAAACAGGTTTGCCGTCGCCGTTCGCCATCATCGTTGCCTTCGCTACCACTAACTGTGATGTATACTTAACACTCAACAACACCAAAAACCCATCGAACCGAACCGGGGTTTTGAATTTTTGCCAACTTCCTACCAAAATTGAAATAGGTGGAATCCTCTGTCATGTTTAGATAAAATTCGAGGCAAATGATTTTATATTTTTTTTTTGTTTTATATAAAATGGACTCTCCACTGCCCAACCCCCACACACGTGCCCCCGTGTGAAATATTGAACAGATAAAAAAAATATTTCTGCTCTGAATCCATCAAGGATATGCCGTAGGTATATGGCCTTTGTTGTTCCAATATTATATCTATCGTACATCTCCTTATCTCCGCTAGGTCCCTCAACTGTCAGGATTTTCCTTGTGCCAGTTGTGTGTGTTTTAATGTATTTGTTGGCAGAAGCATTCTTTATATTAGATTATAAAGGTTCAATAATCAAGTCAGTGGAAGTTCTGTGTTGAAAGTGGAACAGGTTCGGATGCAACAAATTTTACTCAGTAAATACCTCCCAAAGTAATAAATTTAGCTTTTTAAATTTGTTTTTGCCAAGAACAGTTACTTAGTTATTGAGCCCTAAACCTTCAATTCCAAATTTGTTTTTGGAAAAAATGAGCTTAACAAAATTTTAACGAATTTGTATTTTTTTTAAAGAATTTTTCTACGAAGAGTTCGCAGCCAATGACAGTATGAGTTATTTATGTATTCAAGAGAATGGCGCCTATAGCATTGCCAAGAACCATAGCTAAATCCAGCCCTGGATGTGGGCTGCCTACCTTTATCCTCGATGTTCAGTGATGAGAGAAAGAAAGTGGTCCATCAGCAGCAAAGCAATATACCTAGGAACTAGAGATCTTTGTCGGTGTTGTCGTTGTCAATTTTGTCGCCGACCCTTGGGGATGTGCTGTAGTGAGCATGATGAGTGGATGCTAGATTCTGCTGCTGCTGCTGCTGATGATGATAATAGCCACGAGAAAAGGAGGACGAATATACCAACCTACTACCATAAGTGGCGGCTGGCTCTTGGCTCCTAGCTGTGTTGTCATTCCAAGTAGTATTAGTGATTTTTTTTTTAAGGTTTTCTGTTTTCGTAATTAAAAGCGCCACACTAACAAGGTGTGTCAGTCAGTCAAGATCTTTTCTCTCGGATAGATTTGACTTCGTGTGTCTCGGCTTCTTTGCCGGTAATTTATATTTAATAAAGCGAAGTCATGTCAACAATTAAAATTTTGACAGCTTCTTATTACAAACATTTTTGTGAAACGTGAATTGTTTTTATAAATTCTTGCATACCTAGTTAATTTGTGCTTTGAAAATATGTTTTTTTTTAAATAATTTTGTTGTAAGCTTAATGCACACTCGGTGTCACTTGATTGGGGTTAAATATTAGAATCAATTTTTTTCGCGATAATTGTGATATTTGCATACAGTTTTTTTTTTTGAAAGTCTAATGTGTTGAGTTTATACATATTTAAAAAAAAAAAATAGTAAATGTGGTTTGTGAAGTCGCTGTTAGCTTAACCTGAACTTTATTTCAATCAATATTCCTTGAACTGTATTTTTACGTTATTGAATAACATATCATCTTTTAAGGACATTCTTTTTAAGTATTTTTTTTCACGAATGTAAAGCTCGTGATATAACTCATGTTCTCTAAGAAAAAACGAGTTAAAGTAAAGTACAACAGTGTTAAAATAAACCTTTTCGGTAACGAAAGTCTGGTAAACTCAAAAATTACACAAATCTAAGATATCTTGTGTCAACACTTTGTGATAATTCTTGATAATTTTCAGAATGTGCGAGCTTAAATTAATCCATAAACTAACTCTTTTCAAATAAACAGAATAGTAAATGACTTGCCTTTGTAGGGTTTTATTTCAATGTTATTTTATTAGTGTTGCATTTTATTTGATTAGTTTCATTATGGTACATGCATAGGAATACAATTTTATTTTATTTGAACAAAAATATCTTTTTTTACTCGTGGTTTTCTGAAATTTGTATTGGGAAGTTCCTCTTTACGATGCTGAAAACTGATAACTATCTACTTTAGAAAGTTTGTTTGTGTGTTTGCATATCTAAGATTGTTTCGACTTGTTTCAATAATGAATTACTAAATAAAGATTGGCTCGAACTCAATTTATAACCCAGTCAAATTAGCCATACATAAGGGTCAACCTGGGAATGAGAGATAATAAGCTAGAAACTAGTATACACCTTCATTTTGGCGTTCTAAAAGTTGTCTGAAAAGTCTCGTAAATTATCGTGTCTGTAACGTTAGTTATTCAAGGTCAAACGTCACAAAAATCGGGTTTGCACGGTTATCTCGGTTTCTATAGCTCCAATGACGTTAATTTACATTAGGAAAATTATAGAGCAAACAATTTTCGACAAATTGTCTCCCAATTATTTTTGAATCTGACCAACCGTTTTTGAGATAGAGGGTGGAGAACGCGGAGAGCTCAGCCAAAAATACTGTAATGCAAGGTCAAACGTGAATCTCGGTAAATAATACCTTGTATAAAGTTATTAGGTCATTAAAATATCATTAACAATGAATAATTTGCATTATTATTTGTTAATACATTGTACCTATTTAATATAACATTTTAAGCAGAAATAAAACGAGTTATTTTAATTTCAACTTTATTTAGCAGCTGATGTATATTATTAATAATTTGAATTGAAGTGAAGTGAAGTGAAAATTTTTAATTCTTTAATAATTTGAAGAGCCAAAGTATTAATTTTCTTCTTCAACGTCATCTTCCGGGTGTTAAAACATTTCTGTTTCATTGTCATCATCTTCGTTGTCCTGAATTGTTGTTTCCAGGCCTTCTTGAATTTCCGTGTCAAATGCACTCTCTTCCCCGGTGTCAACTTGCAATGAAACAGCATGAGGCAAGCTTGCCCATTGCTTTGGTCACAAGCTGAAGTGCATTGCAACCCCGATTTTCTGCACCCGCAGCGTGGACTACAACCATTCTTACAGTTACAAAATATAGTATTTAGTCATTCATCAGCAGCTGGTAGTAATATTGTTGTTGTTATTGGTCATAGGAATCCATTTTGCAGCATCCAATCCAATTCCTGGGGCTCTAAATCATGCCCTTAATATTTTTGAACTTGGTAATACACATGAAGCTTTGTAGATTTTACGAACAGAGTATATCGAGGATGATCGATGTAGTCTTCAGATGTAGGAGCATTGTATATCGGTAAGATGCGTACTTCATTTTTGTTTAATATTGTTGTAAACTTCAGCCAGTTGTTCAAAATTGGCAAGTCTTCCAGTAGCTTGAGGAATTTTCTTGCTGGATTTGAATATTCACACCCTTTAATTTCGATTTTCAAAGCGATTTTTTATTGTAGTGTGTTTGGCTGAGCTCTACGCGTTCTCCGCTATCTATCTCAAAAACGGTTGGTCACATTCAAAAATAATTTGAGGACAATTTGTGGAAAATTTTATGCTCTACAATTTTGATAATGGATGTTAACATATAAGCTTTAAGAAATATATTCTTACCTGAAATGAAGTTTTTTTTTTCTGAATGCAAGAATATTTTAAGTTGGTGTTGAGATTTTCGTGTTTGAATTAAGTCTATTGAATGTATTTTTAGGACGAAGCAAATAAAATTTGAATTTGAAAATATGTAAGCGATTTTCCTCTGAAAAAGGTGTACATTTCAAGTAAAATATGGGGGAGAGTACGATAACTTGGGCGCCGAAAATTAATAACGGATTTTTATAGAGGAGTTAAATACAAGCATTTTTTTCTATGGGAGATGGGTCTATCTTGCTGCGTTTAGGAGGTAGGGGCAATTTTCGAAAAAAAAACGACTTAAATGCAAAAACAAATATTTTTGAAAACAACGGCAATACTTAAAATGCAAAACAATAACGGTTTAAAAAGACAGAAGTCTGTTCTATAATCCTACATTTAAATTATATTATTTGTGTCAACAGTTGTAAAAAAATTGCGTTCAAACTCCAAATTCAGATAAAATCAATCATCAACGTCCTGTCCTGTATCCCCGGCTGGGGCATAGGGCGTCAACAAAACGTCTCCATCCTTCACGGTCTGCTGCAAGGTACTTAAGCTGTGGCCACGTCTTTCTCTGGGATTCTGCTTCCGCTAAGACAGTTGATTTCCATGTTGTTCTTGGTCTTCCAACCCGCCGTGCACCCTGAGGATTCCATTCAAAGGACTGCTTTGCAATTTCATCGTTTGGTTTCCTCAGTGTGTGACCAATCCAACGCCATTTACGCTTTCTTATGTCGACGTCCAGCCGCTCTTGACTTGTCCTGCGCCACAATTCCTCATTTGATATTATTTGTGGCCAGCGAATCTTTAGGATGTGGCGAAGACAGCGATTCACAAAAGCCTGCAATTTCTTCGAAATGGTAGACGTGACTTTCCAGGTTTCACAAGCATATAACAGCACGGATTTGACATTGGATTCGAAGAATCTCAACTTAGTGCGTAAGGAGATTTGACTGGATTTCCAAATTGGGGACAGAGTACCAAAGGGAGCACGAGCTTTATTTATTCTACTTTTAACGTCCAGATCCGTACCACCGTTTGCAGAAACAATACTGCCAAGGTAGTTAAATTGTTCCACTACTTCAACTGGCGTCTCCTGTAAAATAATACGCTGCTGTGTGGAGCGGCCTGTGAGCATTATTTTTGTCTTTTTGCTGTTAATTCTTAGACCACTCGACTCTCCCTTCACTTGCAGTGCTTGGCACATCCCGTTCAGCCCACTGATGTTATTTGCCAGTAGACATATGTCATCGGCATAGTCTAAATGACTGAGCCTTTCGAACGGTCTCCATTGAATGCCCTGTCGCTCAGCTGTACCAACACTGGCCGTCAATACGTCGTCCATCGCCAGCAGGAAGAGAATTGGCGATAGAACATCCCCTTGTCTCACACCCTGTTGCACTACGAAGGAGTCGGATAGCTGCCCATTGTGCAAAACAAAACACTTTGCGTTGTTGTAGGACTCTTTAATAATGGCAACAATTTTTGGTGGAATTCCTCTACCAAGCAACGATCTCCATATACATTCTCGGTTAACTCGATCAAAGGCCTTTTCAAAATCCACGAACATGAGGTAAAGCGGTGATTGATATTCCATCGACTGCTCGAGGACGATACACAGGGTGTTGATATGGTCGACACACGATCGACCACTGCGGAAGCCAGCTTGATGCCTCTTGAGTGTAGACTCGATTCTATCCTTTATTCGCTCGAGTATGATTGTTGCCATTAGTTTTGGGAAAACGGACAAAACGGTGATACCACGCCAATTGTTGCAATTCTTTAAGTCACCTTTCTTTGGCAACTTAACAATCACACCATCCTTCCAGTCCCTGGGATAGCTTTCGTTTTCCCAAATGTTTTGTATCAGCGGATGTAAAATACTAGCCGCTGCTACGGGATCGGCTTTCAGGAATTCAGCTGGTATTCCGTCCAGTCCAGCTGCCTTGTTGTTTTTGAGGAGATTTATTGTTGTACGAATTTCTGATTCTGACGGGGGTTCGATGTCAATACCCCTATAGGACCTGCGCATCGCGTTTAGTTGGGGCACTTCAGCACTCTGCTCAACTGAATCCTCATTTAGCAGGGCACAAAAATGGTCCTTCCATCTACGAAGCTGATCCTCAATTGATACCAAAAGTGTGCCATCCACATCCATTACAGGATGATTGGTGTTGCTTTTTTTCCCGATAACATCTTTGGCTATTTGGTACAATTCCCGGACATCTCCTCTTCTGGCAGCGCTTTCCGCATTATCTGCGAGTCCATCCAACTTCACCCTCTTGTCACGTCTCACACAGCGGTAGACCATCTTATGTGCAATGCGGTACTCTCTTCGCAAGTCAGCCTTTCGTTGAACATCAGCTTCGGCATTTATTTGGATTTTCAACGATTTGCGAAGTTCGATCTTATCCCAGGTGTCTTGGGATATCCAAGAGTCTCTACGTCTCGTTCGCTTGGGTACAGTTTCGGATCCAGCCTCCATAAAAACACTTTTAGTTTCACCCCACATCTCATCAATTGTTGAATTCTGGATTCCATTTAATGACGAGGCTCTGTCGTTAAGGGTGGTGACATAGTTTCGACATATGTTGGGGTCATTTAAAGCATTAGTAATGAATTTTGTGCTCCTTGCTGCATCCTGCGCTGGTTTTTGTACGGCAGCGGTTCGTAGTTTGAGACTCATCAGAACCAAATGGTGGTCGCTTCCCACATCGGCATTTCTTTTACTCCGGACATCACACATAGACTTCCTCCATCGCTGCTGAATCATGATATGATCAATTTGGTTTTCGGTTTGACCATCCGGATGCACCCAGGTAATTTTGTTGCACGTCTTATGCTTAAATACAGTCCCACCTATCACAAGACGATTCGCGTTACAAAAGTCGACAAGCAAGTCACCATTTTCATTCCGTGACCACACGCCATTTCTTCCCATCACGCGTTCCAGTCCGTAATTGTCTGAACCGACTTGGGCATTAAGGTCTCCCATAACGACTATGATGTCGGCTCTCGGAACACTACTGTAAACCGAGTTAAGATGAGTGTAGAACGCAGTTTTGTCTTCATCGGTCGCTTCATTTGTGGGGGCGTAGCACTGAATAATTGTGACGTTACGAATTTTTGAACGAAACCTTGCTGTCATTAATCTCGCAGAAATGGGCGCCCATGAGATCAAACTACGCCTCGCTTCTTCGTTCAACATAATTCCGACACCATGCAGTCTTTGGCCACCCTCTCTTTCATCTTCGCCGGAATACAGCATTCTCGTCTGCCCAGTGTCTGATCTGTATTCAGCTCTTCCTCTCCACTTAGTTTCGCTTATGCCCAGGATACTGATCTTTAGGCGAAGCATTTCACGCTCAACCTGCTCGTATCTACCATCGCTGTACAAGGATCGAACGTTCCATGCTCCGATTTTCGTACGTATGCGGTAGCCAAAAGTTACATTTGCGCTTCTTGAAAGACTTCTTCTATTTGTCAACGATTCATTTATTATTATGGCGTCTTGATTGACGCTCGTACATGAAGGATGCCGCACCCCCAAATCCGATGTGCGGTTTACTGCAGCCGAAGCTACAGAAGGATTTTCTATAAAAAGATTACCTCTTGGGGACCCATTTCCATTTGTTGTCATAATTCATGTATTTGCATATATCCTTCCACCATGGTGTTTTCCGAGATATGATTAATAACATACATAAGCTCAGATTTGGCAGGCACACCCGCCTTTTGTATGGTCAAACACATAACTGCTCGAGGCCGCCCACTGTGGGAAAACAGACGCCTTTTGTAGCCGCCCAATATGGGTTACAGACGCTACCTGCTGCTGCCGTTGGCCTTTTACCAAAAAAAGCTCCTCCGCCACCAGACTATCATGCCGTTGACCGCCACCTGCAGTTCATCCGCCTTAAGGGGGCTTTTAACCATCCCGAGGACAAGTTTGTGCCCTGACCAGCATAGCTGGGTTGTCTGCTTATCCCGGCATCCATTCGGTCCCCCTGCACGTTAGCGTTACCCGCCCTCTACCACGCGGAGGTGTGCATAGGGATTTTCCTATCATTGAGCCTAGGGCCATATGGCGTCCTAGCACTCTCAAGTACTTTAATTCAGATAAAAAAAACGCAAAAAAATAGTTTGGATCAATTTTTTTCAAATATTGTGAAACGTAAAACAAAATTTTTGTTTTCTGGTCAATGATCATATTAATTCTGAATCAAACACAAAAAACCGAAAGCTTTTATGTCTTCTAGTTTTCGAGCAAAAAATACTGGAATTACTTTTTTATGAGAGATTTTAGTTTTTTTGATATTTACTGTGATCTTTTTTTGATACAAATTAATGTTGGTGTTAGGTTGATCTTTGTTTGTTCTATAAGCATAGTTTACAGTTCATATGCGAAAAAAGAAATTAAAATTTTCAAAACGATTTTCCACCTATTCTGCGCACCAAATTGAATAATATTCAAGGCGAAAAACGTTTGCTTTGGCCTAAACCACCCATTGAGTCATTAATTTACCCTTAATTGAGAAGCAATATGCCCTAAAAAAAGAAAAAAATTATTTTTGGATGCGAAAACCATTTGCATGCAAATAATGCCTTGAGGTGAATATATTTTTTTTTCGGAAGTAGAAACTTCGTGTTGTTTTGCATGACATTCCATGACAGCATAGTTTTTTTTTTGCATGAAACTGTAAACCAATCATGCAAACAATTAATTTTACATTTCACCTCAATTATTTTTGACATGCGAGAATATTTTCATAGATTTTTTTTTGCGCACGGGAACTGTAAACTAGGCTTTAAAGAACAGCAATTCATTTTGCGTTACCCAGAATTCACCGCGTCCTAGTCAGTCAGTTTGTGGTTAAGTCAGGAGTTTGTCAAAAATAGTCACGTCAACTTTCAATATATTATACATATATTAAAAAGTTATGTCAGTCTCGTCAAAGAAGTCATCGTCCGTTCTAGTGTTACTGTCGAGTTCGTCCAGTTCTTCGTTGATGTTGAGGAGCCGAGGTTGTTTTGGTGGTATAACATTCTCTAACTGTTCACTTTGAACTTTGGGAGGGTCGAGGTCTTTTAGTTGTAAGCCCACACTTTCTTCACCATCGTTGAAACATGGGTATACTTTTTTATATCAAGTAAGAATTCCCTGATTTGGGAGCCCAAGTCGTCCTTATATTTCTCTTCAAGGCAGTATTTTCTGTAAAAGAAAAGTGTCATATGTTGGTCAAGATGGTGGGCTGTTTTGCGGCATACCATGTTTTTTTTTTAGAAGCTTGTTTTGGTACTCCAGATAATTTATTGTGTTGGTTTGATCGGTCATATTCACATATTCCCCTTTGCCATGATTCGTAACTTCATGAGTGCAACCAGGGAACATATTTTCAACACCTATGTACTGGCTGCGCTGTCGGTACAAATACGACTGGTGTTGGGGTGGACGTATTTGTGTATTTTAATTTAATTCACAATTTAATCGGGAATATTTTAAGCCAGGTTTGTGAACAGTTTAATTAATTTTAAGTTTTCCACCTTATTGACCGCAAAAATCGTAACAAAAATATAAAAACACAAAAAACAAAAAGCGAAACGTTATTGTTCAAAATATTTAAATAATTTTTATTAAGCACGAATGCATTTCGGTTCTCGGCTGCGGAACCATCATTAGCGAGCGACAATTAAAAATGTACAAAGAGAATAATTGTGTAAATAATAGGTATACATTAAATTAGTTAGACTCTTTGAGCATAAAATAAAACTAAACAAAGAGAGCGGTGTAAAACAGTTTCTATTTATTCTATTTCTTCTCCTTCTTAATGACGCTAAACAGAAGAGAGTCAATCGGTCCAGGTTCCAAATTCATCAAATTCTTGTTTAAATGAATATGGATTGACTCATATGCGTCTAGTTTGTGGGGTTTGTTTACAACTTTAATGAGTCTGAAATTGTTGTCAAATGATGTAATTGAATGTGGAACTTCATTATCTGGATCGTATATGTGGGCTGCTATTGCTTTGTCTGTCTCTTTTTTTCTTACAGAGCGAAGATGTTCGTTGAATCTGGTCTCAGCGGCTCTTCTCGTTTGCCCAATATATTTTTTGTCACAGTTGGAGCAAGAGATTTCATAAATGCCGCTGCGTCGATCAGTTGGTGTATGGTCTTTTGTGGATCCCAGTTTTAGTTTAAGTTTATTGTTGTTCGTATGTACGATGTTCATATCAGCTTTGGCAAAGACATGTAATAACTTGTCGGTTATATTCGGGGCAAAGGGCAAAGTTACACGATGTTTATGTGTGTCTATGTTTTGGTCGAATAATGTGCTGATGTTACTTCGTTTTAATTTTGTAGAATGTTTTATTTGTGTATATAAGGCCACAAGTCTTCTTTACATTTGGAGTTCACTTTAAAATAGCGCCCGACCTTGTCCTCTTTGCAATATAACTCCAACACTATTATCGTCATCTGCTTCGTTACACGACCTCTATGATACTTTCTTTTAGTTAGAAAGGTCTCGTCGATTTGCACAGTTTTTTCCCTGCCACCAATGTTTATACTTCAACGTGAGACACAATAATTACCGTTATATCCCGAAAATAACTATAGTAATCTATTATTGTAGATTTACTTAATTCACCTTTATGGTCGTCATGGCGCCAAGAGATTAAATGCTTATTTTTAAATAATGATACACAGTAATTTAAAAAATATCCTTAAGTTGTAGCTAAAGATTAAATTAACTTATCTGAAAAATTGTGTTCACAGGCATTTTGATGACCAAAGGGATTTTTAACGCAAGCACCTCGCGAATCTCTAGCCGACATTGAGGCCCATGAAAAAAGTGCCGACGGATGGGTTGATTGTCTTTCTACAACTTTTGTCACCTTTTCTTTTTGAGCTTTTTTTCATGCACCACCATTTCCAACCGAATTTAATGTTTTTAATTATTTCCACCTTCATTGGTAAGTTACAACACTGTGGAGGTGTTGAAGTTTTTGTGGAAATAAGTCCAATTTCTTCAAAAAAAAGCTTTACTCTTTTAGTTGGTCGAAACTAAATCCCCGAATGAACAAAATATTAAAAAATTATTTAATTTTGAATGAAGCAGTGGCTGCCTAAGGTGCCGTCACACCGTGCAAGTAAAGTACTTGCAGCAATTGTTTCGAAAATTTCGACTTTGAAATATTCGTGCAAGTACTTGCAGAGAGCAGTCACACCAGGCAAGTAAATTGCTTGCTGAAACGAGTTTTTACTTGCTTGCAAAACAAACTTGCTGCAAGTACTTTTCAGGTCGTCACACCGAGCAAGCAAGTACTTGCTGAAATTAATTGCTGAAAGTACTTGCTGCAAGTAATTGCTGAAATTACTTGCTGAAATTAGTTTCTGAAAGTACTTGCACGTGTAGCTGGTTTGATTTTGCCATTTTCAGTTCAATTTGGTTTATTGTTTCTTCAGAAATAGATCTAAATGGATAATCCAGACTTGGAAGAAGAATTTTTTACGAGGAAATGGTTTTTGAACATGAAGATTTGTTGAAATCGCGGCAATTGATTCTTGTAGATTATTATTAGTAAAAATAACGTGCGGTTGATTGCAGCAAGTGATTTGATTGTAAGCGAGTTGAACTTTCTGATAACAAAATAACTAAAAGCTGCTATTAGTGGTACCTTCCTCATATTTTTTTTTTTTTATTTCGACTTCCTTATTAATTGCTTACCGATTTCTATCAAAATCTGACGAGTTGTTTTTACAATTGATATAAAGAGCTTCATGCTTCTTGCATTTTTCTTAAATAACTCAAATATTTTTTAAATGATCTGAAGTTCCAAGCAAGTTAAGCTACATGAGCAATTACGTACGATCCAGCCGTTCATATTATTATTATCAAAAAACACACACCCGTTTACACGTGCAAGTACTTTCAGAAACTAATTTCAGCAAGTGATTTCAGCAATTACTTGCAGCAAGTAATTTCAGCAATTAATTTCAGCAAGTACTTGCTTGCTCGGTGTGACGACCTGAAAAGTACTTGCAGAAAGTTTGTTTTGCAAGCAAGTAAAAAGTCTCATTCAGGTCTTCTTCGATACTCTGCTTCACAGCAGCAATACTGTACGGTGGCGTCTCTGTGGATGCGCATTATCCATTAGAGTAAACGTGGTGCGAAACCGATCCATGGTTGCTCGATTTACCGACTCTGCTGGGCGATTATGTCGACCGAATATTGGACGCAGCGCCCGATGCGCGAACCGAACCATTATTTTGGTAATAAATTTGCACGACTTGCAAACGTTGCTTGTTCAGGAGCAAGTCTATTCATTATGAAATGGAAAACCAAACTAAGCATAACTCAAGTGACAGCTGTCAAAAAGACCAACTCCGAAAAAAGTATTGCCAGATTGAAAACCACACGTCTAAAAAACACCCTTTATTTAAGGAACATTCATTAAAAGGTAATTTTTGCTGTATTGTATAGGGCTGTGCTATGAAGGCTATATTAAAAAAAAATCCCCAGAATTTTTAATCGTGTATGTTCGTAGATACTTAGAAATTAAAGCTTTTTTATTTTGTCAAACTTTGTAGAAGAATAACCACTTTACAACAAATAACAAATTTACTGTCTCAACTTGTTCCGTAAATATTTAAACAAAAATCTAAACTTTGGAAATTTAACGAATTAGTGTTTGTTTAATATAGCAATTTCTTAAAAATGAAAATTGCGCTGTTTTGTGCTCAGTTTGTGCTGCCAATTGAAGAAAGATGAAAAATTGCATATTTGCAACTTTTACGGCCAAACAACAATTTTGCGAAGCGTAAAGTTGGCACCGCCATTTTCAACTTTTAAGAAAAAAAAAGTTGTGCTGTAATGTGCTTAACTTGTGATGTCTTGTGCAGGAAAAAAATCGAAAATTTGCAAATTTTCGTATAAATTAAAGTTGTGCTGTCTTGTGCTCAGTTTGTGCTGCCATAGATGGGCACTGAAAGTAATGTCAATAATATTAGATAAGCTCAATTTAAATTTCAAGTTGTTCTTAAGGTTTTTCCAATTACGATCCATATTTTTTCGAGCGAATATAACTATTTGTTCCTTGTGGGCTGCTCTTAAGCATGGACATACTAGAAACAAAAATTAATTTCTCCTAGTCCCATTCATTTGAGACGAAAAATATGGGGTGAATGAATGCTTTTCTCTACACTACTAACTTTTATGTATTGCATGCGTCCTAGGCAAGGAGAAATTTTGTAAATACAAACTTTTGATGTGTTTTAGGAACATGGTACCAAAGATAATATATATTGTTATACATATTTATTTGAAATCTATAGAAAATAAAAATCAAAGATATTAGTCTTGTTGAGAATCCCCCAGACCTAGCAAAAAATCGCTACAGAAGTAAAAACTGCAGACTGAATCACAAAAAGAAACAAATACAAACAGAACTGGTGATTTCCAATTTTTTTTTATTCTCCCTTTAGCAAAGTACCTACCTACTACCTATATCACAAGTAGAAAGTGCTTTTCTAAATCAAGACCTCAATCGAACGACGAGGAGTGTTTATTCGCACGCATTGGGTGTTAGAAACGTATCAGGCCACCCACTAACTATGTACCTCATCGCGGCCATACCTAATTAATTTTACATTTGAGCTTTAGAAGTTTTTACTATTTTGACGAAATAATAAACGAACTCCTTTTGCGGCAACTAATATACGAGTAGTAGGCAGGCGGTGACATTTAAACATAATTTTTGTTTATATGCAAATAGTATGTGGGTGGTAATTTTTTTGTGTAGATATTTTATTTTTACAGGTATGAGCCTTCTGTTCTTTTTTTGTTTTAATTGACTTCAAACACACACACACATGCGACAAATTCAAATTTTCAATTAGATAATGTTGGTTTCCTGGTAAAATTATTTCAGATCGACACTTAGTATTATTTAAGTTGTGTTAAGAGTCAGGATGTGGGCGTTTTCGGCGAACAAATGAAGTTTTTTTTTTTTGTGAAAAGTGAATGATTGACAGGTTGATATTTTGTTAAAATGTGTTGTTCGACTTGAAACAAAACTAATTTTCGTGAATTTGAATTATTTGTAATTTTATTTTGTGTTTTTTTTTTTTGGTTGAAGAATAATTTTAACTGCCAAACGAGACTCCGCTGAATAGAACATTTTGTGGTCCTGATTGAATTATTTAAGGAACTATTTCATCTTGTACCTACTGGCTAGAAGAATCGTTAGAAACCACCACTTTCCTCACTAACAATTATTTTCATTTAAAACTGTCAAATTACCTTTGATCATCTTCAACTGTTGTGTGTACTTTTTGGGAGTCCATTAATAACATAACGTTTTAATTAATCAGGGTCCTCTTATTTCTTTGAATTGCATCTGGAAAATTTAAATAAAAGACATTTTTATTGGTCCTTTTCAATTTGTTACACGATTCATATTGCATTAAAAAAAAAGAAATACGAAGGTCACTATGGCGTATGTGGAATAATTTTTAATACATAGAAAAAGTTACGAAACCCTGATTTTTCAACAAGTAAACGGACAAATAGTCAAATGGATACATCATTTTCTACATAATACTCCCTCTTATTTAATACACCTTTTCATCGTTTGACAAGCTTCCCGTTTCCGCCGGAAAAGAATTCTTCAGGCTGTCCGCGTAACCATCGTGTAACAGTGATTTTCACGTGTTCATTGTCTTCAAAAACTTTTCAAAGTAACTCAGAGTTACAAAGGCACAAAGGAGTGGAAACCAGGAGAGTACGGAAGGTGTGGTAGGACTTCTTTTCTATTCAATGTATTTTTTTTTTAGTTATGTTGGTCGGCAGTGTTAAGAGGTGGCAAACATAATACCTATGTATGTACAGCTGGCCTTTGAAGGTTTTTTCTGCGATAGGTATCTCTTAACAACACTAACCTGCACCTTTACACCAATATCATCTTTTTATTCCTGTTTTTGAGTTGATGAGTAGACACTTCGGTTGAAATATTGCTACATGGTTTCTGCAGTTCATTACTGAATTGATGCGTTAACGAATAAAAACTAAAAGAGTTTGAAAATAAAAATCTTCAAACAAAATATTGTTTCATTCCAACGTAGAATCCTCTTTCATTGATAATGACGTGCAGTTTGAGTTTGTTTAATATTCTTAAATTCAAAGAATTGTTCAGAAAATATATAGAAAACTGAATTTCGTTAATCTAAGTAAAACAAAAATAGTTTGTAGCTGTTGTAGGGCAGGTGTGAGACTATTTAATTTTTCATAGCAACTGAGATTCAAAAGAATCCACAAGTAGTCTAAAAGTGTAATTTTTGTATCATATCATTTTGGGTTTTTGTCATAAAATCACACCTTTAAAAAGTCCCATAAACTCATGCCTAGATTGTACCTACTTTCAAATTTAAAATTCAACAAAGAAAAAAGTTAATGTTCCCCGGTCGGACTTATAGTACAACTTATACATTGGACTATGATGTATCGAATACATACAAAAATCAGCTGCTAATACCTTCATACCTTCAAAGGCATCGATTTTATGTCTAAAGACTACTGAAAAGAAAAAATTCTGAATAACGTTTTTTTTAATGGATTTTAAATCCTGGCCTTTGAAGGTTTTTTATTATGGAAAAATCTATGTGTATGTTATTTGTGGAAAAACTTTGTGTGACCTAGTTTTAAAAAGAGGCAATTTCTACACATTTTATCCTATTTAGCTTTTTTTACATTTTTTTACAAAACGATTAAAAAGAGAAATTTTGTCAAAAACTCCTTTAAAAGTGGGTGTGGCCAAAATTTTACTATAAATTACATTACCTATAACTTTTCTAAAGAATACACACCTCATTTACATCAACTTTCGACGATTAGGTGACCTATTTGAAAAAGTGGGCGTGTCAGTAGGTGGAAATCTTCTCTGATGATGTCTTGTGATATTCTTTATCATTCCTGAAAATTTCATCTTAATCGGTTATCTGTTTCAATTTTTATTTTATTTTGCCAAAAAAGTAATATTTTGTCAAAACGCCCCCAAAAGTGGGCGTGGAAAAAAATTTTGTATGGAAGAGTTAATATAAATTACATTATCTACAACTTTTCTTAAGAACACAAACCCTCATTTATATCAACTTTTGACGATTTTGTGATCTGTTTTAAAAAGTGGGCGTGTCAGTGGGCGAAAATTTTATCTGATGATGTCTTATGATATCATTTATCATTCCTGAAAATTTCATCGTGATCAGGTAGCTACTTCAGATGCCTCTCTATACATTTTGAACCACTGTGCGCCGTCTTGTTGAAACCACAGCTCCTGCCTATCATGGTTGTTCAATTGATGAACGAAAATGTCAGTAATCATGGCTCTATAGCGGTCCCCATTGACTGTAACGTTCTGGCCAGCATCGTTTTTAAAGAAATACGCACCTATTATTCCACCAACCCATAAAGCACACCAAGCATTCATTTTTTGTGGATGTAACGGTGTCTCAACATACACTTGAGGAAGTTTTGTTTATTGACGTGTCCATTCAGCCAAAAGTGAGCTTCAACGCTAAACAAAATTCGCTTATTTTGTATTTCGAACAGAACCATGGGTTTCAAAACAAATTTGCACAATTTGGAAGCGTTGTTCAGGCGTCAGTCTATTCATGTTGAAATGCCAAACCAATCTAAAAATAAATCACTTGACAGCTGACTAAATGGCTGCCAGTTAAAATAGTGTTTCCAACTTAAAGTTCACTAAAAAAACACCCGTTTTTGATTAAGAATTGATAAACGCGTTGAATATTAAACACAAAAATAGCACTTAAAAACGCAAAATTTTTAAAAATGTCAACTTGAAATGAGATTTATAATTTTTTTCACACATTTTGGCTTTGAAATTTAATTATCTTTCAAAAAAGCTTTACCATGTCCTTCCGTTGATTTTTAATATATTTTTTGCATTCAAATTCAATTTTCAGAGTTTTCCCTCTTTACGATTTTTTTCCTAGAATATTCCCTAGAATCATTCCCTAAAATATTATTGACGAATTACCGGACACCCGGTATAATTGTTCCTAAAACAAAATTAATACTTTTTCAGTCCTATTAATAAGAAACTGCTACCTGTTCTCTAATAAACACGTGTTATCTGGCACACGAATAGGACAACTTCTTGTCCGTTTGATAAAATTGGGTGGCGCAACAGCTCGAGGAGAACCAGGGCCTAGTGACTTACAACTCACAACCATTCCTGTGTGCGTGTTTGTTTGACAGGAATGGAGGGGACCTACAGTTTTTTTCCGAGTCCGAACGGCTAAATGAGAAGCACTTTTTCATTACAAGTATACTCTTGGAGGATTTGTCAGTTCCTCGCAAGAGGCAGTACCTCGAATAAAACATTTCAGTTTTTAGGTGGCATGGCTGGGAATCGAACCCACACCTTCGGCATGACTACGCACTAACCATCAAGCCACGAGGTACTACGTCCGTTTGATAATTTTCCTTAAAAATTGACAGAAACAAAATTATTAAAAAAAACGGTAACACTTGCTATGCTATTTTCTTTTTGTAAGGGCAACAATTTCATTTTTTATTTTAATTTTAAATAAAGTTGTTTGAGTGAACAATTTTTGAAAAATTAATTTCAAACTCAAATTTTGAAAAAAAGTACAAAAATATTTTTTTTTTTCAAAATTTTACGTAATTAATTACTCTTTTTGTTTTCTAAATTTAATGGCTTTCTGTTTTGGACTATAAATAAATTAGAGCATTGAATTTTGAAAACAAGAATAGTACTTAATTACGTACAAACTATTTCGAAATTTTCTTAAATTTTTTTTTTTTCAAAATTTTGAGTTTGGAATTTTTCAAAAACTGTTCCCTCAAACAACTTTATTTAAAATTAAAGTTAAAGAAGAGATTTTTGTCTCTACAAAAGGTATAGCATAGCATTGTAAATGTTACCGTTGTTTTTTAATCATTTTTCTGTTTTTAGTCAATATTTTGGAAAATTGCCCCTCTCGGCTAGGCGGGGGAGAATAGAACTCCCCTTCCCATTCTAATTTTCCTTTCTCAACCCACCCTACATGCTCTAACTTTTTGTCACTATGCGAATCACCCTATAACAAAATACCACGTTTGTGACCTTCGACCCCGTATGACTAATGTAATGGAGCCCGGATCGATGGGGAACTTTCCCAAAACCTTTAAATAAATTCCTGTTTATATTTTTTTTAATTTTTTCTAATTTTCTGGGGAATACCACGCAAAAAAAAACTCACCGTGTACTGAAACTCAGAGGTGCTGTAAAAGAGTACATTTTATAAAGAAACATAAGATCTGTAACTCTGCCGATTGAATTATGTATCTCAAAAATGGTTACTCTTATTAAAAAGTTACATAACAGTTTTTGTAGTAAATTTTCTAAGCTACAATATTGTCCTTTATATTTTTTCTGTAAGAGTTACCGTTCGGGAGATATTCCCTAAACACCATTTGGGGGGCCTTTGACCCCCCGTAAAATTGTTAGCGGCGCTCATATCGATGGGACTTCTTACAGTTTCCTTAGAATGCCATGAGGAGGCTATATACCAATTTTCAGCTTTCCGCCATTTTTTTCGAAACAAAAAGCTTAAATGGCTGGATTATAACTATAATAGAGTACAGAGCCATTCGAGATACAGAAAACCAAAATGTTTTTATTTTTTGTAATGACGTTTTGTTTATTTTTTTGTACTTACTGGAAGATACTTCTTTTAATTTTTCGCAACAAAACCAGTCAAAAAATACCGTTAAGTATAAAAAAATGACTGTCAAAAATGCGTTTGTATTTTGCACTACTAAAATTTGTATTAGGTACAAAATTAAAAATTTTCTCCAATATTTTTTTAAATATTTTTTAATATTTTAAAAATATGGAATTTTATGTTATTAAACATTTTTTTTTTAATGCAATAGGGTAGGCTACATTTGCTTTGAAAAACGGTCATTTAAGCCATTTTCTCGATTCCTTAGAGGCTTTTACTTAAATCTAGAGCACAAAATTATTTTTTTTGTCCAATGATGTCCTAGAGAATAAGTTTATCTGTCCATAGACACCTTAATTGTTTTGATCGGACAAGTACACGCTTCGCAATCTTTTTCATGAAATCACCATTTCAGTCCGGAACACTCTTAATGTGAACATTAAGGTACGTTCCACATTCAGCCATAGAGTTACTGGAGTTGAAATGTGAAGTTAACTTGTTGTTATTTGCATTGGAAAATTTGCCTTAATGTGAAGTATTTCTTAATGCTCACATGAAGGTAGTCAACAAAACACGCCTAATATTATGTTTTTGGTGATTTTTGTACATTTTAGATTTTTGTACGTTTGAAATATTTGTATTTGAGATTCTTCTTTTTATTTAAAATTTGTTTACATTCGAGTGACAATAATTTTTCGAAAAAATGTCGTGATCCCAAAATATACATATGTAGGTTTCTTTGGAAATATGTACTAAAATTGTATTAAAAATTGAAATTTATCCCCGATTTTTTTGGCATCCGGGATTCTCATTTGCTTCCATTTGGGATTTTTGCATTTACGATTTTGTACCCTTACTGAACTAGACTTAAAATTTCAAACCGCATGACATAAAGCTAGGACATTTTGCCACTTACCAATACTTTGTTAAAAAAAGATTGTGATATAAGTACATGACTTATTTAAGTTTTAAATCAAATCGTATGGCGCGGATAAACATAAAAAAAATAAAAAAAAAATAAAAATATTAAAATAATATCACGCATTTATAATAAAATAAAAATAAAATACTTTAAATCATTTTTCATAATTTAATTTGATAAATACATACACATATGTAGATTATGTTGGTTATATAATTGATGTCGGCTTAGCGAAAAATGAAAAAAAAAAAACAACAAAGGACAATCGGCAAAAATGTATGGAAGGTGGTTTAGGAACCAATAACAACGAGACGTATGTCGTTGAAAAGGTATTTTTATGCGCTACAATAGTCACTATGGTGGCTCATTTCAAATCGCTGTGTGAAATAAGTTATTCGTTAAACAACGTTTGGTTTTGGTACCATTAAGTGTGGACAAAATGTATACAAACTGGTCTTACCAGTACGAATAAGATGCATGTCGTTGAAAAGGTATTTTTATGAACAATAAAAGTTACCATAACAACTCATTTAAAATCACTGTGTGGAAATAGTTATTCGCTGTTTTAGGGAATTTTAGCACAGATAAAATGTATGGAGCATGAGTAGCAATTAGCGAATAACTTTTTTCACACAGTGATTTGAGCTAAGCTGCCGTATTGACTATTGTAGTACATAAAATTTCCTTTCCAACGACATATGTCCCGTTGGTATTGGTTGAACTTGCCATCACACTTTTTGCCCATACTAAAAAAAACATTTTTTTCACACTAAAATGAACCACAATATTTCATTAGTTTACGAATAACTTTTTTCACACAGTAATTTGAACTGAACTAATCTAAAAGATATTGTAGGTAATGGAAATACCTTTCCAATGACATATATATTGTCGTTTTTTGTTACACCAGTTTTCATAAATTTTCCCCATACTAAATATATTTTATTCGTACTAAAATGCACCAGAGCACAATCCTATTTAGCGAATAACTTTTTTCACACAGTGATTTGAAGTAAGCCCCCATAGTAACTATTGTAGTACATAAAATACCTTTCCGACGACATATGTCTCGTCGTTATTGGTCTTGTAGACCGTTTTGTCCTATTCTCCTTTAACTATCATAGTTGATAATTACTTTTTATTCAAATTATATAATAAATAAAAAGCTATAATTTATTAAGATACAATATTTTATTTATTTAAATTAGTTGCCATAATCTGACAATTATTATTGACACGTGAAATTCATTTAGCGAAAGACCCACTTGGTTGTAAATCATTTTCATATGAAATCAATGCAAGTTATATTTTATATAAAAACTTTATCCTTTCCCCATTTTTAAATTGAATACAAACACAAAAAATCCCTCGTCAAGTCAATCCGAATATACTTGTTAATTCCACTCACAACTCCCACGCAATTGCAAGGAAATGAATAATATCCGAATAGATATTGGTATACATACATAGGTGTATTGTTATGTACCTAAAATTGTATAAAAGAAAATGTTTTTTTTTTTTTTTTCTCCATTTTGTATTGGATGGTATTATCCGTTGCAATTCACACAACTTCCTACTGCACTGAGGAAAATATTATTTTTTCCTCCTTAGAAATACTATTGAGTCGGTTAAACTGTAGAAGAAAAAAAAACAGTGTTTTATTGCAAATAAACAATTTTTATCATTATAGAAAAATAATATCTTTTGATTGTTTTGAAGAATTTATAAAATTCAAATGAAACATCAAATCAAATGAACTCATCAAAGGAAATATAAATACAAACGTTTTCAGTTGTTATCTTTTTATTTCAATTATAGAAAAGCTGCATTGGTCAGTCATATCATTTAAAATTGCCGATCTTAAAAATAAAAAGATGTAAAAGTTTGTTTTAAGACAGAGCAACATGCGTCAAAGCGCATTTGAAACGATGAAGTGAAATTTAAACGTGCAGAATATGCACTGAATACTGCTTCCAAGTCTTCATCATGCACTTTCTTGTCTGAAACTATACAAAAAAACTCAGCTTCATTTCGGAGTGTTCAATTTAAATTGGTTTGGGACTCTTTTTTGAACCACGAAGAGCAATAGATTTCTTACATATAACAGTAGCCGTAAAGTCCTTTAAATGTAGGGATGTGTTTGTATGTATTTTCGCCAATGATTACAATTGGATTTTCTGACTGTTCTACTCCTTTTTGATTCCAATAGAATATGAAAACATCGTGTTGTCAAATTTAGCCACACACTACTGAATGACGGCATATTATAAAATGGCTTCTTCAAGCATTCATCACTTTTGACAAGTAGTGCGACGAAAAACTGTATGTGTATGCGTGTGTTCCAAATCTACTCCTTCAAATCGGGAACAGAAAGATACTCCGAAAACAGTACTTCGAACCACCCAATCGAAGGCTTTTGGAGTAGATGGAGTAGAAAAGGTGTACTCTGAACGTCCAATCGAAAACGACATTAACTTCATTTATGGAAACAAAAAAAAGAAACACGAAATATATACTACGCTACCGACTCAAGAAAAATGGCAAGTAGGCCTGGTTCACACGAGATTGTACCGCACGTTTTTTATCGCATTCGGTTTTTACCGAACAAAAATCGGGTGTTCACACGACATTTATATTCATTCGTTTAAAACTCGAATAGCTGCAGTATAATGAAAATGAATGGAAAAGTTTGAATTTGTGAAGTATTTTATTTTTATCTTTTTAAGGGAAAAGGCTAGAAAGCTGAAATTTGGACGGATGATAGAAAATATTGATTTAAATATAAATTAAAAAAAATAAGAGTCCTAGAATACCGTTGGACTGAGATAACGGCATTATTTGAGCACTTTCATATATGAACTCATATCTGTTTATTGCATTGATGAATTTACTTGTTGTTTTAAATATAACATTTAAATAAAATTACGGTTATTTTGATACCTCATTCATTATCCTACGTGGTATATAAGCGACACAATCTTGATTTTAATTTGATCGAAAAATCAAAACAATTGCATTGAAATTACCTGCTTGGACCATTGTCCACGACCATCCACCAGCGAGAAGATCCCGTTATCTACATGAAATTTTTTTTATTAAAATTTGATATGGATGGCTTTAAAAAATTATAGCTCCCGTTCTACTGATTGGATCTTCAAGGTTAAGGTCTTTAAAGAAAGCTGACATAACGGGCTATATTGTGTAAAAAAATCATTGAGGAGGGGCAAACATTTTCATACTAAAGGGGTGAATAAAGCCCAATTCAATTCCATTTATTTTATTCTAAATTCAAATGTCGATGAAAATTTTTATAATTTTGAAAAACTAAAAACGCATATTTATTTCCTCATTTTTCTTCTTTATTTTAAGACCTTAACCTTCAAGATCCAATGAGTATCACCGGAGTTATATTTTTTTTAAATCAACCATATCGGTCGATTAATTTTTTTTGTGTACATCGGCTTTTCTCTCCACTGAAGCTCATTCGATGCCAACGAACAAATACCCAACGCGGATTTTAACCGTGTGAACGAGACTATATAAAACTATACGCCACTAGAAGACGATACGTCGCAATTCATTCGTTTTTTTTGATAAGTCCGTTGAGTATTCGATTAACGTACTTAGCTGAGTACGTTTTCTTGCCGTACAAACGTCGTGTGAAAGGCTCTATGCAAAGTATATACGCCACTGCTTATTCGCACGGATTTATACTGCAAAAAATCGTGCGGTACAATCTCGTGTGAACCAGGCCTAAGAGGAATGTGGACTGTCAAAGTCAAAGCGTGAAACAGATTGAACCAGCACCGGCAACAGCGGCGGCCATTGTTTTAGAACCAATGCATTTAAATCGTTCAGCACAGATTAAAACAGCACCAGCAACGTCAACAACGTCGTTAGATCAAAGTCCTAAATTTGCTGGTGCTGGTGCATTGCTGAAAACTTTTCCGCAACAATATTCAGGGAAATCCTACTGCAAAAAAGTCAAGCACATGAAATGACGGTGCTGGTGGCAATGTATTTGAAAAATATTTGCTGGCCAGTGTGCTGTTCTTGGTTGACGGCCGGCGCTGGTGCTGGGTTAATCACATAAAGCGAATTAGAACTGCAACTAGCAGCAACAATGAAAGTGCTGCCAACATAGCTCTACTCATAAGCGGGTTGGTTCAATCGATCTTAAATTAATTTAAAAGACAAATTTTAGTTTGAATAAAGATTAATAGCTTATAAAGAGTGGTTTTTTAGACGTGTGGTTTTCAATTTGGCAATCCTTTTTTCGGAGATAGTCTTTTTGACAGCTGTCACTTGATTTATGCTGGGTTTTGGTTTGTCATTTCATAATAAATAGACTTATTCGTGAACAACGTTTGAAAATCGTGCGCTGCGTCCAATATTCGGTCGACATAATCGCCCACAAGAGTCGGTAATTCGAGCAACTATGGATCCGTTTCGCACCACGTTTACTCTAGTGGATAATGCGCATCCTCAGTGACGCCGTACAGTGCGCACCGAAGACGCTATTGCTGCCAAACGAGAATTCGAAAATGAGTTTTTATTACTGAAAAATCAAATCATAGAATAACGAATAATAACAAAATGTACTTTTATATACCAAAAATAATCCCTCCACATTTAAAATACTAATTTTCAGAGCTCCTTTCACCAGTTTTCCATAAATCTAATTTGTCCTTAAATTTTGTTTACTCTTCCTTCTTTCTTCCTTTTCTTGGAAAATTTTTCTTCTCCTTTTCTATACGTCAAAAAAAAACCTCTGGTTTCCTCCAGAATAATAGTAGGAGGTCCCTTCAAGGTTTTCCATTATCATTGACGGCATCTTCTTTTTGTCAGCTCCCAAGTACTTTCAGCTAATTGGCGGCCGTCCGTCGTTTTCAGTTGAGTCATTCAGCTTCTCTCCGCCATCTTTGCTGGAGAGAGCTAATACAGTTGAAAATCGACGGACCTGCCTACTGGCATGGCATTACCTCTGTTCGCGTACTACCCAAAAGTGCCAATTTCTACCCATTTTAGGCCAAAGTTCTGTCAAAGTTCACATAAAAGAAATGATATTGACAGAACTTTGGACTAAAATGGGCTGTTTTGGATAGTACACGAACAGAGGTACTATCTCTCTGACTCTTGAATCGTCATCATGAAATTCGCCGACCGGGAGCGGCGAATCCAATGAACGCATCCAGCCATTAACTCTTATTTTTCGAATAAGAAAAAGAAAAGTCTCCGAAAACCAAAACAAAATTTTATTTTACATCTCGTTCCCCATTGAATGAAAGTAAACTAAAACAATTTTTAGTGAAGAACTGGTGGGACGCTAAATAACCTTTTAACAACATTATAAAAGGTGCAAATTGGCTTGGTTCCATCTTTTACAAATGTGATTTATGTTTATATGTTGGGCACTCGGCAATCCACAAAATGAGTAACTTTTAGCATACGAGGACAGAAGTTTCACACAGACCGCCCGTCTGCTGATTCTGGAGATACATATAGCGTTTTTCTTTTTTTAACTCAGAGCAGATCAGATCAGATTCAGAAATTGAAAATTTTATTATCTGAGCCCTCTGATTCAATTGTTTTTGTGTTTTGAATCTGATCTGATCTGCTCTGAGCTAAAATAGAAAAACGCCAATAGTATCATATCGGTCTTGTACTTTAAGAGCCAGTTACATTGATTTTTGTTTCTTCAATATACTGAGAGAGCGTACCAATGGTTGTTGGCACATGGTTGGCGTACACAACTGTAGGGAAGAAGAGATACTTACTTACTTAAAGTGGTGCTAAATTCCGAGGTGGACCAGTGCCTCAGCCAGCAAGCTTCTTCCAGCGGGCTCAGTATTGGCAAGCTGTCAGTTTTGCCCGCCAAGTTGATTGAGATCCTCTACCACTTGCTTGTGGCACCTGTTACGCCGCCATCCGTCCTCCTCTAATGCGCCGCTGTCCCACGGGGTTGGATTCAAAGACTCTCCGGGCCGGAGCATTGATGTTCATTCGCTCTAGACTACCCAGTCACCTCAGCCGGTGTCTTATTATTACAGGGACACTAGTTGCTCCAGAGAGGACTTTGCTTCTTAGCCCAAAGAAGTCGATATTCGCAAGAGTATGTAATTCGTCGTTTGATCTCAGCACTGGTATCTTTCGTTTTGATTTGATAGCGGAGCCTAGGTGGACAAAGTCTCTGACCACCTCGAAATCATAGCTGTCTATAGTGACGTTCTCTCCGAGACGTCGTCGGTGTTTGGTGTCCTTTCTTGTTGACAACATATATTTGGTCTTGCGTTCATTCACCGTTAAACCCATCTTCTTGGTTTCTCCTCAATACTTACGAAAGCACCACTGACGTCACGCTTTGTTCGTCCGATTATGTCAATGTCGTCGGCTTAAGCGAGTAATTAGATGGACTTTTGAAAGAATGTGCCTCTAGTATTGACGTGAGAGTCTTGCACTATTCTTTCAAGAACGATGTTGAAGAAGTCGCATGACAGCGCGTCGCCTTGCCTAAAGCCTTTTTTGACATCAAAGGTGTCGTTGAGGTCTGTGCCGACATTGATGGAGCCAGCGTACATTCTCCATCGTCATTGTGCACAAACGGACGAGTTTGGGAGAAATGCCAAAAGTAGACATTGCTTTATATCGCTCGTCTCTATAGATGCTGTCATACGCGGTCTTGAGATCGATGAAAAGCTGGTGCCTATCGTTTTGGAATGCTGGTTTTTTTCACGATTTGCAGTAGTGTGAATGTTTGCTCGATGGTGGACTTTCCTGTCCTAACTAAAACACTGATATGGACCTATCAGGCTGTTGTTGGCTTCAGGAATTCATATATTACTGCAGAGAAGATCTTGTATTAGATGTTAAGGAGACTGATGTCTCTGTAGTTGGTGCAGTACAGAGGATCACATTTCTTCAATGCTGAAGTTCCCTTTACCGAGCATGCTTTCCTCCAACCATATTTTGCAGCTGAGCCGGTACATACTCCTGTTAAATCCATTGCCATCCGTTTTGAACAGCTCGGCTAAAAGGCCATCAGCTCAGGCAGCTTCATTAGACTTGAGTTAAAGTAGAGCTATCTTGACTTCGTCGTTATCAGGTGGACGGAATTGTTGGGATCAGGGTCGTCCACGTTGAATGGTGCAATCTGCATGGCAGTGGAATTCAATTCGTCATCGTCGTTACACAATTTGCAGAAAAGATTTGTCCATATCCTCAGGACCGACTGCGATTCTACCACGATGTTTGCCTGATCGTCCTTGGAAGCATAGGTTCGAGCCTTATTGTAACGTTGGGAGGATCTTTTTCACTTTTTGGTTAAATTTTTGAACTTCATTCCTTCAATATCATCGCTCTATTTCCTCGATCACCCGCTTCTCATGCTCTTTCTTTTTACTTCTGAGATGCCGTTGTTCCCCTCTCCTCTTCTGTTCATAGAGGTCGTGAGCAGCTTTGTCTATCTACGCAGCCTTGACTTGGATTCAAGGGGGACTTTTTTACACTTCATCACCTCTTAATAAGTGCGCCAAGTTTCGAAACTTTTGAATTTTGTTTTTATGTGAAAACCTTTATTGACTGAAATATGAAAGAATGACCGAGTTGGCTTTTTTGCAAAGTTTTTCTCTGAGTGTAGGCTTATGTAATTCTTCTACAAAAATTTAATAATCCCAGCATCCTCATTCTCCCATACGATATGTGTGTGTGTTGTGTGTGTATCGTTTTGTTGGAATTAATTTTAAGCATTTAAACAAAACACTTTAATTAATCATAATATACACTATGTACAAAGGTACATAACATATGTATATATGTGTCAAGCGTGTATGTCATCATCATCATCGTGTCCTGTAACCCCGGCTGGGGCATAGGGCGTCAACAAAACGTCTCCATCCTTCACGGTCTGCTGCAAGGTACTTTAGCTGTGGCCACGTCTTTCTCTGGGATTCTGCTTCCGCTAAGACAGTTGATTTCCATGTTGTTCTTGGTCTTCCAACCCGCCGTGCACCCTGAGGATTCCATTCAAAGGACTGCTTTGCAATTTCATTGTTTGGTTTCCTCAGTGTGTGACCAATCCAACGCCATTTACGCTTTCTTATGTCGACGTCCAGCCGCTCTTGACTTGTCCTGCGCCACAATTCCTCATTTGATATTATTTGTGGCCAGCGAATCTTTAGGATGTGGCGAAGACAGCGATTCACAAAAGCCTGCAATTTCTTCGAAATGATAGACGTGACTTTCCAGGTTTCACAAGCATATAACAGCACGGATTTGACATTGGATTCGAAGAATCTCAACTTAGTGCGTAAGGAGATTTGACTTGATTTCCAGATTGGGGACAGAGTACCGAAGGCAGCACGAGCTTTATTTATTCTACTTTTAACGTCCAGATCCGTACCACCGTTTGCAGAGACAATACTGCCAAGGTAGTTGAACTGTTCCACTACGTCAACTGGCGTCTCCTGTAGAATAATACGCTGCTGTGTGGAGCGGCCTGTGAGCATTATTTTTGTCTTTTTGCTGTTTATTCTTAGACCACTCGACTCTCCCTTCACTTGCAGTGTTTGGCACATCCCGTTCAGCCCACTGATGTTATTTGCCAGTAGACATATGTCATCGGCATAGTCTAAATGACTGAGCCTTTCGAACGGTGTCCATTGAATGCCCTGTCGCTCTGCTGTACCTACACTGGCCGTCAATACGTCGTCCATCGCCAGCAGGAAGAGAATTGGCGATAGAACATCCCCTTGTCTCACACCCTGTTGCGTGTATGTACCGAGAACATATTTTCTTTTTAAATTGTATCCTTTTGTAAATATAATCTAATTTTAATCAAGCATTTACTTTCTATGTAAATGAGTTATAAAAGTCGGTTTTATATGTTTTTCTTTTGTTTTGTTTTGTAATAAGTAGAAATAAGCATTATTGTGGGTGTGCAGGTCTCTATAGTCTCTCTTGTCTCTTGAGGGACTGGCTACTTAAAATGCATTGTTTGTTAGGATGACAAAATATTAGGGTAGGGTAAGGTTGGAGTTATTTTACTGTATGCTCTTTTGGCAGTTTTTAATTGTTAACTTTTTCAAAGTATCTACTTAAAAATTAACTAGGTTGCAATTAAGGAGTTTTTTTATTTTTCTTAAAGATGCCGCTGCTTTGCGAATCATATATTTTTTTTTGATTCATAAACTTTCAATAAAAAAATACCTACAAAAAAAATAGAATTGAAATATTGATAGTGTCAATAGAACGCGCTAAGAATTTTTGATAAATTAACATCATAAACAAACAAATTACTTGGATAAGATGACTTTACAACCTTCGATTGCCTTATTGATTGGTAAGTTATTGACTTGAAAAAAAAAAGATTAAATTAATTTTTTATTTATTTTCCACACACATTGATTGATTGTTATTTTTGTGTACTTTGATAATATAAAAATGTGTTATAAATAAATTAGTACAATTATAGAATTTTTGATATAATATGTTCCTATACCAAAAATTCACAACTAGGTTGCTTGTTTTTCAGTTTTTGATAAAAATTGACTGCGTCTCTTTTCAATAAAACTCAGATATAAAAAAAAATTTCTATAATCGAGAAGTCGTGTATATTTTTTTTTACTTTAAGGTCCATATGCTAAAACGAAACTTAAATATTTAAATGCTTCATAAGCGCTTGTGTGACAGTTTACGCTGAGGCAAAAATAATGCATAAGACTTCTTGATGAAATTTAGCTTGAGAGTAATTTTTGAAAAATGGCGCCCAATCTGCAGTCTAGTCAGGAAAACGAAATCCCTGTACTTTTTGTAGAGGGACCATATTTTTATATTTGCAGTTTATTTTTGACATTCTAAGGATGTAATTAAGCTTGGAAGTGATTATTGTAATCATGTCGCCTGGATGTCATTTTCAAAAATGGCGCCCAATATGTGAAACATGGTGAATATAAAACCCGTAAATAACTTGGAAAATTCCCATTATCAAAATAACGTTTGATGTCTTAAAAGAAAGGTATTGAATAGACGCACCTTCGGGTAAAATATCAGTGCTGCCACTTTTCGGGAACATACTTTCTTGTATGTCATCGGGTGGAACCTCCACTTCTTTGATAATTTTTAATATTTTCATGCTAAAACAAGTAGCGGAAGTGCCTTTAGATGCCAGATGCGTGTTGGGAAATAACAATCGATATTTAAAAAAAATATGTAGCTGGAACATAATGTAATTTTGTTTATGTCAAAATGTGGGTGTTCCCGTGTTTAAGTAGTTTTTAACGTGAAAAAAGTTGCGTGAACGCCTGCGGATGACAAACGTAATTGGTGTTGAGTGGAAGCATCTTCCTTTAAAATTTCAGTGTTGCCACTTTTCTGGAACATACCTTTGGGATATCTACTTTTTTGGCAATTTTTAACATTATTGACATAAGAAAAGTAGCAGAAACGCCTCCACATGCCAAACGTGTTTCAAATATTAAAAAATTGACAAAAAAGTTGAAATCCCTTCGACATAAGAAAAAATGTACTTACATACTTGCTTACTTATCCGGCTCCCGATCCATGAAGGGTCTCTGCCTGTGATATTGCGGACAACCAGTACCGAGCCAGTGAAGTCGACGTGTTTTGGCTCTTTGGACTGCATCCATATCTCGGTACAGCTCGCACAGTTACGATTGAATCTTCTCCTCTAATCGCCCTCTTCGCATATAAGACCAAGGATGCGATGAAGAATTTTTCTCTCGAAAGTGCCCAGTATCAAGAGTTGGACTGGGAAATTAGCGTTTTTTAAATAGCGTGCACTTTGTCTTTCGAGAAAGGAGTTTTGAACTCATTTGTTGGGCCAAACCGAAGAAGCAGCGGTTCGCTAGGGTAATTCTTCGTCGGATTTCCACTAAGGTTTCGTTCGTGGAATCGATGTTTGTTCCGTGGTGAACTCCTTGACTACCTCGAAATTACTGCTACCAACAGTGACGTTTTGTCCTAGGCGATGGACAGATGAGGCTTTGTTTGCTGATAGCATATACTTTGTTTTTTCCTCATTCACTTCACGCGTTTCGCCTGTTCATCAATAGCTGTGAATGCTTCAAGTACAGCTCTCTTGGAGCGACCGATGATGTCAATGTCGTCCGAATAGCCAAGCAGTTGAGAAGACCTGTGAAAGATAGCTCCTCCCATGTTAACACCACTCTTGCGCACAATCTGCTCCAGGACTTGGTTGAAGAAATCACATGATAGGACATCTCCTAGTCTGAACTCTGCACACGTCTGGAATAACTCGGATGAGATGTAACCCTTTTGCACGTTACTTACTTACTTATCTGGCTCCCGATCCATGAAGGGTCTCTGCCTGAGATATTGCGGTCTTCCATCGGTTGCGGTCCCTCGCACGCTCCCTCCAGTCGTCGAGACCAAGCGCTCTTGCGTCTGTGACCGCCTGGTCCCTATAGCGGAGGTTCGGCCTTCCTGGTCGTCTCGAACCTGGGGGCTGGGATTCGAAGATTTTCTTGGCTGGAGCGTTGTTGTCCATTCGCTCGATGTGGGCGAGCCAGTGTAGTCGACGTGTTTTGGCTCTTTGGACTACATCCACATCTTGGTACAGCTCGTACAATTCACGATTGAATCTTCTCCTCCAATCGCCCTCTTCGCATATAGGACCAAATATCCGCCGAAGAATTTTTCTCTCGAAAGTGCCCAGTATCAATTCCCCTTTTTTACTTATCGTCCAGCACTCGGCGCCGCGCCGTAGAGTAGAACTGGTAAAATTAGCGTTTTGTATAGAGTGCACTTTGTCTTTCGGGAAAGGAGTTTTGAACCCATTTGTTTGGCCAAACCGAAGTAGCAGCGGTTCGCTAGGGTAATTCTTCGTCGGATTTCCACTAAGGTGTCGTTCGTGGAATTGATGTTTGTTCCGAGGTAGGTGAACTCCTTGACTACTTTCGAAATTACTGCTACCAACAGTGACGTTTTGTCCTAGGCGATGGACAGATGAGGCTTTGTTTGTTGATAGCATATACTTTGTTTTGTCCTCATTCACTTCAAGACCAACTCGTTTCGCCTGTTCATCAATAGCTGTGAATGCTTCAAGTACAGCTCTCTTGGAACGGCCGATGATGTCGATGTCGTCCGCATAGCCAAGAAGTTGAGAAGACCTGTTAAAGATAGTGCCTTCCATGTTAACACCACTCTTGCGCACTATCTGCTCCAGGACTAGGTTGAAGAAATCACATGATAGCGCATCTCCTTGTCTGAACCCTGTACACGTCTGGAATAACTCGTATGATGGGTAACACATTTGCACGTTGCACCGCGTATTTTGTAACGTCATGCGGCATAGCTGGATCAGTTTTCATCGCCAATAGAAGCTCTTGGCGACTTATGCTATCATATGCGGCTTTGAAGTCGATGCTTAGATGGTGGGTCTCGACTTGAAATTCGTTAGTCTTTTCCAGGATTTGGCTCAATGTGAAGATTTGGTCTATGGTTGATCTGCCTGGCCTGAAGCCACACTGGTACGTGCCGATCATAGTGTTGCAGAAAGGTTTTAGACGCTCACATAGTACGTTGGATAGGATCTTGTAAGCAACATTAAGCAGGGATATGCCTCTGTAGTTCTCGCACGACAAAGGATCGCCTTTTTTGTAGATTGGGCATATGCAGCTATTTGACCAGTCGTCGGGCATACTTTCCTCCTCCCAAACTTGGTTGATGAGCTGGTGCATGCCCCCTACCAGAACATCTCATCCATACTTGAAGAGTTCCGCAGTCTCATGCTTCTTTGTTCCCCTGTCCCCTCCTCTACATAATGCAGTTGCTGGAAATACAGCTTAAAGACGTCTAGAATTCCCTTTGCTTCGGTGACTACGTTCCCTTCGCTGTTTCGAAGAGCTTACGCGCCAATCCTATAACCATATGCCAGTTGGGTGTTGGTGACAGTGCTGGACTATTCGAGATACTTGAGCTGAGAGACTGCGGATGCTCTTTTCTTTCTGCGCAGGGTTTTTTCTCCTTCCTTATCTTTTCACGGTACTCCACTCTTGCTGCTCTGGTTTTCCGTTGCAGCATTTGCATTCGCGCATTTTCCGTCTCCTGCTTCAATACCGCGCATTCATCATCATACCACGGATTCTTTTTTCTGGGTGTTTGATAGCCTATGGTGGTCTCGGCTGATGGCGCAATACTAATTCCACTGGTTGTTGACGCTTGTGGCTGGGGGTAGGGCAGAGAGTTTCTCGGTCCATTGCTCACTGTAGTCTCTGGCTTTCTCAGATGTGTTAAGGCATTTCTTCCTTTGGGCGGACTTCATTTTCTTTCGTTGGACAGTCACGCTCTGAACTTTTTCACAGCAAAAAAGTGGTCAGAGTCCACGTTTGCACCTCGGAAAGTTCGCACGTCCATGATGTTCGAAGCGTGCCTTGCGCCAATTAGCACGTGGTCGATTTGGTTGGCGGTTCGACTATCTGGAGATCGCCAAGTTGCTGTGTGTATCCTTCGCTTAGGGAACCTAGTGCTACTTATCGCCGTATTACGAGCTGCAGCAAAGTCGATTAGTCGGAAGCCGTTATCTATTGTCGTTTCGTGGAGGCTGTACTTTCCAACTAATCCGCCAAAGATGTTTTCCTTTCCAACTTTAGCATTGAAGTCTCCGAGCACGACTTTAACATCGAATTCCGGACAATCTCCGTAGGCACCGTCCAGGAGGTCGTAAAACTTCTCCTTGTTAGAATTCCCAACTTCATAGTTAGGGGCGTGTGCACATATTAGGCTGATGTTTTGGAAGGTAGCTCTGATGCGGATCACAGCCAGGCGATCGCTAATCGGCTTAAAATCGATCGTCCTGGATCGCGGTAATATCTGCCTTGGGCACATTCAAGTTTTTAAGTAGCACCTGCGACAAGATTACAACAATGTTCTCCAAGCTTAATTACATCCTGAGCATGTCAAATATAAATTACAAATATTAAAATATGGCCCATACCCATAAAAAGAGCCTGAATTTCGGTTTCCTGGCAGGACTGCAGATTAGGTGCCATTTTTAAAAATGGCGTCTTGGCGGCAGGATTACTAAAATGACTTCCAATCTAAATTTCGTCTTTATTGTGTTGGAAATTAATTCCAGTCATAAGGTCCTCGCCAAAAACCATACGGGATTTGGTTTTCTGACCGGGCTATATAGAGCTTTATTTTTCTAAAGACTGAAATTAAAATTAAATTAAATTAAATCAAATTAAGTAATACTATAGTCCTCATTTTGCAGGCCCTAATCTTGAAGGGTCGCTTGCTGATACACGATGGCTTTCCATCCTCTTTAATCCAGAGCACGTTGCTTCCTTGTCAAATTTTCCTATGCTACAATAGTCATGTCCATATTAAATAAAAAAAAAAAACTAAAAATGCAAATGAAAACGAAAACAAAAATACCCAATACCCATTCCTCTTCCATCATCACCTTAATATAAAAAAAAAATGTCCAGTATTAAAATTTGAGCAGCTTCCGTCCACAATATACCTACCTATCAATAACTTTCAACCATGACCTCTTGAGGATGCGAAGAATTTCCGTTCTCTTAAGCCCCAGTCAATCATTTATTCTCCAGTACAGCCATGGTTATTTAATTATCAGATTCTTTCACATATCTATGTTTACCTACATATGGTACTGCCTACGTAGTAGAACATACCGATGTACATATATCTATAACCATATTCAGGTAACTGACCCATTTCCTTGGCAACGATAACGTTAAAAGAAAAAAAGAAAATTCCAGAAAATGGAAGGAAGAACTGGAAATCGAATTACAGATCTGCTCCTGACTCCTGAGGCGTTTTTTTCAAGCGTCCTCCTTCCTTTCTGCCTCTGCCTACTTTGACCTCGAATTTTATTTGTATCTGTGATATCCTATATAATGTCCTCAAAATAAATAAATAAACAATTTTTCTTTTTTCCTGATGATGATGAACGAAACCCGGCCACGATGATGGCATTGACGTAGTAATTTTACGAATGCAGTGGCTGATGATTTCAACAAGTTTAAAAAATATATATTTGAGCGGATCTGATATGGTTTTAAAATATGGAGGAATACTTGTGTGGACTATTTTTTTAATGACGACATAATGTGCAATGAATTGCGCACATCAGATATTCATGGAAAAAATAAAAATATATTCGGCTGATCAATTCCACTGACAGCATTTTGCTAGAGGGTTGTTTGAGTTGTTGCAATATTTGATGTTGGCTGTTTTTGAGGCTCAAAAATCTGTTAAATTCAATTAGTATTATTGGACTGGATGGTAACCCCTTTGTACTGTTGGTTGTATTGAATAAGGTGTTGTTGAATTAACTACAAAAAATTGTAGACGTATCGTACGTCGTACGTGGGTTCGGGTGATTTAGATAAGATTTTTGGACATCTTCTACTGAATTAAAGCATATTTCCTACATGTCTCTTCAGCTTAACAAGGTTGAGCTTCTTCGTAGATTATAAGGGAATTTATTACTTAAAAAAAAAGCAATTCCCCTTTTCCGTCTTGTCTATTCTGAAAGCCTTAATTGTTCAGAAAGTCGATTTAGTTCTACCTTGCTTGCCTTCAAGTTTTGTAGGGTCCTTCCTTGGGCCTTGTAGTTTGTAGAGATTACAAAAAAAACATAAACTAAATCACAAAGAGCCAAATCGGTGGGCTGCAAGATGCGTTTCTTCAAAACAGTCATCGATGCCCTTGAAGAGTGAGCTGTTGATTCATCCTGTTGAAACAAAATGTCCCTTTAGTCCGATTCATCCATAGGCAGACGACTATTTGCACTCACTGACTAAATGTTCTCGGGTGATCTAATGAATAGGAACTCTAGCTCTTCGTCTTGTCACACTCACGGTGTGTCTGAACGAAGTGACCCACAAAAATCTAATATAATATTTGATTTTTACGGTAGAGGGCCTTAAGGGGACATTGAAGCGATTTCGCAAAATTGCTGCGTTACGAATACAGAAAATCCCTCCAACATCTTAGACGTGCTACTTTTCGAGGGGCAAACGTCGACTCTGAGAATATCCTTATTGCGGCAAGGTTTAGAGCTCGATTGTCAAATGAAAAGAAACTGCGAACCGTCCGAGAGTTACCGGGTGAAAAGCTCTCCGCTGTGCATTCACCTGCCATTCCACAGACGCCAACAACCTCGCAGTATCGCGATACCATCAAAGAGGCAGCCGAAACCACAATAGGCCCCCGGAAAAGAACGCGTGGTATGATGGTGATGAATGCGTGCACTCGTACAGCTGAAAAAGGTGACAGGTGAGGATATGCTTCAGCGGAAAACGAGAGCGGGGAGAGAGGACCCTGTCTAGAAGGAATAGGGTGTTCTAGGCCTTCAAGCTCATGGAGATCGAAGAGTCTCGCAATGAAAACAACCCCCGGAAGTTTTATAAAAAGCTTAGCAACTGACTTTTGGTTTTAAACCCGGAACGCAGGCTCTTAGATACAGCGAAGGTAACCTAGAAACTGAAGCACAGGGAGAAGTATATTTATTCAAGCACCATTTCCATAAGCTGCTCAATAGGTATCAGGTTGAGTGTGAAATAGGACAGCAAAAGAACCCACCCCCAGTCAATGAAGACCCAGTATGGAAGAGGTAGACCTTCCTATAAAGAAACTCAGGAACAACAAGGCCGCCGGATCAGATAGTTTACACGCGTAGCTTTTCAAGCAAGGGGGGGATTCGTGCATCAAATCATGAACCAAGTTTGAGTGGAAGAAAGCATGTCCGATGACTGGTCTATCAGCTCCATGTGTCCCATCTTCAGAAAAAGGCGATCTTATGTCCTGCAAGAACTATTAAGGCATATCTCTGATAAACGCTTTATACAACATGCCATGTCAATGTCTTAAGCAATTACCTTTACCAGTGCGGTTTCCGACCAGGCAGATCAACCATAGACCAAATGTTCACTCTCAGATAAATCCTGAAAAAAAGCCAACGAGTTTCAGGTCGAGACTCACCATCTACTCACTGACTTCAAAGCTGGCATATGAGAGCATTCATCGTCAAGAGCGATGCATGAACTTACTTACTTAAGGTGGCGCTACAGTCCGGGGTGGACTAGTCCCTCAACCAACAAGCTTCTTTCAGCCGGCTCGGTTTCAAGCTGGCTGTCTCCAGTTTCGCATGCCTTGTTGGTTGAGGTCCTTTTCCACTAGTGTGCGCCACCTCTACTGTGCTGCCCACGGAATTGGATTCAGATTTTCCGGGCAGGAGCATTGGTGTCCATTCGCTCTAGGTGACCCAGCCATCTCAGTCGTTGGCTTTTCACTTTTGTGGCTAGGTTGGTGCTGTATAGCCCGTACAGTTCGTTGTTGGGTCTGGGTTTTCCCCAAGATCTGCCGTAGTGCGAATATTCGGTCGATGGTGGACGTCGCTGGCCTAAGGCCACACTGATATAGAATTATCAGGTTGTTGACAAATGGCTTCAGACGTTCGCAAAGTACGGCAGAGAAGATCTTGTAGGCGAAATTAAGAAGACTGATGCCTCTGTAGTTAGTGCAGTTTAGAGGATCGCCTTTCTTGACGATCGGGCAATTTACATGGTAGCGGAATTCGGTTCGTCATCGCCGTTATACAATTTGCAGAAATGATTTTTCCATATCCTCAGCACCGACTGCGACTCTATCACGATGTTCCCCTGATCGTCCTTGCAGGCTTCGGTTCGGGCCTTGTATCCTTGGGAGTTTCTTTTTACGTTTTTGAAAAACTTCCGAACTTCATTCCTGCAATGGAATCCCTCTAAATCCTCGATCGTGCGCTCCTCAAGCTCTTTCTTTTCCTTCTTAGAAGCTTGTGTTCCTCTCTCCTCTTCTGCTCATAGAGCTCGCGAGTAGCTCTGGTCCTTCTATGCAGCGCTGCTTTGTATGCCTGTTGTTTGGCTGCATGTACTTGCTGGCATTCTTCGTCGAACCAGGGGTTTTGCTGTGATGGCTTCCTGGCACTTTTTCCACTGGTTCTCGATACTTGAAGTTGGTGGAAGACGACTATTTAAGAGGGCGCTAGAGACTCGATCGGAAAAAGACCTGGCGATTTCTTGCGAATGTAACCGTCCGACGTCGAACTTCCTCACAATATTTCCCTGTTTTGGCTTTGGTCTGGATATCCGTAGCATTAATTTGGCTACAACTAGGTAGTGGTCCCAGTTGACGTTGACTCCTCGGAACGTTCGGACATCCTTGATACTGGAGGAGTGCCTTGCGTCGATCGCATAGTGGTCAATCTGGCTGGCGGTTGATTTACCAAGAATTCGCCATGTCACCTTGTGTATATCGAGATGCGGGAACTACGTACTAGCTACCACAACATTTCGCCCCGCAGCAAAGTCGATTAACCTGAGTCAGTTATCGGAGGTGGTGTCGTGTAGACAAAATCTTCCGATTGTGCCACCAAAGACATCTCTTCCTTGTTTGGCATTAAAATCACCTCAAGAAAATTTTAATGTCATAGCTAGGGCATTGCTCATATGTCTTGTCCAGGAGCTCGTAGAACTCGTCCTTGCTGTCGTCATCTTTCCTCTGTGTGGGGGCATGCGCGTATATGAGGCTGATGTTGGCGAACTTAGCCTTGATGCATATTGTCGTGAGGCGTTCGTTCACATAGTTGAAACTCAAGTTTTCTTGCCCAAGTCTGCCTCTTACAACAAATCCACATCTAAAAAGACGCTGCCCTTGTGGTCGGTGACCGTCACCGTAGTGGATATAGCAGTCTTTCAGTTTTCTTTTGCCCGGCCCATCCCATCGCACTTCTTGGATGGCGGTGATGTCTGCTTTGTAGCAGCCTAGGGCCTCCGCTAAATGTTCGATGTAAGCATAACTGTGCGTGGAGAAGCATGACATATTTTTGTGTCATTCGAATACAATACTCCACGACAAAGATATTAAATAGATAAAATTCCACCACACATGACATAAATTCTCAAAACTGAAATCCGAAACAGTTGCATATCCCACATCTGATCTGTCGTATTTGCCAAACTTTTTTTTTATTATCAATGGCAGGTACCTCGAGAGCTATTTAGTTATATGATTTATTAGATTTGTTTTTCTAAAGCTCAAGGAGTCTCCTATTGCACCCGGGAATAGCTTTTCATTCCAATTTCAACATTCAATCATCATCAATCCGATTATTGCCGAAACAAATAACACAAAATTAAATTGAATCTATTTCGTTCTGTAGGTAGGTATATAGTTTCAGATTCTCAGTCTCTGTGTAATGGAAACATTCCCCTGCCCTGTTCTCTGTTTTATTTTTACTTGTACACAAATAGTATAATACCGCTTAAAATAATCCATTTGATATTTTTGTTGTACATAGGAACGAGAGTACATACATATATTTATCCTTGCTCAAGTGCAGAATTAGTTTTCTCCGGGTGTGCACCTTTGATGCTGTAAACAATAATTATTATTTGCCTTGAATTCGGCCTTCACGAACTACGTCACTCGATGAGTTACATATTAAATATTAATGCGTCTGAGCTGAGCTATGATGCCAAAGAGCACACTCTTGATGTTGTTGCCTAGGAATGATTTGATTTTAAATGGAAAAACACTCGAGAATAATGCAATAAATATATTTTAAATTCTGACACTTTTCCAAAATATGAGTTAATTGTATTTCTGGGGCTAAAACCGAAAACAATTTATCTGAAAGAAAAATGTATGGATTTTTTGTTTGTGTTCTTTAAAGCCAATAAGTTGTGCCAATCTCTGATATGAAAATAAACTTGACCTTTTATGTTCTTCCAGGAATTTGTGTTCACAACGTAGAACAAGTTGCAGAAAAACTTTTGAAATGGAAATATTTTATAGTTTATTCCTGTCATAACTCTTGATTTGTGGAATCTAAGTTTCTGATTTCTAATATATTTTGTATGTTAAGTAATAATTTTTAGAACAGCTAGACTATATCACAACATCTAGGTTTCGTAATCAGTCTATCACAGATGATATGTTGTTGTTAATATCAGCAAAATCTTGGATGTCGTCATGGTAGGAAGGCTTTACATATATTCCGAAGCAATATAGCGGATGGTTTGTCGTTGGGCCCCGTCGCGTCGTCTCAATCTGAAGAACTGATGCTTCTCTAGCGGAACAAAGAGTCTGCACATTTCCCGTGACTTGTTCGGGCTCTGTTAAGAGAAGACTAGTAGTACCTCGTGGCATAATGTCTAGTGCGTTGGACTGTCATGTCGAAGGTGTGGTCTTGATTCCCAGTGGTGCCACTTTAAAACTAAAATGTTTTATCCGAGTTACTGCCTTTTGCGAGGAACTGACAAACCCTCCAAGAGTATACTTGCCATGATAGCCCGGGAGCCGGTGACATCAAAAGTCCCGTCATCGCGGAAATGGACATAATATATATCATTGGAAAGGTAATTTTATGTACTTTCAGAAAAACTCGGTATGACAGGCCCTAGCCTGCCGAAAGTATCTGTCATACCTGTTTGAACGATGCTACCTCTGTTTTTTATAAAATTCATTGCGCCTTTGTATGTATGCTATTTATTTCTAAACTACTGAATAGATTGAACTCAAATTTGTAGGGAATATTTTGAATATACCTTGAACTATTCCTGCAAAGTTTGGTTAAAATCAGTTCACTGGTTTTTTGAAGAGGGGCAGAAATGCACGGCGGGTACCCAAAAAAAATGATGCGTTTTTGAAATAAAACTTTGTTTTTAGCTTTATTATTGTTTATTGAACCGTGATTACTAAAAAAAAGTTGACTATTACAGCCTACAAACTTCTTAAAATAAGATCTGAGAAAAAAACTTGACCTGATAGTACAGTCAAATCCGCTTATTTTGAATTTTGAAATCATATTTTTTTATTAATTTTATAACAATTCATAAAAAAGTTTGATTTTATCACCAGAAAAATTGTGTGTGTGTGTAGGTACTAATATAAATAAAGTTATAGGTCCGATTAGGTGACAAAAATATACCTACATATGTACTTTAGTTGACTGATTTTACTTACAAACATGAAATAATCAAAATTTGTGTGTTAAAACGTTTTTAAAGAATTTTATTATTGTGTATTGAAACGTGATTGAAAATAACTGCCTAAGAAGAAAAAATCCCGACGTGATGGTACAGTCAAACCCGCTTATTACGATTTTTTTCAAATCTGTTTTTTTTTTAAATTTATTTTCTAACTGTTTATATTCATAAATACACTTCGGTTACATAAGCATACATTTTTTGTGAATATACATAGCTATAAATGTACATTAAAAGGTTTGGAGTTCACTTAGGTGAAAACATGCATGTACATATATAGATATGTACCTAAAGTGTACCCAACATAAAAGAATCATAATTTGTTCGTTCATGTTGTTATGATAAAAAAATAGTGTTGAATCTTCCCAAAAATATATGATTTAACGATTATACAGTCAAACCTGCTTATTTGAAATCCATTCCGTGTTTTTCAGCACCTTAATTTATACCTATCGATTTCAGGGATACAAAAATAGTTTTACAGCCTCCCAAAAATACATCATTTACCGATTATACAGTCAAGCCCACTTATCTGAAATCCATGCCGTGTTTTCAGCTCCTTAATTTACACCAATCGAATTTAGAGAACTGAAAAAAAATATACTGTCATAATTTTGAAGAATTTATTTTTCTATGTATTCTCCCTATGTAGATGATTATATTTTTATATACTCACCTATGTACTTATGTAGGGGAGCATACAAGAATATAAACTTCAAAATATTTTTTCCAGTTCTCTAAAATCGATTGGTGTAAATTAAGGAGCTGAAAAACACGGAATGGATTTCAAATAAGTGGGTTTGACTGTATAATCAGTAAATAATGTATTTTTGGGAGGCTGTAACACTATTTTTGTATCCCTGAAATAGATTGGTATAAATTAAGGTGCTGAAAAACATGGCATGGATTTCAAATAAGTTGGCTTGACTGTATAATCGGTAAATGATGTATTTTTGGGAGGCTGTAAAACTATTTTTGTATCCCTGAAATCGATAGGTATAAATTAAGGTGCTGAAAAACACGGAATGGATTTCAAATAAGCAGGTTTGACTGTATAATCGTTAAATCATATATTTTTGGGAAGATTCAACACTATTTTTTTATCATAACAACATGAACGAACAAATTATGATTCTTTTATGTTGGGTACACTTTAGGTACATATCTATATATGTACATGCATGTTTTCACCTAAGTGAACTCCAAACCTTTTAATGTACATTTATAGCTATGTATATTCACAAAAAATGTATGCTTATGTAACCGAAGTGTATTTATGAATATAAACAGTTAGAAAATAAATTTAAAAAAAAAAACAGATTTGAAAAAAATCGTAATAAGCGGGTTTGACTGTACCATCACGTCGGGATTTTTTCTTCTTAGGCAGTTATTTTCAATCACGTTTCAATACACAATAATAAAATTCTTTAAAAACGTTTTAACACACAAATTTTGATTATTTCATGTTTGTAAGTAAAATCAGTCAACTAAAGTACATATGTAGGTATATTTTTGTCACCTAATCGGACCTATAACTTTATTTATATTAGTACCTACACACACACACAATTTTTCTGGTGATAAAATCAAACTTTTTTATGAATTGTTATAAAATTAATAAAAAAATATGATTTCAAAATTCAAAATAAGCGGATTTGACTGTACTATCAGGTCAAGTTTTTTTCTCAGATCTTATTTTAAGAAGTTTGTAGGCTGTAATAGTCAACTTTTTTTTAGTAATCACGGTTCAATAAACAATAATAAAGCTAAAAACAAAGTTTTATTTCAAAAACGCATCATTTTTTTTGGGTACCCGCCGTGCATTTCTGCCCCTCTTCAAAAAACCAGTGAACTGATTTTAACCAAACTTTGCAGGAATAGTTCAAGGTATATTCAAAATATTCCCTACAAATTTGAGTTCAATCTATTCAGTAGTTTAGAAATAAATAGCATACATACAAAGGCGCAATGAATTTTATAAAAAACAGAGGTAGCATCGTTCAAGCAGGTATGACAGATACTTTCGGCAGGCTAGGGCCTGTCATACCAAGTTTTTCTGAAAGTTCATAAAATTACCTTTCCAATGATATATATTATGTCCATTTCCGCGATGACGGGACTTTTGATGTCACCGGCTCCCTACCTATGACTAAGTGCTTCTCGTCTAGCCGTTCGGACTCAGCAAAAAACTGTAGGTCCCCCCCATTTCTGCCAAATCGTATAACGGCGATGACGAACCGAATTCCGCTACCATGCAGATTGCACCATTGAACCTGGACGACGTAGGCCAACATTTCCATTCACCTGATCTCGATGAAGTAAAGATAGCGGAGCTGATGACCTTGCCGCTGAGCTATTCAAAGCGATTGACGATGAATTGGCTAGGAGTATGCACCAGCTCATCTGTGAAATATGGTCGAAGGAAAGCATCCCCGATGAATGGAACATCAGCATTGTTTGCCCGATCATCAAGAAAGGCGATCCTCTGGACTGCACCAACTACAGAGGCATCAGTCTTCTTAATATCGCCCTCATGGTCTTCTCTGCCGTATTTTGTGAACGCCTGATGCCATTCGTTAACAACCTGATAGGCCTATGTCAGTGTGGCTTTAGGCCAAGGAGTCCACCATAGACCAAATATTCGCACTACGGCAGATCATAGAAAAAAACCAGGAGTTTCAAATCGATACCCAGCACCTTTTCATCGATTTTAAGGCCGCGTATGACAGCCTCTATAGAGGTCGGCAGAAACCTCACCGACACCTTTGATGTCAAAAAAGGCTTTGGGCAAGGTGACGCGCTGTCATGCGACTTCTTCAACATCGTTCTTGAAAGAATAGTGCAAAACTCTCACGTCAACACCAGTGGCACAATCTTTTAAAAGTGCGTCCAATTACTAGCTTACGCTGACGACATTGACATAATCGGACGAACAAAGCGTGATGTCAGTGATGCTTTCGTGTGTATGGAGAAGGTAACCAAGAAGATGAGGTTAACGGTGAAATGAAATATATGCTGTCAACAAGAAAGGACACCGAACATCGACGTCTCGGACAGAACGTCACTATAGACAGCTATAATTTTGAGGTGGTCAGAGACTTTTTCTACCTAGGATCCGCTATAAACTCAGCGAACGATACCAGTGCTGAGATCAAACGAAAAACTATTCTTTCCAATCGCTGTTTCTTTGGGTCAAGAAGGCAATTGAGAAGCAAAGCCCTCTCTCGAGCAACTAAACTGTCCCTGTATAAGGCGCTCATCGTCCCGGTCCTAGTGCATGGTGCAGTGGCATGGACACTGTTAACGGTGGATGAGAACGCAACAGAAGTTTTGGGATTCATTTCAAAACCTTCTTCAATTTGTGTCGTCTAGGATAGCACTTGCTCCGTGTAATGTCTTTCCGCACAGAAACCAGCCTGTTCGGTGGATGTGATTTCATTAATGGTAGGGTTTATTCGATACGGCGTTCGAGGAGTTTCTAGTAAGTGCTTACGAGTAGAAACGCTATGGGACTTCCTTACCGGAAGGTCGTTAGGTTTGCCTGGTTTGAGAATAGTAATGATTTTCTTTCTCTTAAATGCAGCCGGAATTGCACCTGTTTCCAGTATATTGCTGTAGAATTCTGCTTAACACCTTCTTGTGATTTTCTCCCTCTGCACAACGAATGCGTACCATCAAAGCCAGCCATTTTCCCTGTTTTTACTGCGATCAAAGAAGTACTGGCCTCTTCTGTTGTGAAATTGCTCAAAATCTATGGTGTTTGTGAGGTATTGTTTTTGAATTCCATCAGGGCACGTTTGGCGATGACTGATGACTTTATGTGCCTTGTTCACGGGGGCTCGGGAAACATCTACAATAATGCGTCTAGCCACTATATTTGGGTCGATGCAACAACTTGAGGTGTTTGAGATGGTACTTCCTCCAAGTTTGTGTAGAAGACTCCATGAGGTGTTGATCTCTTCTTCTTTCTTCTATTAAAACTAATTCAACCAAATTTACTTTTTAAGAAAATATATGTAAATGACATTGACATGAACTAATGAAATATCTCCAATTATATTTCTTTTTAGAACCCGTTGTACAAAGATTTTCTGGAAGACGCAAATCTGTGTTCGCCGAAGCGTATGATCCTGAAAATGATGCAGATGAAGATGAAGGTGCCACCGCTATTTTCCCAAAAACAGATGAACAGCGATCACGATTGATCGATGCCGTTAAAAATATTCTATTATTCCGTTCGTTAGATAAAGAACAAGTAAGTACAAAATAATTATCTTCTGCTTAATGTATGTATAATTGGTAATGGGTGTTAATAAATGCATACAAAAATCACCCTTTGATGGAATCAATTTTATATAATTGATAGAACTTACTTACTTATCCGACTCCCAATCCATTAAGGGTCGCCGCCTTAGACGTGGGACCTCCACTAATCGTTGGTAGGATTTATGTTTACTCCGAGGTAGATGAACTTCTTAACTACTTCGATGTTGTTGCTATCAACAGTGACGTTTTGTCCTAACCGGTTGACAGATCTTTCATTGTTTGTTGATAGCATGTCATGATCATCTCCTCGTTTACTTGAAGATCAACAATTCTCGCCTGTTCTTCAACTGCCGTGAACGCCTGTTGGGAGCGGCCGTTAATGTCGATATCATCGGCATACCCTAGAAGTTGGACAGATCTGTTGAAAATAGTACCTTTTTTGTGTTAACGCTTGTCCTGCGCACTATTTCCTCCAAAACGAGATTGAAAAAGTCGCATGAAAGCGCATCTCCTTGCCGAGAACTTGTGCATGTTTGAAGAATTTCGAAAGAGGTTTTCCCTAGTTGAGCATTGCGTTTATTGCAATGTAACACGGCTCATTTGGACCAGTTATCACGGGGTCACAAGTTAAGCCATCGCCATAAAGAGCTCTTGAAATTCATTTGTCTTTTCCAGGATTTGCCTGATAGTGAAAATTTGGTCTATGGTTGATCTGCCTGGCTGGATTAAAGTGTTGCAGAACGGCTTGAGACGCTCCCCCGCTATGTTAGATAGGATTTTGTATGCGGCGTTTATTCGGGATATGCCTCGATAGTTCTTATAGGACATAGGATCGTCTACTTTGTAGATGGGACATATGGAGCTGATAGACCAGTCATCGGGTATGCTTTCTTCACCCAAACATATTTGATGCATGCACCCTTTAAACACATCCCCTCCGTGCTTGAAGAACTCTGCTGGCAAACCATCAGATCTGGCGCGGCCTTGTTGTTCTTGAGCTTCTTTATGGCTAAGTCTTCCTCTTCCATACTGGGTCTTCATTGACTAGAAGTGGTTTCTCCTGTTGTCTTATATCTCACTCCACCTGATGGCCATTTTGCAGCTGCTTGAAATATACTTTTCTCTTTACTTCCGTTACTAGGTTATCTTCGCTGTTTCGTTGAGCCTGCGTTCCGGTTTTAAAGCCACCTGCCACTTGGCTTTTTTTTTATAAAACTTCCAGGCGTTGTTGTTTCGATCACCAGACTATTGGTTCTCCTTGAGCTGGGAAGCTGCATATGCCCTCTTTTTATTCTTCGCAGTGTCTTCTTCTCCTTCGATACTCCTCTCTCGCTGTTCTTGTTTTCCACTGCAGCATATTCGCATGTGCAGCTTCTGCCATCCTTTTCAGCTGTACGCATTCATCATCATACCACGGCTTCTTTTTCGGGGAATGTTGGTAGCCGGTGGTGGGTTTCGGCTGCCTCTTTGATGCAGTCGCTCTGGCGACTTCAGGTATGCTAAGCCGATCAGTCTCGAATTTTTCTTAAATGTGTTTGGTAGTTTCTTTCCATTTGAAAGTCGAGCTCTAAGCCTTGGCGCAACAAGGAAATTGTCAAAGTCGACGTTCGCTCCTCGAAAAGTACGTGCGTCTTCCGTCGATTCGCTCATTGTCGATTTGGTTGGCGTATCGATCATTTGGGGAGCTCAAGGTTGATTTGTAGATTCTTAGCCATGGAAATCTAGTGCTACATGTCACCGCATCTAGAAAGTCATAAAACTCATCCTTTAAGGAGCTTGAAAAACGAGCATATGCTCATATTAAGCTTATATTTTGAAAAGTGGCTTTTATGCAGATCACAGCCAGGTGATCACTAATTGGTTTAAAGTCGATAACTTTGCTTCTTAACCGATTTCCCCCGACGAATCCGCTTCTAAACATATATGAAGTGTTTCATCACAGCTGTAATAAATTTCGCACTCTTTTCTTTTCATCATATCCTTTCTATCGCATCTCCTGGATTGCGTTAATGTCTGCTTCATACCGCGTGAGGAAGCTTTTAAATTGCACTTGGGGTGTAAAGGGTTTTCACCTTCCAAGTACATATTCTCAATTCGTTATCCGTTGACTTGGCGGATCTTGTTGCCAATTGAGGATTATCATTTTCCAAGGCGCCTTGTGTTTTTTTAAGTTGATTAATGTTCAAAAATATATTGACTTTAAAGTTTTGGTTCTCAAAAACTTTTCACGAAAACAAGTCGATTAAAAAGATGGCTGCTGACGCTCATGACCCCCCGTCACGCTTACTTGGATTTACATTCGGGGGACATCCCTAAATATATTCCATCAAGAAAATCAGAACCTAAATTTTTCGCTGTGGCTCTTGAACTATAATGAAAACCTTATCCAAAAGCAGAAGTTTTTTCATTCATAAACAAATTACAGGCAAAGAACATCGACCTTGCGCTTGTTCCTGTTTCAATACAGTTTCCTTGGAAAGTTGTACTTTCGGGATGTCACACTTAAAACAGAGTATACCTGAAAATGTACCGCTGATAGACATCGCAAAATCCAAACGAAGCGTCCGCTCAAAGCTTACAAATATTTTTTTTTTTACAAAACTTTGCCTTCCTGAACTTTTTTTTCTCGAAACTTTGTTGAAACTTTGTTTTCCGGAACTTGGTCTTTTCAAAAACTTGTCTTCCCACTTAGACTGAAATTGCGCAATCTCGAGAACTTAATCTTTAAATTACTCAATGCACCCAAGCTGCAAGTGAAACAATTTTATTTTAGAGCTTCCATAGAAGCAACAAAACAAAAAATTGCTGAGCAATATTTCGAAAATAATGAAAGTTTGTGTGATATGTAGGTATTGCGAAAAACGTGCGGTGCATTGCCGTGTGAACTAGGCCTAATGCCCCATTTTGTACTAATCCTTGACTGTCAGCTGTCTTAAAGGGGGTGGGGGTTCGCCAACACTTTACTACACAAACGGGGCAAATTCAAATCTGACTTTCAGTTTGGGACACCCTTTATTACAGTAATCTACTATAAAATTACTTATCATTGAAAAACAAAAAGTCAAAACCAAAGCAGACGATTAATCTAAATTAATTATAGATCTAAACACCAATTGAACTTTTCAACATAAATTACCACTAGTGCTATGCCTTATAACTTTAACTGATAACATGTGTCTATCCATTCGCCCCTGAATGCTTCGAACAACAATAATTAATTATAAATGTATATCTGCTGTTGATGAAGTTTGATAAATTGCTTGCTCTGTGTGATAAACCCAACACAGTAGATGTAATGGTTGGTCAAGTTAAAAACAACTGGTGAACTTAAAAAGGTTTTGAGTAATTGCATAATAATTTTTGTCTAAAAGAATGTCTCTAAATTTACATTTAAAAGTTTTAATTCTTCCTTCCGCAAGTTGTAGTGTTCGTAGTCGTATGTACCTATATACATTCATTATATAAATACTGTATACCTGAGGAACTGCGAATAATTCATTAAAAAATCACAGTACATACATATGTATGTATAAATAATATCCCAATCAATTTTGTGGTTAGGCAACCAATATAAATAGTTATCAATTGTTTACAGTTCGACATAAAACACCGGAGTTTTGATAACAATTCGAACAAAGGTAACTTCCGTTCAACTTTAATGCAAGTTCTATTGCTTTTCATACTCACACATATTTCCGTGCCCCTCGATTGAGGTCACATTTTTTTAGAAGCTAAACTCATTGGTTGGGGCATATTCATAGATGTTGTTTGCTAGGCAAAACTAGAGTTTATCTTGGGAACAAAATAAACTCCAGTTTTGAATAGCAGATCTATTGTTTTGATAATAATATTCTCTAGAAAAAGTTCGAGAACACTTTTCATACTAGCGTTTAGTTCCAGCATATTGCGACTTTAAAAATGGTAAAATCTCGAAAATACTGGTTGCTCGAGGACATTACTCTGTGTTCCGTGCTGCCAGAAATTCTGTTCTTTAATTTTATATTCAAATAAAGTTCCAACAAGTAGTTTCTACTTTATGCCCCTGAAAGCCTGGTATTTTCGAAATATGACTTATGGAAAAAGTGTTATCGAACTTCAAAAATTATTGAGTTGAAATACAAAATAACTTTTTTGCATGATTGGCTTATAGTTTTATTAAAAAATATCCATTGTTGTCATGGAATGTCATAGGCAAAACTATGGAACGGCAATTGCTTTGCATGCGAATAAAGTGTGGTGAGTAAAATATACTTTTTTGGATGGTCGATTTGCACTTAAAAAAAAAAATGTATCACCTTAATTCAATATTTGCATCATCATCGTATCTTGTAACCCCGGCTGGAGCATAGGGCGTCAGCAAACGTCTCCATCCTTCACGGTCTGCAGCAAGGTATTTTAACTGTGTCTTTCTCTGGGATTCTGCTTCCAATTGATTTCCATGTTGTTCTTGGTCTTTCAACTCGCCGCCGTGCACCCTGAGGATTCCATTCAAAGAACTGCTTTGCAATTTCATCGTTTGGTTTCCTCAGTGTGTGACCAATCCATCGCCATTTCATCATCATCGTGTCCTGTAACCCCGGCTGAGGCATAGAGCGTCAACAAAACGTCTCCATCCTTCACGGTCTGCTGCAAGGTACTTTAGCTGTGGCCACGTCTTTCTCTGGGATTCTGCTTCCGATAAGACAGTTGATTTCCATGTTGTTCTTGGTCTTCCAACCCGCCGTGCACCTTGAGGATTCCATTCAAAGGACTGCTTTGCAATTTCATCGTTTGGGTTCCTCAGTGTGTGACCAATCCAACGCCATTTACGCTTTCTTATGTTGACGTCTAGCCGCTCTTGACTTGTCCTGCGTCACAATTCCTCATTTGATATTATTTGTGGCCAGCGAATCTTTAGGATGTGACGAAGACAGTGATTCACAAAAGCCTGCAATTTCTTCGAAATGGTAGACGTGACTTTCCAGGTTTCACAAGCATATAACAGCACGGATTTGACATTGAATTCGAAGAATCTCAACTTAGTGCGTAAGGAGATTTGACTTGATTTCCAGATTGGGGACAGAGTACCGAAGGCAGCACGAGCTTTATTTATTCTACTTTTAACGTCCAGATCCGTACCACCGTTTGGAGAAACAATACTGCCAAGGTAGTTGAACTGTTCCACTTCTTCAACTGGCGTCTCCTGTAGAATAATACGCTGCTGTGTGGAGCGGCCTGTGAGCATTATTTTTGTCTTTTTGCTGTTTATTCTTAGACCACTCGACTCTCCCTTAACTAGCAGTGTTTGGCACATCCCGTTCAGCCCACTGATGTTATTTGCCAGAAGACATATGTCATCGGCATAGTCTAAATGACTGAACCTTTCGAAGGGTCTCCATTGAATGCCTTGTCGCTCAGTTGTACCAACACTGGCCGTCAATACATCGTGCATCGCCAGCAGGAAGAGAATTGGCGATAGAACATCCCCTTGTCTTACACCCTGTTGCACTACGAAGGAGCCGGATAGCTGCCCATTGTGTAACACAAAACACCTTGCGTTGTTGTAGGACTCTATAATAATGGCAAACAATTTTTGGCGGAACTCCTCTACCAAGCAACGATCTCCATTAACATTCTCGGTTAACTCGATCGTAGGCCTTCTCAAAATCCACGAACATGAGGTAAAGCTGTGATTGAAACTCCATCGACTGCTCGAGGACGATACGCAGGGTGTTGATATGGTCGACACACGATCGACCACTGCGGAAGCCAGCTTGATGCCTCTTGAGTGTAGCCTCTATTCTATCCTTTATTCGCTCAAGAATGATGGTTGCCATTAGTTTTGGGAAAACGGACAAAACAGTATCATGCCAATTGTTGCAATTCTTAAGGTCACCTTTCTTTGGCAGCTTAACAATCACACCATCCTTCCAGTCTTTGGGATAGCTTTCGTTTTCCCAAATGCTTTGTATCAACGGATGTAAGATACTAGCCGCTGTTACGGGATCGGCTTTCAGGAATTCAGCTTGTATTCCGTCCAGTCCAGCTGCCTTGTTGTTTTTGAGGAGACTTATTGATGTATGGATTTCCGATTCTGACGGGGGTTCGATTTCAATACTCCTATAGGACCTGCGCATCTCGTTTAGTTGGGGCACTTCAGCACTCTGCTCAACTGAATCCTCATTTAGCAGGGCACAAAAATCTTCCTTCCATCTACGAAGCTGATCCTCAATTGATACCAAAAGTGTACCATCCACATCCATTACAGGATGATTGGTGCTGCTTTTTTTCCCGATAACATCTTTGGTACAATTCCCGGATATCTCCTCTTCTGGCAGTGATTTCCCCATTATCTGCGAGTCCATCTAACCTCACCCTCTTGTCACGTCTCACACCAGCGATAGACCATCTTATGTGCAATGCGGTACTCTCTTCGCAAGTCAGCCTTTCGTTGAACATCTGCTTCGGCATTTATTTGGATTTTCAACGATTTGCGAAGTTCGATCTTCTTCCAGGTGCGCTTGGGTACAATTAAGGATCCAGCCTCCATAAAAACAATTTATATTTCACCCCACACCTCATCAATTGTTGAATGCTGGATTCCGTTTAATGACGAGGCTCTGTCGTTAAGTGTGGTGACATAGTTTCGACATATGTTGGAGTCATTTAAAGCATTAGTAATGAATTTTGAGCTCCTTGCTGCATCCTGCGTTGGTATTAGTACGGCAGCGGTTCGTAGTTTGAGACTCATCAGAACCAAATGGTGGTCGCTTCCCACATCGGCATTTCTTATACTCCGGACATCACACATAGACTTCCTCCATCGCTGCTGAATCATGATATGATCAATTTGGTTTTCGGTTTGACCATCTGGATGCACCCAGGTAATTTTGTTGCACGTCTTATGCTTAAATACAGTTCCACCTATCACAAGATGATTCGCGTTACAAAATTCGACAAGCAAGTCACCATTTCCATTCCGTGACCCCAAGCCATTTCTTCCCATCACGCGTTCCAGTCCGTAATTGTCTGAACCGACTTGGGCATTAAGGTCTCCCATAACGACTATGATGTCTACTGTAAACCGAGCTAAGATGAGTGTAGAACGCGGTTTTGTCTTCCTCGGTCGCTTCAATTTTTGAACGAAACCTTGCTGTCATTAATCTCGCAGAAATGGGCGCCCAGGAGATCAAACTACGCCTCGCTTCTTCGTTCAACATAATTCCGACACCATGCAGTCTTTGGCCACCCTCTCTTTCATCTTTTCCGGAATACAGCATTCTCGTCTGTCCATTGTCTGATCTGTATTCAGCTCTTCCTCTCCACCTAGTTTCGCTTATGCCCAGGATACTGATCTTTAGGCGAAGCATTTCACGCTCAACCTGCTCGTATCTACCATCGCTGTACAAGGATCGAACGTTCCATGCTCCGATTTTCGTACGTATGCGTATTATTCACATACTATTCCCAATTTATAAATAAAAGCTTTACTTTTCTATAGGACACCTTTAGCCCTTTTACAAAATTAGTAAATTAAAGCATGAAAAATTAGTGGTTCAGTTATAGGATGCAATTTAGTTGCGTTACGGGTGTGACCTTTCATGTGGTGTAAAATATTGCAAAAGTATGTATCATTCTCTTGCAAATATTTACCCAGATAGTTGATCTTCAGTTTCAGCTAAGAAATGAGAACCAAAACTACGAAAAACTATACAAAATTTTCATTTGAAAACGTTACGGGTGTGACAGGTCATCGTTACGGGTGTGACCGAATATGATTTTTATGTATGAAAACAATATAATATACAATATTTTGACGGATAATTGTTGCCATCGATGTATAATCATTTCTCACATGATATCAGAAATACTTTCTCTCGAAAAATTAATTTTTTCTCACTGAAAAGTGAATAGATTTCTCACGTCGTCGACGCGTCAATGAGATTTTTTAAAATAGGGAAAACTTTCACTTAAAGCCGATTAAATTTATATCTTAAGTAGATTTGCTTAGAATTATATCCCTACGTCATGAATTTCGTATCTTAAAGCAACAAAACTAAAATTGAGTTGAAAAACAGAAAGAATATGATTTAAAATGCCAACCTGTTACGGGTGTGACATACACTTAAAATTTTAAATACGGGGTCAGTATTAATTTCAAATTTTTGAAATTTTGCCTGAGAGTAGATCATAGTATTCTCCTTTTTTCCAAAAGTTATCAAATTAATACAAATTTGTTTCTTCTAGTAATGAAACATAATTTTTTTTTGTACGGGCGTGACACTTACCACTTTATGAATCAACTGCCTAAAAACTAATACTGTATTTAATATTGAATAAATAAATGACACGAAAACGTGCTTAGAGCTCTGATTACGGCAAATAACTACCGGTTCTCAAATTGTGAAACAAATAATTATTGAAAATAGGGTTTTGAGCTTCTTATAACAAAAAGTGACTTTTGGAGACCTATTCTGCTAAGTGGTTTGAGCTCCGAAATAAGCGGCGATAAAAAAAATTATTGATAGTTTCACTTTTAAAATAAAACATGCAATCATTAAAATCGTCTAACGGTAGATACTTTTTTCAATTCGAAGTCATATTTTGTGATTTTTCGTAAAAGGTCGTTTCTATGGAACGGTTGTTTTTTCTAAAATCTCTGTCAAAATATTTTACTTTTGTGCAAAAAATAACGGTAGGTACCTACTATACAAATAATAAAAACCGTTAACAAAAATCTCATTTTTCTCGAAAACGGCTTTAAGATTTTTATTCAAATATTTCTTAATATAAATGTAAACAAAATTTACATAAGGTGACTCTTAACAGTACCTGCCTCCCATTTTGAATTTTCTCATTTTTGGCTAAACGAATTTAAATAAAATATTTTATAACAAAAACTTCAAAATAGTTAAAATTACATGTAAGTGGTGTTTGGTAGAAATCTGATAGCTCCATTAAATAATATTTGCGTTCTTACTTCCACTTTACATCAAGCTAGAGTCTAAACGGGTTGAATGATTTTCTTCAAATTAGGAATATAATTTTTAAAATAAATATTTCAAATTTGAAGGAAATTGTTATACCCGTTTAGGCTCCAGCTCGATGTACAGTAGACGTAAAGAAAATATTTTATGGAGCTATCACGTTTCTACCAAACACCACAGATATATTGCATATCAAAATTTGCAAACAAATATTTTTTTGACTTTAAAACAAAATTCGTAGAACGATAACAAATGATTTGTTCTCTCGTGAAAAATTCAAAATTATTGATTCGATCACTAATCTTTTTTACTTGCGATTATAGGTACTATAAGGAAAGTTTTGGATTCGTGCAAAAAAAAATTTTGAGATAACAATCAAACATATGATATTACGATGATAGAGAACACCAAAAACGTGGGTCGCACAATTCTGTCTGTCTGTCTGTCTGTTCGTCTACAGCCTTAACGGCTCGATCAATTTTCTTCAAACCTGGTACATAGTGGTTTTTGATGATTATGCCCACACATTTTTTTTGCATGGTGGTTGGCGGCACAGTCCAATAGCTCAAACCAAAGAAAATTCAGCCACGCACAAAGAGGAAACCAACGGATAGCTTTAGTCCAAAAATTTACAAAACTACTGGTCGGACAAGTTTTATCTGGTTGCAATGGTTAGAAAATGCACTTTTCAGATTGCATTTTTGGCTAAGTGTATCTATAATATAAGAAACTTCTATAAATGTGGTATCAAATGAAAATAAAAGCTAATACTGTCCTCTACGGTACCAATGTCCGGACAGACTTTTATTGATTTTGCCACGAATCCGACTACCTCTGTAAAATTAGGAATTATCTTAATACTTTGATAAAAATGAACAAAAAAAAAATGGTTAATGCTTCTTTCAACTATTTGATGTGATTTTCTCTAATAAAAATCGCGATGTTAAAGACACATTTTTTATAGAATGGTCGGAACTGTCACAACAACCAAAAAGAGTCTGTCCGACCATTAGTATCGTGTAGATAAAGAACAGTCTTAGCTTTCATATAATACCACATAAATAAAAGTTGCTTTTATAGGTAGGTAAGGTACCTACACTAAGCCGAAAATGCAACCTGAAAAGTCAGTTTTCTAACCATTGCCACCAGATAAAGCTTTTTCGACCAGCAGTCTTGTAAACTTTAAGACTACTTAAAGATATCGATTAGCATCCTCTTTTAATATGTAATCTTCTGGTCGCCTCCAAAACTATCAGTACAACTTGCTTATCTCAAACAAAATTGCCAAAGATTCGTTGAACCAAACTTAATTTTTTTAAATTCGAAGGATATAAACGCAGATTTGACATTTCAATTGAAATTCCAGCTGAGAGCTTTATTATTTTTCTGTTTTTGAAAGTCGATTCTATTTCAATATTCTACTGTGTAAGGCAATAGTTTAGATTTTAATAGAATAGAAAAAAGTCGAATACTTTTTTCGAATAGACTCTCACAATAAGGCCCATAAATAATTTTGTGTACCAACAAAAAAATATTTTTTGGATTTTTAAAAAATGTTTTTATTTTTTTTTTTGGAAAATCAAATATTTCGAAAACGACATGATCGATTTTTTTGAAACTCGATATTTAAGAGTTTTTAGTACTTTCTAAAATATTTTTAGAAAAACTTTACATTTATGAAAAAATAACAGTAGTTACCTTCCATACAAAAGTTAAAAAACCGCAAAGTAAAATATTTTTTTTGCTTAAAAACGACTCCTACGATTTTGATTAAACTTTTTTCATATACTAAAATTAGAACCAAAAATTATAAACTTAGCAACTATTAATAGTACCTTTCATAGAACGTATTTTTTTATTTTGAATTTTCTCGTTTTTGGCTAATTTTCAGATAAAGTTAAATAATATTGCATATCGGAATTTTCAAAAAAAAAGTTTTTGGGTTTTTAAAAAAGTTTCAAATTTTATCTCAAAAACGGGTTGACAATTTTTTTTTTAATTTTTGTGTATATACACATAAATATATACTTTAGATTTGCATACCAAAATTTGTTCTTAAAAATGTTTTAAGAATTTTATATATACAAAATTAATTTTTAAAAAAAACCGCTCCAAGGATTTTAAATTTTTTTTCCTATACCTACAATCATACAATCAAGAATTAAGATGGCATTCTTTTTTTCCACCTCAAACTGTCAAAAGAGTTGTTTTAGCCAATTTAAATGTCGTATTTCATGCTTCTCTACATTTTTCTCTCATAATTTCCATGTTAATACATATATACAATTTTCTTAAGCCCTCAATTTCTTGAACATAGGAGCAAGTACGTGCGACCCAGTCGTGCGTGTATTTTGGTTGTCTTAAAATAAAATTCGTTTTCACGATCGAATCAAATCTGCTTGGATCTATAAAATATGGTTCATTCCCGAATTTATTATGGGAGAACTATTGAAGATCCATTTACGAACCGTTCAAATAAGAAAGAAAAATTTATTAAGGCACAAATATTACAATAAATAAACGTATTTTTTGTAGGGACCATCCTAATATACAACCTTCAATTCAACAGGTTTATGTGTATCGCTGAAAAAAGTTCCCTTAAGAAAGACTACCTCAATCGAGTGACTTGCAGTGTGCACTGTGCATATATAAAGGTTCATCGCCATTCAATTCTATTTGTGAAAACTACTATCTATGCGCTATTCCGCATAGGCTGACTACTCGTTGGTTATAGCTTACACCTACTCTTTCACCCTATAAGCCGATGAAGTCGATGAAAAATAAGGGCCCTTTCCTGTTCCTCTTCCTCTTCCATGACTTTCCTGTAGAACAGGCATCATCGTAGTTTTATATTTGTTGAAGTTGTTGTTGCTGTTGTTGTTGATGATGTTGTTATTAATGTTGTTGGAGGGTTGAAGTTTTGAAAAGTCAATTAAGTCAGACGTGCGTATAGTGCATATACACACATACCTTCCCACAGAACATCCCTTTTAAACCAAGTTAGATGTAATAATGTTTACAATTAAAACATCCAACATGGGAGCATAAATAATTCTTTATGAAGATTGAGGAAATTAAATTAATTAGAGAAGAGCAGAACAACTCTGAGCTGGATTAAAATAATTTTCAATATTTCTCTGAGGGACAAGTGGTGACGTCAGAAAAACACAGCGGGCGTACGATTTCTGCATACAAAAATTGTTCCACTCGAGAGCATACACGAACTAGTTTTGCGTATGAAAATTATTAATATAAGTGGTGATAGTTGTTTGCAATAAAAAAAATATAATAATAAAAAAAAAAAAACAACTGCAATATGAACTGAGCATTGTCTTATTCACGGTCATTTGATTAAATTAGTTTTATTATAGAATAGAGAGTGAATTGCAATCAGAAAAATTGCACTTAAAAAAAAATAATACAAATACACGCATACTCGACTCTCGTATTTGTTTTATAATTCAATCAATAAAATTTAATTTTTAAAAAATATATGAAAACTCAGTAGGAGGTAAAATCTATAAATAGTAAAAATAATATAAAATAATTGATGATGCCATTGCTATGTGGGCAGTTAACATGTTAGACAGCAGCCCTACGCAGCTACTGGACTGCAACGTAACGCCCACAGATGACGTTTTTCGACAGCATGTCAACTGGTTTAGATTTTTATAAAGCATACCAAATTCTTTCTAAAATGAAATGCACGATGGATTGCATATACTTGCTCTTTTGTTCAAGTATCTTAGAATTGCAAAAATTGTAAACATATACGACTTCCCAAAAGTACCCGGCCTGACGTATAGATAGTTGTTGCCGGCGCAGTTTTTTTTAAATCGACGCATTTTTACGGCGCTGGGGGCAGTCCAAAAATGTTAAAAGTTTTTTTTCAGCACTTCCTCCCTTTTTCAACAGTTTTATTATGGTAATTTAAAAAAAATGGCGTATCGAGATTTTGTCGTGACAAATCGATTGAAGTTTCATTTTTTATTATCCATGCCTTTTTGACGCCGGCCGCCGCCGCTGGCTGGTGACAGTTCAAATTTTGTTTGGCATTTCCTATTGTTTTAATCATTTCTTATTACGGTTAAGAAAAATCAAATTATAATGCCGTGATTTTGTCGTGACAAATTGACTGCCGTTACACTTTTTTAAATCGAACCATTTTTACGCCACTAGTGAGAGTCCAAAATATGATATTCTGCAAATGGATAAGCATGGATAATATGAGACAAAAACGTTTAAAATTCTAAAACATTTTTTTTTAATAGTTTATCATCTGAATTTTTCAATCAATTTGAGAAAAAAAATTGAAAAATTTTGGAGCCGTTTTATAAAAAATAATTTTTTATAAGCAGGTATATCAAATTTTGAAATTATTTCAATAAAATAAAATAAAACTAAATTTTCAAAAAATTTATATACAATATTTTGGAATACCTACCTATCGAATTTTCAAAAAAAAAACATTTTGATATTTTGTTTAAAAATTCATATTCAAAAATCATTTCAATTCGAGCATTTTTTTAACGGGTTTTTAACATTCGAAAGGGAGGTACGTACCGTTATTTTTGCCTAAAAGAAAAATATTTCTCTCAAAATATTTTAAGAAGTTTTGAATCCCTTGCATAATAATCGACGGGATCATTTTTGAAATATTCAGCCTTATCGCCAATTCCGAGGGAGATAGCTCTCCCCCGGATTTGATTTTTTTCCCAGGAGTTAAATACTCTCATCGCCAATCTCCCCCGAATTCAATTTCCCCCGGAAATAACTTCGAAATAGTTTCGAAATATTTTGAGAGAATTATTTAATTTAAATTATTTAACTGTCAAACTTTGTGAATAAATTTATGAAATACAATTATGTACCTATAGCCTATTGAATAGACCGGAAAATGAGAGGTATAAAGGAACAATTACGTGCAAGGGTTTTTATTACTGAATATGTTTGTTTGGCCCATAAGCATGCTTAAAACCAAAAATGCTACTAAATTCACCCATGCGTTTCTGAGAGAATGGTCACACTGGCCACTTTTCAGTATTTTTGATATAACTCGAAAACTAAGCGGAATTTGACAATTTTATATATAATACTTTTTGTTCAAAATTAAATTTTCTGTTGGAATGGATAGTTCAAAAAAATTTACGAAAACATTTAAGCAGGAAAAGTTAACAAAAACCAACTTAAAAAAATAAAAAAATCAGTGATATCTAATTTTTTTAATAAATTGTGCATAATTTTTTTTGAAGCAAAGATAGGGTCAAGACATGGGTAGACAAAACAAAGTAGAGACTAAAGGCCTTAATATGGCATATTCAAAAATTAATATTTTTTCAAAATTGACAGAGATATTCCCATTCAAACCTTATCATTTCTTATAATTTTTCCCAGTTTTGGCCCGAAAGTCCCTTTTTCGGTACAATATGGCAAATTTCACTTTCGTAAAAATGTTCAAGATCAAAATTTTGATATAATATGACATTAGAACTATAGAGAGTTTATAAAAAGGAAGTTAGTTCGCAATTTCGTTTTTCGGCTGTTTTTAAATGCGTTCAAACCTACAGACCGAACGGCTGTTCCGATTAACATAAGATTTGATATTAGGTGCAAGGAACGTTAAATTTGTCATAAAGTACCAACAAATAGGCTTTCGGGCAAAAACTGCGGAAATTGATAAGAAATGGTAAAGTTTGAATGGCTATATCTCTGTCAATTTTTAAATAATATGGCTTTTTTAACATGTCATATCAAAGCCGTAAGACTCCAGTTTACTTTGTTCATGAATGTCTTGAGCGTATCTTTGCTCCGAAAAAAGTTATGCGCAATTTAGAAAAAAATTTAAAAATCTTTGATTTTTCGATTTTTTTTTATGTTAGTTTTTGTTTACTTTTCCTGATTAAATTTTTTTTAGAAATTTTCCAAACTATCCATTTCGATAGAAAATTTAATTTTGAACAAAAAGTATTAAATGTAAAATTGTCAAATTCCGCTTAGTTTTCGAGTTGTACCAACAATACTAAAAAGTGGCCAGTCCAGTGTGACCATTCTCTCAGAAACGCATGGGTGAATTTAGTAGCATTTTCGGTTTTAAGCATGCTTATGGGCTAAACAATAATAAAAACCCTTGCACGTAATTGTTCCTTTTTAAAAGGTCTATTCAATAGGCTACTACATTTTTGAAGCATTCAGATCGGTATTTCCTAAAATCTACTATAACCTTCAGATTAACCACCGAAGAAAGAAACCTAACTGCATTCTGAACAAAAAAGATAGACGTTACGTGAAGCAAATCATTGACGATCACGTTAACGATAATCGTTTTGACGATTTTATAATCAATTTACGATAATAAAATTACGGAATGACCACCAGCTCTCACATATTCACTGGATATTTAAGTAAATTCAGTGCCACCACCCAAAAAAGAATTTGGCATTGGCATACCTTCTATCGTCAAAACTAAATGCATGCTTCGATTTTTGTTGCAGAAGGTGACTACCAAAAAGGTGGCTCAATCCAGCTTCAGGGAAGTCTTAACAGAAGTTAAATCAGTTTTTGAGAGAGAGATCTGCCCCAAATGTATCGCTTTGAGCACGGAAGATACAAAATGTTAAACAAAAAACAGACAAAAGTGGAATAAAAAAGACAAAAGTAAAACTTACGTGTTATATTTTTAAAATCCTCCATAAATCAAGAAATTAGAAGTATTTTTCGAGAAATATGAGATTTTCTTCTTCAGTTTTTTAATATTTGTATGGAAAAAAATTATCAAAGGGCACGATAGTGCCCAGCCAAGTTCGCGGCACTACACCCTTTTTACAGGAACAAACTCAGGCGATTTTCAACCCCCCTCTAACTTCAGTACCAATAAAGTCAGAAACTTCAAATTCGCAATATTTGCTGAGCTGATTAAACACAGATGGCTCACCAAATTTCAACTCTTTAGCATTAGTAGTTCCCGAGATATAGCACTTCAAAAATCGCAAAAACCGTAACTGACTGATTCACTGACTCACTGACTCACTGACAGATCATCAAAATTATGGAGCATTTCCCGACATCGTAGAAACTTGAAATTTCGCACAACGGTAGGCCTTGTGGTGCATACAAAGGAAAAAATCGAAAATCTGGAATTTTCTATTCAGGAGGCGTGGCATCCACCCACTTTCTTAAATATTCTTATAAATTATATGTAGCACTTCCGGTTGCTGTAGAATGATGAAAATTAGTAGGTTGGTAGGGCTTGAAGTACTAAGAAAGAAAAAAATTGAAAAATTTGAATTTTCCATTCAGGAGGCGTGGCATCCACTCACATTTTTCAAAATTTCTTATAAATTAAATGGAGCACTTCCGATTGTTTTAGAACTATGAAAATTGGTGAGTCGGTAGGGCTTAACGTACTTAGAAAGAAAAAAATTGAAAAATTGGAATTTTCCATTCAGGGGGCGCGGGCGTGGAATGCACCCACATTATTAAAAACTTCTTATAAATTATATGGAGCACTTCCGATTAATGTAGAACGATGAAAATTAGTAGCTCGGTAGGGCTTGAAGTACTTAGAAAGACAAAAATCGAAAAATTGGAAGTTTCAGTTCAGGGGGCGTGGCATCCACCCACACTCTCAAAAATTCTTATAAACTTTATGAAGCATTTCTTGAAGTACTTAGAAAGAAAAATATCGAAAATTTGGAATTTTCCATACAGGGGGCGTGCCATCCACCCACTTTATCAGAATTTCTATTAAATATAAAATACCTGGAGTACTTACGGTTGTCATAGAATTCTGAAACTTTGTACAGCGGTAGGGCTTGATTTTTACCTGGCAAAATAGATCTTTGCAAAAAGGAGTGAAATCATAACAAAAACATAAATGTTAAAAAAAGAGCCAAGTTCTTATATGTACAAATAACCTGTGCGTAAAAAGTCAGCAAAAAAAAGTACTGAGATCAAAAATATATGCCAAGTTTTAAGTTCATGAAGTTTAATATCAAATATCTTAAGTAGAGTAATATCGAAATAATTCCAAATCATGACAGAAATTTGGTATTTAATGATTAATGATTAAAATTTGGTGGATTTACTTGGCAAGTTTTCTCTAATAAAAACTTACTTAATCACAAATTTAAAATGTATGAAAACTTGACCAGTGAACCCACCAAATTTTAATCATTAATCATTAAATACCAAATTTCTGTCATGATTTGGAATTATTTCGATATTACTATACTATGCCATACATATATGACCAATTTATATGACAAATGGCTTCGTCAAAAAATTTTTGTTCATATATATGACAAAGCTAAATTTGAAATATCAAATATTAGCCTATTGAATAGACCGGAAAATGAGAGGTATAAAGGAACAATTACGTGCAAGGGTTTTTATTATTGAATATGTTTGTTTGGCCCATAAGCATGCTTGAAACCAAAAATGCTACTAAATTCACCCATGCATTTCTGAGAGAATGGTCACCCTGGCCACTTTTCAGTATTTTTGGTATAACTCGAAAACTAAGCCGAATTTGACAGTTTTACATTTAATACTTTTTGTTCAAAATTAAATTTTCTATTGGAATGGATAGTTCAAAAAATTTTACGAAAAAATTTAAGCAGGAAAAGTTAACAAAAACCAACTTAAAAAAAATCAAAAAATTAAGGATATCTAAATTTTTTAATACATTGTGCATAACTTTTTTTGAAGCAAAGATAGGGTCAAGACATGCACAGAGAAAACAAAGTAGAGACTAAAGGCCTTAATATGGCATGTTCAAAAATTAATATTTGTTCAAAATTGACAGAGATATTCCCATTCAAACCTTATCATTTCTTATAATTTTTCGCAGTTTTGGCCCAAAAGTCCCTTTTTTGGTACAATATGGCAAATTTCACTTTCGTTCAAATTTTCGAAATAAAATTTTTGTTATAATATGACATTAGAACTATAAAAAATTTATGAAAAGGATGTAAGTTCGCAATTTCGTTTTTCGGCTGTTTTTAAATGCGTTCAGACCAGTGGCGTAGCGAGGGTTCGAGCCATGGGGGGTGACTTTCATTAAAATGCCGACTTATTTTAGGAATTTGCCGACTTATTTTAAAAATTTGCCGACTGTATAGATTTAGCATTTTTCGGGTGAAACTCAAAATAAGGGAAAAGCAAAAAAGGGATTTTTTCCGAATGGAATGACATTCGGGCGAAACTCCTGATAGGGCTGATTGATTTTAGCGCAAATTTTCACTTCGCCACATACACTTTTGAGATTTCGAAATGCGAGATTTTTCAATGAAACCGCCTTCAGCTGATGTAAGAGATGCTGTTTCAACGAACGATGCGCTTGGCATGGAATGTAAAGGATTATCTTACCGCATTTTGCCGATAGTTTTTGCTGCGTACCGTTGTACTTTCCGGACATGTTTTTGGCGAAGTCATAAGATTGAAAAGCAATGTTTTTAATGGAAATTCCTACTGACTGAAGGGTCACTATTATTTTTTGGGCCAATTCTTCTCCCGTTTTTTTCGTTAGGACGACGTCCATTTTCAGAAGACGTTCAATAGGAATAAGTCTCTCGTTTGCTTTCACTACGTATAGAACATTAATAGCAAGTCAATCTTGATGTGATGAGTCTGGAGTTGTGTCAACCATTACAGAAAAAATACCAGCTTTATTGATTTCATTTACAATGGCTTTTCGAGTTCTAGTTCCCAAGAGATCAATGAATTCATTTTGGGCATCCGGACTAAGGTACGTCCCATGACGTGGTCTTTTTGATGATTCATCCAACCATTTTTTCATTAACGGGCAATGTCGTGAAATCAAATGAACAATTTGTCAAAAATTGCCATCGCTGTGCTCTAGTGATTCGTCGTGACCACGAACCCATTCCGGATTAGCGAAATGTCTATCAATTCCTTCTGAAAATAAAATGCAAACAAAGCAAAATGCTGCATCTTTAGAAGGACTGTATTCCAAAAATGAGTACTCGGAATACCATGCTGGGTTGAATCGAGATTGGTTGTAAGACGGTATTTCTGCATTGGTTGGATAAATATAAAGTTTCGGCTGGTATGGCCCAAGAGAACTTAAATATTTACGTTCGTTGGCAGTCGATATTTTTCCCGTTTTCGCAATCGGCAAAAATGCACGTTTTATTAGATTTTTTCAAATTAAGCTTCGTTGATTTGCCGACTCTTGAATTAGTCGGCATATTTCCGAAATTCGCAATCAGCAAAAATGCTTGTTTTATTAAATTTTTTCTAATTAAGATTCGTTGATTTGCCGACTCTTGAATTAGTCGGCATATTTGCGAAATTCGCAATCGGCAAAAATGCTCGTTTTATTAGTTTTTTTTTTTTTTCAAATTAAGCATATTTGCGAAATTCGCAATCGGCAAAAATGCTCTTTTTTTATTTTTTTTTTTTCAAATTAAGCTTCGTTGATCTGCCGACTCTGGAATTAGTCCGCATATTTGCGAAATTCGCAATCGGCAAAAATGCTCGTTGTATTAATTTTTTTCAAATTAAGCTTCGTTGATTTGCCGACTCTTCAATTTGTCGGCATATTTGCGAAATCCGCAATCAGTAAAAATGCTCGGTTTATTAATTTTTTTTTAATGAAGTTTCGTTGATATACCGACTTTTGAATTAGTCGGCAAATTTCCGACATCCACAATCGGCAAAAATGCTTAGGCTCGTTTTATTCATAATTGTTTGCAAATGAAGCTTCGTTGATTTGCCGACTCTTCAATTATTCGGCATATTTCCAAAATCTGCAATCGGCAAAAATATCGATTTGCATACATTTAAAAGCTTAAAAACCTTAATATAATGAAAATACAAACTTACTTTTTTTTAAATTTTTCCGAAAAATTTCTGGTTTTATTACTATTTTTTTTTTATTGCTTGAATTTAATCTAGCTTCCTGAATTTGCCGACTCTTGAAAAGCGTGGGGGGGTGGTACACGTATCGTATACATACATAGCGTATCTTTGCTCCGAAAAAAGTTATGCGCAATTTAGAAAAAAATTTAAAAATCTTTGATTTTTCGATTTTTTATGTTGGTTTTTGTTTACTTTTCCTGCTTAAATTTTTTTAAGAAATTTTCCAAACTATCCATTTCGATAGAAAATTTAATTTTGAACAAAAAGTATTAAATGTAAAACTGTCAAATTCGGCTTAGTTTTCGAGTTATACCAAAAATACTGAAAAGTGGCCAGGGTGACCATTCTCTCAGAAACGCATGGGTGAATTTAGTAGCATTTTTGGTTTTAAGCATGCTTATGGGCCAAACAAACATATTCAATAATAAAAACCCTTGCACGTAATTGTTCCTTTTTAAAAGGTCTATTCAATAGGCTATAGGTATGTAGGTATATGAAAAACAAATTATTTGACAATAATGGAAATTAATTTGTCAAAATAAATAATAATTTAAATTGGTTTTAGTAAATCCTTGCTGCTTGCTCTATAATTGTCACTCTTTCTTTAAACTGGAAAGATGCAAAAATAAATTCCGCCAATAACATAAGTATAATATTTTTTTGTGGTATGAAAATTATTATTAAAGTCCGGCAACCGACCTATGTATTACCGATTATTACCGAACGATTTCCTATCTCATCGCGGCCACGCAAAAATTGGATGCCAACCGATAGCTTAAGTCCAAACATTTACAAAGCTACTGGTAGGACAAGTTTTATCCGGTGACAATGGTTAGAAAATGCACTTTTCAGGTTGCATTTTCCACTAAATGTAGGTATACCTATAATGTAAGCAGCTTATATAAATGGGGTATCAAATAAAAGCTAAGACTGTCTTAACCACTTTCTTTTCACTTTCAACCAAGGATGCACAAAATTCCTAATTTTAGAAAAGTGGTCGGACTCCTGGCAACAGCCAAAAAAGTCTGTTCGACCACTGTTCGAATCTGGATTTAAAGAAACCTTGAATTTATCCTATATATCCAACAATAATTGTAGCTGCACAATTTTGAGATTTTTAAATAGAAAAGTATTTAAAAGCAGAGCATGGATCATACTTTAAGTGATGGGCTTTAATGCCCAATCCAAAAAGCAATAACACCCGCAGTTCTTATTGCTTTTCTTTCGTGGGTCTTATTGCCATTTTAGAATGGAAAATAAGCCCGTGGGTCTTATTATAATAATTACTATAATATAGATCAAATCAATAAAGAATTCTTATTAATTTGATCCATATGCCAACAATAAATAATAAAGTTATATGACAAAAATATGAACATATAAAATCAACCGATTTTTATATGAATATAGCACAAAACTTCCAAATATACATATATGACAACGCCTTTGTTTCGATATTACACTACATTAAATATATGGCTCTAAATCATGATCATATATATGGCGTCATATATATTTTGGCATATAAATATGTCTTTCACACTTATATGACGCTTTTGGGCCATATTTATATGGCAAATTTGCCATATTTATATGCTAGTGTAATATCGCCTTAAGAAAATTTGTGTACATACCACAATACTATTTGAACTTTTTAGGAGTTTCTGCATAAAAAAAAGTCTAAAATCAGTCAAACCATTTTCAAACAAACCAAAAAGAAAGGTTTCTTGGAATGTATTCACTATTAATAACCATTTTTTTGAAAAATGATTTTCCCAAACGTGTGGGGGAATGACCGAAAACTAATATGCATACCAAGTTTGATGAAAAACGATGAAGGAGTTTAGCCTGAAGCCGAACTGACAGACAGACAAAATAGTGTTACCAACGCTTTTTGTCTTTTTCGTAATGACCAGTCTGATCAAAATTTCGAGGTTTTTGTCGTCACATGCTTTTTTTTTTAAGTCAGCTAAAAAAAGTAATGAGATTTAAAATATATGCCAAGTTTTAAGTTCATGAAGTTTAATATCAAATATCTTAATCAGAGTAATATCGAAACAATTCCAAATTATGACATAAATTTGGTATTTAATGATTACTGGTTAAAATTCTAAAGCTACTGAATAGACGTGTTATTTTTGTGGCAGTTTCATTTTCATTTTTAAACATAACACACATTTCAAATTCTTATCTAATTGGTGTCAAAATATTCAGTGTTTGTCACTTTAATTTGTACCCAGTGCCCTGAAGTGAAAAAATATCGATTTTAAAAAGAATTAAAGAAAATAATAATTTGTTCTCATACAAGTGGCAAATAAATTTTCTCTCTCTCGTTTATTGCTTTTCTTTGTGTTCTTGCTTAAAAAGTTCCGAAAACACTGTTTAACTTACATACATTATCTTAAATATGTCCGGAAGTAAAGGAACAAAAACCACTACATTAACTGAAAGTGCCAAAAACTCACCACAAACCTCCACTCAAAAATTTGCTCTCCGTAATAATGCCGCTCCATTGGATGACAGTAAAATGTGGGAAAAAATGGATGAACGACTTGCAAAACAAAGTGAGTTTATTACATCATTACTTTCAACTCAAATTAAAAAATCAGAAGAAACATTAAACAAAAAAATCGAAGAACAAATAGCCGAAATTAAAACAGAATTAAATACTATAAGCAAACGCGTTGACCACATCGAAACTTCAAATCAAATAATGTCACTTGATGTAAACAAACTCAAATCTGACATCAATACGTTCGCCTCATCAATGACGGAAATCAAAACGGAGCTCACTGAAACAAAAAATAATTTGTTAAGTACGACTGCCAAACTGAATGATGCCAAAGCCGAAATTGCAGGTATCACAGAAAAAATGTATGCGTTGGAACTTGCACAGGAATCACAAAACAACAAAAATTTAGCCTCCGACGCTGTTCTCTATGGCATCCCGCAAACCCAAGATGAGAACTTAAAGGCTTATTTTAACCACTTGTGCCACACTCTCGATATCAAGCCGCCATCTGTAAATAGCATTTTTCGTACCCGCTCGCTAAACAAAACCACCAAAAGCTCCGCGATTCTCATCAAATTTCAATCACCTTATGACAAAAACTACGTTCTGAAATCGATATCCAAACACCGAAGTGATCCAAATAAAAAACAACTTTGTCTTCGCGACGTAGGATTAACACAAGATAAAGAAACACCCATCTTTCTACGCGAATGTTTGACAAAAAAAAATTATCATCTGCTGCAGAGTGCACTTCGTCTTAAAAAGTCTGAACATTTGTCATCAGTGTACACAATGCGCGGATTTGTTTACATAAAACGTCAATTAGATGAAGAAGCACATAGAATCGAAAACATAGAAGATTTAAATGGAGTTGCCATGCCTACACACACGCCAGCTATATAATACAGCGCTTCTTAAACTTTTTCACTATTATTTTAAACTTTAAATATTTTTTCTCTCTTTTAAATTTTCTTATTATTTTTTCGTATAATTCAAACTTATATTGTTTGTTTACTTTAAATAAAATTTCTTAATTTTTTTTTTTCTTTCTTTTTCTCTATTTTCATTTGTTTGAATATTTAATAATTTTGAATTATTATTATTTATATTCTCTTTAATTTCTTTTCTCCTACATTTCTACACTTTGTACTCTTTTTTTTCTTAATATCTTATAAACATCACATTATAATATTGTTTTATTGCATTAAATTTGCTCTGTGTAAAAATACTTTTTTTTTTCTCATTTATTAATTATGGTTACTGGTGTTATAGATGGAAGTTCCACTTTCGACTCTAGTGTTGGTATTTTGCGTTCAATGGTTAATGTTTTAACTAGACAAAGAAGCGGTCTTAAAATCTGTCATCTAAATGCACAAAGCTTGTTGCCAAAAATTGATGAATTCAGGGATATTTTTGGCGGAGGTAAGGTGGATGTAGTTTGTGTTTCGGAAACGTGGTTTAACAATAGTTATAATGACGAACTTTGTGGACTACGTGGTTATAAGCTTTTTCGTTCCGATAGACAAGGACGGATCGGTGGGGGCGTGGCTATATTTGTTCGAGAGGGTATCACATGCAAAATTAAATATAATTCATTCGCTGGCAGTACCATAGAATATGTGTTTGTAGACCTTTTATGTGGTGAAGATAGGTTACTTATTGGAACAATATATAGACCAAATAGAAACATTAGCTTATTACCACTCTATCAATTAATGGATGAAATCTCTGTTCAATCGACAAAATTAGTAATATGTGGAGATTTAAACAGCAATCTCTTAATTGAAAATAATCTAGTTGATGGAATGAGAACTTTTAACTTGTTTCCCGTAAATACAACTATCCCAACGCATTTTACCGAAGATTCGAGAACTTTATTAGATGTTTTTTCGTAAGTGACATTGACAAGGTACTGTTTAACGATCAGCTTTCAGCACCAGGTTTTTCAAGGCACGACCTTATTTATATGACATTTGACTTTGAAGTTCAAGGTTCAGATGTCTCGTATGAATATAGAGATTTTAATGGAATTGACTACGTCACTCTAGAACAAAATGTTCGAAATGTCGAATGGAACAACATTTATTATTTAGCGTCTCCAAGTGACCAGGTCGATTACATTAACTCACACCTTTTAACGCTTTTTAATAATCATGTTCCTCTACGTACAAAAATGAGAAGGCATGACCAACGTTCATGGTTCACAACTGAAATCCGCGAACTAATGCAGGAACGAAACCGAGCATTCTATAATTGGAAACGGTATAGGCTTGAAGAATTTTTAAGAAACTATCGTACTTTACGTAACTTAGTTGTTGAAAAAATACGGTGTGCTAAAAAAGTTTTTTATAGTAACCGCCTGAACCCATCGATGAGCGGACCACAATTGTGGAAAAATTTACGGGACCTAGGAGTTGCCAAGAATAAGACCTTAGTTACTTCTGATGAAGTTGATTGCAATGCTCTCAATCAAAAGTTTGTCGACTTACCTTTTCCTCCGCTTCCTGTCATTTCTCCCATTTGTATTGATAATGAGTCTGGATTTCAAAGCAGCCTGGCCAACTCTTTCCAATTCTCTAGAATATATCCTACGGAAGTCGTTGAAAGTGTTTTGTCAATAAAATCAAATGCCACTGGGACAGATGGCATACATCCAAAGTTCCTTAAAGTGATTTTCCCAATACTATTACCGCATATATATAACACACATTTTCAATGCAATTTTGACAACTGGAGTTTTTCCCAATCAGTGGAAATCGGCAAAAATAATTCCGATTGCAAAAGGTGCAAACGATTTCAGACCGATTTCAATTTTACCCTTTCTGTCAAAGGTATTTGAAAAAATTGTGCAAAATCAGATTAACTGTCATCTTCGGAGAAATGATATGTTATCACCAAAACAGTCTGGTTTTAGGGCAAATCACAGTTGTTCCACAGCACTAATAAATATTATTGAAGACGTACGAAAAACATTAGAGGTTGGTAATGTGACTTTCTTAGTGCTGTTGGACTTTTCAAAAGCATTTGACACCGTTGATCATGTGAATCTTTGCAAAAAATTATTACGGTTGTACAATTTTTCATATTCTGCCGTTAAACTGATATCGTCCTACTTAACCGGAAGAAACCAAGTTGTAGTGGTGAATGGGAAATCATCAAGCTTTCTAGGTACATTTAGAGGTGTTCCTCAGGGATCAATTCTTGGGCCCCTATTATTTTCCCTGTACATAAATGAACTTCCATCAATTGTTTCTCAATCTTCAATTCAAATGTACGCGGACGACGTTCAATTGTACAAATGTTGCCCTCTTGGACTGATAGAAGATTCTGTTTCAGTTATTAACGAAGATTTGGACAAAATATTAATCTTTGCCCAACGTAATGGACTCTTCTTAAATCCAAGTAAATCCAAATGTCTCATCATTTCAAAAAAACCTGTGGATTGTTCATACTTTCCAAGAATTTTACTTGACGGCGATGAAGTTGAATATGTAGAGACTGCGAAAAATCTTGGAGTAGTATTTAATCGAAGACTAACTTGGGATACGCATATCAATACAGTAATAGGAAAAGTGTATGGAGTTCTCCGCATGCTGTGGGTCGCGCAACATTATACTCCCCTAAAAACAAGACTTATGCTGGCTAAAACATTGGTTATACCAATATTGATTTATGGATGCGAGATATATTGTAGTTGTGACTATAACAGTAGGAGGAAGCTAAATGTAGCATACAATAGTATTGCTAGATACATATATGGACTCAGAAGATATGATAGGATTTCGTCCTACTCAAAAGCTATATACAATCTCTCTTTTGATAACCTCGTCCGATACAGAACTTTAATATTATTGTTTAAGATCATGCAAACACATCAGCCTCCTTACCTTTTTACCAGATTGCAAATGGCTTCATCACTTAGGTCACAACAACTTATCCAGTTCAGATTCTCATGTTTAACCTCTGAACGCCAATTCTTTATCAACGCTATTCGTTTATGGAACAGACTACCACCAAGTATTAGTAGTATCGGAAACCCGCGGGAATTCAAAAAAGAGCTAGAGGCACATTTGGCCTATAACTAAAAGTCACTTTACGTTTTTATCCAGAGCAATAGCAAAAAAAAAAAGAAACCAAAATTAAATAAGAGTCATAAATAGTTGTTCTTAATGAATTGTATGTTATATACCTACTTATGTAGTTTAAAAAATGTGAAATATATACATATTTGTTTAATAATTTCAATAGTATTGTATTATATCGAATTAAATTATTATCTGAAGTAAGCTTTGAAATGTTTTTCATATTGAAACTTGTATTAGTTTATAAGATATTGTATCTTAAAATGCAAGAAGCCTAATAAAATGAAATCTAAATCTAAAAAAAATCTAAAAATTTGGTGGCAAGTTGTCTTTTAATTACTTACTTAATCACGAACCAATTTTGATCAGTAATCATTAAATACCAAATTTCTGTCATAATTTGGAATTGTTTCGATATTGCTCTGCTTAGAATATTTGATATTAAACTACATGAACTTAAAACTTAGCATATATTTTAGATCTCATTACGTTTTTTGGTGCATATGAGAACTCCGCTTTTTTTTTTTTAATTTATGGTTTTGTTGTTATTTCACTCCTTTTTGCAAAGATTTTATTTTGCCTGGTGAAAATCAAGCCCTACCGCTCTACAAAGTTTTACAATTCTACGACAGCCAAAAGTGATCCATATAAATAAAAGCAATTCTAAAAAAGTGGGTGGGTCCCACGTTCCCTGAATGGAAAATCTCAATCTTTATTTTTCTAAAGTCATACCGTTCTACCAATTTTTATCGTTCTACAATAATCAATAGTGCATTATATAATTGATAACAATTTTTAAAAAGTGGGTAGATGCAACGCCTCTTGAGCTGAAAATTATAAATTTCCAATCTTATCTTTATATGCACGTCAAACCCTAACGCTCTACAAATTTTCATCGTTATACAACAATCAGAAGTGCTCCATATAATTTATAACAATTTTTAATAAAGTGGGTGGATCCACGCCCCCTGAATGGAAAATTCCAATTTTTTTATTTTGTCTTTCTAAATACTTTAAGAATATGGGTGGATGCCACGCCCCTTGGATGGAAAATTCCAATTTTTTTCTTTCTTAATTCTTCAAGCCCTACTGATCTACCAATTTTCATCGTTCTACAACAATCAGAAGTGTTTCATATGGTTTATAAGAATTTTTAAGAATGTGGGTGGATGCCACGCCCCCTGAATGGAAAATTCCAATTTTTTTCTTTCGAAACATTTCAAGCCCTTCTGATCTACCAATTTTCATCGTTCTACAACAATCAGAAGTGCTGCATATGTTTTATAAGAATTTTGAAAAATGTGGGCTGATGCCAAGCCCCCTGAATAGAATATTGCAGATTTTCGATTATTTCCCTTGTATGCATCACAAGGCCTACCGTTGTGCGAAACTTAAAGTTTCTACGATGTCGGGAAGTACTCCAATTTTGATGATCTATCAGTGAGTCAGTCAGTTACGGCTCTTGCGATTTTTGAAGTCCTATATCTCGGGAATTGCTAATGCTAAAGAGTTGAAATTTGGTGACCCACCTGTGTTTGATCAGCTCAGCAAATACTGCGAATTTGAAGTTTCCGACTTTATAGGTACTGAAGTAAGAGGGGGGTTGAAAACCGCTTGAGTTTGTTCCTGTAAAATGGGTGTAGTGCCGCAAACTTGGCACTACCGTGCCCTTTGATCATATTTTGAATGAAAAAGCTTTCAAAAAGTGTAGACAGTATTGAATACCAAGATTTAAAAATAAAATTTTTGGATTTTCTAAAAATATTTCAAAGTAGGATCCTACCTTTCGTTATTTCTTTATTTCTCAAAAACCAAGAAAGATTTGAACACCTGGGGTGGAATCGGCTAAGGTGATTTGTGATAGTTGACGACAGTCACAACGGAATATGCTTGATATTGTGGTTGTGACTGTCAACTATCACAAATCACCTTAGCCGATTCAACCCCTTGTTTTCAGTATTTGACTTTAAATTGATAAGGCATTGAATGTTTAAAAGAACAGTAGTGCTTATATGCGCGAAAGGTAAAATGTTGGCAAAAATCAACTTGAAACAAAAAAAAATCACAATTTTTTAGTTTTCAAAAAAATTGACTTTAAAATTTAATTTCTCAAAAACTTTGAACTAAACAAATTTGATTAACAAAAAACAAACAACAGAATTGTGGACATGCATTCAATAAAAAAAAACAATCTCGATGAAAAATCTTTTGAAATTAAATCGCATTCGCGAGTCGCGAAGAACAATATCGTTCGCGTAAATTCTTCGTGTGAACGCAAGTAAATTCTTCGGGTGAACGCGATCATTTACTTTATCCGAACACTTCCTTTTCAATGCAATAAAGGCCTGGTCAAACAGAGCGCGGTCCGGCGATCTTTGTAAAAATTTACAAAGAAAATTTGACCGTCGCGTTCTTTCTCTCCCAGTAAAGTATTGACCGTCCCGTCGGATCGTGCTCTGTTTGACCAAGCCTTAACTGTTGGAACACATCCAAAATCGCTACCAACTTCGGGTGCATTCTATTTTATTCTGCCACTTCATTTTTGTGCTTGTTCTAATAACTCTCCTGGTGATTAAAAAATTAAATTCAAGTACTTAATTCTAAATTAAAGTTTTGTATTTAAAAGCTTGCTAAAGTTTTGTAAAACTATTCTTTTTATAAAACACAAAGTTTTTGATTTCCGTCGTTGGAATAAGAGATAACCACGATAGCTGGTTTTAAAATGAAATACCATTTTTGCGTTCGATGTACTTACAGTTCACGATATATTTGATAAAACGTGTTTTTCAAGGTGGTGGCTGACGCTCGCCCTATCCCTCTCCCCAACAACTTGGATTTAAATTCGGGGGACACCCCTGAACATTTTCCAACAAAAAAAATCAGTTCAATAGAAAAATGTATTATGAACCTACTTTTGTTTGCCTGGCTATTAGACAAATTTTGATAAATTTTGTATTTGTAAAATTTTTTTCTGTCCATGCAAAAAAAAAATTATACCATCATAGATAACAGTCCCTACCTATCAGTGACGAAGCGTTCATATATTGAGTGGAATGAGTGCTTCCGTAAGACAGTTCACAAAATGCTCATAGCAAATATTCGAATATTCGAAAATACAAATTGTAGATACATTAAATACATTTACATCATTGACCTATTATCATAGTATGTCAACGATTTACATTTTCTTGATATCTAATATTAATAAATTATCTCTTATATTAATTAATTATTTCCCAATATTAGGTATTACATATCACGGGAAATGATTATCATCTTTTAATAAAATCACTCACGAGAACAACGCTTAAATCCGCACATCATCTAATCAAACCCACAAATTTCCATTATACGCCAAGCCAAGCCATTTGAGAATGCGTAACATCACTCCATTCTCCATTATAAAATACTATACGAGAGTTTTTGCTCTAGAATGCGCAACAGCTTGGCATTCTCTGATTTTACCTTCTTAACTCAAATTCCGTCCAAAATTCAAAGTAAAATCTGATGATTTCTTTCTGTTTGCCCAACGTGTGAAGAATGAGTTGAGTGAATTCATTATGAAATTTCAATAGCAAAACTAAAGAAGTATTGAGTCGTTTCCTGCCGCACATTCCTATTGAAAAAGGGGTAGTTTTAGTTTTATACTTTGGATCTTCGGCGTTGTGATTGGTTGTGTGTGAATGCAAATCGTATATAGTGTTTCATCCATAAGAAATGCATTGATTGGTGTTTTTTTTCGATTTGATTAAGTTTTTTGGGCGATATTGTTTTGTTTGTGATTGCTTTGGCGTTTTGCTTAATGCTTATGAGTACCTGCAAATGCATAGCAGAGTGTTTCAAATTAATTATATCGGCTAGAGGAAATACATTTTTTATACTCTTTATAATATTATTAGGCGCAAAAAAGCGGTATGATATAAATTCTAAATTAAAGGACTTTTATTTTTTGAGTTTTAAGTTGTGTGCTTCCGCTTCCGAAAAAGTCACGCCTCGTGCCTGCTACCTATGTATCAGTGACGAAGCGTCCATATATTGAGTGGAATGAGTGCTTCCGTAAGACAGTTCACAAAATGCTCATAGCAAAAAATTTTAACATTCGAAAATTCAAATTGTAGATACATTAAATACATTTACATCATTGACCTATTATTATAGTATGTCAACGATTTACATTTTCTTGATACCTATCTAATATTAATAAATTATCTCTTATATTAATTAATTATTTCCCAATATTAGGTATTACATATCACGGGAAATGATTATTATCTTTTAATAAAATCACTCACGAGAACAACGCTTAAATCCGCACATCATCTAACCAAACCCACAAACTTCCATTATACGCCAAGCCAAGCCATTTGAGAATGCGTAACATCACTCCATTCTCCATTATAAAAATACTATACGAGAGTTTTTGCTCTAGAATGCGCAACAGCTTGGCATTCTCTGATTTTACCTTCTTAACTCAAATTCCGTCCAAAATTCAAAGTAAAATCTGATGATTTCTTTCTGTTTGCCCAACGTGTGAAGAATGAGTTGAGTGAATTCATTATGAAAATTCAATAGCAAAACTAAAGAAGTATTGAGTCGTTTCCTGCCGCACATTCCTATTGAAAAGGGGTAGTTTTAATTTTATACTTTGGATCTTCGGTGTTGTGATTGTGTGTGTGTGAATGCAAATCGTATATAGTGTTTCATCCATAAAAAATGCATTGATTGGTGTTTTTTTTTCGATTTGATTAAGTTTTTTGGGCGAATTGTTTTGTTTGTGATTGCTTTGGCGTTTTGCTTAGTGCTTATGAGTACCTGCAAATGCATAGCAAAGAGTGTTTCAAATTAATTATTTCGGCTAGAGGAAATACATTTTGTGATGATATAAATTCTAAATTAAAGGACTTTTATTTTTTGAGTTTTAAGTTGTGTGCTTCCGCTTCCGAAAAAGTCACGCCTCGTGCCTGCTATGTATGTATATTAGGGTGGTCCTTAAATTGGACATTGTCTTGGATAGCCCTCATTCGATTCAAAACATTGAAAAACAATTTCCCTAATTTTTTCAGATTTTTATTTCACCCCCCTGGTCTCCCTTTTTTCACTTCAAGGTACAAATAATGGAGCTAGGGTGATTCTTTTAACACGTGAAAAAAAAATCAGAACTTATAGATTAGATTCAGACGAAAAAAAATCGTACTGGAGGGGGGTTCTATTTCCCTCCGTTCAGGCGGGAGGGGTAATTTTCTAAAATGTTTACCTAAAATAGAAAAAAATTATTAAAAAACAACGGGACCACTTAAAATAGCATGCTTTAGCTTTTTTTAAAGCCATAAATTCAGTCTCTAATATGTTTTTTAAATCAAGTTTCTATTGTTAATAGTTTTTGAAAAAATAGTTTTTAAGCTTAGAAATAAAAACAAAAATAGTAATTTCTTACGTTTGAAAGTGATTTTTTTCAGAAACTATCTACAATAAAAACTTGATTTAAAAAACATATTAGAGACTGAATTCATGGCTTTAAAAAAAGCTATAGCATGCTATTGTAAGTGGTCCCATTGTTTTTTAAAAATTGTTTTCTATTTTTGGTAAAATTTTCAGAAAATTACCCCTCCCGCCTGGACGGGGGGATATAGACCCCCCCTCCGATACGATTTTTTTTTCGTCTGAATTTAATCTATAAGTTCTGATTTCTTTTTCGCGTGTTATGAGAATCACCCTAACTCCATTATTTGTACCTTGAAGTGAAAAAAGGGAGACCAGGGGGGTGAAATAAAAATCTGAAAAAATTAGGAAATTTTTTTTTCTCTATTTAGAGTCATTTGATGCCTATCCAAGTTGGAATTTCAAAAAACCCCAATATAAGGACCACCCTAATGTATATAGAACAGCTTTTTTTATTTTGAATTTTCTCATTTATCGGTTGAAAGGATTTTCAGTTAAATTAAGTGTAAAAAAAATCTCCAAATAGTTAAAGTAATATTAATTTATTTATTTTATGTTTTGCATTAAAATAAATCCATTTTTTTTTATCGAGATATCGAAATTGGGTTGATTTTATTTATTTTGTATTTAATTTTTATCTGCATACTAATAAATTCTTTAAGGCTTACCAAAATTTTTACTTAAAAATGTTTTACTAGTTACAAAATATGTAAAAAGGTTACAATTGTTTTCAATTCAAGCTAGGAAAATCGGCTCTGATAGATTAATTTATTCTATACAAGATAAGCCATTGTAGGAGAGACCAGGGCTTCAAGTTTCGCCTTTTACTAAACCCGATGATCTTCGTCAAATATTTAGAATTAGTCTTCCAAGTGTCTTTTGAATAAGAGATGAATATTTCAAAAATTTCCAAAAAAAAAACCTGCTCAGAAGTAGAGTTGGGAAATAATGATAAAAAAAATCAATTGCAATAAATTACTTGAAATTGAAATTCCAAATACTTTTCAATTACTTTTAATTTTAAATGTAATTGAATAAATCCAATCACTTATTATGTATATGTAATTTAAAAATATCAACTACCTACTTGCAGATCAATTAGGTGAATGTAAAGGAAAACAAAAGTAATCATCAAAAAAGCAAAAGATAAAATGATCAATTTTTTGAGTAATTGTTACACAATAATAAAATTAGTTTGTTGTTTTTGTCAGTTACATTTTACGTGATTTTTAATTTATAAAAAAACATGTACATAGGTAGTGAACTCCAATCTAAGTAACCAATAATTTTAAATGTAATTAGCACAGTGCTTTCCTTGCAAAAAACCCAATCATCATCATCATCGTGTCCTGTAACCCCGGCTGGGGCATAGGGCGTCAACAAAACGTCTCCATCCTTCATGGTCTGCTGCAAAGTACTTTAGCTGTGGCCACGTCTTTCTCTGGGATTCTGCTTCCGCTTAGACAGTTGATTTCCATGTTGTTCTTGGTCTTCCATCCCGCCGCCGGTCGTGCACCCTGAGGATTCCTTTCAAAGGACTGCTTTGCAATTTCATCGTTTGGTTTCCCCAGCGTGTGACCAATCCAACGCCATTAACGCTTTCTTATGTCCACGTCCAGCCGCTCTTGACTTGTCCTGCGCCACAATTCCTCATTTGATATTATTTGTGGCCAGCGAATCTTTAGGATGTGGCGAAGACAGCGATTCACAAAAGCCTGCAATTTCTTCGAAATGATAGACGTGACTTTCCAGGTTTCACAAGCGTATAACAGCACGGATTTGACATTGGATTCGAAGAATCTCAACTTAGTGCGTAAGGAGATTTGACTTGATTTCCAGATTGGGGACAGAGTACCGACGGCAGCACGAGCTTTATTGATTCTACTTTTAACGTCCAGATCCGTACCACCGTTTGCAGAGACAATACTGCCAAGGTAGTTGAACTGTTCCACTACTTCAACTGGCGTCTCCTGTAGAATAATACGCTGCTGTGTGGAGCGGCCTGTGAGCATTATTTTTGTCTTTTTGCTGTTTATTCTTAGACCACTCGACTCTCCCTTCACTTGCAGTGTTTGGCACATCCCGTTCAGCCCACTGATGTTATTTGCCAGTAGACATATGTATGTCATCGGCATAGTCTAAATGACTGAGCCTTTCGAACGGTCTCCACTGAATGCCCTGTCGCTCAGCTGTACCAACACTGGCCGTCAATACGTCGTCCATCGCCAGCAGGAGGAGAATTGGCGATAAAACATCCCCTTGTCTCACACCCTATTGTACTACGAAGGAGTCGGATAGCTGCCCATTGTGCAAAACAAAACACTTTGCGTTGTTGTAGGACTCTTTAATAATGGCAACAATTTTTGGTGGAATTCCTCTACCAAGCAACGATCTCCATATACATTCTCGGTTAACTCGATCAAAGGCTTTCTCAAAATCCACGAACATGAGGTAAAGCGGTGATTGAAATTCCATCGACAACTCGAGGACGATAAGCAGGGTGTTGATATGGTCGACACACGATCGACCATAGCAGCTTGATGCCTCTTGAGTGTAGACTCGATTCTATCCCTTATTTGGTTGCCATTAGTTTCGGGAAAACGGACAAAACGGTGATACCAGGCCAATTGTTGCAATTCCTAAGGTCGCCTTTCTTTGGCAGCTTAGCAATCACACCATCCTTCCAGTCCTTGGGATAGCTTTCGTTTTCCCAAATGCTTTGTATCAACGGATGTAATATACTAGCCCCTGTTACGGGATCGGCTTTCAGGAATTCAGCTGGTATTCCGTCCAGTCCAGCTGCCTTGTTGTTTTTGAGGAGATTTATTGATGTTAGGATTAATTACTTAAATGTAATTGACATATTGCTTTCCTTCAATTAATTGCAAAAACCCATTACTGTTTTCAATTATATGTAATTTGTTAGTATTTTTTTCGGTTTTTCAACTGCAAGTAGTGGAAATGTATGTTTTTTAAATAACAATTATGTATATTGAATTGTAATGGAAACAATTAGATTATGTACTTATTTTACGTGTAATAGGAATGAACAAATAAATGATAAAAAGTAGTCATTACTTCCCAACTCTGCTCAGAAGCTTTCAAGGTATTGCATTTACAAAAAAAAAATTGTTAACACCTAGACACCCTTTGGCAGTGGGGAATGTTTGCCTTTCGAAAACGACATAACCTCAAATGCTCCAATTTCACCACTTCTTGTCAGTTTCCCAAAGTGCTATATAACCTTTCACCAATATTTGGCCTTATGTCAGGGAACCAATTTGCTAAATATAATACTTTTTCTATGCTCTACTATACCTTTAGTATTTTGAAATCAAATCTAGGCACCTACCTATGTACATAATTATTTTCTTTCAAAATGTTTACGAAATAAAGCAATCAACATTGTGGTTTCTTTTAAGCTATTTCCTCAATAATTTCTAATTGATATCTGTTTGAAGTTTTTTTTTTTGTTTAATTCTTAAAATTTGTTTTTAAATCCAAATTGCAGAACTTTATGTTTTATCTTTATAACCATAAGAATTCCTAAGAAAAAAAGAAAATACAACAAACCTATAGCAAAAAAGATAAAAGAAATAAAGATAAAAAAAGACCTCTTCCTTAGAAAGGAAGGGATGAAAAGCTATTCCTTCATTAAGTTGAAAAGTTATAAATTTTTGGTCTTTTTTATGCCTTCCTTAAAAAAACTTAAACAAAAATGTTTTTACTCTTAATTCCCAATTAAGAACTTTTTTTTTTGTTCTGTTTCTAGGTTCTGTTTTTTTTTTTTTTCTTTTCTTGTTCTGAAGTAGATAGTGTTAAAAATGGGATTTTAATGGATAAAACTTTGCTCGCACAACATTTACGACTGAAGAGTTTTAAAAACAGAAAAGAAATTACAAAGAGTAAAAACAGAGCAAAAATATCTACATAGGTACTAAAAAATTAAATAAATTATGATGCTTAGACATTTTTAAGGTTATTGCCATAAAATATATTAAATTGTTTATAGTATAGCTTAAGAGATCTTTTGATGTAGGTATTGATTTTTTTTTTTTAATAATATTCTACTTTTTTTTTGTAGATGAATCAAGTGCTGGACGCAATGTTTGAGAAAAGAGTTCAACCTGAAGAATACATAATTCGACAAGGAAATGATGGCGATAACTTTTATGTAATTGAATCGTAAGTATTATTTTTTGGGTTTAAATTTTATATTTATAATAATATATTTATAATAAGAATTCTTAAATTTAAAATATGTATAGTAATAATAATAATAATAATTGAATTTATTTCATCATACTATTTGATTACAATTTTTTTTTGATAACAATTCACTAAGCAATGGCGAAATCCATCAGCCAGATTAACAGTTAAAAAGAATTATGATTTTAATTAAGAATAATATAAAAATAATAAACTAGCAAGATATAAAACAAAAAAAAATACTTTAGGATAGTTGAAACTCCAAAGAACAGCAGCTCTTGAAATGTAGCTTGAATTGTTCCACAAGTTAGATTTAGACGCTATTGTTTCCAGGCAATTTATAATGATTTGCAACATAAAACTTTTTTTTTGTTACCTTTGTATAGTGGCGGTGGTTGTCAATTTCTACTTCTTAAGTCTTCATTATAGCCTATTGAATAGACCGAAAAATGAGGGGTATAAAGGAACAATTACGCGCAAGGGTTTTTATTATTGAATATGTTTGATTGGCCCATAAGCATGCTTGAAACCAAAAATGCTACTAAATTCACTCATGCGTTTCTGAGAGAATGGTCACACTGGCCACTTTTCAATATTTTTGGTGTAACTTGAAAACTAAACTAAATTAAATTTTCTATTGGAATGGATAGTTCAAAAAATTTCTTAAGAAAATTTAAGCAGGAAAAGTTAACAAAAACCAACCTAAAAAAAATCGAAAAATCAAGGATATCTAAATTTTTTAATAAATTGTGCATAACTTTTTTTGAAGCAAAGATAGGGTCAAGATATACTCGGACAAAATCAAGTTGGGACTAATTTGGCATGTTCAAAAATTAATATATGTTCAAAATTGACAGAGATATTCCCATTCAAACCTTATCATTTCTTATAATTTTTCGCAGTTTTGGCCCGAAAGTCTCTTTTTCGGTACAATATGGCAAATTTCACTTTCGTAAAAATGTTCGAAATCAAAATTTTGATATAATATGACATTACAACTATAGAGAATTCTTTAAAAAAAATGTAAGTTCACAATTAGGGTTTTCAGCAGTTTTTAAATGCTTTCAGACCTACAGACCGGCTAGTCCGATTAACATAAGATTTGATACAAGTTGCTAGGAACGTTAAATTTGTCATAAAGTACCAAAAAATAGACTTTCGGACAAAAACTGCGAAAAATGATAAGAAATGGTAAAGTTTGAATGACTATATCTCTGTCAATTTTCAAATAATATTGGTCTTTTAACATGTCATATTAAGGCCATAAGACTCAAGTTTACTTTTTTAAGCATGTCTTGAGCATTTCTTTGCTCCGAAAAAAGTTATGCGCAATTTAGAACAAAATACAAAATCTTTGGTTTTGCGATTTTTTTTTGTTGGTTTTTGTTTACTTTTCCTGCTTAATTTTTTTTTAAGAAATTTTCCAAACCATCAATTTCGACAGAAAATTTAATTTTCGAGTTATACCAAATATACTGAAAAGTGGCCAGTGTGACCAATCTCTCAGAAACGCATGGGTGAATTTAGTAGCATTTACGGTTTTAAGCATGCTTATGGGCCAAAAAAACATATTCAATAATAAAAACCCTTGCACGTAATTATTCATTTTCAAAAGGTCTATATTTAATAGGCTATTATACTGGATTCTATAGGCAAGAGGGTCTGAGACATATTTGCAAAAGGCTTTCCAGTTCGCTCCGTTCAGTAAATGTACTACTTCTTCTTCTATTGTTAAAAGATTTATTCCAATGAAATCTTCTAATTTCCTGGAGAATCGGGTATTTTCCTATCAAGTGGTATACATCTTCCTTTTCCCTCAGGTTACACAGAGTGCAGAAATCTTGCATGCTATTTCTCATCCAATTTTATCAAAATGACATCTAGTGCTTGTAGATCGATCCTCCCATTTAAGCTATAATTTTACACCTAATTCCTCGCTAAGCTGTTGCCATTTTGCAAAGAACACTACTTTTCCTTCGAGAAGATGTAACAGTACAACCTTTGGTAAACGATCATCCGATAGCTGAATTATTTTGAGCATACCTATACTTAAAGTTAAGCCTCAAAGACCTGTTTCGACATAGAGCATATAAATGGGAGTGGTAGTAGGAAGTCTAAAGAGGCGCTTTATAAAGTGACGTTGCAATTTTGTCCACTTCCTCGTGTTCTTCAAAGCCCAAAACCTGACTTCCATAGCACATAATTGTTTGAGCAGTTTATATATTGTTTTAGGGCTTTTTTAGAGTCTTTCAATTATTCTTGTAGGTGGAAGCTGAATGTTAGTCTCGGGGTGAGGGCCAAGATATCGGCATTGTTTGACTACCTCTAGAGAATCCCAGTCCTTTAAACCAGTTATTCCCAAAGTGGTCCAGGTGGACCTCCAGGTGTCTACGGGAGATTCAACGGGGGTCTACGTTGACATGGGTTCACCAGTTGTAAGTCGGGGTTCACGAGAATGTATCTGGTTTCGCTAGTAAAGCACAAAAATGTAGGATTGGCCTTACTTGTCAATGAAGGCAGATATAACCTCTACACTAATCAAAAAATTAAGGGAACAATAAAATTCCAAATTTTTCGGTGATTTTTGACAGGCAGGTAGTTCAGTGAAGCTTTAAGAATTAAGATTCTAATTTTCAAAATTGTTTGATAAAATTTTTTAGGAGTTTCTCATTCAGTCCTATCAATAACATTGTAAAAATAAAATTGTTAATTTTTTGCCTTGTCTTTGGTCCGCGGGCTTGAAAAAAATTTGTTCAGTTAGGCTGGCATGTGGATCAGATAGCCTGTTTATGTAGCATTAATTCCCTTTTTTAAAACCTCCCTTATTTTATTTGAGAAGTATATTTTAAGAAGGTCAGCGACTGTCGACTGTTTCTTGAAAACTTACATATCTTAAATTGGCATTGCAATGTATTTAAGATCAAAACAAATCACAGAACTCAAATATCAATATCGCGTAACTATGTTATGTGGTACATTTTGGTGCTATCAACCAGTTTAAAAAACTTTTACGATCTAAGAATTTCATTTTATTACCTTTTAAATTTGTTTATTGTGTCTTCTAAGCAATTTTTCAAAACAGACTTACGAGGCTTTGAAATCAAAAAGCTGACGATATTTGATATTCAGTGCAACGCCTGTCGAGACTTGCAAAGTGGCGCCCGAATTTAGGGTTGGAACTCAGCTGCGACGCAGATTTCCATCTTTGGGGAGAGTACGATAACTTGGGCTCCGAAAATTGATAACCGATTATGGATTTTCTCAATAACTAGAAGACGTAGAATCATCTAGTTTTCAGTTTTTGATTAAAAATTAATTAGAGCAACGAATTTCAGAAAAAAAAATTTATTTAATTTACTGTTTTGAGAAATTCCACTTTAAACCTTTTTTATACTTTTTTTTTGCTAATTTTGAGTTTTAAATTCGTTTTTTTTTTTTTCAAAAACCATGTATAGATTTCACTTGATTCATAAACTAGCTAATAGAACAGAGTATTGGCTTTAAAAAAAGGTATAATACTTAGTTGTTAGTATTACCGTTATTTTTTAATATTTTTTACATTTTTAGTACTTTTTTTGTGCCCCTTCCGCCCCTTTTGAAAGTGGTTTACGAGAAAAAAAAAAATGGGAACCTCTGCTTTAAACCATTTTTCATCCCTTGTATAACGGCCTGAATTATTTCGAAATACCATAATTTTTGATTTCGCCGCGTTGATATGCACATTCCATTGATTGCAATAATCTTCTAGCCTATTAATCATGAGATGGAGCATGTTTGGCGTTTCCGCCAGCAAGACAATGTCGTCTGCAAACATCAGGCCTTTTATAGGAACGTTGTTAAATACTATTTCTCCCGGAAGGTAAAGCAGAAGATCGTACAGAAAAGGCTAAAAAGAAGCAGACTGAGCTGGCAACCCTGCTTATCTCCACTAGATGTACTTAACCAATTTGACATTGTCATTCCATCCCATACCGTAGTTTGGTTATTTTCGTAAAAACTCTAACAAACGAAGCATTTTCGATGATATACTTAAGTTGCTGAGTTTGAGCAAAAGTGCTCTCCTATCCACCGAGTCAAAAGCAGCTCGGAAATCAACAAATGAGGCAGAGCTTTTAAACGTTACCAAGATATATTCTACCGATATTTGTTAAAACAAATATGTTGTCCATCGTTGAGAAGCTTGCCTGATATTTGCTTAAAAGCCCGCGTTTGATTCTACCCAACTATAGTAAGACGATCCACAAGTATGCTAGTGAGCAGCTTCAAATATAAATTTAGGAACGAGATTCCTCTGTTAGTTCCCTGGATCGTTTGGGTCACCTTTTTTTTTAAATAAAAAATATTACGTTCTTTTGGAAACTATCTGGAACTTTTCCTGTGCTGTAGATGATTTTGAAACCTTTAGTCAGGAACTGAACAAAACTTGTTGGTGCATTTTTGTAGACTTCGAAGGTTATTCTATCTTCTCCTGGGGCTTTATTGATTTTGCACCTATCAACAGCTCGTAGTACTTCTTAAATTGAAATATCTCTATCCAAAGCTTCTACTTGAGTGAATGGGAGCGAATAATAGTGCGAGGTAATAGCTAAATCAACGTTTAGTTGAGAATGAAAATGAGTTGCTACGATGACGCACGTTTCCTACTATGTTTTTTGAGCAATTAAGCACTCTAATAAGCTTCCAGTACGTTTTTGAATCTCTTGCTTTTCCGAGTTCGGTTATTATTCCTTGAATAAAACACTGTCTTTTCAGTCTGCAAAGTTCCTTGAATACTTTGTTGCTTTCCTGGTACATTATCTTTGATAAGTCCGTGTTCATTCTTCTGGTCAGCTTCAAGAGTTTGAATTATATTTTCCTTGCATTTAAGCAATCTTGATCGAACCAAGCTTCATTATATGGACGTAATGTTGTTACTTGAAAAGGTTGGCCTGCTCTTTTTATTGCTGAGACACAGGAATTCGAGAAATTCTCTGGAGCCAAGTCTTCTTCTGTCATCTGAGAAACTTGAAGACAGATGTATAATTTAGCCATGCCCCTCTAATAAGACAATAATATATAGTTGAGCAACTTGTGCCTCTTAATCTGCGTTCTTTGTTAAACCTGTTTTAACAGCTCGTGGAGAACCAAGACCTAGTGACTTACAACTCTCAACCATTCCTGTGTGCGCGTTGTTGGCAGGAATGAAAGGACCTACCTTTTTGCCGAGTCCGAACGGTTAAATGAGAAGCACTTTTTCATGACAAGTATACCCTTGGAGTACCTCGTGGCATGATGGTTAGTGCGTAGGACTGTCATGCCGAAGGTATGGGTTCGATTCCCCGCCGTGCCACCTAAAAAAAAACAAATGTTTTATCCGAGGTACTGCCTCTTGCGAGGAACTAACAAATCCTCCAAGAGTATACTTGTCATAAATAAGTGCTGCTCACTTAGCCGTTCGGACTCGGCAAAAAACTGTAGGTCCCCTCCATTCCTCCCAACAACACGCACACAGGAATGGTTGAGAGTTGTAAGTCACTAGGCCCTGGTTCTCCACGAGCTGTTGCGCCACCCAATTTATTTTTTATTTTATACTCTTGGAGGATTTGTCAGTTCCTCGCAAAGAGGCAGTACCTGAGATAAAACATTTCTATATTTAGGTGGCACGGCTAGGAATCGAACCCACACCTTCAGCATGAGAGTTCTACGCACTAACCATCATGCCACGAGGTTTTAATATAGGCAATGCAATTAGTGGGTAAAGTGCGGAAACTTTCTTGAAATTATGTCCTTCATCAATTGTATGTGCATAATATTCCTTAAATAACATTTTCTGTTTTAGACTTTTAATTGAACACAAAGAGAATATTATTCCAATTCGATTAACACCAAAATCTACTCAAGTGCTATGTTGCTACTCTGATGTCATAAATATAACATCCTTTATTCAATGCGATGACTGATTCCATATTAGGATCATTAAATCTCTGATTTAACTCTCTCCCTCTATTTCAGGCGTCAATATACTGTCTTATTCCATAAATGTTACTATATGTAGGATATGACCCTTTTGCGTGTGACTCAATCTTAATAAAGACTCACGTACACATTTAACATATACATTTTCTCTTTAAGTTGTAAACATCTGGGATTCTGGTTCATTTTATTTACGAAAATCAGTTAGTCACGTTTCACAAAATCTACACCCGATTTATTTATATGTAGGTACCTATAGGTATTATATTACCATCACCTGGTCTTTTCATCTCCATCAAAGTTAAATAACAACTTCGATACATACTCGAGTGGTCAGGATTAAAGTAGATTTAATTTATAAAAAAAGAGAACTTTCTTAATAACTTATAGGTACTAACCAAGAGTATAGGCTGATTTTAGGCTCCATAATCTAAAGGGATCCACATTAAATATATTTTAATAACAAATTCTATGGTAACCCTCTCTTCAAGGAAGATGTTCGATTGTGTTAAGGATTTAACTGTGATTCAAATGCGGATCCAGAGTAGAAGTCGAAGGACATTTTGAAATTTTAACCAAACCTTCTCAGCCTTACGATTATTGGCTCTATTCATAGCCCAAAAAAGTGGTTTTTAACTAGGTGTCTTAACCTTTGTACATCTGCATCCTGTATATCGACATCATCTGGGATAGATTTGCTTCAGATTTGGTATAACAAGGCAAATATTACCATCTGCTACGATCCATAGAACGCTGCTTCAGTCATCCAGATCAAGCGCCTTGGTATCCGTGGTATATTGGTCTCTAAACTTGTGCATATGGTATTTAGTTTTTAAAATTAGAAGAGGTGTCATAATTAGAAGAGGTGATAAAGCGGCAAGCCGCATCATCTCATCCTTTGCGCTCCCCAGAATGTGGGGAGGCTCGTTAGAGCCAGGAGGGGAAGGTAGGGCGTTAGGTGGTAGCTTAGGTGTGGGAGGCCTCCCTGACCCATCCCGAATTCTGAATAAAATTTAGGGCGTTCTTTAGTGATAACACAGAGATGTAGCAAAGTTCGTTGAAAAAGCTCTCCGAGGACTGATTTTCTAGTTCTGGCTAGGCCAGGGGATTCACAGAGGAAGTGAGGTAAGTCCTCTACCGCTTCTTCATCTTGACACCCTCTACATAAGTCCTATGAGCAAATGTTCATTCTGCTTATGTGGGTTCTCATTGAGTTGTGGCCTTGTGGCCCGTTAGGACTCCAACTAGGAGCGATAATTGAGGCCTGTTTGTTTCAAGTTAGTAGGTATTCTGTTTTTTTGCAACGAAATACTCGATCATAGATTCCTTGAAACCCGCAGGTGTCGATTGATGACCATCTGGCATCTGCAGCTTCAAGGAAACTGATGGATTCTACTTTTTTCTTGCTCGAGTGGCAATTGCACTGAGACTCGGATCAAGAGATGACCCGTTTTTGGCCAGCTCGTCTACCATTTTATTCCGGTATATATCCCTTTATCCTGGGACTCATCGTTGGATAACTGTGTTCGTTGAATTTAGTGCTCTTAACTGATTCTGGCAACTTTGTATCAGTTAAGATTTAATGTGATTGAGGAAATGGCTTTAATTGCCGCCTAGCTATCTTGCTACTTCGCGCGAGGAAAGATGTTTTGCGGCTTCCCAAAACATTTTGGAATACACTGCAATACTTTGGAATCCTTATAGATCTGTTTATTGATGGTTTATCTAAGTATATACTTACTTACTTTAGATGGCGCTTACAGTCCAGGGTGGACTACGGCCTCAGCCAACAAGCCCCTCCAGCCAGCTAGCTGCCTCCAGTTACGCACTCCAAGTTGGTTGAGGTTGTTCTCCACTTGTGTGCGCCACCTAAGGTGGGGTCTTTCTCTGCTGCGTAGACCATCAGGGGTAGATTCGAAGACTCGTCGGGCTGGTGCGTCGGTGTTCATACGCTCCACGTGTCCCAGCCATCTCAGCCGCTGTATTTTCAGTTTTTTGACCAGGTCGACGTCGCTGTAAAGCCCGTAAAGCTCGTTGTTAAATCTTCTCCTCGATACTCCATCGATACATACTGGACCGAAGATCACCCGAAGAATTTTCCTTTTAAAGCACCCAAGCAGATTCTCATCCGTTTTTGACAGGGTCTATGCTTCTGCCCCATAAAGCAGGACCGGGATGATAAGGGTCTAATATAAGGTTTCCTTGGTTCATTGAGAGAGGGTTTCACTACTAAAATACCTTCTTAGCCCGAAGAAACAGCGGTTGGCAAGAGTAATTCTTCGTTTGATCTCTGCACTGATGTCATTTTGCGATAGAATAGTGGAGCCCAAGTAGACAAAGTCCTTGACGACTTCGAAGTTGTACCTATCCATCGTGACGTTTTGTCCGAGTCGACGATGTTGAGATTCCTTTCTCGATGATAGAATATACTTCTTCTTGTCGTCATTAACAGCCAAACCCATTTTCGCCGCCTCCGATTCAATACTTGCAAACGCGCCGGTATTAGCTCGCTTCGTTCTCCCAACGATGTCAATATCCCTTTGTGTATATTGAGGTGTGGGAATCGAGTGCTTGCTATGATGACATTTCGCCTCGCCGCAAAGTCAATCAGCCTGAGTCCGTTACCGGAAGTGTTGTCGTGCAGGCTGTGTCCTCTGACTATCGAACCAAAGATGCCCTCCTTTCCGATCTTGGCGTTGAAGTCACCAAGAATAATGACGTCGTACTTGGGGCACCTATCATAATGTATTCTCAAGGAGATCGTAGAATTCCTCCTTGGTTGAGTCATCTTTCTCTTCCGTTGGGGCATGTGCACAGATCAACGTGATGTTTTTGTATTTTGCCTTGATGCGGATTGGGACCAGGCGCTCGCTTACATTTCTGAAGCCTAACACTTCTTGCCTTAATCTTCCCCTTACCACAAAACAACACCCAAAAAGCCGCTGACCATGCTCCTTGCAGCACTCGCCGAAGTAGATGTCACACGAATTCATCCTTCGTATGCCCTCTCCATCTCATCGCACTTCCTGGATGGCTGTAATGTCAGCCTTTAGCCTATCCAGGCTCTCCACTGCAGATCCGAAATTCATTGTCCTTATTTCGTTTGCTGGGGTCGTCAACATTTTTTTATTTAATCGTATCACTTATAAGAACAAAATTGTATATCCCAGCAGAAAGCCATGTAAGCTAACGCTGTAGATTTTAAGTATTACTCTGTACATTTATGTAAGATTAATAAATAATAATAATAATAATAAAATCATCCATATCCGAGGCTTGTGGTCGTTTTGAAACCAGTTTGTTTTTCCGTGGTAGGGAAGTTACCCCGACGCACAACCCCCAACCTGGAGGACCAGACCCTTAATATAAATCCAAGGGTGGAGAGCCGGATAAACCGCTCCTTATAGGCCTGAGCTACGAATATGTCATAGTAGCCCATATAAGGTGCTCACTAAGTAGTTCAACCTTACTAGAACTGTAGACGCCACTGTTGATTCCATCTGGAGAATTCTTCCGCTGCCGCCTGGATACAGGAAAAGTGCCTTAGTGGGAACACTCCTCCCCCCTCTCTCGTTTGCTGCCCTCTAAAAACGTCCACAGGGATTGGAACACCATCTCCAGTTAAAGTTACAAGACACCCGCTGTTCACCACTTGGAGGTGAGAGTAGGAGTTGATAGACAGAGGTTCGCTTTGAAAGAAAAGCTTGTGGACGCTTTTGTCCTCTTGAATGCACCATGTCTACCCTTTGAACTTCCTAAGTATATGCGTAGTAATAAATGTCTTAGAACGTTAGAGTTGCTTCAAAGAGGGTTTTCCACTGAAATCTTCTAAGTCCAAAAAAGCAGCGATTGGCAATCGTATGCACTCAGCGTTTCCCAAGCCGCTGCCGATTCTAGATGAATATTAATGAAACTTGGCACACTTAAGATTTAGAGACGCTGAATTCATTGGTGCTGTCTATTTTTCTTTTCCACATGAAGGCTTCACAATTTGGGTCAGAACATGGTCAAATATTAAAATATTTAAAAAGGCTCTATCCCATTCAGGAAATTAATTAAGTTTATGTTTGAAATGTCTTAAAATTGTTGCTTGAAAAATCATTCGGCGGAAAAGTTGGTAGGCACAGCCTCCACGAAGGGACAAATGATAACAGCCTCCGATTAATAGACATTTCAGAAGTTCATAATTCGGTGATAAGAAGTACTAAAGGTTTCCACGGCTAAGAATCCACAAAATACCTGGCGCTCCCCAAAATGGTAGACGTGCGTACTTTTCGAGGGACAAACGTCGACTTTGACAATTTCCTAGTTGCGGCAAGGTTTAGAGTAGAGCTCACGATTTCAGGTGGACAGTTAATTACACGGGTATAATTGATACCCGTGTACCCGTGTTTATTTTTAATACGCGTGTAAATAATAATGTACGTGTATTTAAAAGAACGTTGCTTCTGTTTGATGATTGACCGACCAGACGACGACGCACGACAACGACTAAACTCTTGCCGTGGTTTTCAGTACCGTGGTCATTTAGCTCATCTCGCTGTATGGTATCGTCGTACTCATTTTCACGGGAATGTGTGTCGTGGCTTTCTCGCTATATAATCTCGCTTTGGTCTCGCCATGACATTTGGTTTTTTACATTTGGCATGCTTTGCCGTCATCTCGCTTTGGTCTGGCTATAGTCTCGCCAAAGTTATTTTTTCATAAATAAGTTTTTGACAAAAGGTTAAAATAATCTAAAACTGTGGTTTTTTAGTTCATATGTGGTTTTCTGTGTCGTGATCATTGTGTTCGTCTCAGTGTGGTCTCGCTGTGTTCATTTACACTGGAATCTGTGTCGTCGTTTCCTCGGTATGGTCTCGCCATGACATTTACGTGGTTTTGGGCATTTGGAATGTTTTGCCGTCATCTCGCTTTGGTCTCGCTATAGTCTCGCCAAGTTCTTATTTTCATCAATGAATTTTTGAAAACGGTTTAAAGTAGCTAAAATAAGTTGTTTTCAGTGTCGTAATCATTGTGCTCGTCTCACTGTGCTCTCGCTGTGTCTGTTTACACGGCTATCTGCGTCTTTGTTTTCTCGCTATAGTCTCGCTTTCGACTCGCCGTTTCATCTACATGTAGTTTTATCATTTTGCACGTCTTATCTTCGTCTCGATTTAGCCTCGTTTTAGTCTCGCCAAGGTTCGACTGGCCCAAGAAAACTGTTGACATTTATATCTGCCTGCCGACTGAACGTATCCCAAGCGGGTCAATGGAGTAAAAATCCAGATGAGAACCGTGAAGCTGGCCAAGCTACTGTCGTTCAAGACAGCTGTTGACTATCATTAAAAGAAAAGTCAACAAATTAAGCAAATTTTTCAAATAAGACCATAACTAGATAAAACTAAAACTACAAAGGAGAAAACCTAATGTAAGGCCGCAAGTGGGAAACCATGACAAGAAACCAAACCACGTGTAAACACTCTCGGCAAGGTGATGTCGATAAATTGTCATTATTGCCATCGTGCAGTTGTCATGATAAAACTTTGAAAGTTACATTATAACGGGTGATTTTTTAGCTGGTTTGGTTTTGGCAACACTGGTTTTGACAGCTGACGTGTGTTTAGTACCTTGTGTCACTGTCAAACAGCTTCAGTTTGGTTTGCAATTTAACCATGGATCGTCTTACAAATGAACAACGCTTGCAAATTTTTGGTGAATGGGCTCTTGGAAAGCTGGCCGAGGATCCGCTTTTTTATCGAAAAATTGTGTTCAGCGATGAGGCTCATTTTTGGTTGAATGGGTACGTAAATAAGCATAATTGCCGCATTTGGAGTGAAGATCAGCCAGAAGCATTGCAACAGCTACCAATGCATCCCGAAAAAGCCACTGTTTGGTGCGGTTTATGGGCCGGCGGCATTATTGGGCCATATTTCTTCAAAGATGATGCGAAACGCAGCGTTACTGTCAATGGTGAACGCTACCGAGCGATGATAACAAACTTTTTTTTGCCCGAAATGGAAGTTCTTGACTTGCATGATATGTGGTTTCAACAAGACGGTGCCACATGCCACACAGCACGCGAAACAATGGCGCAATTGCGAGGCGAGTTTGGTGAACAGTTAATTTCACGTTTCGGGCCGGTCAATTGGCCGCCTAGATCGTGCGATTTGACACCATTAGATTATTTTTTGTGGGGGTATGTCAAGGCTAATGTCTATAGGGACAAGCCCGCTTCGATTGACGCACTGGAAGCCAACATCCATGCATTCATTCGTGAGATACCGGCCGATATGTGTGAAAGAGTATGCCAAAATTGGACTCAGCGGATGGGCTACCTGAGACGCAGCCGCGGTCAAAAATTATCTTTAAACATTAAATTGCAAGGTTCAAACTATCGATTCAAATAAATATTTCATTCATTTTTTCGAATTTTTTGTGTTTTTTTTTTTTTTAAAGTTCTAAACCTCTTAAAAAATCACCCGTTACTACCTCGGAGTAAACTTTCATCTCACGAACGACCGGTGCTGCAGAACTATGTTAAAGAAGTGGCATACCAAAGTATGCGTCTTTTCTTTAACCTTAGTTAGCCTTAATGGAGAAGCGTGCGTTCTCCAACAACAATCTGATGAGCTTAGTAGCGATTCTAAGACTAAACACTACGCTATATAGCTTGTCGCTATAGATGCCGTCATTCAGTGATGAAAAAATGGTGAATGTCAACTTGATGTACCGTTTTTTTTTGTGTCCAAGATCTGTCGTACTGGTGGATAATAATTGGTAGATTGTACACTTTTCTGACCCAACCTAAAGTCACATTGGACCTATCAGGCTCCTGACAAACTCAAACGCTCACGTAATACGGGACAAAATATCTTGAAGACGACGTAAGAAATGCTCATGCCTCTGTAGCTGAGACAGTTCAGAGATTGTCTTTTCTTGAGAATCCGGCAAATATATGGTTTCATTCATCACGCATATAGTTTCCTCTGGCTATATCGATAACAGCTAATTGAATATATATTATCAGTTATATAACATTTCATTTTCAATAAAGTCATATACAAACAGTGACACATTAACACTTAGCTGAAACACCATATGCCCCCCAAAACCTAACGTCTATATAGCTTCGGCTTGGATGAAAGCAACAAACAATAATAAACACAACCTTATCATAATAATCACAAGTCAATGAAAACCAATCGAATTGAATCTATCTTGTGGGTGTAGGTATGTATTGAGGAACCTAATCTCAGTTTTATTTTATTAATTGTTTTGACCCAAACAATATACAAATTAGGTCATGAATTTTGTGCTTTATATCTAAAGTTTCTCAATAAATCTCTCTTATTAAAAAGCTAGGTGAGTAATAACCCCAATTACGGTGTAGATGGAACTGATAAAAAACAAATAAATTGACTATCATTTCCTATCCCTTAGTTATAGGTATTTTATATTCTCTGTGTTGGTTAGATACTTCTTGAAATGCTTCCACTCTCACTTCCATTGGGGTATATTTATCTCTTATCGCTATTAAGTCCTTTGTCAAAGAGTTTTTTGTTTATAGTCTGTCAACGAGGAGAGTAGATAGATATACATAATTAAAATCAATAAATAATCAATTTTTTTCTTCTTCTTCTTCTATAATTACAGTGGGGTCTATAACGTTTTCGTCAACGATAAACTCATCCATAGCTATAACAGCAATGGAAGCTTTGGTGAATTGGCGCTCTTGTACAATATGCCCAGGTAAGAGAATATATACGAAGACGATATAAAAATGAACAAAAGAAAATGTTTTAAAGAGAGAGGAAAAGAGTGGGAGGAAGAGGTTGAAGGCATAAGGTGTTTTTTACTTTGAATTATTTTGTGTGTGTGAATTCACGTGGAAAACGAAAACTACATTTTGAATCCTTTATGAATTCAGTCAGGCAGACACACATCACAGCAACAGTGTGACCATTTTTTGCTTTTTATAATATTACATTTACATTTTTATTATTTTGTGTGTTTTATGTATTGTTACTTGGGAGAAGTGTAGGTATCCCATAATGAAACCCATAATACCACACTATAGGCATTCGTAAAAAATCCTTTCGCAGAATTATAGTAGGTAATAGATAAAACGTAACTACTTATTTACTTACTTACTTAAGGTGGCGCTACAGTCCGGAGGGCCTCAACCAACAAGCTTCTTAAAGCCGGCCTGGTTTCTAATTTCTGTCCACCTCTACTGCGCTGTCCACGGGTTTGGATTCAGATACTTTTATTGATGTCCATTCGTTCTAGGTGACGCAGCCATCTCAGTCGTTGGCTTTTAACTTTTATGGCTAGGTCGGTGTCGCTGCGCAACCCCTACAGTTCGTTGTTGTATCTTCTTCTCTTCTTCATCCCCCATCTATGCAGACGGGACCAAAAATCACCCGGAGAATTTTCCTCTCAAAACAGCCTAACGCGTTCTCATCCACAGTTAACAGTGTCCATGCATCTGCACCATATATCAGGACCGGGATGATAAGCATCTTATACAGGGACAGTTTAGTTGCTAGAGAGAGGGCTTTGCTCCTCAATTGTGTTCTTAGCCCAAAGAAACAGCTATTAGGAAGAGTAATTCTTCGTTTGATCTCAGCACTGGTATCGTTCGCTGAGTTTATAGCGGACCCTAGGTAGTGAAAGTCTTTGACTACCTCAAAAATAAAGCTGTCTATAGTGACATTCTGTCCGAGACGTGTCGATGTTGGGTGTTCTTTCTTGTTGACAGCATATATTTCGCTTTCATTCACTGTTAAACTCACCCTCTGTCTCAATACTCACAAAAGCACCACTGACATCACCCTTTGTTCATCCGATTATGTCAATGTCGTCAGCGTAAGCGAGTAATTGGACGGTTTTTTGATAGATTGTGCCTCTAGTGTTGACGTGAGAGTTTTGCACTATTCTTTCAAGAACGATGTTGAAGACAGCGTGTCGCCTTGCCTTTAACCTTTTTTCACATCAAAGGTGGCGGTGAGGTCTTTGCCGACCTTGATGGAGCAACGTGCATTTTCCATCGTCATCCTGCACAAATGGACGAGTTTGGGAGGGATGCCAAAACTAGACATTGCTCTATATAGCTCGTCTCTATAAATGCTGTCATACGCATACGCATCGATGAGAAGGTGGTTGGTATCGATTTGAAACTCCTGGGGTTTCCCAAGATCTGCCGTGGTGCGAATATTTGGTCGATGGTGGACCTTCCTGGCCTAAAGCCACAATGATTATATACCTATCAGGTTTTGACGAATGGCTTCAGGCGTTCACAAAGTACGGCAAAGAAGATCTTGTAGGTGATACTAAGAAGACTGATGCCTCTGTAGTTGGTGCAGTCCAGAGGATCGCCTTTCTTGAAGATCGGGCAAACAGTGCTGAGGTTCCGCTCATCGGGCATGCTTTCCTCCGACCATATTTTGCAGATGATCTGGTGCTTACTTCTAACCAATTCATCGCTAGCCGCTTTGAATAGCTCAGCCGCAAGCCCATCAGCCCCAGCAGCTTTATTGGCCTTAAGTTTAGATATAGATATCTTTACTTCGTCGAGATTGGGTGGACGGAATTGTTGGCCTACGTCGCGTCGTCCAGGTTAAATGGTGCAATCTGCATTGTAGTGGAATGTGGTTCGTCATCGCCGTTATAAAATTTGCAGAAATTATTTTTCCATATCCTCAGCACCGACTGCGATTCTACTACGATGTTCCCTGATCATTCTTGCAGGCTTCGGTTTGGACCTTGTTGGTAAAACTTCCGAACTTCATTCCTGCAATGGCATCCCTCTATCTCCTCGATCGCGCGCTTCTCATGCTCTTTCTTTTTTCTTCTAAGAAGCTTGTGTTTCTCTCTCTTCTTCTGCTCGTAGAGCTCGCGAGCAGCTCTGGCCTTTTATGCAGCATCGCGTCACTTTTTATGCCTGTTGCTTGGCTACATGTACCGGCCGGAATTCTTTATCGAACCAGGGGTTCCGCTATGGTGGATGTGCGAGGCAAAGCACGTCAGAGGCGGTATCTCTGATGGTATCCTGGTAATTCTTCCACTGTTTCTCGAAAAAACGTAACTCCAAGGCGTTCAAAATAGTGCACTCACTCTGTTTCGCGGTATTCGTCTTCTTCTCTTTTTTTTTCTTCTGAGAAAGGAAAGCATAAAGGAAGACTTAGCTCCAGTTTTGCTCGCTGGCCAGCATCTTTTCGACTTTGCTGTCTGGCATGGTGGTGACGATACTTCGATCCAGAACTTGTCTATCGGATTTCCATCCGATGCAGGCGAAGAAATATGCTCCACATTGTCTGCTGAAGAGTACATATACTGGCAGACTGGACTATTTATTTTGCTGATATTGGGGAAGAAAACTTTTAAATATCTGTGTCCATTGATGCCGTGTTACCGTTCTTTATAATCAGCCACGTTACTGATCAGCCCTGCTGTCCATATTCCTCTGCTTTTTGAGGCTCAACACCACTTCTGCGTCATGAGCTCCTTCGTCTCGTCAGTTGCCTCTTCCATTCCAATTTTCTCCTTTCTTCCTTTCTACTGCTAGGAGATCGATGGGAGATACTCCTGTGACTACAAGTATTGCTGGTTCTGACACCGCTCGCTAAGAGCTAGCTACGCGTAGAGCTTCATGTCCTTGCACTGCCACCATCTGTTTCCGTTACTTCTCCTTTCGAGTGTATCTGTCGGTGAGTAACTATTTGACGTGGTAGATAACCTCACCGTGTTTCCGTCCATTCCAATACTTCTTTCTTCTGCTTTCTGAGCTCTAACGCTCTTGCCAATTTTGCTTCGTGAGCTCCTTTGCCTCATCAGTTACTGCTTCCATTCCAAATTCCATATTTTTTTTGTAGAGGAAATTCCTTTCTGCCGCTAGAAAATCGATGGGAGTTACTCCTGTGAAGATTCGCTTGGTGTTGAGCCTCAGTCCCAAATACTTCTACGTATCCTTACTTCGTATAACTTCAGGGCCGATGTCGAAGTCGGTTTTTGTAGGAATCCTATTTTTCGTCAATAGGACTATCTCTGTTTTCTCCTCTGTTGCTAACCTGAGACAGTTTTCACTAAACCTAGAAGTTTGCTCGTCGCATGATCTGACATGATCATTGTGCTCTTTCGGCTTTTTCAGCTATCACCGCGGTGATTTCTTCAGCGTATCGTACCAGGAGGATGCCTTCGGGAATATCTATGGGGAGGATGTCATCTTAAGAGATATTCCAAAGGTATAGTCCTTAGATCGAGCTTTGTGCTTCTCCAGATGTTATTACCTTCCTTCGTAGGATTTCTGTGGTTTCGTAGATAAGCTCCCGATATTTGAGATAGTTCTTCACCACCTGCAAGGTTGGAATGTTGAACCTTGAGTCGTGGGCGTTCAGCATTTCACGTTCCGAAGCTATGATGGAGAATCCGGGTCTCCAAACGTTTTTTCTTCAACCTCTTGGGGACGACGCCTTCCTGGAGGCAGCTGTTCTAAATGTGCGTGGAGCAAAAGATTATGACATGTTTAAGTAGTCACTTTCATCACTTCTAAGGGGACTCCGTTTGTGCCGGGGGCTTTGCAGTGACTGTACGGTTGTTCTCAACTCTTCTTCGCAATAAGCTGGTTTCGTTGGGCCGGATTGGCGTGCGTCGGGCGTGGGGGGTCTGACAAGATGAGTTGAAATGAGCTTGTATACAAAGGTCTCCATCTTTTCTTCCTTGAGGACAGGCGGTGTTGTTTGAGCTCCGAATTTCCGCATTGCAATCTTGAAGCCCAGTCCTTAGAGGTCGCTGTTCGTGTTCACGTCTCGGTGAAAATCTTCCCATTTCTGCTTCTTGCGCGAGTTGATGGCCCTCTTGAGCTTCGATCTTTTGATTCTGAACTCCGCTAATGCATAGTCAAAACCTCGGGGATGGATAGCAATTATTGCCTTTCATCCACCAGACAATATCGCCATTGCCGAAGTATTTCCATTGGGAATATTTTCAAGACAATAAATGAGGCCGTGAGCGCAAAAGTGGTGTTACCCATTTATTCGCATTTCTGATATTTTTGTCTCGTATTTTTACGTTTGTGCATAAAAATGCATCAAAGCTAAAATTTAAAATTCTCAAATATCTAAGCTTTCCAAATATGTGACTTATGCCCCTTAAATCTCGAATAAAACAGAATTTAAGAGCGATTAAAGATGAAAAATGTTATCTAAAAAAAAGTGGGTTACACCACTTTTGCACCCACAGCCTCAAATAGCATTGAGTGAGTTGAGAAAGGGTGGATGTTGAAATGATGCGTCTGAATAAAGGCTATGTCCTGGGTTGATTGCCGTTAGTTGCCACAGACCTGGGATTTCAGAAAATCGCACAACAAAAAGTCTAACGGGGTCCGATCGCATAATTCTATAGTGGCCACCTCTGCTATAATTAACCCTATACACAAATCGTGTTTGCAGAATTTCTTTTGTGGTATCAGCTATGTGACACGTAGAGTTGTCCTGTGTGAACGACTCATCCATATCATTCCATTTGGACCAAAAGAAATTGTTTATCCTCGATCGGTAGAGGTCTCCGTTGGCAAAACTGACTGCCTCGGGCACGCATGCACACTCTAGCTCTTTACCTAAAAGCAATACTATATCGCTCTCTCGTTCATTTACAAACGTCAAAATCAGTATTGTGTGAGAGTTATCATATTGACATGTGCTCATTAAATTGTGAATTTTAGGGTTTGTTTCACAATGTTTGAATAAAGTTCTGATTAGATATCCGACACATAAATATTAGCACAGGGTAATAAGTCCACAGAAGAAAAATTCACAATTATTGTCTTATGACCCACCTGATTAAGTTGTCAATGCAGAAACAATTTTTTATTTGTGAACATATGACCCTGCCTAGGAATTTATGTGTCGTATAACTAATCAGAACTTTACTCAGAGAATGTGAAACGAACTCCGACATTGTAGTTACTAAAATTACACTTTAAGTACTAACATTCGGCATGAACTTCATTTTTGTTTTGCAATTTGGCAACAGTTCCCACACATAATAGTTCCAATGATAGCTGTCACTTTTGACGTTGACAGATTCGTGAAGTTGCCTTTTTTACGGGCAGTGGTGATGTTTTGCAACAGATCCTGCATTTCGTTGACGAACAGGTGTTGGCCGATTGTTCGCAGAACCGGTCGACTTGAATTTGGCCCAAGAAACGTTGAACAGCCGACTGAGAAGGACGACGTTGTAATCTGTCAAACAGGTGCGCATCATTGCCACAAGAGGACACCTGTTTTGATAATAAAGTTTTATCATTTGCACGCATTCCTCTTGCAATGGTGATTTGGCACCAGCGACTGATTTTTAAACAACATGGCTGCCACAGACTGTCAATATCTATCCGTCTCTTGTGAGAAATCCCTTTAGATGCAGTCACTAGACTTAACATTTTAGCCTTGAGCGATTATTTCTCGAGAATCCCACTGGAGCGGACATTTTTCAAAATAAGTGAAATTGAAAAAAGTAAAAATAAAATAGTATAAATGTTATCAAAAAAAAAAAAAAAACTGAAATTTGCAAACACTGTGCCTTAATATTACCTCTCTTTCTCTCTTAATATATTAAAAATTCGTAAAGCTTTAATAGTATTTTAGTATGGCTGTCCATGTCTACACAAAGCCGTAGTCGTGGTTCTCCTCAATAACTTTCTTCTATTTTTTTCTTTTTTTAAATTTTCGTTTTTCATCATAAATGTATTGCTTAAAATAGAGCTGCTTCCATACAAGCAGAAACAGAAGGAAGACTATGGGCAATGGACCGTCAAACGTTCCGTCGTATCCTGCTAAAATCAGCATTTAAAAAGCGAAAAATGTATGAAACACTGCTGGACAGTGTTCCCATGTTAAAGGCACTACAGGTAAATATACATACATACATACATACATATATCACACAATGGATGGTTATGTGTGCATTGGCATATATAAATAGCTTTTCCTTTGTAAATCACAGCATAGATTTACTACAAACACATTTATAAATACAACACTTTCACACTTATACACACATACAAGCTCACAATCTAAATCTATTCTATTTGTCGTTTTAGAGTTACGAACGAATGAACTTAGCTGACGCTCTTATCACAAAGCATTACAAAAAAGACGAAAGAGTTATTAAGCAGGGTAAGTTGTTATTGTTGTTGTTGTGTATTGTTGTGGAAAGAACAAATGTTACAGATAAATGGAGACTATTAAGAATATATATGTTTATGGGGGACAGGTGGGCGGTGTTAAACTATCTGGATAAATTAATATATTATGTGTGTCGAAATGAAATATGAGGCTGGTCAACTTTGTCAAGAGTTTGTTTTTACTTAAGTGGTCAAAAGAAATTGAGATGTTGTTTATGATCATTTAATTGGGCCTTGAAGCTTTATTGAAAATTGGTATGAAATATATTAAAGTTAGAAGTTGTTTGATTAAAGATGCGCGCTTAGCAAGAAGGGTTTTCCTATACGGACGGGTCGATTTTGACAGTCTGTGGCGGCCATATTGGTTTGATGGCGTCTGTAAAATCTGTTGTATTATTCAGTCACGTATGCCAAATCACCATGGCATTGTGACACGATTAAACAACACGGTTAAATGGGCACGTTCCGATGGTTATTCTCAGTTCTCCGGATAGCTTTGTGTTGTTGTAATCCCTTGTTAAAAAACAGCTGATGACCGCTGACCCAACAACAACTCAAGTTATCTCAAAATTTTTGGGATAACTAGATAGCATAGCGAAATAAACATTGGAACGCGAGGAATGATAAAGCTTTATTTTCAAAATGGGTGTTGTCTGTTGTCTTGTGGAATCGATTCGCACATATTTGACGGATTACATGGCCGTTCTTCCCAGTCGACGTTTGACGTTTGGTGACCAAATCTAAGTCGACCGGTTGTGTGAACAATCAGCAAACAACCGTATGTCAATCAAGCGCAAGATCTGCCCTCTGCGCAAAACGTCGTCGCCTTCTATGAGAGTGTGCGGGAGAACCCGCATATGTAGGTATGTGGGCTTTAGGCTTGAAAAAAATTGAAGTAGTAACATTATTTTAAATCAACTGTACTTCTATAAAAAAAAATATTTGTTCTAAAGTGGGCTCAAGGTCAATTGATTGTAATTTTTGCGGATGATATGAAGATTTTCAAAAGCGTCAAATCTGTGAGTGATCGTTTACTTTTGCAAGAAGATATTAACAGTTTTGTTATTTGGTGTAGTAAAAACGGTCTAAATCTCAACCCTATTAAATGTCAGGCGATAATTTTTTCTAAAAAAAAAAGTTCCTAGTACATTTGATTATGAAATATCGCAGCACACATTGCGTCGTGTTGATAGTTTTAAAGACCTAGGGGTTCATTTTACTTTTAATCTTGATTTTACGAAGCATATCAATTTAATAGTCAACAAGGCAAACTCTATGTTAGGGTTTGTTAAACGTTGGTCTAAGGAATTTCAGGATCCTTATGTTACCCTCGCTCTCTTCAACAGTCTTGTTCGCCCTCATCTTGAATACGCATCACAGGTATGGACTCCTTTTTACGATGTCCATAAGAATAGACTAGAAGTACAGCGTAATTTTATACGTTTCGCCTTGTAAGGACTACCGTGGTCCGATCCTTATAATCTTCCTCCTTACGAACACCGGATTAAGCTTCTTCAGATTCAAACTTTAGCTCAAAGGAGAATTAATAATGATATTGTATTTATTCATCAACTTTTAACGGGCGTTATTGATGCACCTGATTTATTATCTTGTACTAGCCTTAATTACCGTGGTGGAGGTCACAACACTCGTAGTCTAGAACTAATGCATATATCTCAACACCGTACCAATTACGGAATGCATGAGCCTTTTACCCATATGTGCAACATTCTGAATTTGAACTCTAATTTTTTTGATTTTAATATAAGTAAGGATAGACTCAAAGCTTCATTGAAGACCAGTGTACCACGCTCCTAAATGTTTGTAATTTTTAATTTTTTCAATGTCATTTTATTTGTTATTTTATAATTATTGTTTTTAATTTTATTTTGTAAAGTGTATCTTTTAAGTAGTTTGTTGCTTACTAACTACTAACACTACACTAAGTGATGAGCCTGATAAGCACTTAATTTGTGTTTGGCAATTCTTTGGTCGCAAGATGTTGCTTGTACTAAGCTCTCTTCGGCAAAGATCTGATAGTGTAACAAAAAAAAAAAAAAATTGTAGTTTATTTTTTGAGTTGTGACGTTTCGGATGTGTTTACACCCTTCTTCTGTATTTCAATCGTTCAGCACAGATAAGACTCCACACGTCAGCAGCATCGCAACACCTAAATTCTGCATGAGCGATTGAAAGTTTTTCTATAGCGGAGGTAACGTGAATTGGCCAACTTACTTACTTGCTTAAGGTGGCGCTACAGTCCAGGGTAGACCAGGGCCTCAACCAACAAGCTTTTTCCAGCCGACTCGCTTCCTAGCTAGCTTTCTCAGTTTTGCACGCCGGGTTGGTTGAGGTCCTCTTCCACTTGCGTGCGCCACCTTTTTCGCTGTCCCCCTCTTCTGCGCTGTCCCACGGGATCGGATTCAAAGATTTTCCGGGCCGGAGCATTGGTGCCCATTCGCTCCATCTTAGTCGTTGGCTTTTCACTTTTGTGGCTAGGTGGGTGTCGCTGTACAGCCCAAACAGTTCGTTGTTGTCTCTTCTTCTCCATTCCCAATATATGCAGACAGACCAAAAATCACCCGGAGAATTTTCCTCTCAAAACAGCCTAACGCGTTCTCATCCACCGTTATAGCAGTGTCCATGCCTCTGCACCATACATCAGTACCGGGATGATAAGCGTCTTATACAGGGACAGTTTAGTTGCTCGAGAGAGGGCTTTGCTTCTCGATTGCCTTCTTAGCCCAAAGAAACAGCGATTAGCAAGAGTAATCCTTCGTTTGATCTCAGCACTGGTATCGTTCGCTGAGTTTATAGCGGATCCTAGGTAGACAAAGTCTCACCACCTCAAAATTATAGCTGTCTAGTGACGTTCTGTCCGAGACGTCGGTGTTGGATGTCCTTTCTTGTTGACAGCATATATTTCGTTTTGCTTTCATTCGCCGTTAAACCCATCTTCTTGGTTTCCTTCTCGATACTCACGAAAGCACCACTGACACCTCGCTTTGTTCGTCCGATAATGTCAATATCATCAACGTAAGCGAGTAATTGGACGGACTTTTGAAAGATTGTGCCTCTAGTGTTGACGTGAGAGTTTTGCACTATTATAAGAAGGTTTTATAATACAAATTCTATATACTACTGAAATAAATCAGCCAAGTAGAAGACTTAGCATTAAGGATTGGACTTGTTGAATTATTGATTCAAAATAGCTTTTTATGGCCTTTAGTCCTATAAATTGGCGTTTCGTTCTATTCTTTTAAGAACGATGTTGAAGAAGTCGCATGACAGCGCGTCGCCTTGCCTAAAGTCGTTTTTGACATCAAAGGTGTCGTTGAGGTCTTTGCCGACCTTGATGGAGCAGCGTGCATTCTCCATCGTCATCCTGCACAAACGAACGAGTTTGGCAGGAATGCCAAAACTATACATTCGTCTATATAGCTCGTCTCTATAGATACTGTCATACGCGGCCCTGAAATCAATGAAAAGGTGGTGGGTATCGATTTGAAACTCCTGGGTTTTTCCAAGATCTGCCGTAGTGCGAATATTTGGTCGATGGTGGACTTCCCTGGCCTAAAGCCACACTGATATGGACCTATCAGGTTATTGACGAATGGCTTCAGGCGTTCACAAAGTACGGCAGAGTAGATCTTATGCCTCTGTAGTTGGTGCTGTCCAGAGGATCGCCTTTCTTGAGGTATGTCACTGATCAAATGACGTCATATCTAGACAACTGTTAGAATGCGTTTACAAATACGAAGATGGCTAAACTATTTACACAATAACTAGCTCTCATTAAATTTTAAAAGTCTTTTTTGTTTAGCCACTCCCGTCAAGAACAGCTAATATTTTGTTGTTAGAATAATTGTTTACCTCATCCATAATGCCTTTTCACTTTTTCTCATTCAAATCGCATGTGCGAGGGAAACAACCTCTTATTTTTTGTATCCAGGGATGTGAGGCAACTCAGTTAAACTAAAATATCCCTTTTCTATATTGGAATTGAAGAATTTTAAATGTCTGATAAAATTTAGAAGGAGTTTAGATACAAAAATGTTTAGTGTTTGTTTATGAAATCGGCCATTAGTGTTAAATGTAGTACCTTGTACGTATATTCAATTCTGTACATGACTTGTTAATGAATAATATTAAAAATAATAATAATAATAATAATATTTTGGTTTATTATAGGTGATGTTGCTGACGGCATGTACTTCATCGAATTGGGCAAAGTTTCTGTTCGAATAGAACAAGATGGCGGTGAAGTTGAGGTATCACAACTAAGCAAAGGTCAATACTTTGGTGAATTGGCTTTGGTTACACATCGACCCAGGGCAGCATCTGTTTATGCTATCGATGACATCAAAGTTGCATGTAAGTAGATATTTTATAAATTATAAATTCTCTTATAATATTCGCTTTGAAAAAGTATAGCTTTAATTGTAATGTGTGACACGTTTACGCATTTTGTTCATTATTTATATACCTAAAGTTATTTTTATTTTATCGTATTTTGCTGTAGGTACACATCTAGTGTGTATATTAGAATTTCTTGACCCTATACTACAATTCCATACCTAAATTAAATACATAACTTCATCCACATAATCACTCACTCCATATTTCACATAGCTTATTATTTTTTAAGGTTTTTTTTTTATTATTCAAGCTTTAGTCGGTATCGATTTAAATTATACATATATATTTTTTGTATTATTCCCTTACTTTTTTCTTTTAATTTACATATATTTTTTATTTAATTTAAACCCCTCTGTAGTTTTAGAGACTGGATGCTTTGAGCGACTTTTGGGCAAATGTATTAACTTAATTAAACGTGGTATTCGCGAATATCCTTACATTGACGATGAATTACGCTTGGATATTGCAAATAACAAAATATAAGACAAACAAGACAGTCATTTAGAATTAAGTTTTAACAATACATAATTGACAAATAATGCTTAATTTTAAAGTTTTTTTTTAATAATTTAATATTCCCAGTAGAATTTAATTTATTTTTTTATCATGACCAATTTAAACCAATAAACCAAAAAACACTCATGACATACAATTATATTTACAAGGAATACAAGCTTTTAATTTTTAAAATTTTTATTTATTATTATAATAATTGCTATTACATAAATATTATTTAGGTATAAAGTTAGCTTGCTTATTTAAGCATAAGCGATTAAACATAAAAGGTTATTGAATAGACCGGAAAATGATGGGTATAACGTATAAAGGAACAATTAGGTGCAGGGGTTTTTATTATTGAATAAGTTTGTTTGCCCCATAAGCATGCTTAAAACCGAAAATTCTATCAAATTCACTCATGCATTTCGAAGAGAATGGTCACACTGGCCACTTTTCAATATATTTGGTATAACTAGGAAACTAAGCATAGTTCGACAAATTTACACTTAAAACTTTTTGTTCAAAACTATATTTTCTATTGTAGTACCTCGTGGCAGGATGGTTAGTGCGTAGGACTGTCATGCCGAAGGTGTTGGTTCGATTTCCAGCCGTGCCACCTAAAAACAGAAATGTTTTATCCGAGGTACTGCCTCTTGCGAGGAACTGACAAATCCTCCAAGAGTATACTTGTCATGAAAAAGTGCTTCTCATTTAGCCGTTCGGACTCTGCAAAAAACTGTAGGTCCCCTCCATTCCTGCCAAACAACACGCACACAGGAATGGTTGAGAGTTGTAAGTCATTAGGCCCTGGTTCTCCACGAGCTGTTGCGCCACCCAATTTATTTTTATATTTTCTATTGAAATGGATTATTTGAAAAATTTTATTAAAAAAAATTAAGCAGGAAAATTTAACATAAATCAGCCTGAGAAAATAAAAAAAAAATAACAATTTCTAAATATTTTATTCAGAGATCGAAAATAACAGTTGACCTTTATTTTCAATTTGTTTCTCACTGAGAGATATTTAATTCGTCAAATTTCATTTTGGTCTCAGTCTGAGATTTATTTTTAAAAATTATTTTTGTAGGTCTTTTGGTAAGATTTACCATTTAACTTCCAGAATAACTCATATCTACTGACTTTTTTTCTAAAAAAATAAAAGGAAACGATCAACCTAAAACTGTTTCCATGGAAAATAAACCAAAAATGGTATTTTCTCTCTAAGAAAAAGTAGATATAAAATCTGTGTTGTTTGGAATATTTCAGATAATTCAGAACTCAGTAGACTCAAATCGTCATCAACATTTATAAAAGAAGAGATATTACGATAACGACACCGCAGATACCGTCTAAACGTGGCTTTCAGTGCTATTGTGTTCATTGTGTTAATCTCGATTTTTTCTCGCCGTCCCCGTTTACACGTGTCGTGGTTTTCTCGCTATGGTCTTGATTTGGTCTCTCCGTGATATTTACACGTGTTTTTTGGCATTTAGACTGTTTTTCCATCATCATTTGGTCTCGCTATAGCCTTGCCAGAACTTTTTTTTTCAAAATTATTTTTTTCAAATAGGTTACAATAAGCTAAAAACATGGTTAAAAATTCCAAACATGGTTTAATGTTTCATGGTCATTTTGTTAATCTCGCTTTTGTCTTGCCGTACCCGTTTACATGGCTATCTGTGTCGTGGTTTTCTCGCTATGTTCTCGCTTTGGTCTCGCCGTGATATTTACACGTGGTTTTTGTCATTTAGAATGTTTTTTCATCATCTCCCTTTGGCCTCGCTATAGTCTCGCCAAAACTCTTTTTTTCAAAATCATTTTTAAGATAGGTTACAATAAGCTAAGCCCGTGGTTAAAAATTCCAAACGTGGTTTTATGTTTCATTTACACGGCTACCTGTATCGTGGATTTCTCGCAACAGTCTCTCGCAATAATCACGCCGTGAAATTAACACTTGGTTTTTGTCATTGTTCGCGTCTTATCATCGTGTCGCTTTTATGTTACCAAAGTCCGACTACTATAGCAATTAGAGTTTTATTTTAGCTACAAGCTGCTGACAACAATATGAAAACCTACAGTGTTGTTACAAAGTATTGTACCACATACATATATATCAGGTGCCTGACTGGCAAAAGAAAACTATTAACAATGACAATTGACACCTTACTGCCGACTGAATATACATACCTTAAGTGGGTCAACGGAGTTGCGTAAGTGCCACAGAGGCCCCAAAGAAGGAGTCAAAATCCAAATAAGAACCCGTTGGCTAGCCAACGCACAATCTTTCAAGAAAACTGTTGACTAACCTTAAAAGATCTCTTTAAGCTAATTTTTCAAATAAGACCATAACGAGATGAAATTATAACCATAAGCGAGAAAACCTCGTGTACGTGTACCTAAATGCATACGGCGAGAAGATATGAACACCTTGGCTACAAATGAAAAAACTACTTGTAAACGGCCATGGCGAGGCGTATGCCATGTTACAACAAAACTACATGTAAACGCAATCGGCAAGATGACGCCAAGTCATCGTCACCATCACCATCTAATCGTGCAGTCGTCGTTGTCGTTATTGTGTCCGTCATCGTCGGTGATGTTGTGTTTCGACTTGCGTGATTTTAAGGTGCGAAATTTTGACTACAACCCTCATAGCCTCAGGCAAGCGAAATTTTAAAGACTTTTCAAAAGGTTGAGTTTTATTTTCGACTTCTGATTTTATTAAATTGCGCAAAACTTTTTTTGAACCGAAGATAGGGCCAAGATATCCTAAAATAAAAAAGAGACTAAAGGCTTCAATATGGCTTGTTCAAAAATTTATTTTGCTCAAAATTGACAGAGATATGCCCATTCAAACTTAACCATTTCTTAAATTCTATGGCAGTTTTGTCCCGAAAGCCACTTTTTAGGTACAATATGGCAATTTTTTGTATTCGTTAAAATATTCGAAATCAAGACTTGGATCAAATATGACATTACGTATGTATGTATATAGAAAATAGTTAAAAAGTATGAAAGTTCGCAATTTTGTTTTTCGGTTCTTTTAAAAGGCTTTCAGACCTGTAGACCGAATGGCTGGACAGAAAAATATAAGATTTAATACTAGGTGCAAGGAAAGTAATGTAGTACTTAAAAATAGGCTTTTGGGCAAAAAGTGCGAAAAATGATTAGAAATGGTAGAGATTGAATGGCTATATCTTTGTCAGTTATCAATTAATATGGCTTTTTAACATGACATGTTAAGGCCTTAAGACTCTTCTTTATTTTGTTTGAGTATGCCTTGAGCGTATCATTGCTCCGAAAAAAGTTATCCCCAATTTAGAAAAAAAAAATTAAAAATTATTGATTTTTCGATTTTGTTTGTGTTGTTTTTTGTTAACTTTTCTTGCTTAAGAGTGTTCCGAAATGAAAAAAAAACTAGTCATTTGCTAACTTTTTGTTTGCATATATTAGACCGGTTTTTTTTCACTTTCATCAGATACTTTGTTTTATAAAACTTACTAATTGGTCACTAGAAGACGTTTAATTGAACTAAAAAACAAACATTTTGAAAAAGTAACTGATTTTAACTTCCTAATTGCCTGTTACGAATCAAAAATTTCAATATCAAATGATGCAATTATGATTATAGAATTAATGAAAATCGTGACAAATAAATTGAATTTATATCAATGAAAAAAAATTGTCAAAAAAATACCATATTAAAAAATTGACAGTCAAAAATGCGTTTTTTCAAAATGTACAAGCATTTTTATTTTTTTTTTTCAATAGTGTCCTAATAAAAAATGGAATTTTATGTTATTAAAAATTTTGTTGCAAAAAATGTTATAGTGTTAGCTACATTCGCTTTGAAAAAACAGCCCTTTTCTCGTATTCTTCGAGGATTTTACCAAAAACTAGACCACAAAATTAATTTTTTTTCCAATGATATCCTAGAGAACAAAAGTTTATCTGTCCATAGACACCTTAATCGTTTTGATATGACAAGTACGCGCTTCACAATTTTTTTCATGAAATAACCATTTCAGTCCGGAACACTCTTAAATTTTCTTATGAAATTTTTTAAAATATCCATTTCGGTAGAAAATTTAATTTTGCACAAAAAGTTTCATGTGCTTCCGAGTTATATCAAAAATACTGAAAAGTGGCCATTCTTTCAGAAACGCTTGGGTGAATTTGGTAGCATATCCGGCTTTAAGCATACAAACATATTCAATAATAGAAACCCTTGCACGTTATTGTTCCTTTTTAAAAAGTCTATTCAATAGCCTTTAACTAGACCTGTAGTTTTACTTGATATTAGATGTTTTTTGTACCCACTTCTTCGCTTAAAATAAAAGTACACAAATAAATCACCGATTACCTTATGCAAAGGGTGTTGTTTTTAGACGTGTGGTTTTCAATCTGGCAATATTTTTCTCGGAGTTGGTCTTTTTGACAGCTGTGACTTGATTTATGCTCAGTTTGGTTTGCCATTTCATAATTTTTTTTTTTTTTTTTGACCGTGGGTAGGCGCAAAACCTGCATCAGGCTCTATGAGGACCGGAAAACGCGTGCTCATAGAAGTGTGAGATTCTTACTACACTAAAACCACCTCCACTTCCCGATTGCAACTAAGTTGAAACTTATCTAGCAATTTATTTTTAACGAAGTTAAGTAACGTGTTGCAGGTAACTTTCCGGTAAAAGTTTCTGCTTATTCCGCGATTTTAAAGCGGTTTAGTGTTCACCGCACCAAGTCGGAAGGTTTTGTTCTTTGCAGACGGCGTACTAAATTCGACTCGTCAAGAATGTCAATAATCGTTGGATTAGCGTGATCTAATAGCCGATTTCTATGTTTTCGCGCGAAACTCTTAATTTCATCTCGAACCGTAGGAATCCCGAGATCCCTGTGAAGATCTTCGTTTCTTATATACCATGGTGCATTTACAAATGACCTAAGCAATTTATTTTCAAACGTTTGTAATTTATTTAAATTTGTATCGCAGGTACAACCCCAGAGTTGTATACCGTAAGTCCAGACAGGTTTAAGTACCTGCCTGTATAAAATCAACTTATTATCAATACTAAGCTTGGAATATTTACCGAGTAGCCAGTTCATATCTCTTAATTTACTTTTTAATTCTTCGCATTTCTTTTTTACGTGCGGCTTCCATTTTAATTTCGCGTCTAGAGTCATTCCCAGATATTTTGCTTCATTCGCAAATGGTACACGACCGGTATTAAGAAAGACGGGCAATCTATTTATTTTTTTATACGTAAAGTCCACGTGGACTGACTTTTGTTCATTGAGCGCTATTCGCCATGTTTTTGTCCACTCATTAACATTATTAAGAGCATTTTGTAATTTAATCGTAGCTTCGTTAATCGTTTTGCCTACTGCTAGTATTGCAGTATCATCAGCAAACGTTTCTACGAAAGTGTCTTCTGTTTGAGGTATATCACGTGTAAATAGAAAGTACAGAACTGGACCTAAAACACTACCTTGTGGTACCCCAGCCACTATTTCTTTGAAATTAGAATATTCATTTCCGTGTCTTACACGAAAAAGTCTGTTTTCTAGATATTCGTTAAGAATTTTATAAAGTCCTTCAGGCAGAACTTGTCGTAATTTGAATTTGAGGCCTTCGTGCCACACCTTGTCAAACGCTTGCGACACATCCAAAAAGACCGTCGAACAAATTTTCTTTTCTTCAAGAGCTCTCTCAATCACGTCAGTTATTCTATGCCCTTGATCAATTGTTGAATGCTTGCTTCTAAATCCGAACTGATGTTCAGGTATTAATCGTTTCTCTTCTATTATAGGCTGCAGGCGCAGGAGTAGTATTCTTTCAAAAACTTTCGATATTATTGGAAGAAGCGAAATCGGTCTGTAAGAATTCTTTTCGTGAGATGGTTTGCCAGGTTTCAAAACCATTATGACTTCCGCAACTTTCCATTGGCTTGGAACATATTCTAGCCTTAGAGCGGCATTTATTATATAAAGGAGGTTAATTAATCCTTTATTAGGAAGCATTTTTAATATTTCCGCTGTTATTAAGTCATACCCCGGAGCTTTATTAGTCTTAAGCTTCTTTATTTCTCTGTTCAATTCAGCAAGCGTAGCATTTCTGGTTCTGTAATTTTCACTTGAGCTAAAACTCATATTAATATTTTCATTGAGTGCTTGCCCATCGGAAGGTTTAAATGTTTCTTCCAGGTAATCGGCGAATACTGCCGCTTTCTCTTTGTCACTTTTAGCCCATTCGTTTTGGCTTTTCTTAATCGGGGGTACTGGAAGCTTTGGTTTTTTCGTTGTTTTTATAGCTTTCCAAAGTGAGTAGTTGGATTCTTTCCCAGCTGACAAGCTTTCAAGGTAATTTTCAACTTCACGGTTTTTGAAATCTGATATCGCTGTTTTTAGCACATTACACAAGCGATTTAAATGAACTTTGTGTTGAGGAGCACGGGTTCGCTGCCATTTCTTACGTGCTTTTCGTTTATCTTTTATTAAGTCTTTTATTTCCTGCGGATATTTTATATCTTTATAGCGCGGCGTAACCCTTTGATAAGGTGTGTTATTCCACGCTGCCTTTTGTATTATATCAACAAAGGCATCTACTGCATCTTCAAGCTCAAGAGGCGTTTGTAATGATACCCTCAATTCAACGTTGTCCTCGATATCTTTCTTAAATCCTTCCCAGTTGGTTTTACCGTTTGTTAACCTGGGTGGTTTTTCAATTTTGACAAGGCTTTCGCTCATAGTGAGTATGACTGCAGAATGATCTGAGAAGAGATCATGGCCTTCTGAGATTTCAATACGGTTAGAGGGTACTCCTTTTACCATTTCATAATGAATAGACTTGAGGTAGAACTAGAATAGGCGGAAGCTGTCGGAAGCTTATGTCAAAACCGACCGAAAAGTAGCTTTCCGAAACGTCAATTTCATAAGTCACCCATAATACACTTAAGTGGTTGAATGTGGAAAACAAAATGTAAATAATTTTTTGTTCAAAGTTAATTTTCTCATACTTATTCACATCACGTTGTGACAGACTTTTAATTATTAACTTTGCGAAACTACTAAAATTCGATGTGATATAAATTAATTAAAAGAAAACTAAATATTTTACTTCACTCATACATAAAACAGAAAAAAAAGTTGAAAAACTGCACCAAGCGCCAAATTCTTTTTAGTTTGTCTCCACCATCTTGATTTTGCATTCGCCCACTTACGAAAGAGCGGTCGGTGAGCGCTCTTACGTCCGACGGCAACAGTTAACGAAAACTAAACGAAAAGCTCCACTTCGCAATTATGTGCGCGTCATATGAATTTCTTGTTTTCGCTCGGTTTCGTACGACCACTTAAGTTGGCTTCCGACTATTCTAGTTCTACCTTTAAGGCCCAACTACAATAGACTTAACCAAGCTTGAGTTAGCTTAAGCCACCGAGCCAGTACATAGTTTTATATGTTTTCAACCATAATAGCCGTCTGATCAGTTTCGTTAAGTTTCGTTAACTTTCGTGAAATTAAAAGAAAGCAAATGAAATGGTTCAACTTAGCAAATTTGAGAAATTCTGTTTAAAAACAGGAAAAAAATAAACATAAAAGACAACAAAAAAATACACAGCTGCTTGAATCATTTTACGAATTTAAATATGTTTGCGTAATCTTTTTGTTGAACTGCTCTCACTAGTCACTAAGTACATGTATTTAGAAATGCAATCTGAATGTGGGAGGAGAATTTTTAAATTTTTGTTTATGTGCGAATAAGTGAATTATGGCCAAAGGAGGTAATTTTGCAAGGATAAATCAATTTTCGTTGGCTTTTTAACACTAGCTTATGCTTGCTTATGCCTATTATGGTTGGACCATCAACGCATCACGCGCTGCGTCCAATATTCGGTCGACATAATCGCCCAGCAGGGTCGGTAATTCGGGCAACCATGGATCGGTTTCGCACCACGTTTACTCTAGTGGATAGTGCGCATCCTTAGAGACACCGCCCGTACAGTGCGCACCGAAGACGCTATTGCTACTGTGGAGCAGAGTATCGAAGAAGACCCGAATGAGTCCATCCTCCATCGTGTCGAGAATGGTGGTCGAAAATAGGGCCTCTCGGCTGGAATTTATTCAAGCGTGCCGCGGCGGCCACTTGTCCGAAATCATTTTTAAAACATAATAGCAAACCCTTATTTTTATAATAAAGCTATATTCTTGGCCATAACATTAAATTATATGCGTTTTATTTCTTCTTGAAAACCACACGTCTAAAAAAACACCCTTTATAAAAGTTATCGCATGTAGTTATAATTCTGTTTTTATAATTAGCTTAGTTCATAAGTGGAGATGTTTATCTACGCTTAACAAGTCGATCTGTTGTTGCATTTAACATGCAAATTATTTTTTAAACGAAGATAATTGCAAAAAAACACCTATTATAGTCTTATGGCCAATATCACCAAAGGTTTTTAATTATTTTAAAGGCCATTTAGCTTTTAAATTATGTTTTTTTTTTTGGTTTCACCAAAAGATTTTAAATACCCTTGTAAAATAAAAGCTCGTTTTTGTCTCATTAAATTAAAATTTTTTTTTTGCTAAGCCATTCAACAACAGCTAATATATTGCTGTCAGAATAATTGTCCCCTCATCGATAAACCTTTTTCACTTTTTCTCATACACTTCGCAAGTGCGAGAGAAACAACCTCTTTTCTTGTATCCAGGGATGTGAGAAAACTCAGAAATAAATCAGCTGGTACTTTGACATTTCTCACTCACTTGATCCACCTCAAAAGCAGGTGCAGGAATATTGTTCTAAACTGTTCCGAAAAACTTCATGGGACACAAAGTGATGTAGAATGTAGAAGAGTTTGGGCCAAGGGTTTTACTCATGGAACACATCATCCCTTACTTTTCTGCTTTTTTCTCTAATTTTCTGTTAGCAACAGGTATATTAAACACACCTATTATTTACCAATTTTTTTTTGTTTAAGTTTTCACAACAAAACGGACTAAAACAAGCTTCTTCCCCCGCGACTTTCAAAAATGAACTTAAACAAAAATTGGAAAAAAATAAAATTCCTGAAGACAAATGGAAATATAGCATGTGTGCGTGAGTTATAGAATTATTTCCCAACCCAAATAACAACAAAAGCATACCAAGCATATTTGCTTGAATCGACACCATTAGGATGTCATAAAGACTTTTAACCGTCAGTGAAGTATCTCCTACAGAACTTCCAGACATAAATATATGTACCTAACTAATGTAAGCAAAGTATCTTTCAATAAATATCAACAATGAACGTAGTTCATTAACAATGATTCATATTTGCATTTCATTGCGGATGATCATATCCGATGTCATTAACTTAAAAAAGCATATCAGCACTTTTTGCCTTCAGCAACTTGTGTGGGAGAATATTTCAAAATAAAGAACAATATGAATCATTGCATCATCCGCAGTCAAACTAAGATTTGCTGCGTTAGCATTTAATTATTATAAAAAGAGATCATTCGATCTCATTAAGTTTCAGTTCTATTTACGTGTCACTTCGTATAGCCGAAGATTTCCCCCCACCAGTGGTAAGGGATCTGAAGCTCATTAATAAATAAAAATATAATAAATTTCAATGAGTGTTTTATTTTAAATTTTTAAAAAAACAGATCCCGGAGGATCAAAAACAAAATTGGCGCAGTCGGTAGGATCTCACTAAGACATTAAGCGAAAATTAATGAATAGATGAGATTCAGTGATCGAACCGAAAAAAATATATAATTTTTTTAACCGGTAAAATTTTAGTGCGGATTTAAGTACAACGTACATAGTCTTAAAATTCAACGATCGCAGTTAAATTGTTTTGTTTTGTGAAAATTAATAACACCGAAGTGTTTTAGTGGACAAAACTATTTTTTAAATCACCGAAGTGACAAAACAAAAGAAACAATAAAAAAAAAAAAAAAAAATTTTTTTTGCTGACTAAAGTGTTCATACAAATACACGAATTCTCGTAGAGAGATTAGTTAAAAGCAATTTTAAAAAGTGTCTACGAAAAAGACAAAGGGTCTATGTAAAAGACAAAGGAAGTGAAGAAGAAGTGAAAAAAAAAGTGCAGATTAATAAAAAAAAAGATTGAAAATAATTAAAGGGAGCAGTTCAAATTAGAAATATATATACAAAAGAAAAATGGCTTTACCAGCACCAGACCAAAACGTACCGTTGTTACGCCTAGAGAAGTTACATACATTCTCGGGTCGTTCTGATGAGGACATTATATCCTTCATAGAATATATTGAATATTTATTCGGCTATATAAGTCCAGAAAATCAACCAATTGCTATTCACATAGTAAAAAATAAAATACAAGGAGCTGCAATTAACACCTTAAGAAGAACTCTCGAACCAACATGGACAGCTATTAAAGAAGCCTTAATTCAAGACTTTGGAGTTCGGGAAACCTTTGAGCAAATTCTACAAGATCTTCATATGATCAACACTAGTGATCTTCAACAATTATTTGAGCAGACCGAAGGCATCCTGTTAAAACTAAACAAGAAGTGTAAGTTAGAACATAGTTTAGTTTATAACCCTTTAAACAATGAAAGCATTGTAATGAATAAATTTTTAAATAATTTAAATGCCAATCAGGCATCAGTTATCATTGCGCAAAATATCAATAACATAAGAGAGGCTTATACTTTGCTAATGCGCCATAGAAATTTAAATAAAGAACAAAAAGAGAGCAATTTTAATAATAATAATAAAAATAATAAAGTTAATCAAAATTATAATAATCGAGGTATGAATTTTTATCAGAAACCAAATAATCATTTCAACATAAGACCCCCATTCCAACATAATTTCAAAAATAATTTTAATAATCAAAGGCAAAACTCAGGACAGTTTAGAAGTTATAATAATAATAATCAGGGTCAGGGTCAAATTAACAATAATCAAAGACCCCATAATTCAGGACAGTATAGGAATAATAATAATTATTATAACAATAATTACAATAGGAATCCTAGGACAGAACCTATGGATGTAAATAATACAGAAATTAAACATGAAGAGGTAAATTTTATCATAACCGGGAAGAAGAATCACTTCCCATAATAAAAATTACAATAAATAATAAGAAATTCAATATTCTAATAGATACCGGCTCAACAACAAGCATACTTGATGAGTCACAACTATTAGAAATTCCAAGAACTTTAATGAAAGTTCCAATTAAAGTTAAATCCTTAAATCATGAGAATATAATTAAATTTGAGATCATAACTGAAGTACCGGTAGAATTCAATGAAGATGAAGCTACCATGGTATGGAAGTTAATGAGAATTCAAAATAATAAATTTGTAGGAATCATAGGTCAAAATTTACTAAAACCTTTAGGAGCGGAATTAAATTTGAAAGAAGGGTATATAGAAATAAATAAAATAAAAACATATTTTGAAAATTACAATAAAGAAAAAACAGCAACGGCATGTTTGTATGAATATGAAGAAATTCACACTCTAGAATATTGTAACTCAACGCATATGAGTCAATTAATAGATGAGAATTTAAACTTTGAAGAAAAACAAGAATTAAAGAAATTTATTGATGAAAATAAATACATATTTTATAAAGAAGGTGATAAGCTAACCTCAACAACGCAAACTATGCACAGCATTAGGACTGAGCATGATAGTCCAATATTTAGTAAGATATATAGATATCCTAAGATCCACGAAAAGGAAATTGAACGTCAAGTTAAAGACTTATTACAACAAGGAATAATAAGAAAAAGTGTTTCCCCTTATAATGCACCTATTTGGGTAGTCCCAAAGAAAGTAGATAATTCAGGTGAACAAAAATGGCGCATGGTAGTTGATTATAGAAAATTAAATGAAAAAACAATTGAATTCAAACATCCTATACCTAATATCGACGAGATATTAGATAAATTAGGAAGAGCCCAATATTTTTCAACCCTTGACCTTGCTAAAGGTTTCCATCAGATAAAAATGAATCCTACAGATTCTGAGAAAACAGCTTTCTCAACTCCATATGGACATTACGAATGGCTACGAATGCCATTTGGTTTAAAAAATGCACCAGCTACGTTCCAAAGAATGATGAATGAGGTGTTAGAAGGATTAATTAATAAAATTTGTGTTGTATATCTTGATGATATATTAATTTTTAGTACTTCATTACAGGAGCATATGGTAAATCTTCGATTAGTTTTTCAACGACTAAAAAAATATAATCTTAAAGTTCAGGTAGATAAATGTAATTTTCTTAAAAGAGAAACTAAGTTTTTAGGGCACACAATTACAGACAAAGGTGTGAAACCGAATATAGATAAAATAGAAGCTATCGAAAAAATTCAACTTCCTAGTACAGCTAAAGAAATTAAATCATTTCTGGGAATAACAGGCTACTACAGGAAATTTATTAAAGATTTTGCAAAAATTGCACAACCCATCACCAAGTATTTAAAGAAAGATAAGAAAATTGATAAAAACGATATAAATTACATTAAAGCACATCAAGAACTAAAAAATGCACTTCAAACGGGACCAGTACTTGCATATCCTGATTTTAATGAAAAATTCGTCTTAACGACAGACGCATCCAATTATGCCATTGGAGCAGTGCTAACACAAAAGGGACATCCAATTACGTTTATAAGTAGAACTCTCAACGAACATGAAAGAAACTACAGTACGACAGAAAAAGAACTATTAGCTATAGTTTGGTCAGTAAAATATTTACGACCGTATTTATATGGTAGACGATTTGATCTTAAAACTGATCACCAGCCTTTAAAATGGCTTCAGACAAAAAACTTAGGAAGAGATATTTCACCCCGATTACAAAGATGGATACTCCAATTAGGAGAATATGACATGCAAATTGAATATTTAAAAGGTACAAGCAATACTGTAGCAGATTTTTTGAGTAGAGAAATTAAAAATATACAAGAAATAAACATGTTAGAACAAGATTCGGTTAGAGCTACAATACATTCACAACATGAACAATTGAATGATCACTTTCCAATTAAAGATAGTGCAGTGAACATATTTAAACAACAAATAATATTACAAGCAGGAAATGAAATAAAGAAAGATTCAAAATATAAAAGAATACATATTGGAATAAATGAAATACATAAAGAAAATTTTAATGATCTTATAATACCATTAGTAGAAAAAGTTAACACAGGAATTTATACTGAACTAACAGACAACGAGTATAATATACTTCAACAAAAATTGATAGAGTTATTTGGAACAAGAATTAAATTTTATAAGTGTGTATACTTTGCTAAGGACTTAGAAACAGAAGAAGAAGCCATTAAACAAATAAAATTATATCATGAAAAAGAAACAGGGCATTCAGGAATTGAAGAAAATTATAGAGGACTTAGAACAAAAATCTATTTTAAGAAATTAAAAGAACTAATTAATGACGTAATCAATAGTTGCAACATATGCAAACAATCTAAATATGATAGACGACCAGTTAAAGAAAGATTTCATCTGACAGAAACCCCAAAAGATATTAATGAGATAGTTCACTTAGATATTTATTGTATTAATAAAACAAAATACTTAACTTCAATTGATAAATTTAGTAAGCTAACTACAGCTACTTACGTTCCTAATGTTTCTCATGAAACTTTAGAAGAAACTATCTTACAATTACTAGCAATAAACGGTAAATCAAAAAGATTTGTAATGGACAATGAATTTAATTTTCCTAGAATTATAAAATTACTAGAAGACCTTGAAGTAGAAGTTCATTTTACTAGACCTAACAGTCATACAGGTAATTCAGACATTGAAGTTTTCCATAGAACATTAGCTGAAAAAGTAAGAGCACTCCTAAACGGAAAAACGAACCCTAGTGTACATGAAATTCGAATAGCTGTTCACAAAGCCAATCTCTTTTATAATAATTCAGTACATTCCACTACCAAACAAAAACCATACGACATACACAAAGGAAATGTGGACAAAAATAAACTTCATGATCTCATGATCAAAAACAAAGAAAAATTAATAGATAAACTAAATATCAATCGAGAGGAATACAGTGAAAATAGAACGGAAGGGTTTGTTAAAAATTCCAGAACGGACCGTCATAAGACAGCACCAAGATATAAGTATGATAGTCTAGAAAATCAACATACAAAAAATATTCAGAAGGAAAGAAAGAGTAGGCATATAAACCAAGATAATTTAATAAAAGCGAGTCAAGTTAATAGAAAAACTCAAAGAAGAGTTTTAGTTTAGATTCAGATTGAGAACGAATAAGTCGCAAAAATGAAAAGTCTCGTAGTATTATTCGCTATTATAAGCTTAGTTAACAGTAAATTTACTGCCGAAGAAATTATAAACACTAATGGTTACGCGGTAATTAAATATGATGAAGTGAACATAGTAAACAAGTTCAATTCTATATTACATATAATTAATTTAACTGAAATAAATTCAGTATTAATAAAAACAAATAAACAGTGGTTACAACAAAAGAATTTTATTGTGAAAACTCCAGAAGATGTTATGATGACATCACATATAGATAATGAACTTAATTTAATTCAAGAAGAATTAAAAAGTATAAAAGGACATAAAACCCACTCAAGAAACACAAGAAGCTTAGTAAACATAGGAGGAAGAATTTTGAACTTTTTATTTGGAACAATGGATGATGAAGACAAAACCGAAATCGAAAATCGATTGGAAACCCTAACTTTAAATAATCATGAACTGGTAATAAATAATAATAAACAGGTAGGCATAAATAATCAACTTCAGGAAGAAATAGAAATAATTAAAAAATTAATTGATATGAAAATAATTAATAATTCCGGTCTATCAAAAGAATTAAAATTAATAGAAAAGAGAATAACAATTTTAGAATATACTAGAAGAATAGACAAGCTAAAAGAAATTATTGAAAAAATACAAAATCTGGTTTTGGCAAGTAGGTTACAAATAATGACACATAGCCTGCTAACGGCAGAAGAAATAGAATATTATGATATAGATTTGTTTAAATTAAAAAATATTAAACTCTCTCTTAGTGAATACGATAGTGATATTCTAATTTTTATAATTCAAATACCTGATATAACTTATAAATTTGATAAATATTTTCTTACTTCCATGCCCAATGAGGAAAATATGGAATTAGATATAAAAGATGAAAACGTTGTCAAAATAAATGAAACTTTTTATAAATATTGTCAAAATAAAGAATTAAAACATTTAAAACCCTATGTTAATTGTATAAATAAAAACAATTGCCTGAAAAGAAAGAATGAAGAAAAAAATATTGTGAAGGAACTTAAAAAAGGTATATTAATTGTTAAAAACAGTGATTTTAAAGTAAAAAGTTCTTGTGACGAAAGAAAAATAATTCAAATAAAAGGAAATGTACTAATTAATTTTGAAAACTGTAATATTAAAATAAATGACAAAGAATATTTAAACAAATATTCAATTGTAAACCAACCAATAAATATTTATATGGAAGATACATTCAAATTGACTGAAATTGACTTGAAAATCGAAGATTATAATTTAACAAGATTTGAAAATATTAAAGAAATTGTAGAAAAAGTCTCAGACCAGTCATATATTAATTTTAGTATAAATGGATTTATTATTGTAATAATTTGTGCTATACTTATAATTTTGTATAAGAAATTGTTCCAGGAGAAACAAAAGTCAAAGGGGGGAGGAGTTATAGAATTATTTCCCAACCCAAATAACAACAAAAGCATACCAAGCATATTTGCTTGAATCGACACCATTAGGATGTCATAAAGACTTTTAACCGTCAGTGAAGTATCTCCTACAGAACTTCCAGACATAAATATATGTACCTAACTAATGTAAGCAAAGTATCTTTCAATAAATATCAACAATGAACGTAGTTCATTAACAATGATTCATATTTGCATTTCATTGCGGATGATCATATCCGATGTCATTAACTTAAAAAAGCATATCAGCACTTTTTGCCTTCAGCAACTTGTGTGGGAGAATATTTCAAAATAAAGAACAATATGAATCATTGCATCATCCGCAGTCAAACTAAGATTTGCTGCGTTAGCATTTAATTATTATAAAAAGAGATCATTCGATCTCATTAAGTTTCAGTTCTATTTACGTGTCACTTCGTATAGCCGAAGATTTCCCCCCACCAGTGGTAAGGGATCTGAAGCTCATTAATAAATAAAAATATAATAAATTTCAATGAGTGTTTTATTTTAAATTTTTAAAAAAACAGATCCCGGAGGATCAAAAACAAAATTCGTGCGACACTAATTTTTGTAAGGATCCAAGAAGTACTGACAAAATGGGTCAGTGAATCTTCTTGAAGGGTTACTTCAAAGGTTTTCGAATAAGTTTTTGAAGAGAGCGCTCATAACTTTATGAGTGGTTGGGACCACTCATAACTTTTAGAAGAGCTCATAAAAATTCGCTATTATTGCTTGGTGAATAGGTTTATGAAGCTCTTAAGTTATGAGCGTTCGGTGAATACCGCCCTTAGTGTTTGTTTATGAAATTGGCCATTAGTTTTGAATTAAGTTCATAGAAATTTAAAAATGTTCCTCTGATATAATCAGCAACTTGTAACTTGTTTTAAGTATACAAATCATACTTTTGGTAAAAAGAAATATTAAATATTGTTCAGTGTAGATATTATGGTGGTTTTGAGGCCGCACAAATTTATTTCCTTAAATGTAGAAGATAAGATATTAATCTTGTCAAATCTTCCTATGACAAATAGTTCTTCAAATCGATATAACCCATTCTTATATGGTGCTGAATGATTCATTCGAGTCTCGATTCAGTTCTTCATTGTTTGACACGAATCAAACATTTTATCTCACTTGCACTTCATAAAAAAAGTGAAACATCATTTTGAAAGGTGCTGTCAAACACCAAATCGATTAATTTTACCTAAACTCAGATAAACTTTTGGTGGAATCATCATAGAATCCGGGATTTAGGGTGGAAGATTTATGTGATGTTTTCACAGCATAAAAAGATTCAAAAGAAGATTAACTTTGATAGCACCCTTCAAAAGCAAATGTGTTTTCATTTTTTCTTATAAAGTGGAAGTGAGATAGAATGTTTCATTAGGGTCAAAGAATGAAGAACTGAATTCAGCCTCGAATGAAACATTCAGCGCCCTATAAGAATAGGTAAGTTCGATTTGTAAAGCTATTTGTCCTAGGGAGAATTAACAAGATTAATTTCTAATTAACGAAATAAATTTGTGCAGTAAATCTTCGAGATTTCAGGTAAATCTTACAAAATCTCCTTTATAAGTTCGATTTGTAAACAATGCGCCTTATAAAGATTTAACAAGATTAATTTTTAATCTACTAGAAACTAGAATAACGAACAAAATTTATACCCAGCTATGGGAAACCTTCGAGATTTGAAGAAGATTTGGGGTAAATTCAATAAAATCTCAGTTTAGCGGTCAGTGAAAACTTAATACTACATCAATCGCACAAGATTTCGCTTATAGATAAACTCCACATAAGGTTATTCTCTTATAAAACAACCTGCAAGGTATTTTAAAAAAAAAGTCGTTACGAAAATTGCCTAAAAACGCTTATTATTACTAAATTAGGTACTAACGTTCGTAAAAAGTTTTATCAAACATTCAATTATTTGTTGCATTTAAAAAAAAAAAGTTATTTTCTATGTACATATATGAATTTGTTGAAAAAATTTAATTCTAGTTTTAGATAAATATTCATTTAATCGTTTGCTTGGATTCCTTGTGGATGTAATGAAAAGAAATATTGACGTATATGAAGAGACATTGGAAAATTTAATGATGAGAAATACTTGTTGTTAGTTTTAAATTTTGTTAAATTTTAATTTTAATTTTTTGTTTCTTTTATTTTTGAACTAATAAAATCTAAATTCAAGTACAAAAAGACATGACTTTTACTAAAAAAAAACGTGATTTGCAAAACTGCAAAACATTACAAACAAATCTTAAAAACTATTTTAAGAATTCTTATACCCAACTGATTATAATTTGGCCAATATGAAGTTATGTAAATTCAAAATTTAAGTGGTAAGATTACGACACTTCCTTCAAGAAAACAATTCGCATGCCAACGCATGAAATGGGAATCAGGTTTATAAATGTTCTCAAGGACACAAACAAATAATTTAAAAAAATAAATAACGATAAAAAAATAGAAGGGTTTTCATACTCATACTATTATGTACATTTATTTTTAACTACTATTAACATTAAATCAAGGCAATTAAACAATCATTCACGTTTATAAAAAAAAATGTGTTAATAACGTCACAACATCTAAAAAATTCACCTTTATCTTAAACTATAGATTAATATTTTATTTATTTAAGCACGTTATCATTATTTAATGTTAAGCTTAAACTTTTGTTGAATTGTAAAAATGTTTAAATAAAATTACTATAAAAAGTTGAACTAATACTAACCGCTAACTAGCTCTAAAGTAGGTATTATTTTGAACAGAACAGGGCTGTTCGATAAGTCAGTGACTTTTCATATAGGTAGTGCGCGAATCTCATGAATGATTTTTTCACGGAATAAATATTATTTTTTAGCCATACACAAAAAAATTCAAATAGATCTATCAAAAATGTTGGCTTTTAAAATGTGACCAATATTTTTACTGTCTAAGTTTTTTCGCCTTACTGGAAATAAATATTTTCGTGTTTTGATAAACTTCTCCTTTTTGAGTGGTAAAACCATTAAGTAGAACAAAAAAACTGTTTTGAAAATATTTTGATATAGAAAACGGCGAAAACCAGGGCATCCAAATTTTGTCATATGGGGAAAAGTGGTAAAAAAATTGACGAAATGGTATTGGACGATCGTTGAGTCAATGTCAAGGTGATTGCTAACATTGCAGCCATTTCAAAAGAGAGCTTCATTTGTTTTTCTGCCTCACCATTTGAGCATGGAAAAACTCTCTCGCGGAGGGATTTCATGGTAGTAGTTCAAAATGTTTCTAATTCATTGAAAGAAACACCCTTTCGCTACAAATATTTTTGTAGACTCCTTTGATTCTTGTTGGTTATGACAAATGAAATAGATGGACAAAGTTTCGTGTCAATGCGGTTGGAATTTGGTAATATTATACTTGTTTCACTAAAAATTCATTAATCATTTATGAAAAGGACAATAACTTTTTTGAAGGTGGTTGTATCGAGTTCATTCTGATTTAGTAGGTTAGGTTAGGTTGAAGTTGCTGCCAGTCGTGAAGACTGACACACTTAGACCATGAGTTGGTCCATTGCGACACCACATGAATCTAGGAAACCCTTTTCCTCACTCGGTGAACCAATTGGAGCTTCTTATGAAGCGTAAAAGACTGCCTATGTCTAAGTCTGATAGATCACTAGGATCATTGAAGTAAAAATCACCAAGGTGAAGTCTTCGTCTATGAGATAGAGCAAGGCACGTGCATAAGGTGAGGGATTGATTCTATCTCTTCCTCATCCAAACAGCTTCTGCAAAAACCATTAGAGATCACGCCAAGACGCGTTGCGTACTTTCGTATAAGACAGTGTCCGGTTATAACACCGATCATGGAGCTAATGTGCAATCTACTTAGAGATATCAAACACTTAGATCGCCTTAAATCCATTACTGACCAGATTTGTTTTGTTGCCAAACAAGTGGTGATATCGTTCCACCTAAGGTTTGTTCTCTCTAATGCATCTTGCCTCAGCAAAAGCTTAAAAGTAGCGATGGGTAGACCTACCTATATATCTGCCTTGGTAGGTAGAAGAGGTAGAGTTGTTCCACTTTTTGTAAGTTCATCGGCCTTATCTGATTTAGTAAGATTGGACATTAAAAAATACCCTTAAAACATGTGTCGTATGCTTATATTATACCAAGATATATAATTAAGTTTGTTGTTTGTTAATCTTTCATATCCCCTCTCCCCAGGACTTTGAAAGTGGATTTAAAAAAAAAACGAAGTAGGTTTTCAATCAACTCTGGATGTAATGGAGTAGATTGTGAAATGCTGCGTCAACACTATCTTTAAATTTCATTAATACAAATATTTTTTAACTTTTCTTGGCTTTTCAAATTTTGTTTCCAAAATGACTTTTTCCACCTCCTTCGTGCAAGGGGAGGGGAGGGAGAAAAACAATAATGTGGTCCCATGGTTTCAAGGATACTGAATCCAGCGGGAGCTCTCGGGTCATCGTCCGACCCTTGTTTTTCGATTTATAAGCAGCATTTCGGGATTGTGGCAACCTTTCCCTTGTCCTTCTGACAGTGTTGCCAACTTTCTTAAAAGTAAAGTTAGGACATGGACTATTTTTATACTAAAGCTCAACCCGTCAGGTCAAAATGAAAGGTTGGTCTCACTAACAGCCCCACTAAGTATGATCAAATCAAACAAACAAACATTTTCGTTTATTTATTCGAAGATAAAAATCCCCGAATCTGAGCTCGAACTTTTGTCCGGAGGCCTCTTAAAAACGTAAACAAACCCCCGGCTGATTTCCACAATTACGCATTTCAATTAATTTGTATTATTGGTAGAATTTTGGTTAAGGAATTAATTAATGGTTAAGTAAAATTTAAAAAAAGTTCTTAGTAACAAAAAGGTAAACAAAAAAAATTGGTTTTCACTCCATTTTGTAAATTTCATACGACGACATGTCAAACATTTACCTATAGACACTAAAGCATCTTAACTACAGCTTTATACCTCCTATCTTATATGTAAAAATCTCGTGTCACGGTGTTTGTCGCCAAACTCCTCCGAAACGGCTGGACCGATGTTTATGAAATTTTGTTTGTATACTTGGTAGGTATGAGAATAGGGGGTAAAGTATTTTTCACCCTCTTACCCCCAAAAACAGCCGAGTTATATGCATAATTTCAAATTTAACACTGCAGTGTGTTAAAAAAAATAAAGTAAAAAATATGTGAAATGACAAATTGAAAATTAAATAAAATTAAGTCATAAGAATTTAATTTTAGATCTACGAGCTTCCAGCAACGTTGTTCTGCAATATAAATTATCAAAAAAATTGAATTGCTGTTGTTGTGTGTCGCATAGCTCTGTTCCGGTTACCTCAAGTACGACGACACAGTGGGCACAATTTATTCGCTGTTGAGGATATATTCCAAGTGGAAATCGGCCAAATACGTTAAGGTTTGAACGTGTTTACGTTCGATTTATTTTAAAATGTGTCAGAACAACGTTAGCCAGGTTACACATAACAAATGCAGAGTAAAAGTTAAAGTGACGCGACACTTCACGTCAATAGGTTTGTTCGATGTTCCCTGCCCTAGGACACACTGGGGAATGTCATTCAAATGTCGAAAACTGGTGGCTGGTCGGGCTTTGATTAAACATTGTAAACCTAAAAAATCTATTCTAAACGGTGAATAAGTTATCCCCACTATCGTCGTACTTGAGGCAACCGGCGCGCTGTACAGCTCCATCCTTTACGATTAAACAGTGCATACAAAAAAAATATGAATGCAACTCTGAGGATAGTCGTGTTATCTGAAATTGGTTTTCACCCCTCGCTAGATAAGCATATCACATAATCTGAGATCATTTGAGTATTTCACCCTGCCAGACTGTTTAAAAAAACCGTTTTTCACTTAGAATTTTGAATTTTTAAACGTTCCGGTAGATCGAACTTTAACTCAAATAGTCTCTGATTCCGTGATATGTGATCGGAGGAGCTAGGGTGGGGTGAAAACCAATTTCGGCTAACACGATTACCCTCGAAGTTGCATTCATATTTTTTGTTTGATGCACTGTTTAATCGCAAAGGCCCCAGTTGTGGGCTGCAAGACTTAGATTGTTTGAATAGCCTTTAATGAAGCTTTCGACGCCTATACTTCTTTTTTTTCTATCACTCACACCTAAAATCTGCTGTGGGCTCTCGGTCTAATAGCAACAGCTCACATTCAGTTTCAAATTTAATATTTCACTTTCGATTTATACTTACGTTCGATTTATTTGATAATTTATTTCGCAGAACAACGTTTGCCGGGTCAGTTATTATACAGTGTGTCCCGGACCTAAGTGGAAGTATTTAAAGAGGTGGTTCTTGGGGTTATTCTAAGAAAAAAATTTTATAGGAGGAAAGTTGTATCTCCCCTCCCTTAGGCAGGGGGGGGCAGTTTCTGAAACATTGACTTCAAATGCAAAAAAAAACATTAAAAATCAACGAAAACACATTTAATAATGTGCTATAGTTTTTTTTTAAAGCTAACTCCATTCTTGCCTTTGGTTTTTAAATCAAGTTGTTTAAGCGAATAGTTTTTGAGAAATTAAATTTCAAATCAAAATTAAAAAAAAAAATTGTGATTTTTTTTCTTAATGCGATATTTTTCAAAAATTTACGTTATTAAGTGCTTTTTTTGTGTTCAATATTCAATGCCCTCATTATTTTTTAGTCCATTACCGAAAACCAAATGTAAAAATCTTTCTTGGTTTTTGAGAAATTAAGAAAAAACAAAAGGTACTTTTCCCAAATAAGCCCGAAAAAATTAATTTATTCATGAATTACACTGGTCAACACAAATTTTGTGCCTGGGTTCTTCATATGATTTTCTTATTCCTTGCATATTACTAATTAAATAAAAAATAATCTTGTTTGAAAAAGTTTGCTTTTGTAATCAGGAGCACATTATTTGAAAATTCATGAAAATGTGCTATGTTAGAATCAATTATAATAGATATTTTAAGATATAAGACTAAGATACACCAAAACTGTAGAGCGTGTAGGGTGGTTTTAAATAAAAAAAATCATTTGAGAGGGGGTGTCTATGTTGCCCTGTTTAGGCAGGAGGGGTAATTTTCTTTAAAAAGTTATTCAAACTAGAAAAAAAAATATTAAAAAACAACGGCAGCCACAAAAAGATCATGGTATATCTTTTTTTAAAGTTTGGACTCCATTCTTTAATTTAGTTTTTAAACTAAGTCAATTCCATTAATAGTTTTTTAAAATTAATTTTCAAACTCAGAATTTTGAAAAAAAACTCATTTTTATTATTTTGTTTTAAATTAAAATTTACTTAATTTTACGTGAAAAAGATAGTTTTTTGTTTTGAATATTCATTGCTATCATCAATCTTAAGTGAAAATTTAAAAACCAAATGGTTGTATGTATTCTAATTTTTGATAAAATTGAAAATAACAAAAACTCCTTTTTTCTTCATTTTTTTTTTGTTTAATGTTTGGTGCCAACATTTAAACGGTAATTTTTATCAACAAACACACTGATTTTGGAATGTGCTATTCTAAAATTAAACCTATAGAATAATTTCCCATCATTGTTTCATTTATTGACCTTGGTAATGACGATTGCTCTCAAAGTCCATAAAGTCCTAGTTAAAACGTTTTCCTTGTTCTTCTGAATAAGCTTCCAATGAAGTTTTTAATTTTGTTTACTAAAAGACCGTATAGAATATTCAATCTTAGAGATATCGTGCATGTCTTTTAAGTATCATAACATATTTTCAAAAATGATAATAATGTGAATTTTGATAAAATAACCACACATATAGCAAAATGCATTAGCATCACTTTAACACATTCTTAATAACATTTTAACGCCCTTAAATTTCAAAATAAAAATGTGTGTAGTTTGTGACACAAATGTACTCTAGATATACCAAATGGACGTAACAATTCCCCTCCCCTCTCCTCTTTTAAAGAAAATATTAAAGCAAACATTTATTATTTCTATGAAAACTATGGTAAATGTATTTTGACTACCAACTCTACAAAAAGGGGGGATGTGGGTATTTTTCCATCGTTTTGGAGCATGACGAATAAAAAAATCATAAAATAAACCCAGGCACAAAAATAATTTTTTATTTTGTTGAGTTGTGTTATCCATAATTTAACCCTTTTTTCGGGATTTGTTGGTAAAACTACCTTTTGTTTTTTCTTAATTTCTCAAAAACTAAGAAAGATTTTTACATTTGGTTTTCGGTAATGGACTAAAAAATAATGAGGGCATTGAACATTGACCACAAAAAAAGCACTTAAAAACGTAAAATTTTGAAAAATATCGCCTTAAGAAAAAAAATTCTCAAATGCAAGAATAGAGTGTTAGCTTTCAAAAAAACTATAGCACATTATTAAATGTGTTTTCGTTGATTTTTAATGTTTTTTTTTGCATTTGAAGTCAATGTTTCAGAAACTGCCCCCCTGCCTCAGGGAGGGGAGATACAACTTTCCCCCCATACAATTTTTTTTTCTTAGAATAACCCCAAGAACCACCCCCTTAAATACTTACATTCAGGTCAGGGATACCCTGTATACATACATACAAATAAATCCCTATTTCCCTTTGTCACGCCATAACTCATGAACGGCTTGACCAATTTGATTCTTTTCAGGTTATCTTTGGTATTGGTCTCGAAGTGAAGTTTGGTTAAATTCGGTCTTGCGATTTGCTAAAAAGGTGCAGAAAAACGCATTCTGGGAACCTGTCGAATTTGTTTTGTTAATTTGTTTTAAAAACTTTTGTCTACCCGAGTGGAGCTGGGGCGGGTCAGCTAGTAATATTATAAATTTATAAGTAGACTTTTCAGAATTAGAGGCATTTTAAAGCCGGAGAAACCTTACTCCCTCGGCGTCGCTAAAACGAGTTTGTAAATAAGGCTGTAAAAGGATAGAATTCAAACGTAAACTTTTAATTCCATTACCTACTCGGAATCATTGGGAACCAATGTGATAACATTTTTCATTTTTATTTTCTATTCAACTCGTTATAACTAACTTAAAGCTAGACAAAAATTCATAAAAACGAGTCTAATTTTCTATCGTAAATTAAAGCAATAATAACTTAATGGTAATGCCTTTCGGACCTAAAGACTATATTAATATTACCAATGTGAAAAATGTGCTGGAGCTTAAGCCGCCATCTTTGATTGAAAACAAATAATTAGTTTTAAGTGACCAACTCGCCTATTTTTCAATTTCGACATAATGGCAACACGAGGATTTAATTTGATTCTGTAAAATAAGTCGAGGCAATAGCAGCCCTTGACGCGTTTGGTTAGCTCTGGACTTACTAGTCTACGAGTACCTTTTTTCAAATTGTTCCAAATAAAAGATAAAAATACTTTTTATTTAATATTGATAAATATTTCTGTTTTTTTTTTTTTTTTTAGTTAAAATTAGTAAGCATGTTAAAAAAGTAGATAATGCACGTTTATGTTTTAAACAACCCCTTAAACTAACCACTTACTAGGAACAATTTTTATTTACATACATATCTGTCTATAATTAAATGTTATTAAAAAAATTACTTCTTCAATCAAACTTAAACATTAAATAAATATTTTAAAAATTTATAAATAATTTCAGTCTTGGATGTGGATGCATTTGAGCGTTTATTAGGACCATGCATGGAGATCATGAAACGTAGCATTGATGACTATGAAACACAGCTGATTAAAATATTCGGCAGTAAAAATAATATCACTGACACACGATAAATATCTAACTATACAAAAAAAAAATAGAAAAATCATATTTCGATGATAAGTCTGAAGAAAAAATAGTAAAACAAAAAAACAAACACACCTTCAACAAACAGTATGATTCTTAAAAAAAAAGAAAACATTTCACATCTATAATGTATATTTTTATTAAGCGTAAGTTAAAACTAAAAGTATTTATTGTAATATCGCGCAAAAAAAACAAACAATTAGGAACCGTTCCGAAGTCTTAGGAAAAATAAAAAAAAATGTATTAACTTATTCACGCATAAAATAGAAAACAAAAAAAAATATTGACACAAAACAAGAGGATCAAAAATCATCATTCAATAACTTTTTAGATAAAAAAAGATTTAAACAAAAAAAAGAAGAAAATTTACAACGCTTTTTAGTTATAAATTTCCATTTAACGGGGTGTAAATTCAATTACCATTAAATCACTTTTAAAATTATTTTAAAAATAAAAATTAAAAAATACATAAATAAATGAGAAGAAACAAGTGAAATTGTTCCAAAATAATATGCTTAGACATGGGAACAACTTATTATAAATATCGATACAAAATGGGATTGAAATTGAAAATGGTTACTTATATCGTGAATTTTTTTTTTTTAATTTTAATTCAAATCTAAATTATGTGAATGTAAAATAAAACACAACTAATACATATATTTATTCACAATGCAAGAAGGTATCTATATTATATAGAATGATATTTGTTTATTATATTGTAGAACAAATAATAGATAAATAAAAATTTAAAACAAAAAAACAAAACAAAAATAATGTTGAACATTTTTTTCTGATATTAATAAAACAAAATAAAATAATTAAAAGAAAAAAAAAACAAAGAAAAATAAACATATTGACTAATTTATTAAATAAATGTGAATTTCAAGTAGAGTAAACAATAAGTGAATATACATATTAACTAAAAACAAAATCATTAACTAAATTATAAATACAAAAATATAGATATATAAATGAAAAAGAAACATTTTTTTATAAAAATAAAAAGTAAACTAGTTTTAGCATTCATTTTACCTGAATATTAATACATATATATTTATGATGAGTTTGTGTTTTTAATTTTGCATAAATATATAATTATAAAAATAACAATAAATGTATTTTGTTTGTTTTATTTATTTAACAAATTAAATTAAAAAAAAAAAACTAATTGCAGAAGATAGTAGTCCTATATTGTTATAAATGTCTAATTGTTATTTAACTGAAATAAAATCCAAACATATTTACATATATGAAAAATAATAACAATAATTTATGTTCTTATAATTAAACAAAAGCAATGCAAAGTGAAAAAATGAAAATACAGAAAATATCTAAAATTTTTTGTTAGTTTTTGTTATTTATTAAATTTTTATGTTTAAGGCGTTCTTAAAGTATATAATATACATAAATGTGTAAACGAAAAAAAACCCAAGATAAAGAAGAAAAAAAGAAAGAAAGAGAAAGCAAAAAGTTTTTAAAAGTTTTAAAATCCATTAATTGCATATAACAAAAATTTAAGTAAAATAAGTTAACTAATACCTATATTGTTTCGTTCTGAAATTAAGACTGGTTGCTGTACCAACATTATGTATCTAATGTTTTGATTGTATGTAAAAATGACTATCCAAAGACTGCATTCCTGCCGAAGAGCAATATTTTGACTCCTGAGTAGAGTTTCTTTTACTACTTTGTTTTAAATTAAACATTTTTTAACATTGGTAACTGCTGTAAAAACTAGTGCTGACTGCCTCAACTAAATGATGGTTTCAGAATTGCTCAATTGGCTCATAGTCTAAAAGCCAACGACATAAAAAGTCACGTCATTTGCGTAAAGTCGTAAAGTCATATCAGTAATAGCCTTTGAGGTTTTGAACCATTAGCCGTTTGTCTGCCTACCTAAACACGTGTCAAACAGATGTAAAATTTGACGTAAATGTTTTACATTGATTTATTTCAATACCTATTGGTTGGAGGAAAAAGTGTACATACAAGAAATATTTAGCTTGCAATTTTGAACAATTGTAATTCTCTGTAGTGAATCCCTTAGAAGATAGAGAGTCACGAAATTTCCAAACACCACTTGTTTACCTGAGTGTTTTTTTTTATATTTTGCCGCTTTCTATATTTTAAGGGACAAACAGAGAGTTTAACCTATGACAACAGTCGTTCAAAATTGCAAGCTAAATATTTCTTGTATGTCACTTATTCCCTCCGACCAATTGGCATTGAAATAAATCGATGTAAAAATTTTTTTGTCAAACTTAACACCTGTTCGATACGTGTTAAAATAGGCAGAGACAAACAGTTATTGGTTCAACACCAAGGCTATTATTGATATGACCTACAACTTTACGCAAAAAACTTTTTTTTTATGTTGTTGGCTCTCAGCCTATCAGGTTTTTGAAATATTTTTGAGCTTATGTTACATCACGAATTATTTTGACGAGGAAGAATGCGGCATTGCATTTCTAACATTTTTTTTTACTGAAATCTGAACTTAACCATTTTCAGACCATTCATTGTTAGGCCAAACACCGCCATCGCCAAGGCCAATGAAATTGCCAGACTTTGGCACAAAAGCAATTTAGCATTGTAAGGTAGTTGGCTATTGTCAGTTTACTGGCTGCTTATTTACAGAGTATTACAGACTTGACAATATTTTGATATCTGATAATCGTCTTAACTTAGCTTAAGGGTTAACAAAACCTTTAAAAAATGTGTTTTTGTAGTTTTACATTCGACTTTCTCAAAAAGCAGAGCAAATTGGGCAATTCAAAGATCGGACTCGAACTTAGGAAATCAAAAAAAACCTTAAGGAAGAGAATAATTTGGTCTCTGCAATAAAAAGTTTGAATTGTGTAGACTTTAGTGCTATCAATTGGAAATTGACAATCTTAATAAGATTCAGTGAATGGCAAGATACCGGCCAAATTCCTAAACGCAAGATTTGCAAAGCAAAACACATGCAAAGCAGATTAAAAACACAGACAAAGCAAATGCAAGTGAATTGCGCAAAATAATTTTAACATTTGCACAAACACCTTTGCATTTGCAAAATAAAAAAGCATCTCGTGCATTTTGGTACAGTCTGCTTAGCAGGGATTGTTATGTTTGTATTTGGGAACATTTAGCTTTTCGTTAGTTGAATTCCCTCTTTCATCAATATTGTTAACTTTAATGTTATTATTGGTCTGCCAGATCATTTTGCACCTTGGGTATTCTATTCCTGTGACTCATAGTTTCCTGGAGCAAGATTCAAGATAATGGCGAAAGTATATTAAGAATGATACTCTCCAAAGCCTGCATCATATTCGAATATTCGGCTGTTTTTTCCGCGTGTCCGATCAAATCAGTTTCATAAAGGCCAAAATTCAAAATGAACTGCATATCTTGCTTAATAAGAAGGGTTCAAACACAAGTGTCATAACCTGCATCCCAAACGTAAATATTGAATTTTTTGCGTGATTCTTAAACTATAATAAAAAGGTTTTCCGATATCGTAAAAAATAGATCAGAACTTTAGGTTCTTGCTCTTAAATTTTTTGAACATCTCTTTACAGTCTCTCGTGGCATAATGGTTAGTGCGTTTAACTGTCATGCCGAAGGTCTGGGCTCGATTCCCTGCCGCTGCCACCTAAGAACAGAAATGTTGTCATGAAAAAAAGCTTCACACACAGGAATGGTTGATTTTATTTATGTTTTTAATTTATATTTGTACAGTCCGCAAATTATACATTTGCTAATGATTTGCAAAACTTTATCAAAAATCCATTTGTGACCTTGCTGTAAATTCATTTGCTTCTTTTCTGCAAATCTCTGAGCACTCACGCCAAGGGCGTACGCATGATGTCAATCAGGGAGGAGCAGACTCAATGAAAGAATAGTATCAGTTTAAAAATTAAGCTTTGAGTTGCATTCAAAAGAAGACAAACTGTATAAAATATATCTTGATTAAGAGGAGGAAGTGCTCCTCCCTGCTGCCATTGCGTACGCCCTTGACTCACGCAAATCATTTGTGACAATTTACGAGTTCTTGCAAACGTTCCAATCATTTGCAAAAAGGAAAATTCTAAATAAATGTGCCTAAAGCATCTAAGGTATTTTAAATGTAACCTTTATTACGCTGCACTAAAGAAAGAATAGAGGAAAAGAACTAATTTTACTAGAAAAATGAATTCAAAATAACGTATTTATTATATTATAAAATAAAATCACACAGGTTACAGCCAAATCGTTTTCAATACCTTTAGGACTATTGTTTCTGATGCATCGTTTTTAGATTGCATTTATGACCTCCAGTTTATCAAAGTATAATAATTGGTATTTCACACTTCTGCAAAATTAACATTTTTGTTATGTAAGAGACCAAGTTGTACCTTTCAGAAGGTTTTTGATAAACATTATACGAATATGACCTCGAAAACTACTTCATAATGTGTAATTATTGAGTTATTCATATCTAAAAGTGCAAAAAACTGGTTGTGGCACCTGAAAGAACGAATATAAATTTTAATCTTTTAAATTCGTTTATTAATTTTTTAAAACAACAAAACCATTTCAGACCTGTGTTATTGATTAAAACTTGTTTAAGACAAAAACAGTATCTATATTGTAAAAGATAAGTTTAACCTTGTTAACATAACTGGCTGCACACAATTGTGGAGACGTAGATCGTAGCTTTCAAATTTGAAAAGCATGGAATAGTATACACCGCTACATTATGAAGAGTACATACTTTTCAAGAATATAACATTTCAGATTTTCTCACTGATATGAGCATTAATTTTAATTCCAAAATTATGCGTCGTTATTCGATACAGTTATTATGTGTAAATATAAATTAGGGCAAAATATTATTTTCTATTACTTCAAAACTCGAGACTAATATGACAGCATTTTCTTTAAGCTGAACTCGAAGTAATTTTTGGTTTTGTTTTGCAGACCAACAACTGTATTGCTCTCTTCGTCAATATCAAATTTTGTGGGCAAATTTAATAAAGTATCATGTATGATGACATTTTGCAAGCACCCAACTTACATATTTCCAACCGACATTCTGTGTTTTTTTTGCTTGTGGAATTTCCATGCATAGTACTTACATATAAAGCCAAAGTGGCATTCTAAAAAAGTCTTGAATTCAAAGAAATTAAACAGAATTTAAATAAAAATATTAAAATGTTCATCTTAGTTGATTTACTGGGTGGAATCAGGGTTGCCAGATCAAGAAGCACGTGTGCAGCTCAATTTCAGAATTCTTGTAGCCCAAAATCACTGCCCAAAAACCAGCCAAATCTCATTAAAAAAATCTAAAATTTCTTATATATTCCACGTTCTTCTTTGTTTTGGAATAATTTCTAAGGGCAGATCCTTAAAATTTGGACGAATTTAAATATATTGCTGGACTTATGTAACGAATTTTTTCAAAAATAATAACAAGTAATATGAAATTGTGCTACTTTTTTTTCAAATTCTTGTCGCAAATTAAGGAAGTAGATAGCCCAATTTATGATAAATAGCCCTATCTAACAACCCTGGGTGGAATCTTTTGAATTTGAAGGTTTAAACGTTCAACATTATATTAGCTCCCATTTTTGCTCTCTCTTTCTGGATCCTTTTCTTCATTACTAACTTTGCGTAATTTTCCTACTTCAAAATATTAAAAAAAAAACCTAACCTTATAAAAAAGAACTCAACAGATAACTTGAAACGAAAACAATCATGGCTCAAAATTTTGCTGTACCAATTTTTTGTAGTATAGATAATAGAGTTGCCATAAAAAAGAAGATAAATGTATGTGTGTATTTTTGTATTGTTTACTATTTTGTTAAGTATTAAAAAGAAATATTTTAAACACCCCGTCTTAATTAATAATTTATTATGTTATTTAATGTTTTTTGTTGTTGTTATTATTTTAAAAAAAGGGTGGAATCTATAGCTTTTGTTCCTTACTTTATTTATTTTTATACAAATAAAAAAAAATCCTAGTAATAACTAATTAGAGAAAAAATAATTGCAGTAAATTAAAGCAATATTCATAATAAGTTGTTACAACATACAATTTTTATTATATTATTCCTTAGAGAATTACTTTTTATTTATATACTTTGCATGTACAATGTACTGATCCCTGTACATTTTTTTGCAATCAAATTGAAAAATTAAGAAAAAAAAAATTAAAGTTGAAAAGAATGCAAGCAAAAGAGAAAAAAAATAAATATAAGACACATTTTTCTAGCCTTACGGTATGTGTATAGTTTAAGGAATAGAAATATGTATGTAAACTTCTCCACCCTTAACAAAAAAGAGCTTAACCATCAATATAAAAAAAAAATCTTCTTAATAAAATAAAATACTTATCGGTGCAAGTGTTATTTGAAAATATTATGTTGAATAAAGATGTATTATACATAAAAAAAAATATTTATATTAAAAGAAAAATTAAAGAACTAAAAATAAAATACTATTCTTTGGTGTCTAGTCTTTGTGTGGGACTTTAATATAAAAAAAGAAAGAAATCACAACATACCAACTTAAGAATTATAGAAAGTGCTGGACATTTTCTTCAAAATTCACTAAACAAAAAAAAAATACAAAAAAAACATGTAATTAAAGTTACAAAATCAAATTTGAGAAAAATTTTGTTAAAAATATTATATCGGTATAATTATATTTTATTTTGTAAGAATTAAAAAAAAAAAAAACTGTATTGTTGTGTTGTGTTAAACAATAAGTAAAATTAATCACAAGCAGAAAGAAAACAAACAAAATCAGCAAAATTGTAGAAGCTAAACAAAAAAAAAAAAAAAAATATAATATTAAATGTTTCTTAAAAACAAAAATCATTACATACACAACATAAATTCAGAAAACACTATTATTATGTAATATTTATTACAATAATCAGTTTTTCATAACATCAATCATCATCAAAGATTTTGTTTATATACCTTTCACAAAAAATGAACATGGTATTGAATATGTTTTTAGATGTATAATGATGATCATGTCCATCTTGCCATTTAGAATTACATAATTAAAAGAAAAAAGGAAAAACAAAATTCATTTTTATGAATTAAATAAAAAATAAATAAAAAACAAACAAAAAAATATCAATTGTTTACTATTAGTGTAATGAAGTATGAAATACATTTTAACAAAAAAACAAAACTACATACATGAGGTGCAGAATTATAATATAAAAAAAATGCATAGAAAATATATATTATATAACCTTACTGCCAACCAGCAAATTCAATGCACTTTCAACTTCGACACTTAATGACCTATTTTCCAATCGCAATAAAATATTATTTTAAAGAAATATGGATGTTTTGTTTTTTACTGAAAACAAAAATACATAATGGCCATTTATGGCTATTTATAATAATTCGTTGTTTTACTTATGGGTAACACTGTTTATTTCTGGAAACCTGATAGATTCTGGCAAACAAAAGCGGAATCGACCCATTCATATATTGTTATGAAATGGGGAGTTGAAAAACTATTGGTATTGTGTCCGTTACTGTTCAAGATTTTGTATGTTGACATTTACATAGAAGAAATAGAACCGGTTTTGAATGAAAACTCTTCAAGGCTACGAATAAGTCAAGTCAGTAAAGCACATAACTAGTTGAAACACCACACCCAGTCCCCTCTCCCCATTTCCCCTCTACTTTTTAAATCTTTTTTTTTCACTTCCTATTGGTCGAATAGGAAAAAAGCTTGCAAGCAACAAATATTCAGCTTGCAATTTCGATCGTGTGATAGGAGTATCTGTAATTAGTCCTCAAAGGATACAAAGGGACAAAAATTCCAAAAATTTCGCAGGAACTGAGGCAATTTTGCCGCCATCTATTTTTTAAGGCACTTGCTTCAAATCTATGAGAGTACATTTTCAAAATTTGCATGCTGAATATGTTTCGACGTCGCTTTTTTCTGGCCAATAGTAATTAATAAAAATCGATTTAAAAAATTGAGGGGTAAGACTGGGTGGGGGAATTTAAGTTAAGTTCGAGTACATTATCAAGGACCCAAATAATTAAAAAGTATTTTTTCATTCAACGTTGCGCGGAGCAAATGAGTAGGTATTGCACAGTTTTAGAAAATAACTTCTGAATGCCTGAATTGATTTATTTAGGGTTTTCTTAATTCGCAAGTAGACTAAACAACGGTTGGTAGGGGTGCTATTCTGGAATTTTGATATGGACTTCAAGATCGGATTTAGTACCTATATATGTACTTGAAATTCAAAACAAATTTGGAGCCTTACCGTTAGTTCATTATGAAGTATGTCCTGTCCAGTAAGGTCAACAGTACACTCAATCGATGAAGAGCAAATTCCCGAATAGAATTGAAAAAAACTGCAAGTTCCTGTCGTGGTCACATTGGTCAGATTTTTTGTTGAAATTATAATGCCAACTTCAAAGACGTGAAATATTTGTTAACTTTTGTTATTTTCTTATTGGTGACCCCATGAGCTACTATCAGTCAATTCGAATATTTATATCTGCCGCGTTGACCGATTTAATTTGAATTAGGATTATAGTTCCAAATCCATCGTTATCGTTGCGAACGAGCACAGAGGTATTAAGGATAAACTTCTTAAATTTATATCAAAATCGTTAGAGCTGCTTTCGAGAAAGAGCTTTTAGGTTATACAGTTTAAAAAATCAAAAGTCCAGGTCAAACAGTCCGGTCAGAAAATCGAAACCTGTGCTCTTTTTGACGGGATCCCTTTTTTGTTTGTAATTTAATTTTGACATGATAAGGATATATCGCCATCCAAAGACATTAAGGTAGGTAGTTGGGGGGGTAGAAAATCAGTAAAATCACTTTGCATGCGAATATTTCCTCAACCAGACCTTGAAAAAAAAAATTGACTATGGATGTATCGATAGGGTTTAAATAGACTTTTACAAAAACATAAGTCATGATTTATTTCAGTAACTTTTTAGAAATTAAAAAAAAAAAAAAAAAAAACGGCAAGGGGTTAGTCCATGCTTTTTTCGAAATCCATGAAAAATTTTTGGTATGAAATTTTTAAATTTTTGGAAAGGTTTGTCAATTTCTTATTCAGAACTGGAAACCGCAACAATTTTGAAAGGTGTGTCAATTTCCTATTCAGGACTGAAAACCGCAACAATTTTGAAAGTTCGGTTCGTTAGATATTCGCATATAAAGGATTGCGTTAAAATTCACTAAAATTACTTTGCGTGCAAATACCTAACGAACTAGACGTTGTGGAAGCTTTTGGTTTTCGGTAGCGGATAGCTTTTGAATAGAGAATTCAGAAATTGAAAACCGAAACAATTTGTAGGGCTTTGCAGCGAAAATATATCTATCCAAAGCCATTTTCAGACTAATAAAGCAAATAATGTAATATAACTTTGGATGCGTATATTTCGAGAACCAAGAATCATAGAAGGTTCTGGTTTTCAGTTTTGGAAAGCTCTTACAAATTTGTATCCAAAATAAAAAAATTTGTACCTGCTGCGAGACTTGGCCTAGGAAATATCGCCATCCAAAGACATTAAGGTAGGAAGTTGGGGACAGAAAATCAGTTAAATCACTTTGGATGCGAATATTTCCCCAACTAGACCTTGAAAACAAAATTGGCTTGGATGTTTTGATAGGGTTTGAATAGACTTTTCCAAAAACATACGCCATGATTTATTTCATTAACTTTTTAGAAAAAGTTTTTTTTTGCAAAAAACGGCAAGTCCATGTTTTTTTTTCGAAATCCATGAAAAATTTTTGGGATGAAATTTTTACAGTTTTGGAAAGGTGTGTCAATTTCCTATTCAGGACTGAAAACCGCAACAATTTTGAAAGCTCGGTTCGTTAGATATTCGCATATAAAGGATTGCGTTAAAATTCACTAAAATTACTTTGCGTGCAAATACCTAACGAACTAGACGTTGTGGAAGCTTTTGGTTTTCGGAAGCGGATAGCTTTTGAATAGAGAATTCAGAAATTGAAAACCAAAACAATTTGCAGGGCTTTGCAGCGAAAATATATTGTAATATTTTCTCAGGTTCGTTAATAAAACTTATTTACTTTATTCAAAACGTCCACTTATTTATTTCGCAAAATAAAACACTTTACTTTTCTTACTACAAACAAAACGATTTATTATTCACCACTGAATTAGTTCACAAACTTTACTTTTCACTTTTATTACAACCAACTTTATTCATTCACGATTAAAAACAAACTGTATCGCTGCCGTTCAAACATGTGCCTTTTATACTTGTTTTCCAAACTCTGGAAATAAGGAGAACGTTCTAGTCTCTGCTTCCAGAGCTTTCCATAGGGGAAATTTCCCAATAATTTCCCTTCCAAAAGCTTTCATTTGACAGCTGGCAAATCTGCTATAATCCGGCAGATGGCGCTTCCTTCGTTTGAGAGTTGCTATAATTATTGATAATAAGGGTATGTTTGCACTGCGACCGTAAGCTTTATTGTGTCCGTTTGCTTACATTTCGGAGTCGTTATAGTTCAAATATGGAAAGTTATTACACTGCCCCCCTCTTAGGATTGATCGTCCCGAGCAAATCCATCACTTCCATCACCATTATAATGATGCAAACGGTCGCTGTGAACTACTTTTAGTTTGCCTCTTAATCCTCTCTGAATGCGGTAGACAACATCGTTTATTCGTGTTACGACAGTATAAGGGCCTTCCCAATTTTGTTGAAGCTTCGGTGAGAGTCCCTTCCGACGGTGGGGATTATAAAACCACACAAGGTCTCCCACTTGGAATCCTGTCGTTGTGGCTTTTGCGTCGTATCTTGTTTTCATCCGATCACTCGACAGCTTTATATTTGCCCTCGTCCTTTCGTGAATGTCAACTAGCTTTTCTTTGAGGTTGTCCACGTAGTCATCTATTCCTTGTGGCTCTCTTGTATAACATCCAAATTTGATTTCGCTTGGTAGTCGTATTGAGCTCCCGAGCAGGATTTCTGATGGTGTATGTCCTGTTGAGCTATGTACCGCACTTCGATAGGCCATCAAGAATAATGGAATATGCCGATCCCAGTCTCGTTGGTTGTCGCTTACAACTTTGGAAAGGTGTTCTTTAAGGGTTCGGTTGAATCGTTCAACCATCCCATCAGATTGTGGGTGAAGCGGTGTTGTCCTCGTCTTCTTAATGCCAAGGAGTGTACAAACTTCCTGAAAGATCTTGGACTCGAAGTTCCTCCCTTGATCTGAATGGAGTTCCATAGGTACACCAAACCTGCTTACCCAGTTGAAAACAATCTGATCCACAACTGTTTTGGTTTCCTGGTTTGGGATGGCAAATGCCTCAGGCCACTTGCTGAAGTAGTCCATTACTACCAGGATGTATCGGTTTCCGTTTTCGGTTTCTGGAAAAGGGCCTGCAACGTCTATTGCAATCCTCTCAAAAGGCGTTCCCACATTATACTGCTGCATTCTACTCTGGACTTTTCTGCCTGGTCCCCTACTTGCAGCACAAGTATCACATTTTCGGCACCATTTTTCGACGTCTTCCCTTGCATGTAGCCAGTAGAATCGCTGCCTTACCTTTTCCAGTGTCTTATTCACCCCCAAATGTCCTCCGGAAGCTCCTTCATGCATCTCTTGAAGAACATCATTAACCTTGGAACGAGGTACGACTAGCTGCATCACATAAGATTTGCCGTCTGTGGATTCCCACTTTCGTCTTAGTACTCCTTCTTGTACATGAAGTGAGTCCCATTGTGCCCAATACGCTTTAAGAGCTGGACTTCTATCGGAGATGTCACCCCATTCTGGTTTCTCTTGGTGTTCCTTCCACGCAAGAATAGGCTCGATATCCGAGTCTTCTTGTTGGGCAGTCCTCAGTTCTTCGTTACTCCAACCGTAAATGGGATCAGCTCTTAATCGCTGGATAGCAGCAGCTTCCTTTTCTTCCTGACGTGTGCAGTGCTTGCAGTCCGGTTTGCATGGTCTCCGAGATAAGGCATCTGCATTTGAGTGCAACCTTCCTCTTCGATGTTGGATCTGGTAGTCGTATGTCTGCAATCTCTCGATCCACCTCGCTACTTGACCTTCTGGATTTTTGAAGTTCAAAAGCCAATTGAGTGCGCCATGGTCTGTTCGAAGAAGGAACTTCTGTCCATAGATGTACTTATGGAAGTGTTTTGTAGCCGATATTAGAGCTAGAAGTTCTCTTCTGGTCACACAGTAGTTTCTTTCTGGCTTTGAGAGTACCTTGCTGTAGTAGGCGACAACCTTCTCTTCTCCTTCGTGAACTTGTGAGAGTACGGCTCCAATTCCCACGTTACTCGCGTCAGCGTCAATGATGAAAGGTTTCCCTGGTGTCGGATAGGCCAAAACTGGCGTATTGCATAGGCGCTGCTTAAGTTCCCGGAAGCTTTTCTCGCACTCGCTTGACCATTTGAATGGTTTGCCTTTCTCTGTTAGCTGGTGCAAACTTTTCGCGATTCCAGCAAAATCCTTCACAAATCGTCGATAGTACTTGGCTAGACCAAGAAAGCTTCGGAGTTGATGTTTATCCTGTGGTGTTGGCCAATTCTTTACAGTGTCAACTTTTTCAGGATCAGTCTTCACTCCTTGGGAAGAGATGATATGTCCCAAGTATTTTACCTCAGACTTAAAAAATTCGCACTTGTCTGGATTCAATTTCAAGTTTGCTTCTCGAAGCCTCTGGAAGACGGCCTTAAGGTTTCCACAATGCTCATCAAATGTCTTACCATAAACGATGACATCGTCCAAATAGACTAGGCAAGATTTCCAAGTAAGTCCTTGTAAAACGCACTCCATCAAACGCTCAAATGTTGCCGGAGCGTTGCATAGTCCGAAAGGCATCACTTTAAATTGCCACAGACCATTTCCTGTGGAGAAAGCCGTCTTTTCTCGATCTTCTGGATGGATTTCTACCTGCCAGTAGCCACTCTTTAAGTCCAATGTTGAGAACCATTCAGCTCCTTCCATCGCATCCAGAGTATCGCTAATTCTTGGCAGAGGGTAGCTGTCTTTCTTTGTCACATCGTTCAGCCTCCGATAGTCCACACAAAATCGAGTACTTCCGTCCTTCTTTTTGACAAGAACAACTGGGGATGCCCAAGGACTTTTAGAGTTTTCGATTAGCCCATCTCTCTTCATTGTCGATATCATCTCTGCAACTTCAGTTTGTTTGGCTAATGGGAGACGTCTTGCTGGTTGTCGAATAGGTCTCGCGTCTCCTGTGTCGATTCGATGCTGCACCAGTTTTGTTCGACCATACTGCCCACTGGGTGACGATAGTATATCAGCGTACTCGTGAAGGAGGCTTCCAGCAACACTTAGCTGACGTTCATTTAATTTGGATGACTTCAGAATTTTTGCCTTCATAGAGTTCACTTTCCCAGGGTCCACAGATTTGTGTGTGTCAGCTTCTATAATTTTAGTTATTGCGGATACGGATTCACACCTTCCAACAACTTCTCCTTTTCTAAGCTTGACTTCGTACGGTTTGATGTTGAGTATGCGTACAGGCACCATGTTGTTCTTTGGTTCCACAAGTGTCTTCCCAAGGATGATGTTTTGGAAAGACTGCTCAGAGTCTGGTTCCACCATTAGATATCGATGGCTACCCAAATCACCCTTTATTTTCGTCCAAACGAACACTTCTGAAGAAGGTGGCAGGCAAATATCTTCCTTAATGACGGTCCTTAGTGTTGATGAGTTTTCGTTGCCATAAACCATAGGAATTTCCACATTTTGGTACTTAAGAACTTGCTTCCCGATATCAAGAATTACTCCATGCTCTTTCATGAAGTCGATTCCAACGATGCACTCGTCACATATATCTGCTACCAGAAACAGATGTGAAAACTCTAGTTCTGCCAAACGGATCGTTAGACGAACCTCCCCGTACACTCTGGCTGCCTCTCCTGTTGCTGTTTTCAGACGGTAGGCGTTGGTGTTATGCAGCCACGTCATCTTCACCAAGTCCTTTCGAACAATGGAGGCAGTGGCACCGGTGTCGATCGTAGCCACTTGCTTCTTGCCGTTTAGTGTTGCCTCCACAGTCAGACTTTTGTTGTTTCGTTTCGTCTGTGAGACCTGGATGGTGGTTCTGGGGCCATCAATACCAGAAACCAGCTTCTGCCCCTCGAAGTTGGTTCTTACTCGTTTCCCGGTTGAGAAACGGGGCGAGTAGGAGTATTGACATTGTTGTAAGTTTCTGCTTCCACAATGTTGACATGTAGGTCTTCTAGGTGGCAATCTGCACTGGCGTTGAAGATGTCCGGTCTTGTTACAATTCCAGCATCGAGCAGGTCCATCTCGCTGGTTCCTTTGGAATGCAGTTCTCTGGCAAGAACACTCCTCAATTTCTAGTTCTCTTACCCGATGAACTCCTTGAGAAGCCTGTTCTGCTGCTTCCATAGTCAGGGCGAACGCCAATGCTTCAGGGAGTGTGCGTTTTCCAGCCGTTCGAATTGCTCGCTGAAGGTTGATGTCAGATACAGCACGGACAAAGGCTTCTGTTGCGAATTGGTTGATGATTTCATCTCCTGCAGCTGGATATGCCAGATGTGCCAATCGTTCGATGTCTGCTTGAAGCTGTTGCAGAGTTTCTCCCCTCTTTTGGATTCTAGTATTGAGTTGAACACGGAAGACTTCTTGCATATGGCCATCTCCAAAGCGTTTGTCAATGGCCTGAACAAGAGCACTGAAGTTGCCACTCTTATCTGCTGGTATGGTTTGCAGCAGTTCAGCAGCAGTTCCTCTGAGGGCAAGCGTCAGAGCTATGTATTTGTCCTCCTCATCCCAGCCATTTGTTGCTGCGGCTGCTTCAAACTGCTTCTTGTAGATTGACCAAGAAGTTTGTCCATCGAAGGTTGGGGGATGCATCTCCTTTCTCCTAGGACAGTCACCAGAACTTTCTCGAACCTTCATTTTTCTTACTTTGTCCAATTCCTTAGTAATGGATTCGATTTTATCTTCCACTTTTTCGAACTTTGATTCTACTGTCGACAATTGCTTATCGACATTAGACAATTGTTGATCGACAGTTAACAATTGTTTATCGATAGAAGAAAATTGTTTATCGACACGCTCGTCAAGGGCAATAATTCTATTGTCAAAGGCATCTAACTTACATTCTAGCATATTTGTCTGTTTTTCCAGTAGACACTTTTGTTCTTGGCTTTGTTGTTCTAGAAGATTCTTCTGCTCTTGACTTTGTTGTTCGAAACGTTCGCGAAGATTCTTTTGTTCATTACGTTGTTCTTGGCTTTGCTGTTCTAGAAGATTCTTCTGCTCTTGACTTTGTTGTTCGAAACGTTCGAGAAGATTCTTTTGTTCATTACGTTGTTCTTGGCTTTGCTGTTCTAGAAGATTCTTTTGTTCTTCAAATTTTGCGAGCAGCTGAGAAAGCATATTGGTCATGCCCGATGTACTTACTTGTTCTTGCTGTTCTTCCATTTCAATATCGAATATAAACGTGTCCGGGTTTTTTCCACATCTTCTTAAATCTTCTTGCAGACGAATTATAAGATCATTCTTTGTTCCAGCAGTAGGAAGATCTCGCTTATTCAGTTCTGCCTTGAGTTCCACTACATTTAAATCATTCAAAGATTTACCCATTGTCTTTTTTTTTTTTTGTTTTTTTTTTTTACTTTTCACACAATAAATTTACTGAGTGCACAGATAAATTAAGTTTTATTCCACTTCTAACACCAATGTAATATTTTCTCAGGTTCGTTAATAAAACTTATTTACTTTATTCAAAACGTCCACTTATTTATTTCGCAAAATAAAACACTTTACTTTTCTTACTACAAACAAAACGATTTATTATTCACCACTGAATTAGTTCACAAACTTTACTTTTCACTTTTATTACAACCAACTTTATTCATTCACGATTAAAAACAAACTGTATCGCTGCCGTTCAAACATGTGCCTTTTATACTTGTTTTCCAAACTCTGGAAATAAGGAGAACGTTCTAGTCTCTGCTTCCAGAGCTTTCCATAGGGGAAATTTCCCAATAATTTCCCTTCCAAAAGCTTTCATTTGACAGCTGGCAAATCTGCTATAATCCGGCAGATGGCGCTTCCTTCGTTTGAGAGTTGCTATAATTATTGATAATAAGGGTATGTTTGCACTGCGACCGTAAGCTTTATTGTGTCCGTTTGCTTACATTTCGGAGTCGTTATAGTTCAAATATGGAAAGTTATTACAATATCTATCCAGAGGCATTTTCAGACTAATAAAGCAAATAATGTTACATCACTTTGGATGCGTATATTTCGAGAACCAAGAATCATAGAAGGTTCTGGTTTTCAGTTTTGGAAAGCTCTTAAAAATGTGTATCCAAAACAAAAATGTTTTACCTGCTGCGAGACTTGGCTAAGGAAATATCGCCATCCAAAACATTAAGGTAGGAAGTTGGGGGCAGAAAATCAGTAAAATCACTTTGGATGCGAATATTTCCCCAACTAGACCTTGAAAACAAAATTGGCTTGGATGTATCGATAGGGTTTGAATACACCTTTCCAAAAGCGTACGCCATGATTTATTTCATTAACTTTTTAGAAAAAGTTTTTTTTTGCAAAAAACGGCAAGTCCATGTTTTTTTTCGAAATCCATGAAAAATTTTTGGGATGAAATTTTTACAGTTTTGGAAAGGTGTGTCAATTTTCTATTCAGGACTGAAAACCGCAACAATTTTGAAAGCTCGGTTCGTTAGATATTCGCATATAAAGGATTGCGTTAAGATTCACTTAAATTACTTTGCGTGCAAATACCTAACGGACTAGACGTTGTGGAAGCTTTTGGTTTTCGGTAGCGGATAGCTTTTGAATAGAGAATTCAGAAATTGAAAACCAAAACAAAAACCTACGCCATAATTTATTTCATTAACTTTTTAGAAAAAGTTTTTTTTGCAAAAAACGGCAAGGGGATAGTCCATGGTTTTTTTCGAAATCCACGAAAACTTTTTGGGAAGAAATTTTTACATTTTTGGAAAGGTGTGTCAATTTCCTATTCAGGACTGAAAACCGCAGTAATTTTGAAAGCTCGGTTCGTTAGATATTCGCATATGGATTGCGTTAAAATTCACTAAAATTACTTTGCGTGCAAATACCTAACGGACTAGACGTTGTGGAAGCTTTAGGTTTTCGGTAGCGGATAGCTTTTGAATAGAGAATTCAGAAATTGAAAACCGAAACAATTTGCAGGACTTTGCGGCGAAAATATATCTATCCAAAGACATTTTCAGACTAATAAAGCAAATAATGTAATATCACTTTGGATGCGTATATTTCGAGAACCAAGAATCATAGAAGGTTCTGGTTTTCAGTTTTGGAAAGCTCTTAAACATTTGAATACAAAAAATAAATTATTTTTACCTTCTGCGAGACTTGGCTTGGGAAATATCGCCATCCAAAGACATTAAGGTAGGTAGTTAGGGGCAGAACATCAGTAAAATCACTTTGGATGCGAATATTTCCCCAACTAGACCTTAAAAACAAAATTGGCTTGGATGTATCGATAGGGTTTGAATAGACCTTTCCAAAAACGTACGCCATGATTTATTTCATTAACTTTTAAGAAAAAATTTTTTTTTGCAAAAAACGGCAAGGGGTTAGTCCATGTTTTTTTTTCGAAATCCATGAAAAATTGTTGGGATGAAATTTTTACAGTTTTGGAAAGGTGTGTCAATTTCCTATTCAGCACTGAAAACCGCAATAATTTTGAAAGCTCGGTTCGTTAGATATTCGCATATGAAGGATTGCGTTAAAATTCACTAAAATTACTTTGCGTGCAAATACCTAACGAACTAGACGTTGTGGAAGCTTTTGATTTTCGTTAGCGGATAGCTTTTGAATAGAGAATTCAGAAATTGAAAACCGAAACAATTTGCAGGACTTTGCGGCGAAAATATATCTATCCAAAGACATTTTCAGACTAATAAAGCAAATAATGTAATATCACTTTGGATGCGTATATTTCGAGAACCAAGAATCATAGAAGGTTCTGGTTTTCAGTTTTGGAAAGCTCTTAAAAATGTGAGACTTGGCTTAGGAAATATCGCCATCCAAAGATATTAAGGTAGGAAGTTGGGGGCAGAAAATCAGTTAAATCACTTTGGATGTGAATATTTCCCCAACTAGACCTTTCCAAAAACGTACGTCATGATTTATTTCATTAGCTTTTTAGAAAAAGTTTTTTTTGCAAAAAACGGCAGGGGTTAGTCCATGTTTTTTTTTCGAAACCCATGAAAAATGTTTGGGATGAAATGTTTACATTTTTGGAAAGGTGTGTCAGTTTCCTATTTAGCACTGAAAACCGCAACAATTTTGAAAAGATATTCGCATATATAACGGTCATTTTTGTAATTCAATTCGCTTGGGCACCATAACGTCGCTTGGACGTTATTTTCAAAAATGGCGCCCAATCTGTGAAGAATGATAAAATAAAAACAACTCTTTAATTACTTGGAAAATTTAAATGGGCCAAATAACGGTTAATGTCTTAGGAGATAGGTGTTGAGTATGCACACCTTTGAGTGAACTGTCAGTGCTGCCACTTTTCAAGAACAACCTTTTCTACTTTTTGATTATTTTTAATACAATTTTGAAACATCAAAAAGTTGCGGAAACGCGGTCTTAAAAATAGTTGTTGAGGAAACCCACCTTCCATCAAAATATTATTTTTCGGGAACATACATACCTTTTTTTATGTCAAAGGTGAGACTTCCATTTTGTTGGTATAATTTAATATTTTAAACATGGATAAAGTTGAGGAAATGCCTTCAGACGCCCAACAGGGTGTTCTACCTTTTACAAGAGCCGACAGTACATTTTAGGAATGGATGTATGTATAACCAATATCTGGGTATTTGGTTTATAGTATCTTGATATCATACACCAAAATCTGGCAGGTTTTTTTTCAGCCTTTGGGAGGGGTGGGAGGTCAAAACCCGCTTGGTTTCCTATCTACATATGTTTCATTAACGCTTCATTTCACTTTTAAAATATAGGAAATGATGGTCTGTCATTTATCCGAAGTCTAAAGACCTTTACATTGACGATCAGATCAATATAAGCCATGATATCAGCTAAAAGCCTAGTACGCTGCTGATGGAAAACAAAAAATAACAACAAAATTATAAACGAAAAATTTAATTCTTTCTTTTCGTTGTGCCAGTACGCTGCTCGATGAGCGAAATTGATAATTGTAGCTACAATCATTTTTCGCACACAATTAATTACCCTATAAGGCGCGTTTCACCAACTAAAACCCAACTGAGCGCTCAACTTCAAGTTTACGCAGGCGGAATGCTTTGGTGGGACAAGATTCTCCGTTGAATTGTTTAAAAAAACATATGTTTGTACTGAAATTCTGAAAACAAAATTTTAACTTTGCTTAAAATGTTTAAATATTAAAGCACAAAACTTTATGAAATTAATAAAAAATGATAAGTTAGATTTATTGGCATTCCGCTTTTATTTTGTATTTTTTAATCGATTTAGTATTTTTACATCACAGAGAAATTGCAATTTGGGTGTCAAATGAACAGCTGTTTTAGCTGAGAAAATCGAGAAATGAATCCAAAACATTTTCGTCTCAGTAATGTCCGGAAAAAATCTCAGTGCTCAAGTGAAAGTTTTTGTCCCACATTGATTTTTTGGTTATGCGTTCAATCTTAGAATTTGGAGCTAGCTCCTAGATGACTAGTTTACAGCTCAATACGAATTAAAAAAAAGTTATCAGAGGCGCCGAAAATCATTCCCAAGCAATATCGATAAATAGTACATCGATATTGCTTCCGTTTTCTTAATTTTGTTTAAGTCGGCCGAATGCTGTTTTTCTATTGAACACATAATATAGCATACCTACCCAAGCGATAATGACTAGTATTCTGTCCCATATTCATAATTAATACATATTGCTCGTATTCAATTTTTCAAGTGGTTTACTTATGGTTTCCCAACAGGTCAATCGAATGCACTGGGCTTGTTTTAGTTTAATTTATCTTTGCTGTCGTCGTAACTTTTCTTTTTCAGGTCAGTTAATGTAGTATGAAGTAAAATATTAAGCATGGTTTATTTAACTCGCGTGCTTGCCTGCCCGGTTATGGCACCCGTTTTGTAGCCAAACAATTATTGATGTTGTTCCACGTAAAGTTTGTTCTCTTCAGCATAGGTTTACATGTAACGATGTAGTAGATATACTATATATTGAAATATTAATATTGGGGCGCTACTATGTAACTTTATTCTACTTTCGAATCAATTCGAAAACTGTTTTCAAAATGCCTAAAATAAGTGGTAATACGTATGAGAAAGGATCAAATGTTACTGCTTGCGACTTTTTGCCACAGAATCTCCAATTAGCGATGTTCTATTTCAGTTTATTAGCGATTACTATGGAATTAGCGAGTTGAGATTTTGCGAATTCGAACGTTTTTATTATAGAATCTTACATAGTTGGGCCCTTGAACTGCTGCACCATGCCATCTTCGTCAAATTATTCAAAATCAACGAAAAAGTTAAAAAAAAGGCCGAAAATAGGTTAGGTTGAAATGCTTATTCTGTTGATAACACCGCTAAAATAAAAGCCTACCACCAAGGGCGAAGTAAACAACCTACCACACGTATTCAATATCAAGCCGCAAGAAATGCCGAGTTCTTCCAAATCAATTTAAAACTAAGCCTTATTCTCTTCATGAAACGCACACACGGCTTCATTTTAGATTTATTTTCAAATAATATTAAAATTAAAATACTAATTTTAAAATAAAACAAGGCGGGTACTTGTACAACTAACTATCCAGCGAAGGGAAATGTGATTTTTGTAAAAAATAAAGAAGAGGACAATAACATCTCAACAAGACACCAATACTGTTTTCTTCTTCTCAAATTAAATAATTTATTACCAAAATGTTTTTTTCTTGCTTTATAATAATTATACATGTAATTTTTTTAATTAAATAATATTTTCCATTTGCATACCAAATGGGAGAAGGACAATTGAATGTTGTTGGGTTTCAGCGCTTGAATGAATGTATGCTTAGTAGAAATGTTTAATATATTATTTTTGTTGTTTTCTAACTATGGTGTTTTGTAGAATGTATTTTGTTCCGTTACTTATTTTTATAACAAATATTGTTTCCTTAATGACCGCCTTACCACATACAAATTACTAAATATTGTTTTTCGTTTTATTCTTGTATTCAATTGGGATTACTTTTACTTGTGTTTCATTAAAAAATTATAAACTAAGAGAAAGATCTAACTGTAGAGGTCATCGTCACCATTGTCACCTGGCGGATTCACGGGAGCATTTGGACCAGCTCCTTGAGACGATGGTCCTGAGCTTGATGGGAATCTGTTGGAAAATTATACAATTAGATAAAAAGAATAAAAATATGGAAAATAATCTTATTACCTAAAGTTTGATCCGAAACCACGAGATTGTTGAAGTGTCTGTGCAAACATCTCATACTTCCTGATGTCGTTGTCGGATACCGACCTGCGGGCGAATTTCATTGCCTCCTCGAAGTGGCCGCGAGTGATTTCTGGAACCGGATCATCTTCGTCCATCTGCTTAACGTAGAAAATTATTGAAATTAATTTTAAGCGTCAACAAAATCTGTGAACTTACATCCATGGCTGAGCTTTGGTTCTCAGCTCTGTCTTTTTCGCGGCGAATCTCGGCCTCGATCGCTTGACGGATAGCTAACTTGCAAGCACGTTGACAAATCTCAGTCAAATCAGCGCCAGAGAATCCTTGTGTAACCTTAGCAATGTAGTTGAGATCGACCTCCTTCGCCAGAGGGGATTTCCTCAGGTTTGCCTTGAGGATAGCTTCACGTGACTTATCATCCGGAAGTGGAATATAGATAAGTTGATCCAAACGTCCGGGACGCAAGATTGCTGGATCAATGATATCGGGCCTGTTAGTTGCTCCGATGATGAACACGTTCTTCTTGGCTCCCATACCATCCATTTCAGTGAGGATCTGATTGATAACACGATCAGCAGCACCGCCAGCATCGCCCACATTTCCACCACGAGCCTTTGCGATCGAGTCCAATTCATCGAAGAAGAGGACACATGGTGCAGCCGAACGTGCTTTGTCAAAGATGTCACGAACATTGGCCTCGGACTCACCGAACCACATAGTCAACAGTTCTGGACCCTTGACCGAAATGAAATTGGCCTGGCATTCGTTGGCAATAGCCTTGGCCAGCAAAGTCTTACCACAACCAGGTGGTCCATAGAACAACACACCACGACTTGGCTGCATGCCGAATTTCAAAAACTTATCAGGATGTTCGACTGGATATTGCACAAGTTCTTGCAGTTCTTTCTTGACGTTCTCTAGACCACCAATATCGGTCCAGGTTGTGTTGGGTACCTCGACAACCGTTTCCCTGAGTGCCGATGGGCTTGATTTTGTCATGGCATAACGGAAGTTATCCATGGTGACGGCCAAAGAAGCCAGCACTTCGGCGTCGATCTTGTCATCTTCCAGATCGATCAGATCCATTTTCTCACGGATCTGTTGCAAAGCTGCTTCCGAGCACAGTGAAGCCAAATCAGCTCCGACATGACCGTGTGTCTCTGCAGCTATTTGCTCTAGATCAACATCATCGGCCAGGCGCATGTTCTTGGTGTGAATTCTCAGTACTTCAAGACGTCCAGTGGCGTCGGGGATACCAATATCGATTTCACGATCGAAGCGTCCGAAACGACGGAGAGCAGGGTCAATAGAGTTCGGCCTGTTGGTGGCGGCCATGACAATCAAATGTGAACTCTTCTTCATACCATCCATCAAAGTCAACAGCTGCGACACAATACGACGCTCGACTTCACCGTGGGTCTTGTCACGCTTGGGGGCAATAGCATCAATTTCATCGATGAAGATAATTGCCGGCGAGTTCTTCTCAGCCTCCTCGAAAGCCTTACGCAGATTCGACTCTGACTCACCAGCCAATTTGGACATGATCTCCGGGCCGTTGATGAGGAAGAAGAACGCACCAGTTTCATTGGCGACAGCACGGGCGATCAAAGTCTTACCAGTACCGGGTGGACCGTACATAAGAATACCACGAGGTGGCTTGACACCGATCGCCTTAAAGAGCGATGGATGGCGAAGTGGTAATTCAACCATTTCTTTAATTTGAGCCAGTTGCTTTCTGCAACCTCCGATGTCATCATACCCAACTGCGTTGAGGGATTCCTCCTCTTCCTAAAAGATTAAACAATCATTAAATTAATTCATAAGGTACTTAGCTAAGGATGTGGTTCTGAAACTTACCTCTCGTTTAATTGGATCTCCGTCAGAGAAAATGACAGTCTCCGGTGCGACAATACAATATGGCTCGGGATCAGTTAAGACCACTTTGAACTCAATTGGACGCATAGCAGTACGAACAATGAAGTTATCACCCATGTGAATTGGACGATAGGCTTCAAGGAAGTATGGTTTCAAGTATACTTCAAACAAATTTCTGAAAATTAATGAAAGGTTTTATTTTGGTTATCAGAAGTTTAGTGGAAGGTTTTTCATTTTCTAATGCTTACCCAGTAACACCCTCAGTGGTATCATCAAAAGGCAAGATTCGTACACGCTTTCCGTACTTAACGTCAGGGCATGATTGAATAGACACAACGTCCGAGAGATGAACACACAGATTGTTTCGCACAACACGATTCATTCGAATCTTCTCATTGGGGCAGCTATCATCGGATAGGACGATGCAAACAGTTTCCTTGCGACGTTTTCCTTTTAAGAGAACGGTGTCACCACGGAAGAGTTGCAATTCATCCATCTTAGTCTAGAAATATAAAATATTAAAATTCAATTAGTTAGTTAAGAATTAATTTGACTTTTTCATCTAGAGTAAAAATAACATTCGATATTTTTTTTGGCAATTGCACGGAAGGATTTATTTTTTACTTTGTCTAATTCTATAATAAGTTTTGTTTTTCTTTTAACTACAACTTTTTTTGTACTTTTTAGCAAACAAAATGGCTTCACTGATTTTTAGAAAACTAACTCTTTACTTATTTAATATCATTCTAGATATAAAGCGCTGAAAATGGGAAGATTTCTACGTGTTGGCTAGAAAAAAAGTGCGATTTTCGTAACATAGGATAAGAAAAATGAAAATATACAAATGGTTTAGGACCTGGCCACGTAGTAAGCGGCAAGCGGGAAGTTTTAGTTATGAAAATGCCGTTGCCAAGTAAAAATAATTTTATTTTATTATTTCGTTCAAAAAATTAAGATAAATTGCCGCTCAGGGTTGAATGAAAAAAAAAAAAAACAGAATCTAAATCAGAGCGACGTCGTCACTCAGCCGCAACCATACAATCTATTCTATTTTTTTGTTGCCGCTCAGCGTGGTCAAGCTCTTAGCCCTTATTCAATTAATGAATTTATTTCTACTTTGGTATACCAAAATCATTAACACCACCATATCAGGTGATGTTTGAGGTCAATTTTGTTCAACCCAAAGATAATAGTCTAAAGCCAACGGCATAAAAAGTCAAGTCATTTGCGTAAAGTTGTAAATCATATCAATAACAGCCTTTAAGGTGTTGAACCATTTTGTCTGCTTTAACAAGTGTCGAACAGGTGTAAAATTTAACGTAAATTTTCTACATCGATTAATTTCAATGCCTATTGGTCGGAGGGAAAAAGTGTGCATACAAGAAATATTTAGGTTGCAATTTTGGACAGTTGTTATCATAGGTCCATCTCTCTACAGTGAATCCCTAAGGAGATAGAGAGCCAAAACATCACCTGAGTGTTTTTTGAAAATTTTGCCGCTTCATATCTTTTAAGGGACAAACAAAAGAGAGTTTGGCCTATGACAACTATTATTAAAAATTCCAACCGAAATATTTCTTGTATGCACTTTTTCCCTCCGACCAATAGGCATTGAAATAAATCGATGTAAAAAAATTACGTCAAATTTTACACCTGTTCGAAGCGTATTTAGGTAGACAGAAAAACGGTTATTGGTTCAACATCACAAAGGCTATTAATGATAAGACTTTATGTCGCTTGCTCTCAGTCTATGAGCGTGAATTTACAAATAAAAACGTAGAACAAGAATTATAGCTATTTACATGTTTTTAACGCGATAAAAACTTCGTACATAAAAACAGAAAATATTGCCATATATGAGCACATAATATCTGAGAAATATAAGGTAGTTCCATTCAGCAGTCAAGACACTGAAGTCAGTTAAAAATTACGAAAAATCGGAAATATACAAATACTGTTTAAAAAAACTGTTTTTCACTTAGAATTTTGAATTTTTTAAACGGTCCGGTAGAGCGAACTATACACTTAAATGGTCTCAGATTCCATGATATGTGATCCGAGGAGCTTCTGAAGGAAGGAGTGAAAACCAAATTCCGCTTAAACGATTATCCTCGAAGTTGCATTCATATTTTTTTTTTCGATGCACTGTTTCTCGCAAAGGCCCCAGTTGTGGACTGCAAGACTTTGATTTTTTTAATAGTCTTTAATGAAGCTTTCGACGCCTATACTTCTTTTTTTGCTATCGTTCACACCCAAAATCTGCTGTGGGCTCTTAGTCTAAGACGTTTGTAATAAATTTCCACGATGAGGATCAAACATATTTAGAGCTTAAAATTTCTTAGCATGAAAAGAACGATTTTTAAATTTTTCAACGCGAACGAGGGAGCGAAAATTAAATAACTTTGCATTTCTTGGAACCTTAACATTCAGCCTCCACTGAGAATGAACGATATTTAACATCCAAACCACAATCCAAACAGCAATGTGATTTGCAAGGCTACGCCTCTGAATAGACATGGTTTTTTTTTTACTCGTTTTTTTTTTTTTTTTTTACATGTTCATAGTCCAAGCATGGTTCATGGCACGTTAAGAAGTTTCTCACAAAGTTTTAACAAAATATAAAACCTAAGCAACAATTTTGTATTTCATTTTGGAAGTTATCACATGGAATAACTCTTATCTGTCAAATGGTAGACAAAAATCTTACTTTGGTGAAACGAGGCAAAAATGTTAGTAATTACAGCTTTATTACTTCTTTTATCATTACCAGTATTAGCCTGTGCTATTATGATAGTCATTCGAACCAAAAACAAGCCCATTCAAATGGTCTTCTTTTAAAGTGGTAATATTTAGCCTGTTCTACGGAAAGTAAAGTCAGCTTTACGTGGATGTAGTATTTTTCATTTAGGCACAGAATTAATTGTATTCACTTGCGTAGTAAGGAATGCGCGTCGATCATAACATGCCCAAGCTTGCATTCTCAATTGTATTATGTTTCGTTACTTTTTGTTTGCATTTTTCGTTACGTAGAAATATAAATTTAAGTTTAAGTACCTTTTGATTTTGTTTTGCTGTTCACCAGTGTGCCATTTCACATGCGACTTAACAAAATTGAGAAGTGTAATCTTATAATGGACGACGGATTTGAGCTCAGCGCCCAAAAGTGTGCCCAGACATATCACTTGCAAAAAGTTAACAGATATTTGTAAACCTGTGTAATTTGCGTCTTAACGTCTACTTTGTATCGTGCTAGACCCTTAACGTAAAGACCGATTACATCCGTCAGTTTAAATGGCTAAAATAAGGAAACGAGCTAGGTTCAGTTCTAGCATTTCTATAGTCCAGAGTGTAATTAAAAGTTCTCAATACCGAAAAAGAAGAAAATCTAAAGAACACATAAACGAAGTTAGAAAAAAAAAGAAACCGAATGCAGTTTTGTAAGCTTTATAAGACTTGAAAAAACATGTGGCTTAGTCGTTTTTTCTAATGAAAAAAGGTTCTCCTTGAATTCGATGGGAAAAGATAATTCAAACATTATTTTCGTGACAGAGCGTTTTTAAAACTCAAACATAGTAGACTAAGAGCTAGCAGCAAATTTTGTGGGTGAACGCATAACCAAAATATGAGTATGAGGGTTTGTAGGTGCATGCATCTTGATATCGAATATCAAAGTCTGGCAGGATTTTTTTGGCGCCCGTAGAGGGGACGAGGGAATAAAAATAGCGGTTTTTCCATTTGTTGTGTCAAGGGTACAATCACTCCATTTCATTTTTTAAAAATGGGAAATGATGCTCTGTGATTTTCCCTAAGCCCAAAGATTTTATTTTTAATGATCCAATTGATAATACTCAAGATATAACCATTTTAGGCACACCATATCGAGAGTAATTTGGAGATTTGAAAAATATTAAAAATCAACAAAAAAAAGTCTCCAAAATAAGGCTGATAAGGTTTGCTTCAAAAGGGCATATCTTGAGTTTTATTAATCAGATCATTAAAAAAAAAGTTTGTGGACAAAGGAAAAATGAACGAGCATCATTCCTCATTTTTAATAAATGAATTGAACTGGTCTTACTCATGACACAACAAATGGGAAAACCGCTATTTTCAATCTCTCGTCCCCTCTACGGGCGCCAAAAAAATCCTGCCAGACTTTTATATTCAGTATCAAGATGCATGCACCTACAAACCCTCATACTCAGATTTTGGTTATGCGTTCACCCACAAAATTTGCTACCGGCTCTTAGACTATAGTCGTATCAATGGTTCAAAAATGTTGGGCTTAATTTATTTTCATTGCACTTTCAAATTGAAACTTCTTTCAACTTATTGGTGGTTTATTTTAATTTGTTTTTTCTTTTTCGGTATGTAGAACTTTTAATTACACTTTGGGCACTCCGGGGTTGTTTCTTAATTTTAGCCATTAAAACCGACCAATTAGTAGACGTACATCCTCAGAATTCTTCGTCTATAACTTGCGGAGGTAGCATCCTTTCATATTTACCCTTTTTGTTAATTTCTAAAATAATTATGGATCAAAGAACAGATTCTGTTAACTTTTTCCGAAATGTTATGTCCCGTTAGTCCTTGATCATGAAAACTATAAATTCGCAGGTACTCAACCGCGCCAAGAGGTTTTCCTCCACCCATTCTCTACTTTTTCTCAATTTTTGTCTGTGTAATATCAAATAAACCATATTAAAAAAAAAAACACAAAAATACCTTTTAAATGTCAGACCTTCTACTAGTTCAAAGCGAAAGTGATGATATTGGAGGTATACCTATTTAAATTAACGAAAAAAAAGAGTTGCGATTCTAACATGAAACTAAAGAAAGAATATAACAAGTGTAATGACGCTAGGTTTAAGATTGTGTGTTTTCTTATTCTCTCCTAAATTGGATGCTATATCTAATGCCATTTACAAACATTCATTTAATTCACTCAGTTCGGAGTTATAACGGTTAATCGCACTCGAAAATGTTGTGACTTTTCACATGAACAGGAGTGTACATATATTTAAGCTTTTATTTCTAAAGTATTTATCTCATATAGAAATTCGTGACATTTAATAGCGTCACTTATATTTTTTATATTAAAATAAACTGTTTTTGGCACTTTTTTAATGGAAGCATACAGGATTGAGTCACAAGATGAGATAGCCTTCCTGAGATTAAGTTAAGTTTCAACTGATTTCTAAAAGCCGGTGGAGTTTTTAAAGGTGATGTGGTTTGGTGTTTCTAAAATTTACGTTTTTTTTTAACCTTAGAATAGCCTCACTTGGCTTTTTGTTCATTTTAAGCGAAACTGCCAGTTTTGTTAACGAAAATAAATTGGAGAGTGGTAAGACCATGATTTTTAAATTTTATTTTTTTGAAATAAGCACGAACAAATTGCTAATTGTAGCAAAATTTGGTTAAATTGAGTTCTACAACGATAAATTATTTTCTTATCGCTTTGAAGCTCTGAAAATTTATTGGAAACCCAAAATTAGTTATTAATTAATTAAAAGATCAATTTTCATATGGAATGGTTGCGGGTTCGTTGTTTTATCGTACCAGACAAGCGGAAGATATCTACATAGTTAAACGACCAACTACACTGACTCTCTGAACAAGATAATATAGAAAACTGAGTTAGAAGTGTGCTAAATGACTTTAAGCTGAGTCGTTAAAAGTGTTGAACATCAGAAGAGCCTAAACTTAACGAAAAAACTCCCATGTACCAGTGTGTTCATCTATATCTTCTTAATTCACAACATACCCAAATGCATGAAATACAGACACCAGCATCTAACTCAGCAATTGGCACAAAATATTTTCAGGTGAACAAAAGTTCAACTTTTGGGCGCAGAAGGGGCAAATACTATTGTCAGTAGTTATGTAAGGAAAAGTTGCTTTAAAATTCCATCAAAGCTAAGAGATACAAGTTATGGCTTTCGGTGTAGTCTCTCTTTATAGTACAATTAGTTTGACGTACAGTCAAAAATGTACACATAGGTTATGATTGTATGTCTAGACTTTAGACACACTACTACCTTCACAAGATAAAACAAGTAGGTTCATCAGAAACACAAGAATACAAAGGACTTCATTATAAGAGAATTCGCTAGTTTTAGATAAAAGAGATCAAAATGCACAACCTATAAATAGTATTATCCAATTTTCTTGAAATTTAGTATACATATTTTTAGCATCAATGAGATTTGGGGCGTAAGCACCCAATTAGCCACAGTTTGAAGAGCGCTGAAAAGGTTTTATATGAAAGATGTTAAAGCTCAATGGAAGGAGACAGAAAAAAAAACAACAACAAAAAGCGATTAACAACTAGTTGAAATTCAAACATGAAATGATCTGTCAAACGAGATTACCACAGTAATGCCTAGTATTACGGATTTTATGTTTCTATATAAAATGTACTCTTTTGCATCACCTTTGAAGTTGAGTAGGTATAAGGTGAGTTCTTCTTGCGTGGTATCCCAAAGGATTATTAAAAAAAAAGTACTAAAAAACAAAAAGAGGGATTTATTAAAAGGTTTTGGGAAAGCTCCCATCGATTCGGGCTCCACTATATTAATAACATGGGATCGAAAGTCCCGAAACACCGACTGTCATATCTAGAGATTTGTCATTTTAACAAAACGACAACTGGTATATTACATATTATTATTTATTAATATTAATACAACTTGAATTGAAACATCCAGTTACTAGCAATAGCAACTCGTTCAGCCGCCACCAGTTGTAAGTCACTGCGTTATAAAGAACAGCCTTATAGTAAATGCTTTTGTCCAGCTTTCAGAAAAATGGTATTTTTAAAAAGCCTTACGACGATTCTTTTGACTCTGAGTATGTTTCTTTATTCATTCCAGTGCTTACGTTCTGTAACTCTCGCTAACTCGCATCGATAAATAGATAAAAATCGGTCGAGAAGCTTTGGAAAAGGGTGTCCAGCGGGAATTTTTCAAATTTCAATTGCGATTATCGAAATAGTAGCGGGTTGACGTAAGCAGAAGGGGTATCATTCAAAACGCAGGATTTGCGTAATTTTTAGTCGCCATGAGTGATTGGTCGGAAGCGCACCACGCACTTGCGGTAGAGCAATATTTGCAGTGCGGTGAATCATTGGTACGTACACATCGCGCTTTTTGTACTTATTTTAATATTCGAGGACTAAGTAATGGGCCGAGCACGCAACTTATCTGGTCGTGGTACAAAGATTCAGACATAAAGGCACAATGGTCAGTAGACCTATTCCTGGACCATCAACGTCAGCAACAACGCCAGAACATGTGTCTCAAGTTCGAAATGAAATTATTCAAAATCCACGTAAATCGATAAGGAAGATTGCGGCCTCCACAGGAATAAAAAAAATCAACAGTGCATGTTATTTTGAAAAAGAAATTTAAGCACCATTTGTACAAAATGCAAATTGTTCAGTATCTCAACGAAAGTGACTATCCTTTGTGAAAATCTTTCGCAAGAACAATGCTGGAACGTTTTCGAACAGCACTGACGCTTGGAAACATTTTATTCAGTGACTAAGCACATTTCCATATTGATGGATATGTTAACAAACCAAATATGCGATACTGGTGCTCCATCAACCCTAGAGAACGCCATCAAAAACGTTTACATTGTTTAAAAACGACAGTTTGGTGTGCCATTTTAGCAAGCGAGCGGGGTCGCAAATGTAATGGCCTTTTCGATTGGCAATCCAGAAGCGTTCTGAATGCGTGTAAACTTTTCTGAAAGTGTTCTATTGGCATTCAGAATGACAGTTCTTCTCCTGAAAAGAACAGACAACGATTGTGGATTTCATTTCAGAATCGAAAACAGAACTAACCACACATTCAAACATATCACACGTCAAAGTGTTATCAAATATTGCAAAAAGTAATTTTTAGCTAAAAATAAGTAAATTTCACACATTTTACTGTTTCTAAGAACAATTATTTTCCGTTTAGAATATTATTTTCCCATTTTCTTTATGGAAAATTATCATACTTGTTCATATTTGTGTCCGCCAAGTCTTCAAATGTGAAGAGCTATTTCGGAATCCGCACAAGTACAGGGATATGAAAAAATCAGCATTGTTACTCTGCATTTAATTGAAATAAAAATAGATAAAAACGATGTACATAGTTTCTTTTATATTGAATTTTAAAGTTGAAAATATTCCGTTTATTTTTGTTTCAATTTCCATCTTTTCTCGACCAATTTTAGCAATGCCAGAGTTACAAAATGTAGGAACAGAATATGAATAGAAAAAATTGAATAGACAAAATATTTATCTAGAATGGAATGAATAAAGAAATACAAAGCTGGAGCAAAAAGAATAGTTTGTTGATAGGTCAAAACAATTGAGTACGAATGTACTTGTTAAAAATTGAAGTTTGCTTCGCGTTTATAAAAATATAGGTAAGTAGAAAAGCATCCTTCGTACTGAAAGGAAATCCATTTTTATTATGCTTTTTGTTATTAACTGTGTATTGTCTTCTTTTTTGCAAAAAAAAAATATAAAAATTTCGAAAATATTTAAAAGGTGGATGACCGGTTGACTACTGAAGACTACTTTTTTCTTTCATAAGTTGAGTATACAAAATTCATGGGAATTCTAATATCTCTTGATTATTTAAAAAAAATCCATAGTTTCAGTATTCAGCAGCCTTTTTACAAAATGACATGTAACGTACCTCAAAAAAAAGGTGTCCCTATAGCCAGTTCCCATTTTTCATTTTATAAACACGCCACTACTGGAAATCAGGGGAATGACTACTCAAGTCACACTTTCATCTTAATCATGGTTAATAATTTGTTAAGTAGAAAATTAACTGAAAATACCTAGAAATTTATAATCTACACATTTCAACTAATGAGATAATCTGAACATTCTATTCTAAACTTGCATATTGGACTTTGAAGGACATAAAACAATCCTCGCGTTCCAATGGTTTATGCGCTATGCTATCTAGTTATCCCAAACTTTTTGAGATAACTTGAGTTGTTGTTACGTCAGCGGTTACCAGCTGTTTTTTAACAAGGGATTACAACAACACAAAGCTATCCGGATAACTGAGAATAACCATCGGAACGTGCCCAATATAAAAGGCCGACTACTAGCGCCATCACCATATATGTAATTCTAACTACTTTACAATTTTCCCATGTAAGAAATTCTAGTCTTTGGGGATAAAGTTGACAAGCCCGAAATCCATAAATAGAACATTCTTTCTGGGTTATTAGGCAGCGAACAAAATGATTATGTTTTTGATAAGATAACCTGGGAAATTCTAATAAAGGATTGATGACTCTTCCCCTAGACCAACATATACATCAATATCGCTATTCAATTGTTAAAATATGAATGAGAAACAAAAATCACATTTCATTGTTTTATAATTTTGTTTAAAAAAATACTTATACATTTTCAAAAACTTACTAGGTAGTTAGTAAATATCTAGGTTACCCAGCAGTCAAAAAAAAAAAAACTCGGAAAGGTTCATGACCTAATTTCTACATCAGAATTTGCACACAAGCATGGTAGGTATACTTAAATGTAACCCATTCTACCACTGAATATAACATCAAAAGATATTTACACATCAGAAAATAAACATAAAGTAAGAATTATTAAACAAATAAAATTACCTGAGACAATGAAACAACAGAATTATCATCATTGATGGCCTCCTCCACAATCAAACGGTTTGGGCGATCCTTCCTCTTCAGGATTGCGGTAGCTAGATCATCACTAGAAACGAATTAAAAAACAAGAACATATTAACACACAATTAATAAATTAAGATAATTTAACATTTTGCAATAAAAATGAACGAAAAAACATACGACCATCTATTTGCTTGATTCATTTCTTTTTCTTTGAACGCCATTTTAAATCCCACTACAGACCAGAGAAGGTATAAGCAAAAAAAAGAATAAAAAATGAGCAAACAGCAACAGCGACAGCAGAAATATTTTGTGTAATTTCTTGAAACAATTTCAAAGGATCACTTTGTTTGGAGAAAGAAAAATATTTTTGCAAAAGCACAGTTTGAAGGACGTTTGGATTTTGCCAAAAAGTTGGTCACGAAACAAAGGCCACAGAAGCTTCTAGTTATTTGCCACTACCTACTTCACACCACAATCCACATCACAAAGATTAGAAAAACCATGATGAAATAATTTTGAAGAAAATTATGCCAATATTCCATTTATTCATATTGACGAATTTAACCCATTGGTTTATATATTTTCGACGAGTTAACATTCTTCCATCCAGATTCTTTGTGCAAAGCTGGCTGCTGCTGAATACTGAAATGCATGAAGATGACAAGCAAAATTGAAGGTGGTTCTTGGTTCGCCGTGTCGGCTTTGTCGCAAGTTGGTTTTCGATGATTTCAGCACTCACATCTAGTCAATTTGTTGGATTTTACTTACTTTTTCGAATCAGCCATAATTGGTTATTAATTAATAGATGAAATTCAGGTGATTTATCACTTAAAAATTATTTCTTTTAGTATGAATAAACGTGATGCACAGAACTTCTGGGTTGCTGAACTTTTTTCTTTTTTCGCCGTCGTCCGTCCACCGCGCTGAGTCAATCGAAGTCTAAACAGTGCTACCAACAACGACAGTGATGCGGTGTCGTCGGCAATTTCGAAAATTTTCTTATTTCTAGAGGTTGGCCAAAGTGGATTGCAGTGGCAAGGGCGTTGCCATCAATTGGTGAGTTTAGTACACAATTCAGAAAAAACTGTTAAATGTACTAAAAATTAAAAGGCGTGTTTTTTTATCATCGGGATCTTCTTTCAACACTACAAAAACAATTTGAGAAATTTTCCCATTATTTTGTTTTTGTATTACGTGTAAAACTTAATCCAGATCCAGATCCCGATGATAATAAAACACGCCTAAAGATAGTTTCTGGAAAAGCCTAATTCAATTTATACTACGTTTTCATTAGAGCACAAATGAGGTAATTTCGCAAATCACAGAAAAAGTGTTTTCATTTGTAGTTTGGTAATTTCGTTTGACAGCTCATTTCATTTTTGAATATCAACTGGCTGTTAATCACTCTTTGTTGTTGTTTTCTTTTATTGTCTCCTTCCATTGCGCTTTGACATTTTCATACAAAATCTTTTCAGAGCTATCCAAACTGTGGCTAATTGGGTGTGTTCGTTAGGTTTTGACTTAATTTCCAACCTAATTTCGTGCAAATTTGGTTGAAATTATCTCATTTCGAAATGTGAATTTGTATGGGAAATGAGATGATTTCGTATCGCATTTGGAAATTTTCAACGAAATTAGCTCATTTGGGCTAATGAAAACGCAGTATTAGCGGTTAATTCCGGTGTCCACTTAATTGTTTCGCTACACACAACATAAGCCGTTTTCCTTTGGAGGTGGCAAAGTACTATTAGATGAAAATAACCCTAATCTAGTACCATTGTATATAAATTCTATAGTATTCTCATGAAGAAAAAAAGCTCGTGGCCATCTATGCGTCCAAATGTAATACTAATTTTTGTTAAGGGATCTCGGTAAGGCGATCACAGCGAACCTATCGACCAAATGTCTACCTACAAAATCGTGTTTCATGAGAACACTATAGATTGGATATACAATGCTAGTACTACCAACTGCACATGCTCTCATGTGCGAGTAGATACATTTTACATGGGAAAGCAGTTTTGATGTGTTCCATTGAAAAAAAGCTAGCAAAGTACTTACAAGTACTTCGCCACCTCCAAAGGAAAATGCCTATCATTGAAATTTGAAAAGAGTCAGCCGCAAGGAATCAACGTGTAACCCGGAGGCCACACGAGCGAGTACTCGCTAGCGAGTTGGGTACATATGGACATTAATTGTCAAATCACTCGCCGCTCTACTCGCTTCTCAACTGGCTTCGAAAAACGCAAGCCAGTTGACTAGCGAGTAGAAAAAGTTTCGATGCATTAGTAACTCGCTTGCGATTACTCGCTCGTGTGGCCTAAGGCCTGGTTCACACGAGATTGTACCGCACGTTTTTTATCGCATTCGGTTTTTACCGAACAAAAATCGGGTGTTCGCACGATATTTATATTTATTCGTTTAAAACTCGAATAGCTGCAGTATAATGAAAATTAATGGAAAAGTTTGAATTTGTGAAGTATTTTATTTTTATCTTTTTAAGAGAAAGGGCTAGAAAGCTGAAATTTGGAAGGATGAAAGAAAATATTGATTTAAATATGAATTAAAAAAATAAGAGTCCTGGAATACCGTTGGACGAAGATAACGGTGTTATTTGAGTGCTTTCACATATGAACTCATATCTCTTTAGTGCATTGATGAATTTTCTTGTTGTTTCAAATATAACATATAAATAAAATTACGGTTATTTTGATACCCCATTCATTATCGTACGTGGTATATAAGTGACACAATCTTGATTTTAAATTGATCGAAAAATCAAAACAATTGCATTGAAATTACCTGCTTGGGCCATTGTCCACGACCATCCACCAGCGAGAAGATCCTGTTATCTACATGGAATTTTTTTAATTAAAATTTGATATGGATGGCTTTAAAAAATTATAGCTCCCGTTCTACTGATTGGATCCTCAAGGCTAAGGTTTTTAAAAAAAGCTGACATAACGGGCTATATTGTGTAAAAAAATCATTGAGGAGGGGCAAAAATTTTCATACTAAAAGGGTGAATAAAGCCCAATTCAATTCCATTTATTTTATACTAAATTCAAATGTTGATGAAAATTTTTATAATTTTGAAAAACTAAAAACGTATATTTATTGCCTCATTTCTCTTCTTTATTTTAAGACCTTAACCTCCAAGATCCAATGAGTATCACCGGAGTTATAATTTTTTTAAACCAATCATTTCGGTCGATTAATTTTTTTTGTGTACATGGGCTTTTCTCTCCACTGAAGCTCATTCGATGCCAACGAACAAATACCCAACGTGGATTTAAGCCGTGTGAATGAGACTATATAAAACTATACGCCACTGGAAGACGATACGTCACGGTTCATTCGATTTTTTTGATAAGTCCGTTGAGTATTCGATTAAAGTACTTTGCTGAGTACGTTTTTTTGCCGTACAAACGTCGTGTGAAAGGCTCTATGCAAAATATATACGCCACTGCTCATTCGCACGGATTTATACTACAAAAAATCGTGCGGTACAATCTCGTGTGAACCAGGCCTCAGGGTAATAGAGGATTTAAGGCTTGGTCAAACAGAAAGCGATACGGCGATACGATATCAGTGCTTCACTGGGTAAAAAGACCGCGGCGATCCAATTTTGTATGTAATTTCCCACAAAGATCAACGGATCGCGTTCTGTTCGACCAGGCCTTTAGAACTATAATTTTTGTAAGGAACTTAGCCCCTATTACATGATGAATCTTTACGACTGATTCCTTTCAAAATTCAATGGGTGCGAAAGTGAAACCCAGAATTTTTGTCTCCTTCACACTCATGAAAATTTGGAAAAGAGTTAGACCCGCAAAGAATGACGATGTTTACATTGGAAAGATTGAGGCAAGATTTTTTAAACTAATAAAAAAAAATAAAAAAACAAAAACAAGACATTTACACAGGGTGTCCCTAGTTCATGCTCAATATTGTAATATTTTCTCAGGTTCGTTAATAAAACTTATTTACTTTATTCAAAACTTCCACTTATTTATTTTACAAAATAAAAACACTTTACTTTTCTTACTACAAAACGATTTATTATTCACCACTGAAATTAATTCACCAACTTTACTTTTCACTTTTATTACAACCAACTTTATTCATTCACGATTAAAAACAAACTGTGTCGCTGCCGTTCAAACATGTGCCTTTTATACTTGTTTTCCAAACTCTCGAAACAAGGAGAACGTTCTGGTCTCTGCTTCCAGAGCTTTCCGTAGGGGAAATTTCCCAATAATTTCCCTTCCAAAAGCTTTTATTTGACAGCTGGTAAATCTGCTATAATCCAGCAGATGGCGCTTCCTTCGTTTGAGAGTTGCTATAATTATAGCTAATAAGGGTATGTTTGCACTGCGACCGTAAGCTTTACTGTGTCCGTTTGTTTGCATTTCGGAGTCGTTATAGTTCAAATATGGAAAGTTATTACAATATATTGGGGATGATGCGTCTAGGATTATTCTAAGGAAAAAATGTACAGCGAGAAAATTACCTCCCCTGAAGCAGGGAATGGGGCAACTTCTGAAGAATTGACTTTAAATACAAAAAAATACATTTATAAGAATCAACGAAAGCACACACATAATGGGGAGTATTCATAGAGAATTACTAAAGTCGTGATTCCTTGATCTATGGTTAAATAAACACAGCTCTTATTCATAGTCAATTTCCCAGCTATGTTTAGTAGAACCCCAGGTTAAGGTTGTGTTCTACTACAATTATACTTCAAATGACAGGCTAAAAAAAAAAATACACTTATATTTCCAAAGTGTTGCATGCCGAAAAAAGTAAAAAAAAAAACTATTAAATAAAAAATCCAAAAAAGATCCTCGAACAAATACTCTTTAATGTTTTAACATGAACAACAAAGAAAATATAAAACGTGAACACCAGGAAAACTGGTCGCAACCACAGAAGGAACTTTTTCTTTTTCTGTTCTTCATTCTTTTCTATTTTTCTTTTTCTTGGGGGCACATTTTACAATTCACATTCATGACTCAAACTCATCTTAAATATACATATCTTCGTCAATTGCGGTATCAAACGACATTTTTCAGGACGATAAGTTTACGTAGCATTTATTTGATATAAATCACATTTTCAAATTTGACATTTGGCTGTGATAACAACTACTTAAACATTGCATTTCCTATGTTTAAAGTTAGAACACAGACTTAGCCCTAAGCTTAGGTTTAAATTTATTTACGAATGGCCCAAACTGGACTTGCTTAGCAACAACTTAGCCAGAGCTTAGCAAACATCTATGAATATTCCCCAATATGTTAAAGCTTTTCTGAAAGCCAATATGGTATTCATGCAACAGCGTAATGCTATGTTTCCACCAAAGGTTTATCTCAGTTTAGATTAAATAAATCTTTTTGGTGTTTCCACCGCTCAAAAAGATTTAAAAAAGATTAAATCTGACAGCATCTTCAAAAATGCAAATGGTGCTTCATTTTTTCTTATGAAGTGCGAAAGAGACAGAATGTTTGATTCGTGTCAAACAATGAAGAACTGAATCGAGTCTCGAATGAATCGTTCAGCACCATGTAAAAATAGGTTAGTTCGATTTGTAAAACTATTTGTCCTAGGAAAATTTAACAAGATTAATTTCTAATCTCCAAGATTTACGAAATATATTTCGCGACCTTAGGACAACAAGGTTCTAACTAACATTTTTGTCAAAATTGAGTTACAATATTGAATCGTACTAAAGCGACTATGCTCTTTCGATTGCCATCATTCATATTGTTCTATCTCTTACCATATCGGAAATAATTGAAGAAAAAGCGGGAAACAAGGTTCTATCTACACTCATTCCATTCCATCGTAAGTTCCCAGGGTTCTAACTTCCCAATAGAACCTTGCGTACTAAAGAAAAATTAATAGAATAGTAGATAGAACCTTGTTACGTTGAAGATAGAACCTTATTGTCCCAAGGCATCCCATTACTAGAATCAAGTGTGGTGTGAAAAATGTATTTAGACCGTGACACAAGGTTCTATCAGCAGTTAAAACTTAGAACCTTTTTTGTTTAATAAAAGCCAAAAACAGTCTCTGTTTCTAATTAATATTTATTGAATAATCGCCGACGTTTCGATTCTTGTTGGAATCTTCTTCAGGGCCTGGAGGAACAATTTATTATAAGTATATACATACATACGTATCAACTTTACTTACTCTACAGGTAATATCAATTGTGTCTTTTTATATTTTTTATCAACAGTAGCCATATAAACAATATTTTATTTAAAATTATGTAAATAGCTACTGTGGACACGTTAACAATTATTAATAATTAATAAAATTTATGAAACTTGAGCAAACCCAACTAGCAAGTCGTAAGTAACAATATGAATTTAAATGTCAAACTACAACTTATTAGTGACAGTGACTAGCTTTGACAAGTAGATAGAAAACAGGGTGCTCAGATATTTATTTACTTATTTATATGATGATGAGCCAGAAGGGCCAAAATATTTAGTATATTAATTATATAATGCAAATATATGGATACAATTGAAATTTAAAACGAACTATTATGGAAGTTTTCTAAAAAGATTCATATAAATATCACTAACATTTTTTGATTCTATGCTTTTGGAATTTACACAATTTTTGCTGGATTTAATATGAATTTCTTCTAAAAGTAAGCGTTTCCTGTAGAATTTTTCACGTTCAAGTATTTCTACTTTTTGAAAATCAAAATTGTGGTTGTAGGTCACAGCATGGTTAGCCAATGCACTCCTCGTTGGCCGATTATTAGTGACGTCCGATTCGTGTTGTTTCATTCGTTCTTTAACTTTTTGTGAGGTAGTGCCAATATAGCACTTGTTACAGCTTTTACATGGAACACGATAAACAACATTCACAGAATCACCAATAGGCTGTTTGCCCTTCAATTTTGAATAAAGTCGGCCGACATTATTTGAATTTTTGAAGGCAATGCGCAAGTTGTCGCAGGTTTTGGTGAGGGATCTAGCGATTGATTGTGAAACATTTGGAACGAACTGTATGGAATATCGACTGATAATGTTGTTATCCGGCAATGTTTGCGAGTGAGAGATATTTCGTATATTATAGCGGTTGATTAAGCGATTGACAAGTCTCATTGGATAATCATTCTTAGTCAGCATTTCAATTAAGAGTTTCTCATTGTCCCTAGAGAAACGTTCGTGACTTAAACGATTGACACGATCAATGAGTCCATATGCTGTACTGATTTTCTGATTCATTGGATGTATAGATTTGAAGTTCAATAAACGACCCGATGACACAGGTTTTCTATACCATCTAGTAAAAAATTTTTTGTCTTTTTCATCACGAAACACTGTCATATCCAAGAACGTAATACTATTTGATGATTCACGTTCGACAGTAAATTGTATTCTGTCGTCAACACTGTTGAATAAAAACAAAATCTCTTCAACCAAATTTCTGGGTATCAGCAAGAACATATCATCAACATATTTTTTCAAAATTTTTATTCTCTGTGAGTGCTCCTGCATTATTGTTTGCATCTTGTCAAGGATGTCATCCAATAACAGCTCCACGAGAATCGGGGATATTGGGGCACCCATCGGGGTACCATAGCTTTGTTTGTAACATTGGCCGTTGAATGAAAAATAGCTGTTCGACGTACAAATTTTAATCATTTCCATAAACTCATTTTGCTCGAGAGAGGTATGGCATTTGATTTCGTCCCATCGTTTATTCAAGATGTCAATGATTTTGTTGACTGGTGCGTTCGTAAACAACGAGACCACGTCGAAAGAAACCATCTCTTCACCGTCTTCAAATGTCGCATTGTTAATGAATTCACAGAATTCATATGAATTTTTGATATGATATGGTGACTTAGATAGTTTATTCAGGATTCCCACCGCGTATTCAGAAAGATTTCTTGTTGGACCGTTCAAATCCGCTGAAATTGGACGAAGTGGCATATTTTGTTTATGATGTTTTGGCAGAAAATACATGAGTGGTGGTGTGGCATGATGTGACGATAATTTATATTTGGTACCAACATCGATTTTGCCTCCATCAAATAACTTTTTAACGAATGCATTATTGGCTTTTTTTATTCGGACGGTTGGGTCTGGAATTTTTTGATAGGTGGTGTTATCACTCAACATTCCCTCAGCCTTCATTATGTAATCTGCTTTTTCCATAAACACCGTCTTTGCACCTTTGTCCGAACGAACGCAGAGAATATTTTCATGTTCTTTTAGAAAATTTTTACATGATTTTCTTTTTTCCAAAAGAAAATTATCCAGCGATGATCGATGATTGCTTGTAATCGCTCTTCTCAGTAAATTAGTGGTGTTGTACCTAATGTTGTTCCGTTCGGAGGTTTCAACGCGATCAATTAAAATACGCTCAACGTCTGCGATGATGTTGTGTATAGGAATTTCATCATTGTTCAACGGTAATCCAAATTTTGGCCCCAGTCCCATCAAAAGTTTGACATCATCGGGGATTTGTGTGCTTGTGGCGTTGTAAATGTAATTATCTGTATTAGCTGTGATATGAACTTCCAACTGTGTTTCACATAAATTATCGATTCGTCGCTTTAATTTTAAAGAACTCGCGTTATGTTGGTTAGAATATCTAGTGTTTTGTGAATCAAAAAACATCTCACTTACAGAAAGACGAAGTGACAAGATACGTTGCTCCAATTCTTTAGTCTCCTTCACAAGAATATCAAGTTTCCAAAAGGTTATTTTAATCTCAAAATTCAACAATTTTCTTTTGAAATGTGCGATAGCATTGCTTATTTTGTTGTTAAATGGTGAGTTTTCAGCTATGCTTTGAAATGCACACGCAACGTTCATATTTATATGTTTGGGGAAAATTTGATTCTTGCGACAAGATAATAAAAATTGCTTACGTGCTGAAAGGTTGCTCAGTTTTGTTGTATTGCTCGCGAATTGTTTGAAAATCGACGAGACGTCGGGGCCGTGGTCAAAATAAAGTTGATTGAAAAATCCAGTTCCCATTGTGTGATTTTGTGCTCTGGCTGAGATGTATATATGGAGGAAGCTACCGACTGCTGTATTTTGTTTAATAAAAGCCAAAAACAGTCTCTGTTTCTAATTAATATTTATTGAATAATCGCCGACGTTTCGATTCTTGTTGGAATCTTCTTCAGGGCCTGGAGGAACAATTTATTATAAGTATATACATACATACGTATCAACTTTACTTACTCTACAGGTAATATCAATTGTGTCTTTTTATATTTTTTATCAACAGTAGCCATATAAACAATATTTTATTTAAAATTATGTAAATAGCTACTGTGGACACGTTAACAATTATTAATAATTAATAAAATTTATGAAACTTGAGCAAACCCAACTAGCAAGTCGTAAGTAACAATATGAATTTAAATGTCAAACTACAACTTATTAGTGACAGTGACTAGCTTTGACAAGTAGATAGAAAACAGGGTGCTCAGATATTTATTTACTTATTTATATGATGATGAGCCAGAAGGGCCAAAATATTTAGTATATTAATTATATAATGCAAATATATGGATACAATTGAAATTTAAAACGAACTATTATGGAAGTTTTCTAAAAAGATTCATATAAATATCACTAACAAATAAAATATAAAAAGACACAATTGATATTACCTGTAGAGTAAGTAAAGTTGATACGTATGTATGTATATACTTATAATAAATTGTTCCTCCAGGCCCTGAAGAAGATTCCAACAAGAATCGAAACGTCGGCGATTATTCAATAAATATTAATTAGAAACAGAGACTGTTTTTGGCTTTTATTAAACAAAATACAGCAGTCGGTAGCTTCCTCCATATATACATCTCAGCCAGAGCACAAAATCACACAATGGGAACTGGATTTTTCAATCAACTTTATTTTGACCACGGCCCCGACGTCTCGTCGATTTTCAAACAATTCGCGAGCAATACAACAAAACTGAGCAACCTTTCAGCACGTAAGCAATTTTTATTATCTTGTCGCAAGAATCAAATTTTCCCCAAACATATAAATATGAACGTTGCGTGTGCATTTCAAAGCATAGCTGAAAACTCACCATTTAACAACAAAATAAGCAATGCTATCGCACATTTCAAAAGAAAATTGTTGAATTTTGAGATTAAAATAACCTTTTGGAAACTTGATATTCTTGTGAAGGAGACTAAAGAATTGGAGCAACGTATCTTGTCACTTCGTCTTTCTGTAAGTGAGATGTTTTTTGATTCACAAAACACTAGATATTCTAACCAACATAACGCGAGTTCTTTAAAATTAAAGCGACGAATCGATAATTTATGTGAAACACAGTTGGAAGTTCATATCACAGCTAATACAGATAATTACATTTACAACGCCACAAGCACACAAATCCCCGATGATGTCAAACTTTTGATGGGACTGGGGCCAAAATTTGGATTACCGTTGAACAATGATGAAATTCCTATACACAACATCATCGCAGACGTTGAGCGTATTTTAATTGATCGCGTTGAAACCTCCGAACGGAACAACATTAGGTACAACACCACTAATTTACTGAGAAGAGCGATTACAAGCAATCATCGATCATCGCTGGATAATTTTCTTTTGGAAAAAAGAAAATCATGTAAAAATTTTCTAAAAGAACATGAAAATATTCTCTGCGTTCGTTCGGACAAAGGTGCAAAGACGGTGTTTATGGAAAAAGCAGATTACATAATGAAGGCTGAGGGAATGTTGAGTGATAACACCACCTATCAAAAAATTCCAGACCCAACCGTCCGAATAAAAAAAGCCAATAATGCATTCGTTAAAAAGTTATTTGATGGAGGCAAAATCGATGTTGGTACCAAATATAAATTATCGTCACATCATGCCACACCACCACTCATGTATTTTCTGCCAAAACATCATAAACAAAATATGCCACTTCGTCCAATTTCAGCGGATTTGAACGGTCCAACAAGAAATCTTTCTGAATACGCGGTGGGAATCCTGAATAAACTATCTAAGTCACCATATCATATCAAAAATTCATATGAATTCTGTGAATTCATTAACAATGCGACATTTGAAGACGGTGAAGAGATGGTTTCTTTCGACGTGGTCTCGTTGTTTACGAACGCACCAGTCAACAAAATCATTGACATCTTGAATAAACGATGGGACGAAATCAAATGCCATACCTCTCTCGAGCAAAATGAGTTTATGGAAATGATTAAAATTTGTACGTCGAACAGCTATTTTTCATTCAACGGCCAATGTTACAAACAAAGCTATGGTACCCCGATGGGTGCCCCAATATCCCCGATTCTCGTGGAGCTGTTATTGGATGACATCCTTGACAAGATGCAAACAATAATGCAGGAGCACTCACAGAGAATAAAAATTTTGAAAAAATATGTTGATGATATGTTCTTGCTGATACCCAGAAATTTGGTTGAAGAGATTTTGTTTTTATTCAACAGTGTTGACGACAGAATACAATTTACTGTCGAACGTGAATCATCAAATAGTATTACGTTCTTGGATATGACAGTGTTTCGTGATGAAAAAGACAAAAAATTTTTTACTAGATGGTATAGAAAACCTGTGTCATCGGGTCGTTTATTGAACTTCAAATCTATACATCCAATGAATCAGAAAATCAGTACAGCATATGGACTCATTGATCGTGTCAATCGTTTAAGTCACGAACGTTTCTCTAGGGACAATGAGAAACTCTTAATTGAAATGCTGACTAAGAATGATTATCCAATGAGACTTGTCAATCGCTTAATCAACCGCTATAATATACGAAATATCTCTCACTCGCAAACATTGCCGGATAACAACATTATCAGTCGATATTCCATACAGTTCGTTCCAAATGTTTCACAATCAATCGCTAGATCCCTCACCAAAACCTGCGACAACTTGCGCATTGCCTTCAAAAATTCAAATAATGTCGGCCGACTTTATTCAAAATTGAAGGGCAAACAGCCTATTGGTGATTCTGTGAATGTTGTTTATCGTGTTCCATGTAAAAGCTGTAACAAGTGCTATATTGGCACTACCTCACAAAAAGTTAAAGAACGAATGAAACAACACGAATCGGACGTCACTAATAATCGGCCAACGAGGAGTGCATTGGCTAACCATGCTGTGACCTACAACCACAATTTTGATTTTCAAAAAGTAGAAATACTTGAACGTGAAAAATTCTACAGGAAACGCTTACTTTTAGAAGAAATTCATATTAAATCCAGCAAAAATTGTGTAAATTCCAAAAGCATAGAATCAAAAAATGTTAGTGATATTTATATGAATCTTTTTAGAAAACTTCCATAATAGTTCGTTTTAAATTTCAATTGTATCCATATATTTGCATTATATAATTAATATACTAAATATTTTGGCCCTTCTGGCTCATCATCATATAAATAAGTAAATAAATATCTGAGCACCCTGTTTTCTATCTACTTGTCAAAGCTAGTCACTGTCACTAATAAGTTGTAGTTTGACATTTAAATTCATATTGTTACTTACGACTTGCTAGTTGGGTTTGCTCAAGTTTCATAAATTTTATTAATTATTAATAATTGTTAACGTGTCCACAGTAGCTATTTACATAATTTTAAATAAAATATTGTTTATATGGCTACTGTTGATAAAAAATATAAAAAGACACAATTGATATTACCTGTAGAGTAAGTAAAGTTGATACGTATGTATGTATATACTTATAATAAATTGTTCCTCCAGGCCCTGAAGAAGATTCCAACAAGAATCGAAACGTCGGCGATTATTCAATAAATATTAATTAGAAACAGAGACTGTTTTTGGCTTTTATTAAACAAAATACAGCAGTCGGTAGCTTCCTCCTTAGAACCTTTTTGTCCTACGGCCAAGTACCTTAGCGATGAGCAACAAAGTTCTATCGATTTTTTTAAACTTGAATTACTAAATAACTTTTCAATAAATTTTAAATCTATTAATAGAAAAAAATTCCTGCAAAATTAAAGTATAGGTACATATGCACACGCCTCGATCGAAATAAATGTAAAAAAGTTATACAACGCTGAATATTCAACCTTCGTTTTCTCGAAAGTGATGTGTGTGTACTTAGAACCTTCTTGTCCTAAGGTCGCGATTTGTATGGTAAATCTTCAAGATTTAAAGAAGATTTGAGGTAAATCTTATTAAATCTCAGATTAGCGTTAGGTGGAAATGTAGCATAAATCTGTCAAATTTCCCATACAAATTGTGACATAATCACGAAGTTCTAAACTTTACATCGTTTACAATGACTTAGAAGAAAAAATGTATCTACATTTTTGGCTGCATTGAGTCAGGCTAGTTTTGACAAATTATTTACCTATTATTTTATTTATACAAAATACTAAGTTTAAAATGCTTGAGAAAAATGTCGTTTGTAAAAAGAACCTTGCTTTTTTTAAGAAAAATGCACGCATCTGCTTTTTTTAAAGAAAAAAAGGTGTTACCACCATACTAGGACTTGAAGATCTGGCAAATTACCTTATAGTCGCTGTAAGGATAAATTAAATAGCCGTTCCTTTTTTTGCATACTAGGAAGTTCGCGTAAAATCTGCCAAAAATTCAGAGCATGTAGGTGGGGCAATTTAACAAAATACATAATTGCATAAAATAGAAGAAATTGCTTACTTAAATTAATAAAACCAACGGCAACACTAACAGTAATGTTTTGTAGCATTTTGGAAAGCTGATTTAGGCCCATCCAAATATAAAAACTCAAAGAAACCCATATAACGACCATCCTCATGTAGACATGTACGTTTTCTCCTTAGCACGGCAATATCAGAATAGAAATCTAGTTTTTTATATTTTGAATGAGTCTGCCCCCCCCACCCTCCCCCCTGATCGAAATCCTGCGTACGGTCTTGAGACATTCTATACACTACTGAAATAGATCAACCAAGTAGAAGACTTAGCATAAAGGATTTGACTTGAAATATTGATTCAAAATAGCTTTTTATGGCATTAGTCTTACAAATTGGAGTTTCGTCCGGCTTACTTACTTGGACTCATCAGTGACATAGTGAGGGCCTTTGTCATACGCAATTTGTATTAAGTTCAGTTTAACTTACCCAAGTCCAGTATTAGAACAGAAATCCAGTTTAAAGGTGCCAAATTAAGCATTTTACTTTCTTAGGGCCAGTTGTACAAATATTTAACTCGTGGTTCAGCAATTTTAACTCACTGACTTTGGGGAATTCACTGAAGTTCAACGATGGTTCAGGCATAATATTGGCTACTCTATAACATACTTGAACCTTGAACCATCGTTGAACTTCAGTTATTCCACCGAAATCAGCCAGTAAAAATATTTGAACCACGGATCAAAATTTGAGCCACGTTTGTACAACGGGTCCTTAGAAAAAAAAATTGCTAGGAATTTAGTTTCTAATATGTATATGTAGATATTTTGTTGAGAAAAAGACACTGATAAAATAAAAGTTCAACATCTCGAATAATTTTCTAGTGTTAAGGGTTTGTTATTCATCAGCAATAAATATGTGAAAGATATTTTGATTTGTAAGGGGGGTAACTGCCCCTCCTTCCGTATGCCCTTGGAATGTCTGTTCACGTACTTCCCAAAACTACTAACTTTATTTTTTTTATATGAGCTTTGACAAAATTTATTGTATCACAAATAAAATGCACGACTGGATCGCACGTACTTGCTCTTATGTTCAAGTTGTATGGGGCTTAAGAACTTAAAGAAATATTCAAGTAATTATAGAAAAAGTATAAAAAGCATTTAAATCGTTCTTTTAATTGTATAAACAGCCTGATAAATAACTTAGAGCTAAAAAAAAAGTATGCCATTTCATTACTTGAAAATATATGAATATATGCAAAAAAAAAAATTAAAATCGTTGGAGCCGTTTTCTTAAAAATTAATTTTTTATATATAAAATTTTTGTAACATTTTTCAAAAAAAAATTTGGTATGCCAATTTTGAGTATATATAAATATACATTTAAAACTGAAATTTCAAAACAATTCATCAACCCGTTTTTGAAATATTGAATTTTCAAAAAAAAAATTTGAATCTTTTTTTAAAAATCCAAAATTTATTTTTTCAAAAATTTTGGTATGCAGTATTTTTTATATTTCAACAAAGCTTTTGTGCAAAAAATTTCATTGAAATCGGATGAGCGGTTAATGAGAAAATCAAAAATCAAAAAAACCGTTATATGGCAGGTACCGTTAATAAATGTTTTTGGTGATTTTTTTTCTTATTAAAAGGTATATTATATCTATAATAATACACTGATTTTTTTTTATCAAAATCGTTGGAGCCGTTCTTGAGATAAATAAGCTTTTCCTTAACGGTTGTATTGCAAGTACCGTTATATTTTGAGCTAAAAAAAAAATTTCAATTTCCCCTCTGGAGAGTTACAAAAAAACCTTAAGTTCAAAATTTGAAGAAAATCGCTTCAGTGGTTTAGGCTGTAGGTTGAGGTACGGACAGACAGACAGACAGACAGACAGAATTTTGCCACCCACTTTTTTCGTGTTCTCTATCATCGTAATATCATGTTTGATTGTTATCTCAAAATTTTTTTTTTGCACGAATCCAAAACTTGCCCTATAGTACCTATATCGCAAGTAAAAAACTTCTTATATAGGAACTATGCCAGGCCCCGGGCAAAAAAACTTCCAGCTTAATGATTAGGAATTGCAAAATTGGATAATTTTTTGATGATTCAAAGTTCTTCACAGACTTTGAGCTACATATGCAGATGTATACACCGCTCTCAAAGTGTTTTTTACTGTTCCTGTTACCACATCAAAAACTGAAAGATCTTTTGTCAGAGCTGAAATTAATCAAAAATTACGAACAACAAAATAAAAAAAAGACTTAACAGTTTATTATTGATATCAATTGTTAACTTTGTCAAACCCAGAACAAAAATTTGTTAGATAACCAATTTTTTTTTCTTTTAAACTTTTTAAAAATATTTATTTGTTGAAATTCATTTAACCAGTTCTTAGAAAGTAGTTCAGAAATAGGACTCCATATTTGGTTTTGCCCCGGAGTAGTATCCTACCAACTCATGCTAAGGCCCTGCTAACTTCACATAGTTATTTCACTCTCAGGAAAGCCCAGTGCTTAGCTAAGACCAGCTTATTTTCAAGGCTTAGGTAAAGCACTAATATTAATTCAATAACCAAAAGATTGATATATAATCCTATAACGAGCTTGCAAACACACAAATTTGCATAATAATTGCTATAGAACATCAAAATAATTTTTCAAAATATCAAAAGATTCTTGGTAGTTAAAAAATAAAATCACGAATCTCTGCACTTTCATATGTTTTTACTAAATTAAGAAATTAAAAGCCCATATTATGGAAGGGCTTTAGCTACTACAGCCCCCTCCGCCTGAATCTGTCACTGTTGCATTCTATCTGGGATATGCAAACAAAATTTTTGTTTGAATCATTTATATTACGCAAAAACCATCACTTTTAAATGAATTTCATTAACAGTAAGAGATAGTAAACTTTCTTCTACTCAACACCCTCTTCCGTAATAATAAAACAAAGAACAACATCATAAATTAATCATAAGAGCTTTAATTAACCAAGTTACCTACATACGCTCTTGCTCCAATTAAGACCAGAAATGATAGTAAGAGGGCTCTTAAGATATGAATATAATTTTATTTTTTATTAGATACGGATACGGACAGAAAAATAAAAAAAAATCATCTCTTAACTCAAAGGGCTATTTTTGGTGTTAAACATAGAGTGTGTTTTTATTATGAATTCCGGTAATTGTCTTAAGATAGAAAAAGTCACACATTAAGCAAACCTTATTGGCAACACAAATTCTCTCAGTACACAGACTAAATGAAATTGAAAGTTATTAAAGCTTGATATGCACTAAGTCAGCTTTATAAAGACATTTTCAAAGAAATTTCAGAATCAATTTTGATGAGCCAAACGAAAAAGAAAGTGAAGAGTAAACAAAAACTCAAAATAAAAACATTCAAAAATGTGATTGTGAGTTGTGTCATTTATTCAAATGTTACCTATAACATTGATTAGCATAGTCAGACCAATTAATATTCAAGCACGGTTTTCTAATTATAAAGCTCAAAGATATTTGCGATTATTTGGGTTAAATGTCTCAAACTATGGGTCATTCATACGTCATGTTATATAATGTGATAAATAATTTAAAGAAAGTGGAAACATTTATAATGATAATAAATTAATTAAATGAAGATAACCGACAAATATTTTAGTCAAGGCAAGGCCAAGATGACAAGCGGCTTGGTTAATTATCTTCGTTCATTAGAAAATTAATTTTTAAATATAAAATATTTAAAGTCTTGATGCGCTAATTTAAAATATTTGTTCATGTGCAAATTCAAAATTTAGTTTAAAAAAAAAAAATATTGCATCCGTTTTTGAAATTTCGAATTAAAAAAAAAATTATTTAAGATCTTTTTTTGTGGCAGAAATTATTGTGTTGAATGATGCTACGTTATCAACAACCAATGCTATTAACCCAGTAGAAATTGACATACAAATGCCAAAGAAAGGAAAACAATAAATTGTAACAGGCCGATTTTTACATACACATTGGTATTGAAGTTCCTTATAATCAGAGAAAAGTCCTAAAATATCCAATGACCGCTAGGCCCGTTATAAGGTGTCAAAGGTCACAAAAATATGATTTTGCATATTATCTCGGATGTAGTAAGTTTGAACAAAGCAATATTCTATAAACAAGTAGCTGAGATAAAAAAACGTTTTTGAAGTTTTGTTCGTAGCATTAACCGTTATGAAGCTAATTCAAAATAGAAGTTCAAATGAGCTCAACGTTTCGCCCAGGTACGATAGTTAGGCGAATCAGTACCTGGGAGAACCGCAAAATGGAGTTGAGTTCATTTGAACTTTAAACTTGAATTATATATTCAGTCACTCCACTTAAACAGAAGATTTTTCTTTTTAAATTTTCTTCATTTTCTCAAGTACCCATTCACCAAAAGTATGCACTTCTTCTTTTTTGTCTCATGAGGAGTTTTGAACCCATCTGTTGCGCTAAACCGAAGTAACACCGGTTTGCTAGGGTAATTTTTCGTCGGATCTCCACTAAGATGTCGCTGGTGGGATTAATGTTTTCTCTGAGGTAGATCAACTTCTCGAAGTTGTTGCTATCAACAGCGACGTTCTGTCTAGATGGCATGTATTTGGTCTTGTCCTCGTAACTGTGAAAGACTCTTTAACGGCCTGTTGAGAGCGGCCAAAGATGTCGATATTTTCGGCATACCTTAGAAGTTTGACAGTTAGTTGCGAAGCAACAACAAGCCTCGGATACGGACGGATTAACTGTTGACGAACCAAGCAAACAAAATAAGGACAACGCTTCGGATCTGCACGTGGAATTTTCTGTCTCTCAATAGACCATGGTGCAGCCAAAAATTTACCGGAAGCCCTAGACTGCTACAAAACAGACTTCACCGCCAACCAAGAAGTGCGATAGGCCGGGCAAAAGAAAACTGAAAGACTGCGATATCTACTACGGTGACTGTTACCGACCACAAGGGCAGCGTCTCTTTGGATGTGGATTCGTCGTTAGAGGCAGACTTAGGCAAGAAGTCTTGAGTTTCAACTATGTGAACGAGCGCCTCACGACAATTTGCAACAAGCCTAAACTCCCCAATATTAGTCCGATATGCGCGCATGCCCCCACAGAGCAGAAAGATGACGACACCAAGGACGAGTTCTACGAGCTCCTGGACAAGACATATGAGCAATGCCCTAGCTATGACATTACAATTGTCTTGGGTGATTTTAATGCCAAGCTAAGAAAAGAAGAAGTCTTTGGTGGCATAATCGGAAGATATTATAGCCTGCACGAAACCACCTCCGATAACGGATTTAGGCAAATCGACTTTGCTGCGGGGTGAAACGTTGTGGTAGCTAGTACGCAGTTCCCGCATCTCGATATACACAAGGGGACATGGCGAATTCCTGGTCAATCAACCGCTAACCAGATTGACCACATTGCGATCGATGCAAGGCACTCCTTCAGTATCAAGGATGTCCGAACGTTCCGAGGAGCCAATGTTGACTCGGACCACTACCTCGTTATAGCCAAGGTAATGCTACGGATATCTAGACCAAAGCCAAAGCAGGGAAATACTGTTAGGAAGTTTAACGTCGGACGGCTAAAGTCGCATAAGAAATCAGCAGATCCTTTTCCGATCGAGTCTCCCGCACGCTTTTAAATGCCACTAACTGCAAATATCGAGAACCAGTGGAAGAATTGCCAGGAAGCCATCAGAGATGCCGCCTCTGACGTGCTGGGCCTTGCACGACCACCACAGCGAAACCCCTGGTTCGACGATGAATGCCGACAAGTACATGCAGCCAAACAACAGGCATACAAAGCGGCGCTGTATAGAAGGACCAGAGCTGCTCGCGGGCTCTACGAGCAGAAGAGAAGAGAGGAACACAAGCTTCTAAGAAGGAAAAAGAAAGAGCATGAGAAGTGTGCAATCGAGGAAATAGAGGGATGCCATTGCAGGAATGATGTTAGGAAGTTATACCAAAAGGTAAAGAGAACCTCCCAGGGTTAAATGGCCCGGACCGAAGCCTGCAAGGATGATCAGGGGAACATCGTAGTAGAATCGCAGTCGGTGCTGAGGATATGGAAAAATCATTTCTGCAAATTGTATAACGGCGATGACGAACCAAATTCCACTACCATGCAGATTGCACCATTCAACCTGGACGACGCACAGTGGACCGTTTCATACATGCTAGACGTCAAAAATTATAATTTTGTTCCAAATGAATGTTTTTATCAATTTAAGCATACAATACTCAAGGCATATATTTTTTGCTGAAAAAATAACTAAATTTAGCAGATTTTTTGAAAATTAAAGTTAAATGACAGTTTTTTTTAATTTCCCTATAAATTTATATACAGGATGTTAAATATGAGATGTGACAAAAGGATAGAGCCTTTTAGATTCGACGAAGGCAAGAAAAAATTGTACCGGAGAGGGAGTCTATTTCCCCCCTTTAAGCGGGAGGGGTAATTTTCTAAAACATTTACCTAATATTTAAAAAAAAATATTAAAAAACAACGGCATAATTCACAATGTCGTCCAATAGCTTTTCTAGAAGCCAAAAATCTATTCTTCGATTTTCTTTTTAAATAAAGCTGGTTTTGTAAATAGTTTTTGAAATTAATTTTCAAACTTAAAATTTAAAAAAAATCAAAAAATATTCTCTTACTAACCCACCAACATTTCAGTTTCTCAAAACTATTCATTTTTGTGCATATTACACTAGCTTACATAATTTGAGGCCATCGTATCGGGTCGCTGAATACGAAAATACAGATTTTTTTTTCCAAAGACGCGTTTTCGAGATAAGCATAGTTTACAGTTCCCATGCAAAAAAAAATCAAAATTTTCAAAAAGATTTTCCACCAATTCTGCGCACCAAGTTGAATTATATTCAAGGTGAAAAACGTTTGCTTTGGCCTAAACCACCCATTGAGTCATTAATTTACCCTATAATTCACAAGCTATAGGCCTAAAAATGGAAAATAATTTTTTTTGGATGCGAAAACCATTTGCATGCAATTAATGCCTTGAGGTGAATATATTTTTTTTTTTCGGAAGTATAAACCGACGATCAAAAAAAAAAATATTTTATTCACCACACTTTTTTTCGCATGCAAATCAATTGGCGGTCCATTGTTTTGCATGACTTTCCATGACAGCATAGTTTTTTTTTTTTTGCATGAAACTGTAAACCAATCATGCAAACAATTAATTTTACATTTCACCTCAATTATTTTTGACATGCGAGAATATTTGCATAGATTTTTTTTGCGCACGGGAACTGTAAACTAGGCTATAAGCGCAAAAATAATTTTTTCAGCTATTTTTTAGATATTGTTATAAATCTTGCTAACGGCTTAGCAAATAAACGTAAACTGTATATTTTCAAATGTCAATGTGTCTCTTTCCGACATTATTGTCCTAGGAGCACATTTCAAATCACTGATATTTGCTAGTCAAATTTTATGTTTCAGTACATTTTGGTATGAAAAAAAAGCCTTGACTAGCGAATAACTTTTTTCACATTGTAATTTGAAATGAGCTCTTATAATTGATAATTGTAGTTCATAAAAAAACCTTTCCAACGATATGTCTCGTCATTATTTATCACCCCGTAAGGAGCAACCAAAATCTAGAAATTTTTCAAAAATTCTAGTTTTTGTAGCTTTGACCTCCGGTTACTTAATAAATATCAATCCTATTAACACAAATGGAACATTGTCGGAAAGAGACAGATCACACCATTCTAAAAATATACAGTTTATGTTAATTATCTTAACAATTACCGATTTATGCCAGTATACGTAAAAATAGTTAAGAAAATGATTTTAGTGCAAAAAATATGCCATGCAAATTCGTGCGAAATGAAAGGAAGGTATTTTCTTTAAATAGACATGACAAGCTTTACAAAAACACATATTTCATCATGACATAATGATATACTCCTATTTAGATTTTCCAAAATAACTTTAAACAACACTTTGCGTACACTAAAAAACGTCATTCTTGTATGTATTTTTTTCATTTCTATAGAATATGCTATGGGTTTTCAAATAATTTATTAATAAACTACATACGTTCTTAAAGATTTCCCTATTTTTTTTCTTTTAATTTGACGAATAATTTTAAATTATATGTACAGTGTAATAAAGCTAAAAATTCACTTCTAGGTAGTTATCTATTACAGAAGATTGGAGGTTGTCTTTGTTGTATGATAACTTCCAACTTATTCTAGTTAAATCTTATTTAATTGTACTTTTGTGGTCAGTGGGTTATCGTTTCATTTTAGAATTGCACCAACAACGAAAATTCGGAGTTGACTTTTTGACGTCTAGCATGTATGAAACGGTCCACTGTGCGACGTAGGCCAACAATTCCATCCACCCAATCTCGACGAAGTGAAGATAGCTATATCTAAACCTAAGTCCAATAAAGCTGCTGGAGCTGATGGCCTTACGGCTGAGTTATTCAAAGCGGCTGGCGATGAATTGGTGAGGAGTATGCACCAGCTCATCTGTAAAATATGGTCGGAGGAAAGCATGCCCGATGAATGGAACCTCAGCATTGTTTGCCCGATCCTCAAGAAAGGCGATCCTCTGGATTGCACCAACTACAGAGGCATCTTAATATCGCCTACAAGATCTTCTCTGCAGTACTTTGTGAACGTCTGAAGCCATTCGTCAACAACATATCCACCGCCTTTTCATCGATTTAAAGGCCGCGTATGACAGCATCTATAGAGACGAGCTATATAGACATAGAGCAATGTCTAATTTTGGCATCCCTGCCAAACTCATCCGTTTGTGCAGAATGACGATGGAGAATGTACGCTGCTCCATCAAGGTCGGCAGAGACCTCACCGACACCTTTGATGTCAAAAAAGGTTTTAGGCAAGGCGACGCGCTGTCATGCGACTTCTTCAATATCGTTCTTGAGAGAATAGTGCAAAACCCTCACGTCAACACTAGAGGAACAATCATTCAAAAGTCCTTCCAATTAAGCTGACGAAATTGACATAATCGGACAAACAAATCGTGATGTCAGTGGTGCTTTTGTGAGTATTGAGAAGGAAGCCAAGAAATGAAAGCAAAACGAAATATGTACTATATGCTGTCAATAAGAAAGGACACCCAACACCGACGTCTAGGGCAGAAGGTCACTATTAACTCAGCGAACGATACCACTGCTGAGATCAAACGAAGAATTACTATTGCCAATCGCTGTTTCTTTGGGCTAAGAAGGCAATTTAGAAGCAAAGCCCTCTCTCGAGCAACTAAACTGTCCCTGTATAAGACGCTTATCATCCTGGTCCTTATGTATCGTGCAGAGGCATGGACACTGTTAACGGTGGATGAGGACGCGTTAGGCTGTTTTGAGAAGAAAATTCTCCGGGCGATTTTTGGTCCCGTCTGCATAGATTGGGAATGGAAAAGAAGATGCAACAACGAACTGTACGGGCTGTACAGCGACACTGACCTAGCCACAAAAGTTAAAAACCAACGACTGAGATGACTGGGTCACCTAGGACGAATAGACACCAATGCTTTGGCCCGGAAAGTCTTTAAATCCAACCCCGTGGGACAGAAACCGAGCCAGCTGGAAGAAGCTTGTTGGTTAAGGCCATGGTCCACCCGGACTGTAGCGCTTAAGTAAGTAAGCAAGGTGTTGCACAGATCTGTTGAACAAATTTCTTCAGTTTAAAAGCCTGCCCTGCGCACTATTTGCTCCAGAACAAGACAGCGCATCTGCTTGCCAAAAACCTGTGCAGAATTAGAATTGGAACAGCTTTTCCCAAGTTTCATCGCCTATTTTTTAATGTCACGCAACACATCTGAATCAGTTTTCCCAGGATCCCATGTTCAACCCAACCATCGTCATGTAGAGGTCTTGACGATTAATGCTATCATATGGTTGATCTACCTGGCTGAAAGCCACTTTGGTACTTGTCGATTAGTGTTACAGAATGGCTTTATAATGCTGAAACATCCCACTCAGCTTTTGCTCCACTGTGTAGAAGACAAAAAATATATGAAACCTTTCATCCATTTCAAATTTTGTTTTTGAGATATCATTCCAAAATTCACCCCCTGCGGGTTAGGGGCAAGAATATACCCGAGGTAGGCATGCCTGTCGTAAGAGGCGACTAAAATCCAAACTCCGTATACTGAGATTGATGTATACAAAACTATGCAATGAGCAAAACAATAAGATATAGTACCCCAGGTGGCAGTCCAGGTTCACTGGAAAATCCACCCTCTTCGGAGGTCGGCTCTATGGATTCTGGGGAGAGCCAATTATTGCATTTAATAAATCCCTTCCTAAAAAGTGCAAGGGTATCTCGATCACCACCATCTAAATCGAGTATAAAACAATCTAAATTCGGGCAAAAGAGTCCACCCGTCACGCCAGCGCGCGCCAAAAAAGACTCAGATAAAACAGAAAATCTTGAAAAAGATAATAACGAACTTCGACGAAGACTTGATGAAGTAATGGAACTTTATCAAGAGCTAAAGAAAGAAGTCGATCTTCTTCGAAAAGAAAATGAGATGTTGAAAGGCAAAAATTCTCCAATAAACTCCAAAGCTAGCTTGCCACAAGTCAATAATTCTAGATATGAAACAGACGAAGAAGAGCTAGCACGTGAAACGGAAAAGTCCTCAAAGAAACGATTAAGTAAAAAGCGTAAAGCTGGCTCTTCACCTGAGGCAGCCTCGTCCTTTGAAATAATAGTCTCACCAAAACATGCGACAGTAAAAGAAAAACCTGTTAAGGAGCGGCCCCCGCCACCGATAAATGTTATCGGTATTGCGGAGTATAACAAGTTGCAAACCATATTAAAGGCATTACTACCATCGTCTTTTAAAGTTATTTCGCTCAATAACAACAAATGGAAAGTATGTGTAAAAGACCCTGAAAGTTATCGTCTTCTGTCACGAAAACTAAACGAAGAAAAAGTAGAATGGTATACCTATGAAAATAAGTCAGAAAGACCCTTACGTGTTGTGGCGAGAGGTTTACACGCATCATGTTCAAAAGACGATATCATTAGTGATCTAAAAGAGCGCAACTTCAATATCTTAGATGCAATGAACATCGTCAAAAGAGAGAAACAGAAAAAAGAGGGCGAAACGACAGTGGTACAACGTGGCCTTCCACTTTTTATACTGTCGTTCGATAAGACTGAAAAACTAGATGAAATTTATAAAATTAAAACAATTTTAAACATCGTAGTCAAGATCGAACCTCTAAGAAAGAGCACAAGGCTAGTCCCTCAGTGTAAACGCTGCCAAGAATTCAATCACACCCAAACCTATTGCAAAAAAGAGCCAAGGTGTGTAAAATGTGCCGGAAAACATCTAACCGCTGACTGCAACGGTAAAAGTGAAAGTCCACCAACGTGTATTAATTGTAATGGAAATCACCCGGCAAACTATAGGGGCTGCGAAGTAGCTAAAGAATTGCAAAAGCGAAGATCAAAATCTGCCCAAATGCAAAGAAAACCACCAAGACTAATTAAAAACGGAACTCCCAAGATTTTTAAATCAGGGAAAGCTTTAAACCAGGAAAAGAAAACTGTGTCAAAACCTTCGGACAAAATATCAAAGCAAGTTAATACAGAAACATATGCCCAAATAGCGGCCAAAAATATACCCGCTAATAATGATACTGAAACAGATCCGGTTTCGAAAGTCTTTTCAATAATTCTTTCGAAACTTGAAGAACAATGTGAAACAAATAAACTTATCTTTGATAGGTTAAGTAAGCTCGAAAATTGTTTTCGACCCAAACCTCTTTCAAAAAATATATGATGGAAAAACTTAAAATTCTTACATGGAATGCCAACGGATTATGGCATAAACTAGGAGAATTAGAGATGTTTATGCAGGAAAATGATATCGACATATGTTTGATATCAGAAACGCATGCAAAAAATGAATCAAATCTTAAAATCCACGGGTTTCATGACTACCACGCTGTTCATCCGTCAAACAAAGCAAGAGGTGGATCATCGTTATATATAAAAGAGTGCATTGAACACTCAATAGGCTTGAAAATAGAGGTGGAATCCATGCAATTGAGTAGTGTTCAGGTTAGAACTAAAAATATTCTTCTCAATATCTCTTCAATATATTGCCCTCCGCGTTGCAAAATTGATAAGAGTGAATTTACGACACTGATAAAGTCACTAAGTCCAAACTTCATTGTTGGTGGTGACTTTAATGCAAAACACACCTTCTGGGCCTCAAGATGCATATCTCAAAAAGGTCGAATGCTATATGAGGCAGGAATGGAAAATAATTGCGATTTTCATTCAACTGGAAAGCCAACTTACTGGCCAACTGATCCGTCAAAAATACCTGACCTAATCGATTTATTTATGGTAAAAGGAATACCCTCTAACTATGTTGAAATTACAGAGAGCTTTGATCTCTTCTCGGATCATTCTGCCGTCATACTCAATACGAGCGAAAGTCTTATAAAAATTGAAAAACCACCCAGGTTAACAAACGGTAAAACCAACTGGGATGGATTTAAGAAAGATATCGAGGACAGCGTTGAATTAAGAATATCATTACAATCGTCTCTCGAACTTGAAGACGCAGTAGATACCTTTGTTGATATGATACAAAAGGCCGCATGGAATAACACACCTTATCAAAGGGAAATGCCGCGCCGCAAAGATATAAAATATCCGCAAGATATAAAAGATTTAGTGAAAGAGAAAAGAAAAGCACGCAAGAAATGGCAGCGAACCCGTGCTCCTCAACACAAAGCTAATTTAAATCGATTGTGTAATTTGCTTAAAACGAGAATATCAGATTTCAAAAACGGTGAAGTTGAAAATTACCTCGAAAATCTGACAGCAGGAAAAGATTCCAATTACTCACTTTGGAGAGCTATAAAAGTAACAAAAAGACCAAAGCTTCCAGCGCCTCCTATTAAGAAAGGCCAAAATGAATGGGCTAAAAGTGACAAAGAAAAAGCTATGGTATTCGCCGATTACCTGGAGGAAACATTTAAGCCTTTCGATGGACAAGTACTCAACGAAAATTTAAATATGAATTTAACATCAAATGACAGCTACATAATTAGAAATGCTACACTTGCCGAGTTAAAAAGAGAAATAAAGAAGCTTAAGTCCAATAAAGCTCCAGGTTATGACTTAATCACGGCAGAAATTCTAAAAATGCTTCCTCGTAAAGGTTTGATCAACCTTCTTTATATAATAAATGCCGCCCTTAGGTTAGAATATGTTCCGAGCCAATGGAAAGTTGCGGAAGTAATAATGGTTTTGAAACCTGGCAAACCATCTCATGAAAAGAAGTCTTACAGACCGATTTCGCTTCTTCCTGTAATATCAAAAGTTTTTGAAAGAATACTACTCCTTCGCCTGCAGCCGATAATAGAAGAAAAACAATTAATACCTGAACATCAGTTCGGATTTAGAAGAAAGCATTCGACCATTGATCAAGTGCATAGGATAACCGACGTAATTGAGAGAGCTCTTGAAGAAAAGAAAATCTGTTCGACGGTCTTTTTGGATGTGTCGCAAGCGTTTGACAAGGTGTGGCACGAAGGCCTCAAATTCAAATTAAGACAAGTTCTGCCTGAAGGACTTTATAAAATTCTAAACGAATATCTAGAAAACAGACTTTTTCGTGTAAGACACGGAAATGAATATTCTAATTTCAAAGAAATAGTGGCTGGGGTATCACAAGGTAGTGTTTTAGGTCCAATTCTGTACCTTCTCTTTACACGTGATATACCTCAAACAGAAGACACTATCGTAGCAACGTTTGCTGATGATACTGCAATACTAGCAGTAGGCAAAACGATTAACGAAGCTACGATTAAATTACAAAATGCTCTTAATAATGTTAATGAGTGGACAAAAACATGGCGAATAGCGCTCAATGAACAAAAGTCAGTCCACGTGGACTTTACGTATAAAAAAATAAATAGATTGCCCGTCTTTCTTAATACCGGTCGTGTACCATTTGCGAATGAGGCAAAATATCTGGGAATGACTCTAGACGCGAAATTAAAATGGAAGCCGCACGTAAAAAAGAAATGCGAAGAATTAAAAAGTAAATTAAGAGATATGAACTGGCTACTCGGTAAATATTCCAAGCTTAGTATTGATAATAAGTTGATTTTATACAGGCAGGTACTTAAACCTGTCTGGACTTATGGTATACAACTCTGGGGTTGTACCTGCGATACAAATTTAAATATGTTACAAACGTTTGAAAATAAATTGCTTAGGTCATTTGTAAATGCGCCATGGTATATAAGAAACGAAGATCTTCACAGGGATCTCGGGATTCCTACGGTTCGAGACGAAATTGAGAGTTTCGCGCGAAAACATAGAAATCGGCTATTAGATCACGCTAATCCAACGATTATTGACATTCTTGACGAGTCGAATTTAGTACGCCGTCTGCAAAGAACAAAACCTTCCGACTTGGTGCGGTGAACACAAAACCGCTTTAAAATCGCGGAATAAGCAGAAACTTTCACCGGAAAGTTACCTGCAACACGTTACTTAACTTCGTTAAAAATAAATTGCTAGATAAGTTTCAACTTAGTTGCTATCGGGAAGTGGAGGTGGTTTTAGTGTAGTAAGAATCTCACACTTCTATGAGCACGCGTTTTCCGGTCCTCATAGAGCCTGATGCAGGTTTTGCACCTACTCACGGACAAAAAAAAAAAAAAAAAAAAAAAAAAAAAAAAAAAAAAATCCAAAATTCTTGAATGTTTTTGGATGGTGTAGTTGATATGTCATTGTTTTTCTTAGTGACATATATTCCATGTCTTGATCACTTAGCTCATTCAGTAAATAAATGAGGAAAATGCCTGTAAAGTGGATTAGCGAAGAAATATTCAGATTTTTCACAGTGATTGGAATAATAATATTCGAAGAGCTTAAAGACTTGGCCGTCATCATACAAATTGAATAGCTTCAAAATTTCTCACAAGCTGTTGTTAAAAAAATCCTGCATTTTTTTTTGTAAACAAACACATTTCAAGCTCACTGATTTCAGGTCGTTTTGATAAAGGCATCAGTTATTGAGCTTATTATTTTTCCCGTTTTCAGGGATTGTTTTCCCTTAAGGGTCAAAAAATCCCAAAATCTGGCATCCCTGATAGAGTATTGTCTTGGAGGATTTGTCAGTTCTTCGCAAGAGGCAGTACCTCCGATGAAAAATTTCTGTTTTTGGGTTGGCACGGCTGGGAATCGAACCCACACCTTCGACATGACAGTCCTACGCACTAACCATCATGCCACGAGGTACTACAAATATGTATCAATATCTCAAATCAATTTCCCGAAAAATGATTAAAATAATTTTGTAATGGCTCACCAATTTCAGCAATTCCTTAAAAACTAATAACAATCGAAAGATGCAAAAAGCAACACAAAGCCAAACTGCGATTAAAGAGGAATAAATGGATACTATTTTTTTTTTTTTAAGTTTATTACAGTCCATCTTATGGAATTTTCGATTATCAAATGAAATTTTTAATCCGTTTCAGCTTGTGCTACAAGTTAATAAGGGCTGTAATAAATCAACTATTATTATTACTACCTATATCCAACGTGTGAACACCATCTAGACCACTTTTTACTTGCGACTATTTATATCAGCTTGGCTCTTACTTTCCTTTTAATAACATAGGAAACATGATATTATGTTTTATAACCTACGATAAACACTTTTTTGTTATTTTCAATCTGCAAACGAATAATATCTAACATTTTCTTTTGAACTACCAATTAAATGATCACCACTTCTGACCGATCAAAACAAGACCAATATAATTATTGAATCTGTCTACAACCATATTATAGGCCCGCAGCAACTTAGTTTTATGCTTTATGCAACAAATACACACATAAAATAAGTCAATTATTAAACGATGGATTGCATGATTTGAAAAAGGACTACTTACTTACTTTCAATTTACTTACTTTCAAAACTTCCTATAGATAGGCAGTCTTACGTAAGATAAAAATCGAATTACTAACCTACATACTTCCGAAGTGTTATGCTCTTACCATCTTGTTAAGTCATCTTATACTTCTTTTTTTTTTTTAATTAAATCTAGAGTAAATTTTTGTTTTGTTTTTCAAAGCATAACACTATCCTTAACACATTAATTCATTATTACGGTTTAGTTCGTGTCAAACTCATTAGCGGAAGTAAGGCCAATTCCATAATAGAGTGTTTCCAAATTAGATGCGAATTTCGGATGGTTTTTCATACATACAGACCTCCCTGAAGCTAGAGCTAAAGTACTTACACTTCACTATGCTTTCAAATAAAATTTTGATGCCAGTAGGGAGTTTATACATCCATTCCAAAGGTGGCAAAATGACGAAGAGTCAACACTTTTTTTTTTGGCAGAGTATCTCTCGGGCAACAGCCATAGACCAAAAGGGGGCCGTCTAGCACCAATAAGACAATCGAGATGAGCGGTTATATAACATGTTTGGTTCGGTCATGGGAAAGATTCACGCTCTTACAAATAATATTTCTACTAAAATTTAATGGCAAATTGTTTTTGTCTGAATGTTTATGAGTAATTAAATGGCTTTTACGACTTAAGCAAGGAAATCTTTGACTTTGTCGGACTTAGATTTCGTTGTTATGTTAATTTGCTTAAGATGATTCCCGTCGCAGTTTCTTTTTGTTTATTTCAGATTTTTTGACGGATTGATCTCTCAGTGGAGCCGTTTTATAAGATATTGATTAAAGTGTTACATCCGACTGGTTAATTTACACCAAAATTGACTATGACTGAATTTGATGTTTTGCTTTGCTAAAGATGTGTTTTTGAATTTTCTTGAAGCAATTAATTATGAAATATTTTTGTTGTCCGGCTTGACAGGTGCTAGCTTGGCAAAATTAATAATTTTGGAATTACTATAGGGTTGGCAAAGATTATAATACATTGGAATGAAAAAAAAGTGACGTAAACTTGACAGGGTCACTGATAGTCAATAGTGTGAGAAATTGAGTAATAAAGAGAAAAAAAAATGCAAAGTTAATCTACCAAATTTTAATCGGTAAAATCATTAAATAATAAATTTCTCTCATAATTTTGACTTAAAATATTTGCAACCATATTAACTAAGGAAAAAAAAGGCTTCGTAACTTTAAAACACGTCTAATTGACTCTTAAGTGCGAAATCAATTTTCATAATAAGCATATTTTGCTTAAATGCATCTTAACTGTAACGCCATCCACCAAGTTTAAAGGTAACTCAATGCTTTCTTAAACATAAATATTTTGACATTAGAAAAGAATTTTGTTTTTATTGCAGTTACGATGGTTGAGCATTGTAGGTTGTAGGAAGCAAGGAGACACTGATTGGCGGCAATATGGCTATTTCCAGTGATGTAATGAACACTACCCGTCAACTGGACTTGACTGCTAAACTAATAAGAGTGACTGTTAAACAAAAGATACAAAAAGCAGCACTACAATTTTCTGTCAGAAATAACTGACCGTATAATTTGGATTAAATCTTGGACGAGCCTATCAGAAGGATAATGTGCGTCAGATGAGTTCAATAAAGGAATCAACGGTGCCATTAACAGTCAGGAAGACAAACACCTTACATGAGGAATGAGGTACTCTAGCATAAATGTAAGTAATTAGAGATGAGGTCAGGAAGGAATTTCAGTACTTGCCAGTGTTGTTTCGGTTATAATAGAGATACAAGGAGCTTTGGATAATTGAGAGTATGTACTTGAAACGTGTGGACCCTTTACACCCCAGGTCCCCACGTGGTATATAAGGAAAACATTTCCGCATTCCAGGATATGCGATGGAAAAAATTACGACCTTGATTAGAGTTGTGATGAAAGACTACAAAAATGTAAGGATGCGGATTCGCCGTGGGAAATCGGTTAAGAAGCAAAGTTATCGACCTTAATCCGAAAAGTGATCGTGCGGTTGTGATCTGCATCAAAAGCCACTTTTTAAAATATAAGTCTAATAGATATACCCACACGCCTCTCACAATGGAGATGAAAGCTCCAATGCTCAAATCGAAAAGAAAAACACCTTTGGAGGAGCTTTCATGGAGAGACAAATGATAACGACCCCTGACCAATAGACTTCAGAAGCTCTTAGTTTGGTATTAAGTAACACTAGGTTGAATCCACAAAGCAATCTGGCACTCCCTAAATGGTCGATACGCCAACCAAATCGACACTTACTAATCGACGAAGAAATGCCTCTAACATCTTATACGTGCGTACTTTTCGAGGGGCAAACGTCAACTCCAATCATTTTCTTCTTGCGGCAAGGCTAAGAGCTCAACTCTCAAAAGAAAAGAGAATACAAACCACCCTTAAGAAGAAATTTGACATTGGTCGCCCTAGCATACCACCAGAGCCTATCGGGAGCACCTGAGCGAGAAGCATTCCTCCGCTGTGCATTCATCCTGCCACAAACTCCAACAACCAGTATCGCGATATCATCGAAAAAGCAGCCGAACCCGCAATTGGCTACCACAACCACCCTAGCAAAAGAGCCCGTGGTATACTGATGAATGCGTACAGCCGAAAAGGCACTGAAAACAAGAGCAGCGAGAGAGGAGCAGGGTTCAAACCTCTTTAACAAAATTTCGGTGCAGATTTGTAAAAAAAAGTAAATCATACATTTCCGGAGCAGATTTTAAAACGAAGGGAAAACTCAAGTTTTCAAAAACTGTACCTATTTTTAATAAGAATGTTTTTTACAAAAATAAAAAGGTACCTATGTAAAAGAAAAAAAAAGTACTGACTCGTGTGGCCTCATGGTTAGAGCGAGAAATAGGACAAGAAATGACTCCAACTCCAGTCAATGAAGACCCACCCAAGGGGCACAGATTTGAATTTTGCAACAAGAAATTCAAAAATCTGGTTTCACAACAATAACTCGGAAGTTTTTGTAGAGTTGTTGAATGCTCTCATTGTATTTTAAATTATTTGAGTTCCAACTTTCTTATATTCAGGTCACTGTTCTTATTTAGTGGGACTAAAAATTAATAGGCGTGGCTTAATAGTAACTGAGTAGTTATCCATTGTGTTTCAATGTAACCTAATTTTAATTAGCCGTTCTCAAAAACAAAATCGAAACTGTTTTGCGACTTTGATCTTTTGCTACTTCAAAGTAACTCTAAAGTGTCTAATCATTATGATTCAGTGAAACTAATATACAACACTTTTGTAACAAAGTGAAAAAGTGACAGAAATATTAAATGAAATCCTAAATGCAACTACATTGTAACTTGCTGTCAGATTCTTCAAAAATAACTACCATATATTAGGGTGTCTATTTCCCAACATATTTTTTAATGACAGACATCTCCTTAGTAAAATATGAATGTCCTAAAAAAATATTTTACCAACAAATTGTGTCCGATTTGTCAATAACCCTTACAAATTTATATTTGTATAGGTATTGCTGTTTTCACATTTTATATTTGTAATTACTGCAGCTATTCATTTTTTTTTTGTTTCTATTTGTTCTTTAATCCTTTAAAAGCCCCCACTCAAAAACTTATAAACAATAATTTTATATAAAATATTATGACTTTTAATTATTTAATTAATAATATTATGACTTTTAATTCAATGATGAGAAATAATTTGTTTGGTCAAATTTTTTTTGGTTACTAAATTTTATTTAACCTTTAATACATTATTTTGGAAAATTGATGACACGCTAATGTAGGTTCATGTTAAAAAAATATTTGTTTGTTTGGCTTGAAAACAAAATGGCAGAAACAAACCTAAATGCAACAAGACATACATGCAGACGGTCACAAAACTGTTTTCGATTTCTGGAGTTATTGAAGGACTTGTATGCAACTCTAGTATGACAACTGTGTCTGTCACTTTCGTTGTTATTGAACAGTCACTGAGGGAAAGCATGTTGTTTCAAAGGAGGTGCGTTCTTTTTCTTCATTAAATCGAACTTTTGTTAACGTTCATCGTTCATTTATTCCAAAACTGTATTGTTTTGTTTTATTGGATTCGGAATTTATTTGGAATTTTTATTTATGTATGTAGTTATTTTCAATTTAGTATTTTCTATTGTCGATTTTCATTTTTGATATTTTTTATTAAAATTTATATTTCTATCCATAAATAGTCCAACTTGGACAAATGTTATTATAATGGGAATTTTGCCCCTCCTTAAATGAAGAAGAGAGGTATTAGTAGGCTTAATGATTCAATTTCTTCCAAAAATATTGATAAGGGGAATTTGATTTGTTAATTATATGAATATTTAAGTACTAATTGTATGAATATTTGAGTACTTAACTTTTTCCTAAACCAAGTCGAAATCATAGCGAATCATTTGCAACGATACAAATAATGCAGATCCACAACTCTTAATAACAAAGAAAAAATATTTTAAGTGAACAACAGGTTTTTTGTATGACAAATTAAAAATAGCTAAGATTTGTTAAGAAAAAGAACGCTCTATTAATGTTGTGTTCGTAAATGTTTCAAAGAAGTTTCTGAAACTTCTTTAGAACTAAACTTTATGTTAGTTTCTTCACAGTTTCATTAGGATCATTGTAGGCAAGGAAAAAGAACGAAGGTGAGTGAGGCAGTAAGGAAAAAAAAAAAAAAAAATAGAGATTCATGAAAAATTTTTGCACAGGGACGAATTAGTTTTTGTTGGTGATGGCAAGGCATTCAAATCCATTTAGCAACCATAATGCAAATTTTTTCAACGTTTTAAATAAAATATTTTTAGATGTCTTTCTGCTGTTGCCCCTTTCTATCTTGTCGGTTTTGTATCTTCGCCAAGAAGTGTTCAATAGTTTAAAAGTATTCTACGATAATTCATTTACCTAAAAACCATCACGTCGCATAACTTTATGAAAAATATGAGACAAAACTTACCTGTAAAATGAAAATTTCTTACACCGTATTATAGGCGTGTTTACAAGATTTAATGCAGTATAGCATGTTCTTTTATATATATTTTTAAAATAAAGTATTGCATGTAACATACCTATTCACTATATTTACATTAATTTCACCCTTTTATTTAGTTTAGTAAGGTTTTTCACTAATTTAACGATTTTAAATTTCTGTACACTTTCACATATCTCGGCAAAATGACGGAAGCATCTCAATCATTTTTTATCTTGCTTCCTTTGGGCACCCCAGCAGATAAAAGCCTTTCCTTTAAATGCATTTTTATCTTCGCTTTTTTCAAGCGAAGCGAAGCGAAGCTATTCACAATCATTAGTCCTGGAACAAAAATGATTATTTCGTGTCAAAAATTAATTAATAATGATATTATCTGCTGTCGTCATTAGCCGTTTTCCTTTGGAGGTGGCGAAGTACTTACGAGTAGATGAAAACCCTAATCTAGTACTACCAACTGCACATGCTCTCATGCGCGAGTAGATACATTTTACATGTGAAAGCAGTTTGATGTGTTCCATTGAAAAAAGCTGGCAAAGTACTTGCAAGTACTTCGCCACCTCCAAAGGAAAACGCCTATTGACATCAGTATCCTGAATTTCACTCATGTGAACCATTCCACTAAATCCGACCCTGAACTGAATTAAAAGATCAGTTACTATGGGGTTATAGAAAGGAAACTTTCTATCAGCCATATTTTTTTTCTGAAATAAATGTTTCTGTCTTAAAAAAAACAAGAAATTAGGTGTTTATAATTGTTTTTTTAATTTAATATATTTAAACCATGATTTTTCACTTTCAGAATTTATAAAATGTAATAATATTTTAATATTTGATAGTAATTTCCACAAAAAAAAATCTTTTAAAAATAGAAGGGCACTACTTTTTTAACAACAAAACTTTAAATTCAATCAATTTTACGAGCGCGCAAGTTTTGAAGGGGGTAGCAATGAATATTAGTTGATTCAACTGCGAGCGTAGTGAAAATTAAATACTTACAACCTTGAAAATTAATTATTTAATATAACCTATTTCAATTAATTGATAAAAGAGGAAAAAAAACAGTTGTCACATCACAAATGTCTGACTGCATTTTAAGTTACATATTTAAATAAGAAATACATTTCTGAAACTGAAAAATATTTATTTGAAACTAGTTATGTAGTTTATGTAGGTTTCAGTTTAGTGTTCATAAACTCCCCTAAGACAAATTGATCTGTTGCTATTAAGTCAATAAGAACTTGACTGAAACCTTTCAAACTTGTTGCAATCCAGTATAAAGAAACTTATTTTGAACGATTTACATTGATTACACAAGTGTTACGTGTAACTACAAAGTAACTTGAATTTAGTTGCACAATAGGACCACCCCTGCGCTTTTTTGGTTACAGTGGTGTTCCTGTGACTAGTTCTTTTTTAACAAATGCGACCGTCACTATGTTACTCAGAAGTCACCACAACTTATCAAAAACTTAGCGTGCCCCTTGGGCAGTACCACCACCCAGGAAAGATGAGGTAGACTTAGCTATAAAGAAAATCAAGAACAACGAGGCTGCCGGATTTCATGGCTTACCCGCGGAGATTTCAGGCACGGAGGGGATATTTTAAAAGGGTGCATGCATTAACTTATCAACCAAGTTTGGTGGATGGAAGCATGACCAATGACTAGTGTATCAGGTCCATATGTCCCATCTAAACAAAAGGCGATCCTATGTCCCGCAAGAACTATCGAGGCATTTTCCTGATAAACGTGTCGCATGCAAGATCCTACTGTGTGAGTGTCTTAAGCCATTCTGCAACACTATAACCCAGCGGGAAAAATGAAAAAATCATTGAGGAAAAACCTGCTTTTTCCTTGAGGAATGGAAGCTGTACCTGCCACTTTTCAGCTTATTCCTTTGATGAATTTAACATGGGCGTGTCATTGGCAGGAAGCACATGCCACTTTTCCGATGAAAATTCACTAACGAATTCACTACTTCAATGGAAGTTGTTTATTCACCGACCCAGGTGATGAAAAACATGGTGATTGCTTAATCTGTGAATTCACTACATACGGGTATTTAGCTTATTCATCAGTTCAATAATTTCGATGAAAAATCGAATGAAAATTCAGTTATGAAATCACCAGGTTAGTGGTAGTTTTTTTTTCATCAATAAAATCCTCCCATTTGTATTGTTTACTAAATCCCATCGGTAATGCACCCTTTATTTTAAAATGAAAACAAACCAAAATGTTGTTTCCATTTCAAATCAAAAATATTTGGCGTTACGGCAAACGCAATTTCTATTGACTTCAGTTCGTTTTACATGGACTTTTTTTAAAGAAAGTCACTGTGAACTGTATCCAACAAAATGAGAATTTATAGTTGCCAAAAAATTATAAACTACTTTGTGCATTACTATTCATCGTTGGAATCATCGATTATAATTCACCATGAGTTTCACTCACATTTGTTTTTTTTTTTTTTTTGTTCTCGCCATGAACACTTTACAAAGCAGATGAGTGGATTCAAACAATGAACTGATGATCTTGTACATTACTTTTCCACAACTTTTTCATCACATACTTTTCCCTTTTAAATTCACCGAAATAAAGGGTCGTTTCATAAACACAAAGCAAAAAGTGGAATCAAAGCTACGAACTGAGGAAACTTTGCATTACTCTTCACCTACTAAATCATTGCATGTCGTTTCTCTTATGATTTGGCAAGTGAATTCATTGATTATTTCAGCAATAAATTTCATTGAGGACGATATTTCCCGCTGGGAATCGACAAGTATACCAGTGTGGCTTCCAGCCAGGTTAATCGATCATATGATATCAATCAGCATCAGGAGCTCAACATGGCGATGGTTGAACTTGGGATCACGGGAAAACTGATCCAGATGTGTCGCGTGATGGAATGTGCAACTCCGATTCCAAACATGCACAGGTTTTCGGCAAGGAGATGCATTGTATTGCATGTGATTTATTCATTCTTGTACTGGCACAAATAGTGCGCAGGGCAAGCATTTAAACTGAAGGATTTTTTTTACAACAGAACTGTGCAATTCTAAGGGTGTGTCGATGATATCGATATCATCAGCTGCTCTCAACAGGCTGTTGTAAGGACTTTCACGGCAATAGAAGAACAGGTGAAACTTTTTGGTTTTCAAGTAAATGAGGACAAGACCAAATACATGCTATCAACATACGATGAAAGATCTGTAAACTGGCTAGGACAATACGTCACTATTGATAGTAACAACTTCGAGGAGCTCACCTACCTCGGAGTAAACATTCATCCCACGAACCCGGCCTTTTACCCCGTTGAACGCACTTTTGGACTCATCGGTCACTAGTAAGAGCCTTAATTCAAATTCCGAAAAACAAAGGTCCAAGTGCAATTGATTTTTTCTTCAAATTTATAAATATTGTTTTTTTAAACATGTTCATAAATATTCTTAATTTGAAGAAAGTCGCTGAATCCATCTAGATTCTGACTCAAAGGTTCAGTTTGTTCACATTGGGTTGAATCTGTAATAAGTTTTTCACAATCTCTGGTTAAATGGAGCTATAAACAAACAATATTGGCTGATTAGCGATTTCGATAATTAATAACTCAAACTATGGATTCATTCACTAAAATAATTGTGGTTAACAAACACATTCGCGGATTAATCATCAGAATAATCATTGAATTAACATGATTAGTTGATTAAAATTGCTATTAAATCTGGGAGTTCAAATTTCTACCAAACGCCACACAAATTTGATTTTCTCTCATCGAATCATTTTAGCATGCAGATATAGGTACCAAAATCGAAGGAAATCGACCTTGTGATTTTAGCGAATGCCAATATAGGCTATAGGTATGATTCAGACCGACTGATGACAGACAAATAATAACATAATTGCGCAACCCCACTCTTATCGCCTTCTTCATCATCGTATATCATAAGTGACCAAGATATCTGTTTTATTTTTTGTTTGTTTACGACTGCAAAGATTGAACCTGTACCTGTATTTATTTGTTGATACTTAGCTACCTAGTCCTACTCGTATAATATCCCAAGTAAACAAATTATACTGTGGATCAACAAACTAAAAATAAAATAAATGCTTTCTAAAAGTTCAGATTGGCATTGAAACTTGTAAGTTAAAGTTTGTATTTAAAAATAATAATTCAGTTAATATTTCACAATTATGTAGCCATCAATATTAATTGATTCAGATAAAAGACTGAAATAATTAAATATTATAATTATGCCTCTTATAGATGTGCATGATTTGAATTTCAAATGAAAGATAACTCAGTAAAGTTGATCTAGGGCAAATCGCAAATTGCTTAGCGCATCTCAAGCATCATCAACTTGAGATTGAGTTGTGTGTCAAAATCATCACCATTTGTCACATCAAACACCTCATTTTAAATCTTAAAAAAAAAAGAAGAAAACCCACGGAAAATGTTGTCTACCATTGGAAAAATATTAGGTATACCTACTCATTGTCAAATAAACTTTAAGTGATGCTGAATAACGCTCAAAATGCTAATTTTGTAATCGTGGTGTTACAATTTCCATCAATTATTATTTTGAATTGTGATTATATTATGAATGCCATTGAGTAATTAAGGTTATAAATTAACCCACAAAAACCGTCTACTTTAAAGAAAATCCTTTTTTGGTTAACTTGCTTATCTTCAATATAGACTACTTGCATATTGATTGGGCCACATGACCATGTAAGAATCTAGGTCTTTGATCATAAGGAAGGGTTACCATTAACATTATTGTGGATCTTATATTTTTCTAGGAAATTCACCATCTACACTTAAAGGGCTTTCATTAAAACATTTGTCTGTGATGATACACGTAGTACCAACTGGTATAATGGTGAGTGCATTGGACTGTCATGCCGAAGGGATGGGTTCGATTCCCAGTCGTGGTCACCTGAAAACAGAAATGTTTTTTACCGAGGTACTACCTCTTGTGAGGAACTGAATCCTCCAAGAGTATACTTGTCATGAATAAGTGCTTCTCATCTTGCCGTTCGGACTCGGCAAAAAATGTAGTTCCTTTCCATTCCTGCCAACAACACGCACACAGGAGTGGTTGAGAGTCATAAGTCACTAGACCCTGGATCTGCACGAGCTGTTGCGCCACAAAATTTAATTTTTTTAATTTATCTTAGATGATTCAGAATAAGTTTGTTTTTAATATGGACGCCAGGGATAAAAGTGCATAAAATAGTGCTACCGATCGATAGTTTGAATAAAGACAAAAAAATCAATTCAATTCCATCCAATTCATTTTAATTCAATTCAATTCAATTCAATTCAATTCAATTCAATTCAATTCAATTCAATTCAATTCAATTCAATTCAATTCAATTCAATTCAATTCAATTCAATTCAATTCAATTCAATTCAATTCAATTCAATTCAATTCAATTCAATTCAATTCAATTCAATTCAATTCAATTCAATTCAATTCAATTCAATTCATTTCAATTCATTTCAATTCAATTCAATTCAATTGAGCGATGGATCTGCTGATGATAATTTGCCAATTACTAGAAACACGATCATTTCAGTAAAACGTTTGAGCTCAACTGCAGGCGTTAATCGTGGCACGACCGATAAATATGACAGAAATCGCCGGCCAAAGCCCAAAGCGTCTCGCATTCTGCGCAAATTTTCCATTATTCGATCAAGCACCAGCCCCGGATCTATGGGGGGGCAAACCGGGGCCTGTGCCCCGGGCGGCAGCTTACAAGGGCGCCAAATGTATGTGACTGAAAAAACTGAGAATTGCGACGCTTAATGAAATAAAATAAATTGAAATGCGGCAATGGAATATCAAATTGTATTTCTCCGTCAACCTTTAGCAGTTTTTCTATTATTATTTCTCCATTTAAAATAATTTAAAATTAAAAATTAAAAAAAGAAACGAGCTATAATACATTGTTAAAAGTTTTTCTGATGTTTTTTAACATTAGTTTATTGCATTGTATGTAAATGCATTTTTACAAAACTTTCCCTCCTCCCTAAACTGTAGGAGATAGATCCCCCTTCTTCTAAAAATAAGACATTTGAACTGTGTCCCTCAACAAGTGTCGCACCAAGCCGTACAAATCATAGTCTTGCCTAAAGAACTATTTGCTGGATACTGACAACTTTATTACACTGTATTTCAGATCTTTTTTAATTCACAAAAAATCTATCCACAAATGTAGGAAATCAGGTGCTCTCAAAAAACTGTTAAGTAAAAATTTTTTCGTTCCGATGAACAAGAAGTGAGGTAAACGCTGAAAACCATTTTTACAATTTTCAACAACAATTTTTCATGATTTCGATAGTTTAGAAACAAAAAATTGAAAATATATTTTGACTTACAAAATCAAATAAAATATGTTACTCTCCGAGAAATTTGGATTTACCTTTTTCAAGACCCTTTTTCAAACTGGCGGATAACACAAAATTTCCCACCAGCCAGAGACTGTTCTCACGCATATCGAAAAACCAGCCAATCTAAAATTACTTGTGTTTTGACGTTGCTTAGCTCTCGTTCTATTAAGGTTTGAAATTGTGTGTGTCAATTTCATTGAAATCGTTCAGGGAACAACGAATTTATAATATGTTAACATTTTTTGAAAGATCCTGTTGTGAAATATTTTTTTCCGGTACAATTCAGTATCAGCTATCACCTGAGTAAATTTCATTGCAATCTCTCAAGAAAGAACGAAGTTGCAAAATGTTGACATATTTTAGAAACATCTTATTTTGAAAATATTTTGTTCTGCTATAACTCTGTCTCAGCTATCACCTCTGTCAATTTCATGGAAATCGCTCAAGGAGCAACGATATCCCGAGGATTTAAAATTTTTTTTTCGGAACTTTGTACTTCGATAATCTTGCGTATAAGGCGCCAGTTATAACTATCATTGAAACTCATCATTGAAAATTTTAATGATTGATTTTGAATCGTTTATTATTTTGATGGAAAAATAAACCTTAAGACTTAATTAATATATGTAGCCAAAAAAATAATTCAAATAGGTCCAACTTTCCACATAAAAAGACTTTTCTTATTTCAATGACTGAACTACCTTGCCAATGATCATTGAAAAATCAATAGTCAATTTTTGTGGAAAGTTGGGCGTCTTTGAATTTTTTTTTTTACTAGAAATATTTTTGAAGTCTTGAGCTTTAATCGTCCACCAAAATAATGAATGATTTTGCTTTCTAAACGTCTCAAAATCAATCATTAAAGTCTTCAATGATGAGTTTCAATGATAGCTATAACTGGCACCTAACTTTGGCTTTTCGAAATTGTGTCCTGTCGTAAATTTACATTTTTCTTTCTTCGGTTCAGGGAATGGATCTTCAATAGTTCTCCCATGATAAATTCGGAAACGAACCATATTTTACAGATCCTTGCAGATTTGATTCGAATGAAAACGAATTTTATTAGGAACCAAAAACTAAGATACGTGATCGAATCAAAAACAAAATTCTTTTGAATTGTTCGCGAGAGAACGAATCATATTTTATCGTTCTACAAACCTTGGTTGTGTATCGTCTTTTTTTAGGCATTGTTAATTTTCTTATATAAAGTAATAACTTGCTGAATAGGTATGGACTGCACATCCATTTAAAAGTTTTATTCTCCCAGTGACAAAAAATCCAACCAATCAGATATGTGTTTTTTTTTTCGTTTTTATAAAAAGACGGCAAGGGCGCCAAAATCAAGTTTTGCCCCAGTTCGGAAAAATCGTAGATCCGGGGCTGTCAAGCACCTCCTATGATCGTTTATATGGGACATTGTGAAATTGTGCATTCATTCCTGATTTCAAATTCTGAATGAGTCATCCAACCTTCCAGCAACGTAGCCACTTTGCTAGAAGAAGCGACCGCAAGCACAAAGTCCGATCTTGACCAAATTGAATCCGAAATTAACGACTAAGGGGACTTTTGCGGTTGATAAATATGCCGCCCGCCGTTTCTGTCGTCAATAACCTTCATGATCGTACACGCCTTTTGTCAAAACGTCTCGATCAAAATCTTGTTCACACTGCAGTTCTCCATTAATTAAAATAAGCCGGATTGACTCTATGGGAGTGGCTAAGTGAGCACTTCAGGGGCCCCGTATTAATTTTTTTTTCAGGAGCCCCCTTTTTCCTGACAATGAATAAACTAATATCAACTTATTCAAAAAGTTTAACAATCTTGGAACTTTACATAAGTTAAGCTACGATAAGACGGTCAACGCAAATGGTCATCGCGTTGACTCTCTGATGTCAAAGTGACGTCAAATTCTGTCCCAAAGTTGCCTTGTCATGTGATCGTTAACGCAGAATACTTTCGAAGCGTTGACAGCTGCGTTGATACTCTCGTTGACATAAATTTAAGGGTCAATACGATGATATTTTTCGTTGGCCGTGTAATCACTCTGTCAACGAAGTTAGGACACGTTCACCAACGTGTTGCCTATATTCTTACGTTGACACCGCAGAATTTTCTGCCATGTCAACGTAGCTTGCGTTATTGCGGAATTTTAATACATCGACAGTTAAAATAGCTTGTTAGATGACGAATTTCATTTTACCATCAAAAGTATATTTTGATCCAAATGGCACCCAATTGCCCTAAAATCACTTTTTTCCGGAGCAGTAAAAAACTAAAAAAAATGTATGATTTGTTTTGAGGTTTTTTCATCCATCCACATTGTATTGTTCGATAACACTACGAGTATAGGTACAGCCAATGTCGTGTGATCGCCAACCAACGTTAAAAATGATTCAGTTTTGTTACTGTCAACGTTCATAGTTTTTGGATGAGCTCAAGTAGTGTAAGACCAAAGAGCACCAATCGTGCTAATGCTAACACATATAACACGTCAACGCATTTTGGGACAACATTGACTGATTGGCGTCATTCGTGTGATTGTCAACGTTTCATGTGTTAAAAAGGTCTACGTTGATAGTATATTGATTATGTTTCTGGTGACGTCAAGAAGTCAATATGCGTTGACCATTAACGTTGACCATGTAATTTTTAGTGCGGTACCTGTCTCTCAAAATCTGTTGCTCTAAGGCCTGGTTCACACGAGATTGTACCGCACTTTTTTTTATCGCATTCGGTTTTTACCGAACAAATATCGGGTGTTCACACGATATTTATATTTATTCGTTAAAAACTCAAATAGCTGCAGTATAATGAAAATGAATGGAAAAGTTTGAATTTGTGAAGTATTTTATTTTTATCTTTTTAAAGGAGGGGGCTAGAAAGCTGAAATTTGGACGGATGATAGAAATTATTGATTTAAATATGAATTAAAAAAATAAGAGTCCTAGAATATCGTTGGACGGAGATAACGGTATTATTTGAGCGCTTTCACATATGAACTCATATCTCTTTAGTGAATTAATACATTTTTTTTTTGTTTTTATATGTAACATATAAATAAAATTACGGTTATTTTGATACCTCATTCATTATCCTACGTAGTATATAAGCGACACAATCTTGATTTTAAATTGATCGAAAAATAAAAACAATTGCATTGAAATTACCTGCTTGGACCATTGTCCACGACCATCCACCAGCGAGAAGATCCCGTTATCTACATGGAATTTTTTTGATTAAAATTTGATATGGATGGCTTTAAAATATTATAGCTCCCGTTCTACTGATTGGATCTTCAAGGTTAAGTACTTTAAAGAAAGCTGACATAACGGACTATATTGTGTAAAAAAATCATTGAGGAGGGGAAAACATTTTCATACTAAAGGGGTGAATAAAGCCCAATTCAATTCCATTTTTTTATTCTAAATTCAAATGTTGATGAAAATTTTTTTAGTTTTGAAAAAAAATGCATATTTATTGCCTCATTCCTCTTCTTTATTTTAAGACCTTAACCTATAAGATCCAATGAGTATCACCGGAGTTATAATTTTTTTAAACCAACCATATCGGTCGATAATCGGCTTTTCTCTCCACTGAAGTTCATTCGATGCCAACGAACAAATACCCAACGTGGATTTAAAGCGTGGTACACATTATCAAACCTGAGTGTCACGCGTGTTGGATATCAAACCTGCGTGAAAAGTTTCGCGTACACACTTATCAGTTATGTTGGTCATCAGGCAAAGAAATTCCACTACTCTCAGAAAATTGTTTCTTTTAATTTTGAGGCTATTTGCGCCACGAATCGTGTTGATTCCTTTTTTACATGACACACACGAGCTTTTTCTTATTTTGTTTGCACTTTTTCCACTTGTTTTGTTCGGTGAATGACGGCTCAAGAATGAAATTGTGTACACATCATCGAGCAACCACCCAACAAACCGAGGGTTGTCACGCAGTATCAAAAAATTTTGTGAGCAGGCAGTTCTGAGTGTCAAACCATCATTCAGCGTGTACACATTGTCAGTTCGGTTTGATATCCAACATGGCTGACACTCAGGTTTGATAATGTGTACCACGCTTAAAACGTGTGAACGAGACCATATAAAACTTTACGCCACTGGAAGACGATACGTCGCAGTACATTCGTTTTTTTTATAAGTCCGTTGAGTATTCGATAAACGTACTCAGCTGAGTACGTTTTCTTGCCGTACAGACGTCGTGTGAAAGGCTCTATGAAAAACATATACGCCATTGCTCATTCGCACGGATTAATACTGCAGAAAAACGTGCGGTACAATCTCGTGTGAACCAGCCCTAAGTCTGCTATTACACGATGAAACTAGATGCGTGCAACTTTTCGAACACCATAAGTGCAAAAGAGAACAAAATAATCGAAAAGATGAGACGGAAAAAAACTGCCCTGTGTCGCGTGGGTAAAATTTTCGGTGCAACTATTTGACGTTTCTCTTTTCTCTTGTCCTTTTTTTTTAGTATTCTGCTTCATGTGATTTCGTTGTGCGAGGAGTAAACATCGATGCAACAAACAGAAATAATTTTTTGAGCACAGTCAGGGTTTCCACTTCTCTGAAAATTTTCCACATTAAATCTGCAAAAAGCTTTTTTCGCGGTAGACCAATATGTAGTCGTTTTTTTTTCAATAATAAAATAAATATTATTTTAACAAAACTGATAAATAAATAAAAATTAAAAATATAAATAAAAATAATAAAAATTAGCTCAATTATTTATAATAATTTACCTGTTCGCGTACTTCCCGAAACTACAAATTTCTACGAATTTAGCCCGTAAGTTCTGTCAAAGTTCATATAGTTAAATTGTAATAAAATTTGTAGTTTTGGGAAGTAAACGAACAGACATGATGTATCAGATTTTATGTACCTGCTAATTATTGTTCGAAAAATCAAGCGCAGCAGATTTTATTAAGGCAGTAGATTTATTCTGAGAAAACAATGCAGAAGATCTACTGCAATTGGAGTAAAGTGACACAGTCCAACTCGGAAATGAAAAATAAAGAGAACTGTCAAATTGGTTTCATGAATCTGGTTTCAACGTGTAATAGCGCTTGAATCAGCGGACGAAAAATCAAAGAAGAATTCGAAGAAGGAGCATGCATCTAGTTTCATCGTGTAATAGCAGACTAATGAAATTTTAATAAATTTTTTCGACTAAACTGGTCATGAAGTTCTTTCTGATTTTTCTCTAAATTATTGATTGTATGATAAAAAGTAAGCTATTTTTTTAAGTCGATATTAACATTTGCTTACCCCTAAAAATACTAGTCCCAGCTAAAATTAAGAGTATGAACTTTTTATTAAATGCTTAAACGGCATACGGCACATCTTAATTTAGTTTTGTAAGAATTTTTTCCTAGTTTTGCCAAATACAAATATTTTATTTCGTCTAATTTGTCTGGGCTTCTAGCACGCGTTTCAATAAAAAACAAAGTGGTTGCACGTTACAGTTACGGCTGCTTTAGTTGGTAGGATGTAGATAAGAGTATATGTAGCTACACTACTGCTCTATGGCGATTCCAAATGCAGCTGATTGGAGCCGAATCGACATTCTTCGATACTGTCCGCTTCGGCTGTCCGGCCGGCCGGTGGCACTATTTTTTCTATTTCGCACCAATCTGGTTGATGGCTTAAGTTTCAAAAGAGTGCACTCCCTCTCAAACTTTTCCACGGTGCGACGAATTGCCTACGCACTGTAGCCATTATGACGACCAACCTCACAACAAAATTAAGGTTGCGTATTTACAATCATCTGATTCTTGGATCTAATTGATTATTGCTATATGATCACTCTGTATGTAGATTTAAGTGAGTCTGAGTGATTCCGAAATCTCTAAATAATCTGAGTATCGGAGCCAAAGTACCCCATGAACATTTTCTCTTTACCCAAGAAAAACAAAATTGATAAAAACAATTTTAACTAAAACATATTATTTCAACAACAATGTATGAACTATTTTCACACTTTATGGGTTCGTAAATCGTAACAGAGAGCTCCTTTCCGTGTTGATTGCTAGTTCCTATAAGGTACCTATAACATTTTTTGTCTTTTTGTTTTTCTAAATTTATAAAAATTTTATCAGCTAATTGGAAACAGAATATTTACTGGAGCGAAGACTTATTGCTGGGTTATTGCACACAATATAGCATACACGCTGATTTGAGGATGATTGCGGGACTCTGCTACAGTGGTTTCACATGTAATTGCAATTCTACATGCTTTGAAATTTTTTAATTTTTATTTTAATAAAACAATGTCACATACAAATTATAAAATACAAAACTAAAATACCGTCCACGCTGTATCGAAATAAAATTAGGTTAATTTCACAAAATAATTTAATAATTTTAATTTATCGTTCCAAAAAAATATAGCTGTACAATGCTGATGATAACAATTCGGCATTTGTAACTTTAAGATGAAAGCTTTTCAATCAACTTAAAATAAAACCTACCATCTTTTTAAAACTGGCAAACAAAAGAAGAAGCAAAATAATCAAATAATGATACTTTTTCTCACAAAAATATGACTTGAATTTGCGATTGAACATGATTGGCTAAGCGCCAAGTAATTATCTTGGTCTTCAATTCATCTGATCTTCGTCGCTTTCATCTTCAATTAATTAAAATATACAATTGAGACTGTAAAAGGAATCGATTTTGAAATAAGTAATGAAGTTGAGACTAAATTAGTATCTCAATTTTAAATACATATGTATGTTGTGCAGTACACACACACAAATATACATTATAATTTATTTTACATTCAGTTCAAACGATGATGCACTTATCGATCCAAAGATGGAGATTGTCTGTGAAGTGAAGTTGCACTTACAAATCTACAAGGTTATAAACTACAACAGATTTACAATTACTGATATTTCGGAAGAGTTAGTGCAGTTGAGGTGACTGCTTTGAAATTCGAAAGGCTTGAAGTATCATCACCACAAAAAAGAAAAAAAACAGATCATGACATCCAAGAAGAAGATTCAAATGGTGACTGCGTTGCGTGGGCACAGAGGGGCCACAGTATGGCTCATACAGCAAAGAAACTTTTAAGGTGAACGTAATTTTGAAAACCCAGCTTTTTTCTTGAGGAATGGAAGCTGCAACTGCCATTTCTCAGCTAATTCCTCTGATGAGTTTAACATGGGCGTATCATTGGCGGGAAGCACATGCCTTTTTCTCGATGAAAATTCACCAGCAAAACCAGTACATCGTCGGAAGTTATTTATTCACCGACGCGTTTTTCGATGAAAAACGTAAAGAAAGTTTAATTGTGAAATCACAAGATTAGTGGTAGTTGCTTATTCATCAATTAAATCCTCCTATATGTTTTGTTAAGTAAATCCAGTGGGAAATTTTCAAAAATGCACCGAGGAATCTCCAGCTTTTTCCCCAAAGAATGGAAGCTATACACAAGAAAATTGAGGTGAAATCATTGAGGAAATTAACATTACCTGTGAACTATATCCAACAAGATGAAAATTCATATTTCGCAAAAAACAGTAAACTCAGGACTCTGTACATTACTATTGATCGTTAAAATCATTGTATTTCTCGAGGCATGATTTTTTCATTGAAATTGAAAACTGATTTGTAAGTGCTGAATTCCGTTGAATTTTTGCACCAAGAAAAGAACACGGCGCGCGTTGATGCTTTGAAAATAATGAACTGATTTTTACCCTTTAAAAAATCGATTAAAATTCACCATTAATTTCACTCACATTTGTTTTTTTTTTGTTTTCGCCATGAACATGAATACTTTTCAAAGCAGATGAGTGAATTAAGACGATGAACTGATGCACTTGTGCATTACTTTTCCACTGTTTTCTCATCTCATAATTTTGCCTACCTATTAAAATAACAATTTGTAAATCACCGAGAGAAAGGGTTATTTCCTAAATACTAAGCAGAAAGTGAAAATATTCATTATTCATTATTCATTATTCATTATTCATTTCTCATTATTCATTATTCATTATTCATTATTCATTATTCATTATTCATTATTCATTATTCATTATTCATTATTCATTATTCATTATTCATTATTCATTATTCATTATTCATTATTCATTATTCATTTTTCATTATTCATTTTTCATTATTCATTATTCATTATTCATTATTCATTATTCATTATTCATTATTCATTATTCATTATTCATTATTCATTATTCATTATTCATTATTCATTATTCATTATTCATTATTCATTATTCATTATTCATTATTCATTATTCATTATTCATTATTCATTATTCATTATTCATTATTCATTATTCATTATTCATTATTCATTATTCATTATTCATTATTCATTATTCATTATTCATTATTCATTATTCATTATTCATTATTCATTATTCATTATTCATTATTCATTATTCATTATTCATTATTCATTATTCATTATTCATTATTCATTATTCATTATTCATTATTCATTATTCATTATTCATTATTCATTATTCATTATTCATTATTCATTATTCATTATTCATTATTCATTATTCATTATTCATTATTCATTATTCATTATTCATTATTCATTATTCATTATTCATTATTCATTATTCATTATTCATTATTCATTATTCATTATTCATTATTCATTATTCATTATTCATTATTCATTATTCATTATTCATTATTCATTATTCATTATTCATTATTCATTATTCATTATTCATTATTCATTATTCAATATTCATTATTCATTATTCATTATTCATTATTCATTATTCATTATTCATTATTCATTATTCATTATTCATTACTCATTATTCATTATTCATTATTCATTATTCATTATTCATTATTCATTATTCATTATTCATTATTCATTATTCATTTTATAAGAGCGGTTTTCAATGTCAAAACTCATGCAGTTTATTTAAATTTTGATACCCTATGACTTTTATTATAGTGACTTTGAATGGACCAATTACATTAAATAAAGTTTTATGTTCATGAATCTCCATATTTGTCGGTTTATTTTAATTTAAATGCTTTAAGGCCCCACTGTGTAGAAGTAGCACCACTTCGTGATGGTGAAGGTAATAGTAAATGGCTCACTAAAAGTCATCTGCCAAATGCAAAAAAATTGCGTAAATCTTAGTAATTTGCCCATGGACGCAGATTTGTACTGCCATGCTATCCGGCTGCAGATCCGAAAGGAAGCTGTACAACTAATCATTGCGTAATACCACTATCATTAAATCAACTGGATAACCTTTTAATAACAGTTTAATAACCCCAAACTAGACAGTTCGGTATAGTTAATCTGGGTCTTACTCGAAACTTATCACGCAAAACATAACTTTCGAATTTTTAAATCTCCGATTACCAATATTTACGATGATCATTGTACTTATTATAAATATCTTGGTTAATGTTGTAGGTATGTACAACAAAATCGACTTGAAATTATAGTGTGGAAACTACTTTGCAAAAAATAATTATTAACCACAAAGCTCAATACGCTCAACTATTTTTGGCTATTTGCCAATTGCAGAATCATTTTTAATGTGCAGTTGAAAAAGGCGCGGGGGTTTTACCTTTTGCACATTAACGGAATTAAGGTCAAAACTCAGTGAGAGACAAAGCGTTCACTATATTATTTAGACTCACGTAACTCCATAAAGAAGTTGGATATGATTGATGTGATGATGCATGCGACAAAAAATTAACGATAGATACACATCCATCTTGATATGAATACAAAAGTGCTACCGTTAAAAACTGCAATATCGATAACCAAGAAAGGTAACAGTTACAAAGGAGGTGTGCTATTTGAATGACACTTCATGTTAAGGTCGTTTTAATTGACGTCGCCGTCGTCGATGTCATATTGATTGCAATGTGAAATCACACATTAATGCGTGTTACTTCTTTGGGATTCGATGAGAAGAGTGTTCATGATTTTTACACATCATAACTCCTATAACAGGTGTTATGTAGTAAACAAACAAATTACTTCATTTATTCATATACGCAAACCAATTTTATTTAATGTTGTTTAATTTTGCGTTTCTTTTTATGGAGTACCTTTAAGGCTTTGTAATAACTGAAGGGTGAAAATTCAATTTAGAATTAAATCTGAAGCTAGATTTTGAGTGATTTGGTGGGGATTTGAAATGGTAATTTTATTTTGTTACGAATAAAATCTAAGCCAAGCGTCTCATTTCTGTGCTATAAATGAAGTAATCAAAAAAGAAAAAATAGTACAACGCAAAATATACTTAGAATAATGAAGATTCCTCCGTTGCGGTAAGGCATCTGCAATTTAAATCATCAGCCTCGTAAGCTCTGGCGAAATCTTCGTGAATTTGGCGTTCATGAAAGACTTAGTGTTGAAAGTCCTTTTACGCCTGAAGATATGAACTCCTATTTTGTCAGTTCATCGCCATCTTTTGAGAATGGACTTATATCAACAAGTCAATCTGATTCATCTCCTGTTGCTTCTTCTAACTTATTTTCTTTTCGCAATATTAATCTTACTGAACTTCATTTTATCTTTTTTTCTATTAAATCAAATTCAGTTGGATCTGATGAGCTTTCTCCAAAATTTTTAAAACTTTTGTTTCCTTTAATACATCAATATTTACTCTTTATAATAAATGCTTGTCTCACGAAGTCCATATTTCCTATTAAATGGAAAGAAGCGATTGTGTTACCTTTGCCGAAAAAAGCTTCACCAGAAAATTTGTGTGATTTTCGTGGAATAAGTATTCTAAATATCCTATCTAAGCTTCTTGAGAAAATAATGTACATCCAAATGCTGGAATTCATTGAAACAAGCAATTTCCTCACTCAATGGCAGTCCGGTTTTCGTAAACATCACAGCTGTGACTCTGCTTTGCTTAAAATCACATCCGACCTTAGAGCCGTGGTTGACAACGAAAAAGTTGCAGTGCTCGCCTTATTAGATTTTTCGAAGGCTTTTGACTGCGTTGACCATACTATCCTTGAAGCAAAACTCAAATCCCAGTTTGGTTTTTGTAGGTCGGCTGTGTCACTTGTCAGTGGGTTTTTGTCTGATCGTGCTCAGAAGGTTCGAATAAAAGATATACAGTGTCTGACAAATTATGTCTTTCTAAAAGGGTTCCCCAGGGATCTATATTGGGCCCATTATTATTTGCACTGTTCATTAATGATTTAGCTGGAGTCAATCTTAATGCAAAGATTCATCTGTATGCTGACGACGTACAATTATACCTTAGCCGCCCTATTGAATTGTCTGAAGACCTTATTTTCCGAATCAATGAAGATCTTGGTCGCATAAATGAATGGGCAAAGTGCAACAAGCTACTTCTCAATCCAAATAAGTCAAAATGTATGTTTTTCTATAGAGATCCGTTATTGTGTGATTTATCACCTATTTGTTTAAATGGATCTCCACTACCTGTTGTCCAAAAGGCCACGAGCTTAGGTATTGCCATAAACTCTCACTTGAAGTGCTGTGACCATTTAAAGCTTATGTTAAGTAGGATCTACAGTGGATTACGTACTTTAAGATTAACTGCTTTCCTTATTCCCTGTGATTATTAGATTATTTAAAACACTTTTACTACCGTTTTTTACATTGGGACGATTAATTTACCCTAAACTTGATTATGATTGTGAGCACCGAATGAATGTGGCTTTTAATGATTGTGTTCGTTATGTTTTTGAACTGCCCAGGTTTAGTCATGTTTCACAACTCAGATTGCGCTTGATTGGTTGTTCTTTGAATGCGTATGTCCAATATAGATTGCATATATATTTTTTTAAGTTAATTTTACTTAATAAGCCTCTCTACTTATGTGAGTACTTTTCCAGAACAACATCCTTGAGGAATAAAAACTTTTTTATTCCTCGTTTCAATAGAACTGTGATGGAAAATTCTTTTCCTGTTCAAATAGTAAAAAGGTGGAATGCACTTCCACTCAACGCTCAAACTTCACCTACTTTATCAATTTTCAAAAGACGTATATGGTCTCATATAAACATTTAATCTTTCTTAAACAGCTATATTTGGATCTCTTTTTCTTTGTATTTTACTATTATTTAAATAATTAACTTAATTTTTTTCTGCATAACTACATTTATTTGAGAACTACAAAATTTAGATTTATTATTTTTCTTTTTCTCTGTTTATCTTATCCTTTAATTGTCTATTTCTTGTCAAGGCTTCTCCAAAAAAAATATTGTACAATATAGGATTAAGTATCTTGTGTACATTATCCATGAAATAAATGAAATGACTATTAAGTAATGAAGTAATCTAATAACGAAATATTCATTCCTTTAGGGTTTTAGAAATTTGTTCCACGAAATAAAGTCTAATACAAAAAATCTATAATCAAATGATGGGAGTAAGATAAAGTTTAACTAGATTAAGATTTTTTCTGTCAAAATTCCAACTATTGTAATCAACATTTTACAGGAAGAAAATTTGGAAAACAAATGTTGGAATCTGGAACAGAATATGGGAAATTATGAGTGCCCAAGAGACATAATTCCCAAACGAAAATCTTCCGAGAAAAAACCTTAAACAAAAAAATCCCAAAGCAAAAATATGTACGTTCGTTTGTTGATGCAAACTTTTACCTTTTTAGAGATTTTTGGATCTGAAACTAACAAAATATACTAAATAATATAAATTCATTTAAATGTTTTGATACAACTGAACAAAAGCAAAAATAATCCTTTTGGGATACACAAATCAAGATCTTTTCCGAGGAAATTATTCCCACTATCCTTGAAAAAAAAATAGTCTTTTGGGGCTCTTTGCTATTTTTGGCAACAGGAGTGCAAATTTAAACACAATTTTGGCCAAGAATATATGTAGAAAGGTTGGTGCATTCAAATAAGATTCTAATGTGGTTTGGCCTTTGGACCATCTTGAAAAGATACGTCTATAGCGTCTATAGTCCTCTGCACATGAAGCATCTGGTCATAGAGAAAAGACTGATACAAAATGTTCACTCAAATGCAAGTATTTTTGAAATTTATCCGAAATTTCACCAAAATCACCAATTTTATTAAAATGAAACACTGCGGCGTATACGTAATATTATTGAGAACCATTTTTTAATGATTAGTTATTTGAATCAATATTGATTAAAAGTATATGTAGGTAATTATGCTTTCAAATTGTTGACGATAATGAGAAACTATCAAAATGGTTAGACACTCAAAAAGATCTTAAGCTGTGTCTAAAATGTATGTCATTAGCACGGAAAAATAAGAGTAAAAAATTGGAAATTTTTGAAAATAAGGCTTGCACTTTTGCTTTCACTGATAAAAACACATTTTGGTTTTGTAGTGGACAGGCAGTGAGATGGGTATAAATTCTTCTATTCGTTCTATGTTTCCTACGTTTTTTTTTTTCAAAAGTGTTAAGAACTTCTTTAACTTAACATTTTATTGCTTAGTAATTTGCCGTTAATTAGTTGTGACGAACTCAATTTTTTGTGCAATGTTTTCTAAGTTTCTTGTTTTATTTTCCTTAATTCATATGAAATCAGCAAAGTGCTCCGGAAAAAATCTAAGAACCTATTAAATTGAGATTTTAATTAATTAGTAATTTGTCTTTAATTAGCAACCGATTGCATGTAACAATTTTAACATTTTCGTGCAATGTTTCCTATGTTTTTCGTTTTAATTCCTTTATTCATTGGAAGTAACATTCAAAAAGAGTTTAAAATTGATTATATTGCTTTATTACGTTTTCACTTGGTCGAATGAGGTAATTTCGTTGAAAAATACATCGCACAAAAATATTTATTTTATCACAAATAATTAACGACTAACTAACGGCAAGTTACTGAGCAGAAAAATGAAAAGTCTTAGAAGTTTTTACTACTTTTGAAAAAAAAACATTGAAAACATAGAACAAAAATTCTAAATTGTCAAAACTTATTAATGACAAATTAACCATCAATTATTTAGCCAAAAATCATTCGGTTTAAGCAATTTCTACCTCTTTTTGCGGTTGTGCTATGTTAACTCGACGTCAAGTTAGCAGGGAACCCCAAAAACATAGAAATATTGCATGAAAACTGACACAACTAATTAAAGACTACTTAACAAAAAATTATTAAGCCATAAACCATTCGGTATTAGCAGTTTTTACCCCTTTTTTAGGTGGTGCTTCTCTAACTTAATATCAAGATAGTAATTGACAAAAAAAAAAAAACATAGGTATACCGTGAAATACCGCCGAGCGAAATAAAGCCGAATGTAGAAATTCGGCTTTATTTCGCTTTACTATAGTGAAATAACGCCGAATTTTATCGTTCGGCCTTATTTCGCTTTGAAAAGTAAAAAAAGGCCGATTCGGCGTTATTTCACTTTCCAAAAGGACTTACATATTCGATTAGTTAAAACATTTAAAAGTTCATCTCCATGTAGATTTTTAAATCCAGGTTCTTTAAATGCCAAAGAAACTTTACAAAACAACCTCGCTCCGACGCCAAGTCCTGTAGTAAGCCCAAGCAGTGGGGTTGCATACATACCTCACTATTTTTTTTCGCAAATTTTTAAATTTCACAAATTTAATAAATCCTCTCCTTTATTTGGTTTGTGAAATTTTAAAATTCGTAAATAAGCAGTCAGTTATGCAACCCCCCTGCTTGGCCTCGCTATATGATTTGGAGTGGGTGCGAGGTTGGGTGTATGCCAAGTTTCTTTTGCATTTATAGAATCTGGTTTTAATGAAACTTTGAAATAAAATCGAATTTTGAATTTGTTTGGTTTGGCTTTATTTCTCAGTTAATACTCGGCTTTATTTCACTTTGCCACAGCGAAATTAGGCCGAACACTAAAATTTGGCGTTATTTCACTTTAGTAAAGCGAAATAAAGCCGAATTTCGACATTCGGCTTTATTACGCTTGGCGTTATTTCACTGCACCAGAAAACATTGGACTTTTGAAATCAATTTTTCACAACTAATTAAAGACTTGTTACGGCAGCCTGGAAAATTATATATTAGGCCATAAGACATTAAGTATAAAAAGCTTGTACCGCTTTTCGAGTTATATCAAGTTAGCATAGCACCCAAAAAACATTGAAAACATCGAACGCAAATTTGAAACTTTCTGTACTTATTAACGGCAAATTATCCATCTACCCATTTTCCGATTCGTCAAAGTTTCTTTGCTAACTTAAAACTTACTTTTATTAGTTTAATAGATGGAGGTAACATATCAAAATAACAGTGTTTTTTTCGGGGTGGCTTTATTTCTTGAGCTTAAGTATTAAGAAATGGTCCTTTAATATATACAAAACAGAAGGGGATACTTGCAATAAATATTAAAGGAGAAGAAGGATTGAATCTACATTATAATATTGTAATATTTTCTCAGGTTCGTAAATAAAACTTATTTACTTTATTTAAAACGTTCACTTATTTAGTATTTCACAAAATAAAATACTTTACTTTTCTTTGTACAAACAAAACAATCTATAATTCACCACTGAAATTGATTCACCAACTTTACTTTTCACCTTTATGGTAATAATAAATAAATAAATGAAGTCAAAATTCTGGCTTTCACATTCACTACATTCGGCCTCATGAATCATAATAAAAAAATAGGGCCCAAAGAAACCATCTGACCAAAATTCGCTCAAGAAAGCTGTCTTCTGTTGTATTTCTTATGGACCGTGTGAGAATTTTCTGGACGCAAAATTCAAATTCGACAATTTCGTTTATGTACTTAGTATTCGCTTCATCGGTGTAATTGATTTTTTTTTGTTGAAAAATTAGCATTCACTTCACTTTTTGGTTTCACAATGATAGCGCGTTCTTCTCTTGCTTGGTGCTCAATTTTTAATAATCAGGACAATCAAAGGTGGCAGCTGTCAAATTTCAGAGTTGCCACTTGTACGAAAAAAGGCATTGAGCAAAATTTAGAAAGTGCACTCGTATCGGGACACCCTTTTTATTTTGTCGGACTGTTATGAAAGGTGAAATAAGACGTCGGGGATAATAGTGTAGCTTGTATGAGATTTGAATGTGCAAATTTTTTTAGCCAATTCAAGACTCAAACAATCTTACTAACTGAGAAGAATCGCAACTGTAAGACTCTGGATTAAAATTAGAGATTATATGGTTTTGACCCACTTGTAAGTACGTACTAGTTGTAGTAATCATAGCAGAAGTAGCTTCACATTGAATAATAGAAATAAATATGCACATAATACTTAGGTATGTTTATACATATGCATGATGTCTTCTTTCTTTCCTTTTTTCTTTTGCTATGATATTAATCAATATCTAAGAAGCAGACAGAAAGCAAAATAAAACAATACCTGATATAACTTCTTATAATGATGATAAAAAAAGAAGACTTATATGTTGTGGCATACCTACAAAATAAAACATTTCACCTTTCATATTTGAATTTTTGCTCATTTACAAAAACTTTGTATACAAAATATTTGCTAAATATTTGTTAAAACCTTCAAAGTTAAGAATGATTAATGAAAAAATTCCACAGCCTTTACACATTTTCATATCTACTCGTACTTTCGTCTTAGCTTGGATATAAGTCAGATGATGCGAGTAGTTACTATTCGAATTTTTGTTTTTTTGGGATAAACTGCGTGACAGCATAACGATAATGACGATGACGACTATGAGTTGCACGAGCGAAACAATGAAATTTGCGGAAGGAAGCACGGAAAGCAAGTGTAGCGTAATGTTTACTCGTTTGTTACCTGTTACCTGCTAGCACAAAACACAGAAGTTTGTTTCTATACACTATGTACAGAAAACAAAGCCAGCAGTAGGTAAGGTTGTTTGTTATTAAAAATCATTATATTATTTTAATTGATGTTCGTTAGAGATGTTTTTATATGTTATTTATTCGATAAAAAAACTCAATTTCATACAAAAAAAAATTATTCAGGCGCTAAGTTCTCAAAAAGATAAGTGGCAACAATAAACAAAGGTCTCACTCGATAATTGTAATGAAATTATATCGGGACCAAGGCACAAATAGAAGATGGTTATGTGATAAATGTAGTGCAATTTAAAGTCAACAAAATAAAACAATTTTTGGAAAGTAAATTTTTATAATTTTTATTTTTTTCAAAATGGTGGAAAACGAAGCAATTCCCACCAGCCATACTGCCCTCAAGGGAATCTACGGAGTTAGGGAGCATAAGGTAATATAAGACGAAGGCCAACAACTAATTAATGATCTTCTCAAAAAAGAAAGAAGGTATTTGGAAGACTCAAAAAAAAAATGTTGAAGTAAAGTGTTCATACTTCAGAATGACATAAACAATAAATCGAAAAAATTACCTCGAGAAATAATATAACCCCAAATTTGCATCAAAAACGCATTTTTTTTTTAATTTATTGATTCGAATATCTCAGTTCAGAACGTCAAAAACCATCAGAAAAGTATATCCTGGTCATATTAAAGACAAAATATCTTTTTTTTTTCACTTAAAGTAGTAAATAAGTGTTTTCGAGTGAATTTTCGGAAATAGTCCCTCTAAAAGTACTTGAGAGTGCTAGGACGCCATATGGCCCTAGGCTCAATGATAGGAAAATCCCTATGCACACCTCCGCGTGGTAGAGGGCGGGTAACGCTAACGTGCAGGGGGACCGAATGGATGCCGGGATAAGCAGATAACCCAGCTATGCTGGTCAGGGCACAAACTTGTCCTCGGGATGGTTAAAAGCCCCCTTAAGGCGGATGAACTGCAGGTGGCGGTCAACGGCATGATAGTCTGGTGGCGGAGGAGCTTTTTTTTGGTAAAAGGCCAACGGCAGCAGCAGGTAGCGTCTGTAACCCATATTGGGCGGCTACAAAAGGCGTCTGTTTTCCCATAGTGGGCGGCCTCGAGCAGTTATGTGTTTGACCATACAAAAGGCGGGTGTGCCTGTCAAATCTGAGCTTATGTATGTTATTAATCATATCTCGGAAAACACCATGGTGGAAGGATATATGCAAATACATGAATTATGACAACAAATGGAAATGAGTCCCCAAGAGGTAATCTTTTTATAGAAAATCCTTCTGTAGCTTCGGCTGCAGTAAACCGCACATCGGATTTGGGGGTGCGGCATCCTTCATGTACGAGCGTCAATCAAGACGCCATAATAATAAATGAATCGTTGACAAATAGAAGAAGTCTTTCAAGAAGCGCAAATGTTACTTTTGGCTACCGCATACGTACGAAAATCGGAGCATGGAACGTTCGATCCTTGTACAGCGATGGTAGATACGAGCAGGTTGAGCGTGAAATGCTTCGCCTAAAGATCAGTATCCTGGGCATAAGCGAAACTAAGTGGAGAGGAAGAGCTGAATACAGATTAGACACTGGACAGACGAGAATGCTGTATTCCGGCGAAGATGAAAGAGAGGGTGGCCAAAGACTGCATGGTGTCGGAATTATGTTGAACGAAGAAGCGAGGCGTTGTTTGATCTCATGGGCGCCCATTTCTGCGAGATTAATGACAGCAAGGTTTCGTTCAAAAATTCGTAACGTCACAATTATTCAGTGCTACGCCCCCACAAATGAAGCGACCGAGGAAGACAAAACCGCGTTCTACACTCATCTTAACTCGGTTTACAGTAGTGTTCCGAGAGCCGACATCATAGTCGTTATGGGAGACCTTAATGCCCAAGTCGGTTCAGACAATTACGGACTGGAACGCGTGATGGGAAGAAATGGCGTGGGGTCACGGAATGAAAATGGTGACTTGCTTGTCGACTTTTGTAACGCGAATCGTCTTGTCATAGGTGGGACTGTATTTAAGCATAAGACGTGCAACAAAATTACCTGGGTGCATCCGGATGGTCAAACCGAAAACCAAATTGATCATATCATGATTCAGCAGCGATGGAGGAAGTCTATGTGTGATGTCCGGAGTTTAAGAAATGCCGATGTGGGAAGCGACCACCATTTGGTTCTGATGAGTCTCAAACTACGAACCGCTGCCGTACAAAAACCAGCGCAGGATGCAGCAAGGAGCACAAAATTCATTACTAATGCTTTAAATGACCCCAACATATGTCGAAACTATGTCACCACCCTTAACGACAGAGCCTCGTCATTAAATGGAATCCAGAATTCAACAATTGATGAGATGTGGGGTGAAATTAAAAGTGTTTTTATGGAGGCTGGATCCGAAACTGTACCCAAGCGAACGAGACGTAGAGACTCTTGGATATCCCAAGACACCTGGGATAAGATCGAACTTCGCAAATCGTTGAAAATCCAAATAAATGCCGAAGCTGATGTTCAACGAAAGGCTGACTTGCGAAGAGAGTACCGCATTGCACATAAGATGGTCTACCGCTGTGTTAGACGTGACAAGAGGGTGAAGTTGGATGGACTCGCAGATAATGCGGAAAGCGCTGCCAGAAGAGGAGATATCCGGGAATTGTACCAAATAGCCAAAGATGTTATCGGGAAAAAAAGCAACACCAATCATCCTGTAATGGATGTGGATGGCACACTTTTGGTATCAATTGAGGATCAGCTTCGTAGATGGAAGGACCATTTTTGTGCCCTGCTAAATGAGGATTCAGTTGAGCAGAGTGCTGAAGTGCCCCAACTAAACGAGATGCGCAGGTCCTATAGGGGTATTGACATCGAACCCCCGTCAGAATCGGAAATTCGTACATCAATAAATCTCCTCAAAAACAACAAGGCAGCTGGACTGGACGGAATACCAGCTGAATTCCTGAAAGCCGATCCCGTAGCAGCGGCTAGTATTTTACATCCGCTGATACAAAACATTTGGGAAAACGAAAGCTATCCCAGGGACTGGAAGGATGGTGTGATTGTTAAGTTGCCAAAGAAAGGTGACTTAAAGAATTGCAACAATTGGCGTGGTATCACCGTTTTGTCCGTTTTCCCAAAACTAATGGCAACAATCATACTCGAGCGAATAAAGGATAGAATCGAGTCTACACTCAAGAGGCATCAAGCCGGCTTCCGCAGTGGTCGATCGTGTGTCGACCATATCAACACCCTGCGTATCGTCCTCGAGCAGTCGATGGAATATCAATCACCGCTTTACCTCATGTTCGTGGATTTTGAAAAGGCCTTTGATCGAGTTAACCGAGAATGTATATGGAGATCGTTGCTTGGTAGAGGAATTCCACCAAAAATTGTTGCCATTATTAAAGAGTCCTACAACAACGCGAGGTGTTTTGTTTTGCACAATGGGCAGCTATCCGACTCCTTCGTAGTGCAACAGGGTGTGAGACAAGGGGATGTTCTATCGCCAATTCTCTTCCTGCTGGCGATGGACGACGTATTGACGGCCAGTGTTGGTACAGCTGAGCGACAGGGCATTCAGTGGAGACCGTTCGAAAGGCTCAGTCATTTAGACTATGCCGATGACATATGTCTACTGGCAAATAACATCAGTGGGCTGAACGGGATGTGCCAAACACTGCAAGTGAAGGGAGAGTCGAGTGGTCTAAGAATTAACATCAAAAAGACAAAAATAATGCTCACAGGCCGCTCCACACAGCAGCGTATTATTTTACAGGAGACGCCAGTTGAAGTAGTGGAAAAATTTAACTACCTTGGCAGTATTGTTTCTGCTAACGGTGGTACGGATCTGGACGTTAAAAGTAGAATAAATAAAGCTCGTGCTGCCTTCGGTACTCTGTCCCCAATTTGGAAATCCAGTCAAATCTCCTTACGCACTAAGTTGAGATTCTTCGAATCCAATGTCAAATCCGTGCTGTTATATGCTTGTGAAACCTGGAAAGTCACGTCTACCATTTCGAAGAAATTGCAGGCTTTTGTGAATTGCTGTCTTCGCCACATCCTAAAGATTCGCTGGCCACAAATAATACCAAATGAGGAATTGTGGCGCAGGACAAGTCAAGAGCGGCTGGACGTCGGCATAAGAAAGCGTAAATGGCGTTGGATTGGTCACACACTGAGGAAACCAAACGATGAAATTGCAAAGCAGTCCTTTGAATGGAATCCTCAGGGTGCACGGCGGGTTGGAAGACCAAGAACAACATGGAAATCAACTGTCTTAGCGGAAGCAGAATCCCAGAGAAAGACGTGGCCACAGCTTAAGTACCTTGCAGCAGACCGTGAAGGATGGAGACGTTTTGTTGACGCCCTATGCCCCAGCCGGGGTTACAGGACACGATGATGATGATGATTTCGGAAATAGTAAAAATATGTCAATTTTCAGCTGGCGGTTGAGTCCAAATGGGTTGTCACAGAAAAAAAAACTTGAGCAGAGATTTGTTGGAAACTGTTTATACACGAATAATTGATAGTTTTCAAGCCATAAGTAAATAAGAACAAATCAAAACTACCCCACAATTGACTGGACAAAATGTTGTTTCCCCGTTTGTGGTTTTGATAATGAATTAATAGAAATTAAATATTGCGTTTAATTTTTGTTTGCCTATTTAAAAAAATATTTAAAATTGTTGAGTTTTGACGGCCTCAGTTAAACAAATCTAGGGGTACTCAGGCGTATACGTACTTTATTATGTATAAATTAATCTTGAACTATTTTCTTAAATTTTTTTTAAACTATTTAATAGAATAGTTGAGGCCGTGAGTGCAAAAGTGGTGTAACCCATTTTTTGGCATTTTTGATATTTTTGTCTCGTATTTTAACATTCATGCATCAAAAGTCATCAACGCTAAAATTTCTAAAATGTCTTAGCTTTCCAAAAATGTGACGTATAGTCCTTGAATCCCAGTCAAAATAGTATTTAAAATCGATTCAAAATGAAAAATATGATAAAAAAAAGTGGGTTACACCACTTTTGCACTCACAGCCTCAGTGAATATGATTGTTTGGGGCATATACTTACGAATAGTCAAACTGGTCACCTTTTAATGTACTTGGAATAACTCAACTAAGCTGAATCTATCTATTTAACACTTAAACAAAAATTTGAGCAAAACCAACAACCAACCAACAAAATCGAAGAATTTTAATTTTTTTTACTTAAATACGCTTAACTTTTTTTCTGAGCAGAGATAGGCTCAACACCAGGAGCGTAATGCTTGCCCTCCATTTTCACAGCAAGATGCATTAGAAACAAAATTAACATTTACATTTTTTGTTTATTTTTCTGCAAGGAAAAATAATTTGTCTGAATTTGAATGCATTTCAGAGCCAAATTTCTATTCTAATTTTATTTTAATTTATAAATAGAAGCTGTAAAAATTGTCTTTTTTAGTCAGTTTTTTCTCTACTCCTACTCCTGTTTGTCGGAATGTCATAAAAGTTTCATCATATATATTAGTCCTGGGACTTTTTACCTTGCAATATTTGTTTTAAAAAATATAATGATATGTAAAACTGAGCTGTTAATTTTTTGAATGAGTCTGCCCCCCTTCCCCGTACTACGTACTTTGCCCAGGACATGCTTGAATGAAAAAAATTGTGACTCAAAAGTTTAATATGAAAAAGTCCCCAAGAGGTAATCTTTTTATGGAAAATCTTTCTGCAGCTTCGGTTGCAGTTAACCGCACATCGGATTTGGGGGTGCGGCATTTTTCATGTACGAGCGAAATTAATGACAGCAAGGTTTCGTTCAAAAATTCGTAACGTCACAATTATTCAGTGCTACGCTCCCACAAATGAAGCGACCGAGGAAAACAAATCCGCGTTCTACACTTATATTAACTCGGTTTACAGGAGTTTTTCGAGAGCCGACATCAAAGTCTTCATTGGAGATCTCAATGCCCAAGTCAGTTCAGACAATTATGGGCTGAAACGCGTGATCGGAAAAAATGGCTTGGGGTCACGGCTTTTGTAACGCGAATCGTTTTGTGATAGGTGGGACTGTATTTAAACATAAGACGTATAACAAAATTACCTGGGTGCATCCGGATTGTCAAACCGAAAACCAAATTGATCATATCATGATTCAGCAGCGATGGAGGAAGTCAATGTGTGATGTCCGGAGTATAAGAAATGCCGATGTGGGAAGCGACCACCATTTGGTTCTGATGAGTCTCAAACTTCGAACCGCTGCCGTAAAGACCAGCGCAGGATGCAGCAAGGGGCTCAAAATTCATTACTAATGCTTTAAATGACCCCAACATATGTCGAAACTATGTCACCACCCTTAAGAGTGTTCCGAACTGAACAAAACCAGTCATTTGCTAACTTTTTTTTTTGCATATATAAGACCGGTTTTTTTCACTTTCATCAGATAGTTTGTTTTATAAAACTTTGCATTTTTACTAATCGGTCACTAGTAGGCGTATTATTGTACTAAAAAAAAAAATTTCTAAAAGTAACTGATTTTAAGTTCCAAATTTACATAAATTTTCTGTGAAAAAGTACCTTTTAAGAATTAAAAATTTCAATATAAAATGATACAATTATGATCATATAATTAATGAAAATCGTGAAAAATATATTGAATTTATATCCACTGCAAAAACAAATGTGAAAAAAATACCGTTAGGTATAAAAAATTGACTGTCAAAAAGGCGTTTTTTCAAAATTCACAAGCATTTTTATTTTGCACTACTTAAATTTTTATTAGGTACAAAATTAAAAATTTTCTCCAATAGTGGCATTTTAAATATATGGAATTTTATGTTATCAAACTTTTTTTTGCAAAAAATGTCATAGTGTAGGCTACATTTTCTTTGAAAAACGGCCATTTTAGCCATTTTCTCGATTTCTTAGAGGCTTTTACCAAAATCTGGAGCACAAAATTAAATTTTTTTTCCAATGATGGCATAGAGAATAAGTTTATCTGTCCATAGACACCTTAATCGTTTTGATCGGACAAGTACACGCTTCACAATCTTCTTCATGAAATCACCATTTCAGTCCGGAACACTCTTAACGACAGAGCCTCGTCATTAAACGGAATCCAGAATTCAACAATTGATGAGATGTGGGGTGAAATTAAAAGTATTTTTATGGAGGCTGGATCCGAAACTGTACCCAAGCGAACGAGACGTAGAGACTCTTGGATATCCCAAGAGACCTGGGATAAGATCGAACTTCGCAAATCGTTGAAAATCCAAATAAATGCCGAAGCAGATGTTCAACGAAAGGCTGACTTGCGAAGAGAGTACCGCATTGCACATAAGATGGTCTATCGCTGTGTGAGACGTGACAAGAGGGTGAGGTTAGATGGACTTGCAGATAATGCGGAAATCGCTGCAAGAAGAGGAGATATCTGGGAATTGTACTAAATAGCCAAAGATTTTATTTGGAAAAAAAGAAACACGAATCATCCTGTAATGGATGTGGATGGCACACTTTTGGTATCAATTGAGGATCAGCTTGATAGATGGAAAGATCATTTTTGTGCCCTGCTAAATGAGGATTCAGTTGAGCAGAGTGCTGAAGTGCCCCAACTAAACGAGATGCGCAGGTCCTGTATTGACATCGAATCCCAGTCAGAATCGGAAATCCGGACATAAATAAATCCTCTCAAAAACAACAAGGCAGCTGGACTGGACGGAATATCAGCTGAATTCCTGAAAGCCAATCCCGTAACAGCGCACAGTGGTCGGAAATAAACATTTAGCGCGAACTAAATAAAAAACTGAAGGTGCAAATCACCATTACAAATGTTATCCATCGTACGTAGAATACATCCGCGCATCTACTGACGACCTTGTTTTTTTATTAAAGGTCGAAGACGATACTTAAAGACCCGTTAGTTAAACGATTCAACCAACATACGCAGCATGGTGTTGCAAAAATGTGGAAAATTGTGGCTTTTTGTGACGATTCTAAAATGAATTGTAAAAGATGAATTAGCACGTAAATGCACTTTGTTTTTGTACTATCTTGAAAAGAAGCGATTCCTTTAAGATATTAGAGCAGTCTTAACACTTGCAAACACTTGCGATTTTTGTATGCTCAACTTAAAAAAATAATAACCAAAAAATCCTTCTTAACTAGGTCCTCACTTTAAAGCTTCTTAAATTTTTTAAAAAAACTATTTACCGTTACATACCTTATCCATGGTTTTAAATTATTAAATTAGTTTTTGCTTGAATTTTCACACCCATTACAAATGATAAACAATTCAAAATTAGCATACCATGCTGCGAATATTGGTTAAATCGTTCAACTAACGGGTCTTTTAGTAACATCTTCGACCTTTAATAAAAACCAAGGTCATCAGTGGGTACGTGGATGTGTTCTACGTACGATAGATAACATTTGTAATGGTGATTTGCATCTTCAGTTTTTTATTTAGTTCGCGCTAAATGTTGATTTCCGACCACTGTGCAGCGGCTAGTATTTTACATCCGTTGAAACAAAGCATTTGGGAAAAAGAAAGCTATCCCAAGAACTGGAAGGATGGTGTGATTGTTAAGTTGCCAAAGAGAGGTGATCTTAAGAATTACAACAATTGGCGTGGTATCACCAGTTTGTCCGTTTTCCCAAAACTAATGGCAACCATCATTCTCGAGCGAATAAGGGATAGAATCGAGTCTACACTCAAGAGGCATCAAGCTGGCTTCCGCAGTGATCGATCGTGTGTCGCCCATATCAACACCCTGCGTATCGTCCTCGAGCAGTCGATGGAATTTCAATCACCGCTTTACCTCATGTCGTGGATTTTGAGAAGGCCTTTGATCGAGTTAAACGAGAATGTATATGGAGATCGCTTGTTTGTAGAGGAATTCCACTAAAAATTGTTGCCATTATTAAAGAGTCCTACAAGAACGCAAGGTGTTTTGTTTTACGCAATGGGCAGCTATCTGACTCTTTCGTAGTGCAACAGGGTGTGAGACAAGGGGATGTTCTATCGCCAATTCTCTTCCTGCTGGCGATGGACGACGTATTGACGGCTAGTGTTGGTACAGCTGAGCGACAGGGCATTCAATGGAGACCGTTCGAAAGGCTCAGTCATTTAGACTATGCCGATGACATATGTCTACTGGCAAATAGCATTAGTGGGCTGAACGGGATGTGCCAAACACTGCAAGTGAAGAAGGGAGAGTCGAGTGGTCTAAGAATAAATAGCAAAAAGACAAAAATAATGCTCACAGGGCGCTCCATGCAGCAACGTATTATTCTACAGGAGACGCCAGTTGAAGTAGTGGAACAGTTCAACTACCTTGGCAGTATTGTTTCTGCAAACGGTGGTACTGATCTGGACGTTAAAAGTAAAATAAATAAGCTCGTGCTGCCTTCAGTACTCTGTCCCCAATTTGGAAATCCAGTCAAATCTCCTAACGCACTAAGTTCAGATTCTTCGAATCCAATGTCAAATCCGTGCTGTTATATGCTTGTGAAACCTGGAAAGTCACGTCTACAATTTCGAAGAAATTACAGGCTTTTGTGAATTGCTGTCTTCGCCACATCCTAAAGATTCGCTGGCCACAAATAATATCAAATGAGGAATTGTGGCGCAGGACAAGTCAAGAGCGTCTGGATGTCGACATAAGAAAGCGTAAATGGCGTTGGATGAAATTGCAAAGCAGTCCTTTGAATGGAATCCTCAGGGTGCACGTTTGGTTGGAAGACCAAGAACAACATGGAAATCAACTGTCTTAGCGGAAGCAGAATCCCAGACATGGCCACAGTTAAAATACCTCGCAGCAGACCGTGAAGGATAGAGACGTTTGTTGACGCCCTATGTCCCAGTCGGGGTTACAGGACACGATGATTATAGGGGAGCCTAGGTAGACAAACCACAACAACCACCTCAAAATTATAGCTGTCTATAGTGACGTACTTTTCTTGCCAAACACCAAAGTCAAACACCGAAGTTTAATAAGAATCATTTTAGATATTTTTGAGAAAATTTTAAATAAAAACCAAAATTCTTGTATGGTAGCTACAAACTCTTGATTATTCAAGAGTAAAATTCACACAAACTTTTTGTAGATGAATAGTCGGGTTCCGCAAATTTTGAATTAGTTCCCGGGCATGCATTTCAATGTCTGTCTCTCTCTCTAGGGTTCTAGCTCAATATAATACAGTGGACGTGGAGACAAACAGACATATTACATATTCCTAAATCCTTAGAGCAAGCTTGTCTCAATTGTAACTTTAGGGAAATCTAAAAACATTTGACTTATCAGGATCTGGAATTTTTTCTCATTTTGATTAAATGGTTTTTTCACTTAAAATCTTCTCTTAAAGCTTCCTCCATCCTATAACCATTTATATTAGTTGAATTTACTTGAAACTAACTTTCTAGAGAATCTTCGTGTACTAACTACAAATACGAGCATTTCCGTCAGCATTACCATTTACGAATAGGAAAAATATAAAATTTTCCCACATATATTCCATGCATCACACTATGCCACACATTTTATATTATTTTTGACACGCTCATGATTTTCTCTCGCCAATTAAAGCCAATAACCATCCCACTTTCCATCTGATTTGCCACCGATTCCGCTATCATATAGGTAGGTACTGACTTATAATACTCTTGACCACCAATATTGCCTCTTTTAGCCGCCATCCCACTGCCATTGCCACAAGAGTATTGTTAATGTGCATTGGAATTTTGAACTTCCGAATATGGCGTAGAAAATAAATTAAAACTACAAAAAAAAAAAACTCTTAAACTGGATCGCTATGTAACACTAGCGAAAGTGCAGTGCAGTATCTTTTTTATTTCCCCCTTTTGTGCCCCGTAAGTGCATCAACTTCCAAGTTTTCAACGACAATATTTGAATTTTAAATCTGAAGCCAAGGAAAGAAAAATGAACTCGCGATTTACGCGCTCTTTCTTATATAGGTATGCTGCATCAGTGCTGGATAGATAGAGGCGAGGTCAATTACGAGAAAGCCATTGTTTTGTCCTAAGACTGGAATAAGACACGATTGTAATTCAAATTTGTATCTTACGGATAGGAATGAACGCGATCATGACACATTTCAAGCCTCATTTAAGGGCGAGCAACGGGTTTTCCAAAAAAATAGTTGCTCACCTACAGAATTCAAGCTCCCATCAGATACTTTTTTCTCCAGTTTTTTTCTTTTTGATGTAATTTTGTAAGTCACTGTTAATGCCACTGAAAGATACAGATACGTCTTAGATGGTTGGTATTGGTACTTGCCAAGACGCGTTGGGTTTTCGCGTTCGTTTTCTTACCTTTCTCCGACACGGTCGGTGGTAGTGGTAGAAGCGGCAGCGCACGTCTCGACGACCGACGACTATGCGGCAATGTGGCCTCTGATGGGAGTAAGGGGTATCACTCCTCAACAATTTTGTACGTTTCTTTTTGTTTTGTTTACTTTGTGTCTGCTTTAGGACCCTTCCAAGTCGGATATGTCTCATTGTATGGCCCCCATAAGACAATCATGGAATGCTAAGCGCTTGTGCTTCGTGGAAAGAAAGTAAAATCAGTGCGACTGACGAAGACTGCTGAACTGCGAGGCATGGGCAGGGTAATGAAATGCACGTTGACTTGGCTGATATGGGCAACTGGCGCAAAGCTTCCGTTGGGATCTCGAGCTCTGCTTCTTCTTCACTTCTTATAGCCATCAAGCTTATTTTTGCTGTCACTATGCCCAACAACTTTTCACTTGATATTATATTGTGTATTATTTGTGCGCTGCGGTTTCAGCTGGAAATGGTAAAGTCACTCTTTGGGATTGAATCTTCTTCGTCGGACTGTTGGCTAGATCGGTTGGTCGCTTGTCGTCTTGTTGCATGTTTTCATTTATTTATTTTGTTGTTGTTGTCAATTAAAGGTGTTGGAAACTTTTTTCGATTAAAAAAATATTCAGTATACCACTAGCTATACCGTCGAGCGGTCGGAATTTGGTAGTTATAGTGGCAAAATTTTTATATCTTAAATTCAAAACATACATAAATAGTGGGTGTGAAGAATATGCGGATGAAGGCATTTATACTTAACGCGGGTGTTTTTTGAATAAAGTGTAACAATCGGTAAAAAATTCATTCGTTGAATTTATAACAAATGGATAAAGAAAGTATATTTGCATAGATTATTTTTGGAGCTGTGATTTCTATTTAAAAAGATATAAATATCAAAGATACATAATCTAAGAAATTAATTAATATTTAACTCAAAGGATTATTTTGGATACATATTATCAAGATGAGGATTTACATCCTATTGGTAAGTTTATGCTTTAAAATAATTAATTTTACAATATCATTTTTTTAATTTTCAAAAATGAAAAAAAAGTATCTGAGAATAAAAACATAAAATTAAATGATAATAAGAAAAAACTCTTTAAAAAATATGCAACTATTTCGTTCTTCAGCTTTCTAAGTGCCTATACTCAATTTTTAGGAAAGACATTTCACGTTCATTCTCGGTAGACCTTTCTACAATTTAAAAATCTTTCAATCATTTTTTTTTTGGAAATTTTTAAATGTGAATTTCGACACTTGAGTTTAATTTTCAAGGACTCTTAGAATTATTTGTGTACCTAAATCTCATTAAGAAAAATTAAAAGGCAATTTTAAATTAAGAAAACTTCTTTAAAGCTTTTTCAAGGCTAGGGCTTACCGTCAAAATTCCCATTGGGTCATTTTTTTGTTCAAAATCAAGATTTTCAAAATTCTGTTTTTCAAATTTAGCTTGCGAATTGTCGTTTCTTTAAATTTTGTTTTACAAAACTCTGCAAATTGTTGCAGCTTATTATATTTGCAGAATTTTGTTAAAAAAAACTTTGTTGTGAAATAATATAAGTTCAACAAATTTAACAATGGTACATTTCGACGTTTTTTTTTATAATTATCATTTTATGATTTCAAATGTTTAAACATGCAAAAAAATCATTATTTATTAACTCTGTTTATTGGAGATAATTCATAGCCTGGGCAACTATTATTATGGTCGCCTTACACAACCAACAAATTGCCATCATTTCTGCCATAATGTACCCATTATGTGTCATAAATATGACTATGGCAGTAAATGGTCTTAATATGACAGAAATAATTTATTTTTGTTAAAAATTTATATTTCCAAACATTAAGAGCAATATTAAAGTGATTTTAAAAGACCGAAAGAGTATTCTTCTCTATTCCATTATTTAGCTTATTTATTGGTGCTATATCGCCCAGTAGTTGAAATTCGACCTTTTTCTATTAATGTCATAATTTAGGCAAGTTATGGACTTTGACAAAAAAAAAAAAAATTCAGATTTTGATTTTGAACATTATGTTGAAAGGGAAGTTGAAAAAATTGGGTCTTACTATTCCGTTGGTCTGTCTATAAACTTCTGGATTGATTTTCTTTAAACTTGGTACATGGTGTTTTTGTCACTCCCCCGATATTTTGTATTCACTTTTTTTTCGGAATTTTCAAAAAAAAAAAACGAAACATTTTTAAAAATTCAAAAACTTTTTTTTTTGGAAAATTTTGATATGCAATATTATTGAATCTTATCTGATATTTGTATATAAAAAAAATTACTTAAATCCGTTCAGCCCATAATGAGAAAATTCAGAATAAAATAAAACGTTATATGTATGACAGGTACTATTAAAAGTTGCTAAGTGTAAAATTTTATAATTTTTGGTAGTATATAATATGTGGCCACAGTTAAAATATCTATCTGCAGACCGAGAAGGATGGAAACGATTTGTTGGCGCCCTATGCCCCAACCGGGGTTACAGGACTTGATGATGATGATATAATATGTAGATCGTACTAATTTTAGTGTATGGAAAAAGTTAAATCAAAATCGTAGATAAGAGTCGTTTTTGAGAAAAAAAATATTTTCCTTTGCGATTTTTTAACTTTTGTATGGAATTTACCGTTATTTTTTAATAAATGTTAAATTTTTTCTAAAAATATTTTAAAAAACTCTTAAATATCGAGTTTAAAAGAAATCGATCATATCGTTGTCGAAATATTTGTTTTTCAAAAAAAATTTTGAAATATTTTTCAAAAATCCAAAACATTTTTTTTTTTAATTTTGGTACACAAGACTATTTATATTTTTTTGGAAGCTTCTGTATCAGTCATACCGTTTTGAAGAAAATCGAAAATTAAAAAATGGTTTTTTGGGAGGTACCATTAATAACCATTTTTTAAAAATGTTTTTCCACTCAAAGGAAGCCTTTACTAAAATTTATTTATTGAATTTTTTTAAAGAAAAGTTGTGGAGCCGTTTTTGAGAAAAAAATACGGTTATGTAAAATTGCTAAAAATAATTGTATGGCAGGTACCGTTATTTTTGGTTCTAAAAAAAAATGAAAAAAAAAAACGTGTGGGCATAATCACCAAAAACCATTGTGTTCCAAGTTTGAAGAAAATCGATCGAGCCTAAGCGGCTCTAGACGAACAGACAGTCAGACAGACAAAGTTGTGCCACGCACTTTTTTGGTCTCTTTGGCGCGAATCCCAAACTTGCCTTATTATAAGGTATATCGCAAGTAAAAAATCAATAAATTACTTTCACTAAGGACTAAATTAAGGTTAGAAACAAGTTTTTGATAGTTATTAATGGAACCTCCAATAGAATCTGTTTTATGGTTTTCAATTTTCACGAAAACAGTGAGACTGATTTTGATAATTTTGTTTATACAGAGGCTTCCAAAATATATATTTTTTTTTTGAAAAGTCACTTTTTCGAAAACGACAAGGTAGGTACATTCAAATTTGGTACCAAATTATTTTTAACATCAAGGAATATTTCACTTCTTTATTTATTTAACAGCATAATTATTTTACAAAGTTGGTTGTAACCGCACAATTTACACACAGAGTTATGATAAGATTATCTTGCTACTGAAAAAGTATTTAATGTTTGACAACAAAAGAATTAATTAATAATGGCAATTGAAAGGAAAAGCTGATAAAACCTTCCATATAAATAAAGTACAAAAAAAAACAAAAAAGAAGTATATATATATATTACTAAAAATATAAACTTAGAACTAATATCACAGTATAACTTGCATAATATTTGTTAAATAAATATACAACAAAAAAATTACAAATATAATAAATTGAATATTTAACAAAATGAAGAAAGCTTTTAAAAAGCAAACATTAAATTAATAAATAAATTCATACATAAGTGAATTTATTAATACAAATAATAAAAACGATGAGTCAATAATAAATAAATAAATAAATAAATAAATGAATATATAAATAAATAAATAAATAAATAAATAAATAAATAAATAAATATATAAATAAATAAATAAATAAATAAATAAATAAATAAACAAATAAATATTTAAACAAAAAATAAATAAATAAATAGACAACAAGTAACAATTAAATAAATAAATAAATAAATAGATAAATAAATACAAAAAAAAAAAAAAAAAAAATAAATATTTTAGTTTACAAGGCTTGTAATCAAAGGATTATCTGATATAGAACAGTTACATGAGTATTTTGTATAAATGTTACAAATTTTTAACGAAACAGTATCGATGTTAGCCATGTCGTGAAGTTCAAGGGTTGAGAAATGCCAAGGCAACTTAAGCATTAATTTGAGAACCTTGTTTTGGGCTATTTGTAATTTTTGTATGTGTGTCTTAGCACACTTCCCCCAAACGGGGCAGCCATACAACATAAATGATTGAAAAATTGTTTTATAGATTATAAGTTTATTTTCTGTACTTAGCAGTGATTTTCTGTTTATAAGCGGATACATTATTTTAATTGTTTTGTTAACCTTATCTAGGGTGTTAGAGATTTGCTTGTTATATGTGAGCTTCGTATCTAAAGTTATTCCAAGATATTTGGCACTGTCATTCCAGGTGATGTCAATGTTATTCATTTTAAGAGTGTTGCTAGGAAGGAAGCAAGACTTCCTTTTTCTTGTAAAAAAGATAGCTTGCGTTTTCGTAGCATTAACTTTAATTTTCCATTTGTTAAAATAACATAAAATTATATTCAATCCTGATTGTAAATTGGTTTCAATAACGGAACCAAATGCATCTGAAGAATAAATTCCAAATATATATTTTTTTTTTGAAAAGTCATTTTTTCGAAAACGACAAGGTAGGTACATTCAAATTTGGTACCAAATTATTTTTAACATCAAGGAATATTTCATTTTTTCTCAAAAACTGCTCCTAAAATGTTGATAAAACTATTTTTGTATGCTAAAATTAATGCGATCTACAACAAAGTACTATAATATTTTAGACTTAGCAACTATTAATAGTACCTCTTACAGAATTTTTTACCATGAATTTTCTCATTAACTGAATAGATTTTGATTATATTTTGTATAAACAAATTTCAAATAATATTAAAAGATGTAAGTTGAACTCAACTTTATACAAACTGCGTTAGGGCCTCACTATTTCACTGATGAGTCCAAGACAGTAAGCTGTACGAAACGCTAATTTGTAGGGCTAAAGACCATATACAAAGCTATTTTGAATCATTAAATTATACTGTTTATCAAAATTTTCAAAAAACAGAATTTTTGAATTTTTAAAAAGAGATTCAAATTTTATTTATACACTTGTCAACAAAATTAAAGGAACAAATTTTTTTTTCAATTTTTGTTAGCGTTTTTTGAAGAGCTGTATCTTTGTGACGTGTGGTCGTATTGAGTTGAAATTAAAAGCATTTTTCAGCTTTATGTTTTTTGTTTCGAGATTTGTTTGCAAACAATTTTTTTTGAAGTACCGTTATTGCGTTATTGCAAATAATGAGACGATACAACAAGATTATTTTTTTTTATTATTTTTGAAGGTCCTCATTTCTATGGATGAATTTTTTTGAGCCAATTAAATGTCATGTCCAGAAACCTTGTTTATTCAGCTTTAATTCAGTTTTTTTGTTGTTGTCGTACGATTTTTTTTGACATGGTTTATCTGACTTTGAATGAAAAAAGATACTTTTAGCCTTGATTACCAATATCTCAGCAAATAATGACGTTATAAAAAATTCAAAGACAGTTTTGGAAATTTGAAAAAGCGTTTTACAAGATTTTTTTAAGATTTTGTAGAAATTAATTTTCTTTACCCATCACCGTTAGTTTAAAAAAAGTACTAAGAACCGACGTTTTGTGGTCTTTTCGTAAATCTTTTTTTTCTTTGCAAATATTGATTGCATGGCTTGCGTTGGTATGCAAATTTATAGATTTTTAAATCATCAATATTCTTGTAAATTTTCAAATTGATTCATCAAACCGTTTTTCCTCACCAAAACTTCAAAGTCTTACAAACCAGGTAAAGGAACAAATTGTGTTGTTCATAAACAATGCGTAGTTGTCATCAAAATGACAAGAAAACCGTAATTCCAGTGGATTTTGTTCACAGTTTTGCATTAGTTAGATACTTTTTTGAATTGAAATGAAATAAAAAGTACATTTTTCCAAAAAAAAAAAATTAAAAAAAAAAAATCAAGTTTTTTTGTTTGAAAAATTTTTGAAATAAATTTTTTTTTTTTGGAAAAATGTACTTTTTATTTCATTTCAATTCAAAAAAGTATCTAACTAATGCAAAACTGTGAATAAAATCCACTGGAATTACGGTTTTCTTGTCATTTTGATGACGACTACGCATTGTTTATGAACAACACAATTTGTTCCTTTACCTGGTTTGTAAGACTTTGAAGTTTTGGTGAGGAAAAACGGTTTGATGAATCAATTTGAAAATTTACAAGAATATTGATGATTTAAAAATCTATAAATTTGCATACCAACGCAAGCCATGCAATCAATATTTGCAAAGAAAAAAAAGATTTACGAAAAGACCACAAAACGTCGGTTTTTAGTACTTTTTTTAAACTAACGGTGAAGGGTAAGGAAAATTAATTTCTACAAAATCTTAAAAAAATCTTGTAAAACGCTTTCTCAAATTTCCAAAACTGTCTTTGAATTTTTTATAACGTCATTATTTGCTGAGATATTGGTAATCAAGGCTAAAAGTATCTTTTTTCATTCAAAGTCAGACAAACCATGTCAAAAAAAAATCGTACGACAACAACAAAAAAACTTAATTGAAGCTGAATAAACAAGGTATCTGATCATGACATTTAATTGACTCAAAAAAATTCATCCATAGAAATGAGGACCTTCAAAAATAATAAAAAAAAAATAATCTTGTTGTATCGTCTCATTATTTGCAATAACGCAATAACGGTACTTCAAACAAAAATTTTTGCAAACAAATCTCGAAACAAAAAACATAAAGCTGTAAAATGCTTTTAATTTCAACTCAATAGGACCACTCTTCACAAAGATACAGCTCTTCAAAAAACGCTAACAAAAATTGAAAAAAAAATTTGTTCCTTTAATTTCGTTGACTAGTGTATATGCACATACAAACATAAATACTTAAGATTTGCATACTAACGTTTTGACTTTAAAAACGTTTTAACAATTGGATATTTGAAAAAATAAAATTTTAAGGAACAGCTCCATCGATTAAAATTTTTTGTCCATACAATAAACATTTTAACTGTTTTTCCATAAACGTTTTAATAATATTTTGTACCAAAATTTTCAAAAAAATAGTTTTTAAAATTTTTAAAAATACTATTTTTTTTTTGATCACTCAAGATTTTCGGTTTTTTGGCAAATCGGTAAGTTTTTTTTAACACTCTTCAGGAATTTTAAAAAGTAATCTACTTTTATGCACAAATAACCTTAGGTAGGTACCTTTCATACAAATGTTAAATATTTATTACAATTGAGATGAAATTTTGTTGTGCTAAAATAAGTAGTATAAGTAAAACAATTTTACTCTTGGCAATTATGTATTAACAGTACCTCCCATAGAACGGTATTTTCTATTTTAAAAATTTCTCGCTTAACAGATTTACATTTAATTTCTCATGAAAAAATACCAAAAAGTCAAAATGATATTGCATATCAAAATTTTAAGAAAAGAATTTTATGGAATTTAAAATAATAATTCAAAATATGTTTTTGAAAATTCAATATCACAAAATTGGGTTCGTAATTTTTTAATTTAATTTTTATTAGCATATTAATTAATAATAATAAATATTTAAAACTAGCATGCCGACATTTTCCCTTAAAAATGTTTTATTGTTATAATTCATTCTGGATTTTTCAGCTTTCCAACAATTTTCTTCGAAAACATTACCATTGGTGGTACGCTAAACGCTTTAGTTCAGCTGGTAGTGGTTGGAACCTTAAATTTGGAATACTTTCTTCTGAGACTAATGTGTTTCCGGATCCCTTCTTGACATGTCCACTAAAACGCCCCCTTTTATATTTGTTGATATTGTATAGGTTTGGTACCTACATGTTGTCTCCGGTTTGTCAATACTTTAGGAAACTATCCATGGCTATGTTTTTCGAATACAAAATGTAGGGAAAGGGGAGGGGGGTCTTTTTCCCTCATCCTAGCAAGATTGGCAGTTTATAAAACATTGACTCAGAATAGAAAATAGTAAATTAAAAACCAACGGCAACACTTATTACGTGCATATATACAACTAATGTCTTTTTTCATGTCATATATTAGTTTTTCATCTAATACAGTAATCAAGTTATATCAATGCTTAGTAATTGACAGCAAAAAGAAAGGTTTTCAAAACGAACATTTTGAAAAATATTTCTGTAAAATACTTTCTTAATTTCTTGTTATAAAGAGTATACTTTTTATCAGTGGTAAATTGAGCGCCAAAAACCAAAGTCTTAAGCCTTTGAGAAAATATATAATTACGAAAACTACTTTTTTCTGTCAAAAATAATTCTGAATTAAAATAAGGTATAGATAGCAGAGTGTTTTAGAGTTGCCATTGTTGTTTTCTTTAATTTCAAATAAATTGTTTGTCAATATTACAGAAAATTTACTCTCTCGACTGAATGGGTGGGAAGATGAAATTTAGCTTGTTCTTGTCATTAGCGAGGAGTTTCTGTTGACTGTTGATGGTATGGAATTTTCATTAAAAACTAAATCAGAAGAACGTTGTTTAAACGAACTTCTTTTCATTCCGGTGGGGTGACGTTGTTACTGCGTATTTAGTGAAAACTTCTTTTAATCATTGATGCAAGATAGAGAAAATCCTGAATGGATTAAATTTTCGAAAGCTGGTATATTCAAGCTTTTATATAGTTCTAATGACAAAAATAATAGTAATGATAATAAGAGCATTTGCAATCTGACTAACTAAACGATTGTAATGAAATCAAAATCAATGCGTTTTTACTGTATCATGAATCGCTTTGTCTTCAATACCTCCATTAACCAGCTTTAAAACATAGACCTGTAACTTCAGAAAACGCCACAAAAATTTGATGGGGTCAAATCCCACGATCATGGTGGCCAATTCACGTCCCCTCCTCGAGAGATAACCTTATCTTACCAGTTATCGTTTATATTATGCAACTTTGGCCAAAAGAAATTGTTTATCCTTTATTGGTATAGGGATCTCCTTTGATTAAATTGAGGAAATTGACTACATCGGGTACACTTGTCCCCTAACCATCCCCTAACTGACACAACTATTTTTTTTTTTGAAGATCAACTCACCTTCAAGAGTGATGGGAACTAGACTGTTGTGTTCTTAGGAAAAAAAAAACATTTCCACTAAAAACAGCAAAAAATGTAAAAATCGTATATGTTTTGCCTACTTTTAAAAAAGTGATCAAAATGCGCAAACTCTAAATATTCTCCAATCTTCTTGAAATTTGGCAAAAATATATTTTTTGTCAGAGAGACTCGGGGCATGAGCAAAGTCAGGTAAAATTTTACATTTTATTTTGTGTCTTACAAAATGAAACACCCTAATACTCGTATAATAAAATGCACGACTGGGTCGCACTTACCTGCTTTTATGTTCAAGACACTGCGAGTTTAAAAAAATTGTATAAAAAAACATGGAAATTATGAGAGAAAAATGTATAAAGGCATGAAATTCGACATTGAAATTGGCTAAAACAACTCTTTTTATAGTTTGAGGTGAAAAAAAAGAGTGCCATCTTAATTCCTGATTGAATATGATTGTATGGGAAACAAAATTTAAAATCGTTCGAGCCGTTTTATAAAGAATTAATCTTTTACATATAAAATTCTTAACAAAATCTTAAGAACAGATTTTGGTATGCAAATCTAAAGTATATATTTATTTGTATATTAGAATAAAATTTGAAATAAAATTGTCAACCCGTTTTTGAGATATCGAATTTTCAAAAAAAAGATTTGAAACTTTTTTTAAAAATCCAAAAGATAGTAGATCGTACTAATTTTATTATATGAACAAAGTTAAATCAAAATCGTAGGAGTCGTTTTTGAGAAAAAAACATTTTTTCTTTGCGTTTTTTTAACTTTTGTATGGTACCGTTATTTTTTCGTAAATGTAAATTTTTTTCTAAAAATATTTTAGAGAGTACTAAAAAACTCTTAAATATCGAGTTTCAAAAAAATTGATGATGTCGTTTTCGAAATATTTGATTGATTTGAATTTTGAATTTTTTTTTAAAGTCCAAAAAATATTTCTTAACAAATATATAAATGGTACACAAAAGTAAAAACAGAAATGTTTTATTCGAGGTACTGCCTCTTGCGAGGAACTGACAAATCCTCTAAGAGTATACTTGTCATGAAAAAGTGCTCCTCATTTAGCCGTTCGGACTCGGCAAAAAACTGTAGGTCCCCTACATACCTGCCAACAAACTCGCACACAGGAATGGTTGTGAGTTGTAAGTCACTAGGCCCTGGTTCTCTATGAGCTGTTGCGCCACACAATTTGTTTATTTATTTACACAAAAGTATTTATATTTTTTGGAAACTTCTGTATAAAAAAAAATAATTAAATCGGTGGTACCGTTTTGAAGAAAATCAAAAATTAAAAAAATGGTTCTTTGAGAGGTACCATTAATAACCATTTTTGACAAATGGTTTTCCACCCAAAGAAAGCCTTTACCAAAATAAATTTATTGAATTTTTTTGAGAAAAGTTGTCGAGCCGTTTTTGAGAAAAATACGATTATGCAAAATTGCTAAAAAAATTTGTATGGCAGGTACCGTTATTTTTGGTTCTAAAAAAAAAATAAAAAATATGTGTGGGCATGATCACCAAAAACTACTATGTACCAAGTTTGAATAAAATCTGTAGACGAATAGACAGACAGACAGAATTGTGCCACCCACTTTTTTGGTGTTCTCTATCATCGTAATATCCATGTTTGATTGTTATCTCAAAATTTTTTGTATGCACGAATCCAAAACTTGCGTTATAGTACCTATATCGCAAGTATAAAAGAAAATTGACAATGAATTCAGTATGGACTTAAGCTATGTATTATGTATGTAAAATTGTACTTGATGCAGTATACCAATACCTCTTGGCGTAGTTCTTAGTGCATTGGACTATCATTTCAGAGGTTTGGTAGGGATTCCTTAAATCTAGCATATTTCAAAAATTTTGTTTAGGGTAAGAGGATCTTGCAAGAAGTGACATATGCGGAGCAGAGATAGGGGCATATAAAAGAAATTGAGCTTACATAAGTTCATCAAAAAACCCTTATAACTTGAAAAAAAGCTAAAACTAGGAAATTACCTTTTAAGTGTTTATATCAACGTAAGATTACTTCACATATTCGTCTGGAGTGGTGACTGCGAGAGACCCGTATTTGTCCAAGCTTTAAGTTAGTTAACAAAGAAATTAAACATAAAAATGAGTACCTCTTACACATAATCCTCTATTTCTATTGAATATTTATGAGAGTACTTAAAGTACTTAACAAAAAATGTTTTATAACACAAATGTGATGCAAGTAATAAAATTCATACTTTTATTGACATAACTCATAAAAATATTGTTTAAGATTTCTTCCATCAAATCAATTTATGTATGTGAATACAAATTATTAATTTCGAATAAATTTAACATTGTGGGTATTAACATTATCAGTTCATAATTTTACCTATTTAATCTTAATAATTAAATATTTATAAAAAAAAAACATAATTTGCAATAAACCATAATTTTTAATTATATATTTATTTCTGACAAAACTAACAATTAAAACGTTAACCTCAATTTTCCAAACACAGTTAAATACAAAAAAATCTCAGTCATAATGTCTTCTTATCAAGGCTACTCTATATTTGCTCAATAGAATTCACTATAATATAAGCTCAGATGAATCAACCTTATGATTAAATGTCCACTAAATCTGTTTAAATTACCTACATTGGATTTTCTTTGACTCAAGGCCATCAATTAATACACAAAAATTCCTTCAGCAAAAAATATGTCACAAAAAAAATTAATATACAATGAAATAAAAAATAAATTTAAAGGCGCTCATAGATAAATAAATACTTTTTTCGTGCAAAAATAATAGGGTGTGTTGAGTTTGTTTGGTAACTTATCGAAATATTTTTAGTCAAACTAAAGACTAAGCTTTACGCTTGATTGTTCTTTAAAATATGAAGCATACAAAACTAAAATTGGCGTATTGCCAATTGAAAAAACTTAAAATCGTGACAAAAAGTCTGAAAGCCAGTTTTCAAAATAATGCAATTAAAAGTTTATGTTTAGAAATTAAATGGCTAAGAAAAGGTTTGACATTTTGGTACAGTTTCATAAGCCCACAAAATAAATAAATTGGGTGGCGCAACAGCTCGTGGAGAACCAGGGCCTAGTGACTTACAACTCACAACCATTCCTGTGTGCGTGTTTGTTGGCAGGAATGGAGGGGACCTACAGTTTTTTGCCGAGTCCGAACGGCTAAATGAGAAGCACTTTTTCATGACAAGTATACTCTTGGAGGATTTGTCAGTTCCTCGCAAGAGGCAGTACCTCGAATAAAACATTTCTGTTTTTAGGTGGCACGGCTGGGAATCGAACCCACACCTTCGGCATGACAGTCCTACGCACTAACCATCAAGCCACGAGGTACTACACATACCCACAACGCAAACAATTATTACATATGAATCTAAGAGTCTAAAGACATTTTCAGACACAAAATATATTATAATCAACCATTTGATAATTCCATTGATTGGACTCTGCTAACTCAGCTCTATAGGGTAGAGCTAGTGCTACATGAAAATTAACAATATTGTATGATATACGTTTTTGCTATCGTTTGATGCCACTTTTTTGCTAAAAGTCAAAGTGGAATCTTCTTTCTTACGAGCCACATTTTAACGAGTAAACAACAAAATATCTTCACCATATTTACCATCATCTACCATCGTTAGTCTTTGCATTATCATCAACTTCATGGCAGCTCCACCACACCGTGCCGCTGCCACTACCGCTGAAGATACCTTTCACTTTTTGGACATCTGTTAATCGTGGTATCGTGGTGTTGGCATCCAAGAAGATGAGCCATGATGCTCTTTGGATTATTCGAATGGTCCAAGTGAATTGTTTGTTGCGGCGGCGGCGATGGAGGAGGGGGCGATGGCCGGTAGAGGGAAGTCGTTGGCGACTTCAACAGTTCATTGATGATGTTTCGTTGTTATAAAACTACAAGTTTGTAAAAGTGGCTTAATTGGCAAGAGTCAGCTATTAATCGAATCCGAATGGATTAAGCAATATTTCGTCGAAAAACCCGTAAACAATACACAATTCTTCATGTTTTCTTACGGATTTAAAATTGTTTGATGAAGCGAATTGAAGCCGGTATATTACTTTGGCTGTAGTAGAGGGACATACGTATTTATTTTTGTTTTATTTGTCCCTCAGGACTGGTTTGAACGATCCCTCTTGTTGAGAGAGAAAGTTACTATAAGAGGTATTTCCTCGATGACGCCGACTACGCCACCGACGCTGACGTTTATAATAATATGTTCTACGGACAATGACTTACGATGGCTTAAAATGTATGTACGTCGTGACATAACTTTTAAGTCTATAAACAAATACTCGTAGAACTAAGTACACATTTATTGAGTAGACAGCTCAAGTAGACAGAAGAATGAGGAATTTATTGGTAGATATTGCACGAATTTAACATTATTTATTTTGTCAATCAAAATTACACCCAATCGATAGAAAAGATTGTATGCTGTCACTTTATGGGATTGTTTGTCAAAATAAAAAATAAAATTAAAAGAAAGTTTAATCGAGGGAGAAATTAATCGTGTCGTTGAAAGCTTTTTGTAAAAAGAATTCATACACACACACGTTCGAAATTCATAAGGAAATTAATTTAAAAGAATTTAACAGGGAATTTAACGTAGTGAGGACTATAGAAGTATAGACTGAAAAATGAATGGCATTTGGAAATATATATTGCAATACATTGTTTTTAAACGCATCAGACTGAAAACTCTCAAAATCTCGGTAGAAAAAAATGATAACAGCAAATTAAAAAAAAGAAACTTTCTTCATGTTTTGATCTTAAAAATATCTAAAAGCTGGTTAAATGTTTGCCTTCTATATACACCTTTTGAGAACTACTTGTTTTGAAAATTCAAGCTGATTTTCTTAAAATATCTTTTTCTCTACGACAAACAATCCCAAACAGATATCGCCCGAATAGTATTCTCAGTAATCTTAGTAAAATATTAGAAGTGTTATATTAAAATTAAAACTTTAAGATTTTCTTGAACCCTCTTTGTTTGACCAATGGATGTATGAATTGTTGTAACATATTTAGTTAATACACCCTGACTTAAATCATTCCAGTAAGGAGAGCTGTCAATATGTCACTAGATTTGCTCACTTCTAAGCTAGCAACCAAAACCAGATAATCATTTATCAAATCAGTAGTTAATACAGAGAAAAAATATCTCTAATTGAAAACCCATTCATTTATTTTCTGATGATTTTCCACACGATCCTTATATTGATGTCTCAACCTTCACCTAAGCTTTCAATTTCATTAAAATTGCTCAGGGAACAAGGAAGTTGACACTAATTTTGAAACACCCTGTTGAAATAATTTGGTTCTTTTCATCTCGTTCTTCCTTTAGCGATTCTAATAAAACTGACACATTTGATACGCTGACAGAAAAAAAAATTAACAGGGGGTTTTAGAAAACAGTTTACATATTTTTGAAACACCCTGTTTTGAAAATATGTTCTTTTTTTGTTATAATTCCATCTCAGAGCTTTCACCTATGTCATTTTCATTGAAATCGTTAAGGATCAACGAAGTTCCGTGGGTTTCGAAACTTTGTCCTTACATATTTTATGTTGCGTAGCTACTTAATTTTAAAACAATAAATGCTCACCCTCAACTTTTACTCATAAAGAATATCCGTTAATGAGCATAAGGAGAGTGCTCATGTGGACATGGGGTAAATATGAGCATACTTAAACGCAGCGTTGCCGTTTGGCCCCTTAAGTGGTCAAATGGCCCCTCTTTTGCGTTCGAGACCCGTGGCCACCACTTTTTTAAATAAAAAAAATGGGTTCTTGCATAAAAATAGTTGAACTTCACCAAACTTCGTACTAAATTCTGCAAAATGACGTAAGAAAGGGATAAAATAAAATTAATTTTCGAATTTATTTAGAAGGTAAAAATAGTTACCTATCTACATTTTTGTTATAATTTTAGTAATATAAATTTTATTTGCTAAATTTTGTTTTAGTTTTTAAATAAATGTTCAACAAATGTTTTGCTCCTTTATGTACTAATAATATTCGTTGTATTCTATCCTTTATTGCAATTTCTTAAAAGGGCCCTTTTTTTGTCCCGGGACCCCTTTTGATTTTTTTGTCAGCGGCAACACTTGCTTCAACGCACCTTAGCATGAGCAAAAATAAAAATGCTCACGTAGCTAATAAATTACTCATAAGCAAGGGGCTATCATAAATGCTCATTTAGTTTTGCTCACCCATGAGCAGCTCATAAGTGGGCATTTCCTTACCGTGATTGGATAATTCCTCCATGGATAAGGATTCAATTCATTTCCTTTTTCTTCTTTGAAAATTTGCAATAGGTAGCGACTTATTTTTAATTGCTATATCTACGGAGTCTGATTAAAACAACATAAGTCCAAAATCTAAGTTTTGAGAAAAATGCATTTTAAAGTTTAAAAATTTCCTCTAAATCCGGTTTTGGTTATTTCAAAAATATTGTGATGCAGTATTTCTATAAATAATGGTATTTACACAAAAATAATAACATATTTCATAATTTATGTTTCTATGCATGTTTTAAGGGAGATATGTTGTTTTGACTAAACGGTTTCTTTTAATGGGTGGAGATAAGACCCGTACTGAAATAATTTGTATAAATGTTAAGTTGTTTTATAGACAAACTAATTCATTAAACTTTAGTTGCAAAAAAAAATTTCAAAAAGAGAAACGAGTAATGGAGTTTTCAAAGTATTCAATTTAGTGGTTTGTACTTTTTTGATGGAACTAATATATCCTTCATCAGAAGAATTAATTGGATCAGGATCCTTATAGTCTACTCTCTCCTTTGATTTAGAGTTTTTAAAGAAATTTTGGAAAATTGTTGGAATCAACGGCATAAGAGAAATTATATTATATTTTTCTTCCGATACCTATCGGTACTGGTATGACATTTTTTGTTGCAAAAATCGATGAATTTCTACCTGTTTTGTGAAGTTTACCATCACATCGGAAATTTATTTCTACAGTCGACTCCGCTTAACTGGAACACGATAATTACAGAATATTTGTATCAATTAAGCGGAGTTTTCAATTAACCGAACTTCGGATAACTGAAATTTGTTTCAAATAAGCGGAATTCCGCCAAAATATATAAAAAAATGTCATCGAACAAAAAATATTGTAATATTTTCTCAGGTTCGTTAATAAAACTTATTTACTTTATTCAAAACGTCCACTTATTTATTTCGCAAAATAAAACACTTTACTTTTCTTACTACAAACAAAACGATTTATTATTCACCACTGAATTAGTTCACAAACTTTACTTTTCACTTTTATTGCAACCAACTTTATTCATTCACGATTAAAAACAAACTTTGTCGCTGCCGTTCAAACATGTGCCTTTTATACTTGTCTTCCAAACTCTCGAAATAAGGAGAACGTTCTGGTATCTGCTTCCAGAGCTTTCCGTAGGGGAAATTTCCCAATAATTTCCCTTCCAAAAGCTTTTATTTGACAGCTGGTAAATCTGCTATAATCCGGCAGATGGCGCTTCCTTCGTTTGAGAGTTGCTATAATTATAGCTAATAAGAGTCTGTTTGCACTGCGACCGTAAGCTTTATTGTGTCCGTTTGTTTGCTTTTCAGAGTCGTTATAGTTCAAATTTGGAAAGTCATTACACTGCCCCCCTCTTAGAATTGATCGTCCCGAGCAAATCCATCACTTCCTTCACCATTACAACGATGTAAACGGTCGATGTGAACTACTTTTATTTTGCCTCTTAATCCTCTCCGAATGCGGTAGACGCCATCGTTTACTCGTGTTACAACAGTATAAGGGCCTTCCCAATTTTGTTGAAGTTTCAGTGACATTCCCTTTCGACGCTGGGAATTATAAAACCAAACAAGGTCTCCCACTTGGAATCCTGTCTTTGTTGCTTTTGTGTCGTATCGCTTTTTCATCCGACCACTTGATGGCTTCATATTTGCCCTTGTTCTTTCATGAACGTCACTTAGCCTTTCTTCTTCATTTCCCTTATCACTCCGATTCATGGGGCTAGTCTGTTGAATTTGCACTATCCTTTCGTTGTTCTTCAATGCCTTCTGCTGAGTTTTGATTGTCAGGATACCGTCCATTGAAACCGTTGAGATGACATCTTTGGCATCGTACCCCTTTGGTAGCTGGTACTTCCGTACAAACTGACGACTTATGTAGCCATGTTCATCTTCACGTTCATGATTACCTTCCACTACCACGCTGTTGCCAACAGTTTTGACCATTAACTCATTTGGCTTGAAATGGCTGACATCCATGCACACTTGAAATCCGTCCGTTCCAACTTTGTAGTTTTCTTTGGCATCACGCTTGTCACCCTTTCGCCGGATAGGAGTTAACTGCAGCGGAGTCACTTTTGGGCGATATATATCGCTTCCCGAGTCATCTTTTTGCGCAGTCCTCATTTTCCTTTTACTCCAATCGTAAATGGGATCCGCTCTCAGTCGCTGGATGGAAACAACTTCCTTTTCTTTTTCATGCGTGCAATTATTGTAGTCTGGTTTCCATGGTCTTCTAGGTGGCAATCTGCATTGGCGTTGGAGATGTCCAGTCCTGTTGCAATTCCAACATGGCGGTTTTCTAGGTGACAGTCTGCACTGGCGTTGAAGATGTCCAGTCTTGTTACAGTTCCAGCATCGAGCAGGTCCATCTCGCTGGTTTCTTCTTTGGAACGCAGTTCTCTGGCAACAACACTCCTCAACTCCTAGTTCTCTCAAGCGATGAACTCTTTGTGAAGCCTGTTCCGCTGCTTCCATAGTGAGTGCGAATGCTAGTGCTTCAGGAAGCGTGCGTTTGCCAGCAGTTCGAATTGCTCGCTGAAGGTTGATGTCAGATACAGCACGAACAAAGGCTTCTGTTGCGAATTGGTTGATGATTTCATCTCCTGCAGCTGGATATGCCAGGTGCGCCAACCGTTCGATGTCTGCTTGGAGTTGTTGCAGAGTTTCTCCCCTTTTCTGGACTCTGGAATTGAGCTGGATGCGGAAGACTTCTTCAAAACGTTTGTCAATGGCCTGAACGAGAGCACTGAAGTTGCCATTTTTATCTGCTGGTATGGTTTGCAGCAGTTCAGCAGCAGGTCCTCTGAGGGCAAGCGTTAGAGCTATGCATTTGTCTTCCTCATCCCAGCCATTTGTTGCTGCGGCTGCCTCAAACTGCTTCTTGTAGATTGACCAAGAAGTTTGTCCATCGAAGGTTGGGGGATGCATCTCCTTTCTCCTAGGACAGTCACCAGAACTTTCTCGAACCTTCATTTTTCTTACTTTGTCCAATTCCTTAGTAATGGATTCGATTTTATCTTCCACTTTTTCGAACTTTGATTCTACTGTCGACAATTGCTTATCGACATTAGACAATTGTTCATCGACAGTTAACAATTGTTTATCGATAGAAGAAAATTGTTTATCGACACGCTCGTCAAGGGCAATAATTCTATTGTCAAAGGCATCTAACTTACATTCTAGCATATTTGTCTGTTTTTCCAGTAGACACTTTTGTTCTTGGCTTTGTTGTTCTAGAAGATTCTTCTGCTCTTGACTTTGTTGTTCGAAACGTTCGAGAAGATTCTTTTGTTCATTACGTTGTTCTTGGCTTTGCTGTTCTAGAAGATTCTTTTGTTCTTCAAATTTTGCGAGCAGCTGAGACAGCATATTGGTCATGCCCGATGTACTTACTTGTTCTTGCTGTTCTTCCATTTCAATGTCGAATATAAACGTGTCCGGGTTTTTTCCACATCTTCTTAAATCTTCTTGCAGACGAATTATAAGATCATTCTTTGTTCCAGCAGTAGGAAGATCTCGCTTATTCAGTTCTGCCTTAAGTTCCACTAAATTTAAATCATTCAAAGATTTACCCATTGTCTTTTTTTTTCACTTTCCACACAATAAATTAACTGAGTGCCAGATAAAATAAGTTTTATTCCACTTCTAACACCAATGTAATATTTTCTCAGGTTCGTTAATAAAACTTATTTACTTTATTCAAAACGTCCACTTATTTATTTCGCAAAATAAAACACTTTACTTTTCTTACTACAAACAAAACGATTTATTATTCACCACTGAATTAGTTCACAAACTTTACTTTTCACTTTTATTGCAACCAACTTTATTCATTCACGATTAAAAACAAACTGTGTCGCTGCCGTTCAAACATGTGCCTTTTATACTTGTCTTCCAAACTCTCGAAATAAGGAGAACGTTCTGGTATCTGCTTCCAGAGCTTTCCGTAGGGGAAATTTCCCAATAATTTCCCTTCCAAAAGCTTTTATTTGACAGCTGGTAAATCTGCTATAATCCGGCAGATGGCGCTTCCTTCGTTTGAGAGTTGCTATAATTATAGCTAATAAGAGTCTGTTTGCACTGCGACCGTAAGCTTTATTGTGTCCGTTTGTTTGCTTTTCAGAGTCGTTATAGTTCAAATTTGGAAAGTCATTACAATATATTATATTTATTTTGGGTTATTTTCCACAACATTGGTCAATATTTTTTAAGGTTACGTATCCTCCAGGGACGGATTGACAAGAAATTAGTTTTTGACATTCCAAAATCCGAGGGGTGTGCTCGATTCAAGATTTAGTGGCAGCGTTCAATAAGTTTCAATTATGCGAAGTTGAATAAGTGCAAAATTAGCATTTGAGACGAAAATACTTGTTTCAATTATGCGAAGTTTTCATATAACCGGAGTTCAGTTATGTGGAGTAGTTTGTGTGAAAAATGCTCAAAAAAGCTCCGTTATAAATTTCTTGTTTCAGATAAGCGAGGTTTTCAGTTAAACGGAGTGCAGTTAAGCGAAATTGACTGTATATTTAACGTTGTTTTGAAAAATAATTATCGGTTATCTATTTTTAAATATCGTTTAAAAACCAAACATGTTTCCACTGTCGTCTTTTTTGCCAACAACAACTTCATCCAGTATACCAGACGATTCCGATTCTAAATATTTGCTAAACTAGGCCGTGTAGGTTACGTCAACTGCGTCAAAAAATGCATTTGCAAAATATTCTTACATGCAAACTCCATGTTCGAAAACGATAAAACAAATTTTACTGCAATAAAATTGTGTTCGATACTGTAGCTTGTTAAAGAACATCATCTGCGCTGCACCTGTGCAACAACAAATTTTAGTTGACGAACTATATATTGAAAAGCCAGAGAGCTTATTCGAAAGCTTCAAATGCGTTTGCAAGGATATTGACCGACTTTGATCAAAACACTTTTGCATATTTGACGATAGCAACTTCTGCGTCAAAATATGACGATTAAAACTGATTTTGATTTGACGTTTTTGAAAACGGTCCTAGTCAAGTTTAGGTGCATCACCGAATTTCAACTTCTTAGAATTAGTGGTTTCTGAGATGCAGTACTTAAAAAATCACTGAGAGCGTAACTGACTGATTCATCACTCACTCAGACGGATCATCAAAATTATGGTGCACTTCCTGACATCCAATGTAGAATCTTGAAATCTTTGAAAAAAATGGAAAATTTGAGGTTTTTCATTTATCCGTCCATTTTCCCCAAATTTGTATCAAAGGGCACGGTAGTGCCCAGCCAAGTTCGCGGCACTACACCCTTTTTACAGGAACAAACTCAGGCGATTTTCAACCCCCCTCTAACTTCAGTACCAATAAAGTCAGAAACTTCAAATTCGGAGTATTTGCTGAACTGATCAAACACAGGTGGCTCACCAAATTTCAACTCTTTAGCATTAGTAGTTCCCAAGATATAGGTCTTGAAAAATCGCAAAAACCGTAACTGACTGACTGACTCACTGATTCACTGACTCACTGACTCACTGACAGATCATCAAAATTATGGAGCACTTCCCGTTCCCGACATCGTAGAAACTTGAAATTTCGCACAACGGTAGGCCTTGTGGTACATACAAAGGAAAAAATCGAAAATCTGCAATTTTCTATTTAGGGGGCGTGGCATCCATCCACTTTCCTAAATATTCTATAAATTATATGGAGCCTTTCCGATTGTTGTAGAACAATGAAAATTGGTAAGTTGGTAAGGTTTGAGGTACTTAGAAAGAAAAAAATTGAAAAATTGGAATTTTCCATACAGGGGGCGTGGCATCCACCCACATTCTTAAAAATTCTTATAAATTATATGGAGCACTTCCGATTGTTGTAGAACGATGAAAATTGGTAGGTCGGTAGGGCTTAAGGTACTTAGAACGAAAAAATTGAAACATTGGAATTTTGCATTCAGGGGGCGTGGTATCCACCCACATTCTTAAAAATTCTTATAAATTATATGGAGCCCTTCCGATTGTTGTAGAACGAGGAAAATTGGTAGGTCGGTAGGGCTTGAAGTACTTAGAAGAAAAAAATTGAAAAATTGGAAGTTTCAGTTCAGGGGGCGTGGCATCCACCCACATTCTCAAAAATGCTTATAAATTTTATGAAGCACTTCCGATGGTTGTAGAACGATGAAAATTGGTAGGTCGGTATGCCTTGAAGTACTTAGAAGAAAAAAATCTAAAAATTGGGAGTTTCAGTTCAGGGGGCGTGCCATCGACCTACATTCTTAAAAATTCTTATAAACTATATGAAGCACTTCCGATTGTTGTAGAACGATGAAAATTGGTAGGTCAGTAGGACTTAAAGTACTTAGAAAGAAAAAATTGAAAAATTGGAATTTTGCATTCAGGGGGCGTGGCATCCACCCACATTCTTAAAAATTCTTATAATTATATGGAGCACTTCTGATTGTTGTAGAACGATGAAAATTGGTAGGTCGGTAGGACTTGAAGTACTTAGAAAGGAAAAACTATCGAAAATTTGGAATTGTCCATTCAGGGGGGGGTTCCATCCACCCACTTTATCAGAATTGCTATTATTTGTATGGAGCACTTTCGGTTGTCATAGAATTATGAAACTTTGTAGAGCGGTAGGGCTTGACTTTCACCTGGCAAAATAAATCTTTGCAAAAAGGAGTGAAATCACAACAAAAACATAAATGTTAAAAAAGGAGCCAAGTTCTTATGTGTACAAGAAACCTGTGCGTAAAAAGTATGCCAAAAAAAGTAATGAGATCTAAAATATATGCCAAGTTTTAAGTTCATGAAGTTTAATATCAAATATCTTAAGTAGAGTAATATCGAAACAATTCCAAATAATGACAGAAATTTGGTAATTAATGATTACTGATTAAAGTTTGATGGATTTACTTGGCAAGTTTTCTCTTAATTACTTTTTTGTTTAAAATGTATGAAAACTTGACCAGTGAACCCACCATATTTTAATCAGTAATCATTAATTACCAAATTTCTGTCATGATTTGGAATTGTTTCGATATTACTCTACTTAAGATATTTGATATTAAACTTCATGAACTTAAAACTTGGCATATATTTTAGATCTCATTACTTTTTTTGGCATACTTTTTACGCACAGGTTTCTTGTACACATAAGAACTTGGCTCCTTTTTTAACATTTATGTTTTTGTTGTGATTATATTATATGGACCATGTCCGATCCCAAGTTTGGCAGGTTTAATTTTATTGCTCAATTACCCATAGTTCAAAAGGCTTTGACGAGTAAACCTAGCAAATTTTAGTCAGTAAATATTAAATAAAAATTCTTTTTATGTCTTGGAGTTATTTTGATATAACTCAACTTAAACTTAGAACTTGGTATACCTATTATCTCTTACTTTTCGTCACTAATTTGTTTCACAAATATTTTTCACATAAGAAAACTTGGCTCTCTTTGTAACGAAACGATTGGTATTTTAAAATAAACCGTCGTTACTAAACAGCAAGCATTTAACTAAACTTACGAAATAAAAGCAATGGAGTTATGTTATTTTGACCAGATTTTTATTTGAAAAATTGAAAATTCTTGTTCGGTTAAAACAACACGAGTGGAGTTGTGTCGTTTTGGCCAAACATAATATAAAAATCTAAACCGAAGTGTTGTTAGGGCCATAGAATATCTTGTGAATCGGTTTACTTAGACTTAAGCTGTTAAGACCAAACGAAACTAGATTTTTTTGTGTATAGTTCTGCATTCATAACTCATTTTTGACAAAAATGGACTTATGCTGTTTTGACCAGACTCCACAGATATATTGGTACTATTATGGTTATGCGTTCGTAAAAAAATAAAATGCACGACTGGGTCGCACGTACAGCAAGTACGTTCCAGACATGAATATTTAAGAAAATTGTATATAAGAACATGGAAATCATGAGAGAAAAATGTAGAGAAGCATGAAATACGAAAAAAATGTCAATCCGTTTTTGAGATATCGAATTTTCAAAAAAAAAAAAATTGAAACTTTTTTTTAAAAATTCAAAAACTTTTTTTGGAAAATTTTGAGATACCTACCTACAATATTATTTCATCTTATCTGAAATATGTTTATACAAAAATTTATCTAAATCCGTTTAGCCGATAGTGAGAGAATTAAAAAAAAAAACGTTTTTATTAACAGTTGCTAAGTGCAAAGTTTTATAACTTTTCTTAGTAGATCGTACTTATTTTAGTAGGTACCTGGAAAAAGTTTTATCAAAATCAAAGGAGTCGTTTTTGAGAAAAAGAATATTTTTCATTGCGGTTTTTAGCTTTTGTACAGAAGGTACCGTAAATTTTGCTCTAAGCATATTTTAGAGAGTACTGAAAAACTCTTAAGTAGGTATCGAGTTTCTAAAAATCGATCATATCGTTTTCGACGAACTTGTACCAAGTTTGAAGAAAATCGATCGAGCCGTTTAGGTAGACGAACAGACAGACAGACGGACAGACAGAAAGACATACAGAATTGTGTCACCCACTTTTTTGGTGTTCTCTATCATCGTAATGTCATATTTGATTGCTATCTCGAATTTTTGTTTTTGTACGAATCCAAAACTTGCCTTTATAGAACCTATATTACAAGTAAAAATTGTACTCGAGATTTTGATCAGACTTGTCATTACGATGATAGGGAAGACGAAAAAAGTGTGTCTCAAAAATCTGTCTGTCTGTATGTCTTTATGTCTGTCTGTTCGGCTACAGCCTAAACGGCTGGATCTATTTTCTCTAAACTTGGTACAAAGTGGTATTTGGTGATTCTGCCCACAGGTTTTTTTAATTTTTACTTCCGATATTGGTACTATAAGGCAAGTTGTGGTTTGGTGCAAAAAAAAAATTTGAGAAAACAATCAAACATGATATTACGATGATATAGTACACGAAAAAAAGTGGGTGGCACAAATCTGTCAGTCTGTCTGTCTGTACCTCAACCTACAGTCTATACCACTGAAACGATTTTTTTCAAGTTTTGAACATAAGGTTTTAATGTAACTCTCCAGAGGGGATATTGAAATTTTTTTAGCTCCAAAAATAACGGTACCTGCCATACAACCGTAAAGAAATAGCTATTTAATCTTCAAAACGGTTCCAACGATTTTGATAAAAAAAAATGTGTGTGTTATTGTATATACGGTATACGGTATACGGTATATATACGGTACTTTTTGGTATTAAAAAAAATTTCCAAAAACTTTTACTAACGGTACCTGCCATATAACGGTTCTTTTGGTTTTCTAGTTTTTCTTTAACGACTCAACCTATTTCAATAATTTTTTTTATACAAAAGCTCCTTTAAAATGTCAATAATACTACATATCAAAATTTTGAAAAAAAAAGAATTCGGGAATTTTTAAAAAATATTAATTTTTTTTTTGAAAATTCAATATTTTGAAAACAGGTTGATGAATTTTCTTGAAAATAATTTCGTTAATGTATATGAATAAATTCATACATATATGTATAACAGGCATTACAAAATTTTATTTTAAAAATATAACTCAAATTTTATATATAAGAAATTAGAAAACCGCTCCAACAATTTTTAATTTTTGTTTGCATAAAGTATTCCTATTTATTCAAATAATAAAACGGCATACTTGGTTTCGAGTGCTAAGCTAGTTTACTATAGTTGTTTATACAATTTAAAGACCGATTTAAATGCTTTAATATATTTTTGTATGTTTATTATTATTACACATGTAATTTAAATTACAGGGTAATATTTTATATTTGTCTATATATTTTTTTTTGTATTTTGTATATATTTGTTCTACAATTGACATAAGAGCAAGTACGTGCGATCTAGTCGTGCAATTTTTTTTATACAAAAGCTTCTAAAAAATATAAACAGTTGTCTTACCAACATTTTCAAAAATATATTTCTTCAAAAACTTTATTTTGAAAATCGAATATTTTGAAAACCAGATGGTTGATTTTTTTGAAACTCGTTATTTAAGAGTTTTTAAACACTTTAAAGAATAAATATAAAGGAAAAAAATTACATTTATGGAAAAATAACGGCACCTTCAATACAAATGTTAAAAAGGAGTTGTTTAAGCTGGATTTAAATATCGTATTTCATGCTTTTAAACATTTTTCTCTCATAATTTCCATGTATTTATGCACAATTTTTTGTATACCTGCAGCGTATTGAACACATTTATCCACTTTTCCTGCACCTTCTTAATCACTTAAATTGAAAAAAACAAGACGCATCATAAGTTCAATTTGAAGTTAAGTTGAACTGAACACGTCGAGATACATACACATATGGGACTTATGTAAGTTAAAGTTCAATTTGACGATAGTTTGAGAGTGATTGGTCTTTTTCGGGACGGGTTGGTCAAATGCTACTGTCCAAACAATAGTAAAAAGAATGATAGATGGCTTGGAACCCGTTGGCATAACGGTAGTGCTGTTGTGGACTGTCACGCGACAGATATTTCCAGCCTCTACCACAGCCACCTAAAAGCCAACATTTTTTTAAGCAAAGAGTGGATAGTGCTTCTTGCGTAGAAATGAAAAATCCTCCCAGAATGTCACTTCTATGTAGGAGTTTTATGTAGGCTTTCTCCATTTTTTCCGACAACACGTATACCAGTCTTGTTTGAGAGTTTAAATCACATGTTTCTGGCTCTCGCGTTCTCCAAATGTTCTCACGCTACCGAGATACCGAGAAAAATAGCTCAAATTTTATGGCCAACCTTGAAAAAAATAATTCATGAAATATTAAAATTGGTAGATATTGACGTAGAATTGCACCTTCCGACTTCCAACAAAAAAGTTAATGTCTTTTTATGTAATGAATGATGAGTGATTTTTTAAGTACAAAAGCTAAAATATTAGGTACCGAAACCCATTTGGAAATAATGATATGTCAATGAGACTTGGAATAAATGTTTCATTAATCAATAAAACCAATAATAAAAAGATTCGCTAAAAATATCTGTGGGTGTTTTTTGAGGGGAAAGTGTAGAATTATTATCATAACACCCACGAAAAAACTCTTACACTCCAAAAGTTTTTAATTTTTCATGGTAACCAAGGATCAAAATAGTCCACACAAATATCTTTTTTCTCATTAATTAGAGGTTTTCCTTTTTATGGTCAGGCTTAATCATGTTGGTGGTAACATTACTTCCAACTGCTCCGGAACCCAGTAATCGAACACAATCTCTGCTTCCTTGAATTGTGGTTGTGATTTTGTAAATCGGGATGTCACAGACAGTCACGATATTTACGACAGATCTTTCGTTCATTGACGTACGGGATGATACGGGTGTTGGCTGCTTGTTCACTTAACCGGTCGGCTCGAATATCGAATTTGGCTACCAAACGTTGTTGAGTATTTTGCTTTGATGCTCCTACCAGTCATTGTAACATAATATGTAAAGCACACAGCTGTATGTATAAATTAAAATTATCAAATCTTAAAATTGAAAGTATGATGCAACTTCATACCTCAAAAGAATAAAGGAATAAAACAAAACTTGTTTTTAAAGAATTCAACATTACTACCATTATTATAATACATTATGGTAGTTATGTAAGTCGTCATTTGCATTTTTACTTTCTTTCAGCCTTGAAGTTTTTAGGTACCTTTAGCTTTCCATTTTGACGTCAGCTGATCAGATCACATCCGCGTGAGACCCATTCATATTTTTTTTGATGCGATGATGATGATGATCAACAAAAAGTAAAACATCATTTGAATTGAAATCGAAATTGTTTGTATATTTAACGAGAAGATAAAGAAGGAAAGGTAATAAGTAAAATTATTGCCTGAAGACGAACTTTTACTTTCATTTAAATGGATTTGATTTTGTTTCCCCAATCTTATACAAGCTTGAATAATTTGTAAAGGTTTTTGGCACAACTCTTCGGGCTATGTGGGCAGCCAAAACACGATCAGAGACAGACCAGCATAAAAAGAAAATTATTTATTTAAAAATAAAATAATAATTGCTTGCTTAACAAATATAAGCATGTAGTATAACAACAATCAATGAAAAGCATAAAATAATTACAGCATTGGCTTATTAATGTGTGCCACGGAGTCTTAGTGGAATTTGGATAACCGCTGAAGCTACTGTCATTCCAAGGAAATGAGAAATCTCTGCAGACAAATTGGCAAAAGGTTCAATGTAGTACTGGACGTTGTTATTTACAATTAAAATTAAGCTTATAAAATGGGTCTCGTGCTGCAAGAATTATATTTTCTATTGATTACTCGTAAACTTTTCATTCTTTACTAGTCAACTGATGATTCCAAGTTAGATGTTAGATCACCCAGTTTAAATGTCAATTTGTGTGGAAACCCTTAACAGCGCCATTTTAAATCTATGATTCAACATGGTGATTTAAATATTCTTAAGTCTTCTAACTGGCTAATTTGTTTTCAGACCAACCTATATATTATGTACCTATACTTGCAAAATAGCTTGTCAAAAAATATTTTTAATCGGAGATCGAAAGTAACAGTTGGCCTTTATTTTCAATTGGTTTCTCACTGAGAGATATTTAATTCGTCAAATTTCATTTTGGTCTTGGTTTGAGATTTATTTTTAAAAATTTATTTTTTAGGTCTTTTGGTGAGATTTATCATTTAACTTCCAGAATAACTCTTATCTTTTTTTCTAAAAAATAAAGAGAAACGATCAACCTAAAACTGTTTCCATGGAAAATAACTCAAAAATGGTATTTTCTCTCTAAGAAGAAGTAGATATAAAATCTTTGTTGTTAGATATATTTTAGATAATTCAGATTCAGAGCTCAGTAGACTCAAATCGTCATCAACATTTATTAAAGAAGCGGTATTACGATAACGACGCTGCATATACCGTTTAAACGTGGCATTCAGTGTCATTGTGTTAATCTCCGCTTTTGTCTCACCGTGCCCGTTTACACGGCTATCTGTGTCGTGGTTTTCTCGCTATGGTCTCAGTTTGGTCTCACCGTGATATTTACACGTGGTTTTTGGCATTTATATATTATATTATATTATATTCTCGCCCGAACTTTTTTTTTCAAAATTATTTCTTTCAAAAAGGTTACAATAAGCTAAAACCGTGGTTAAAAATTCCAAACGTGGTTTAATGTTTCACTTACACGACTACCTGAATTGTGGATTTCTCGCAATACTCTCGCTATAGTCATGCCGTGACATTTACACGTGGATTTTGTCATTTATCACGTCTTATCATCGTCTTGCTTTACTGTTACCAAAGTCCAACTTTATAGCAATTAGAGTTTCATTTTAGCTTAATTTTTCAAGCTGCTGACAACTGTGCCTGACTGGCAAAACAAAACTGTTTACAATGACAATTGACACCTTACTGCCGACTGAACATACATACATACCCTAAGTGGGTCAACGGAGTTGCATGAGTGGCACAGAGGCCCCAAAGAAGAAGTAAAATCCAGACTAGAACCCGTTGGCCAGCAAACGCACAATTGTTCAAGAAAACTGTTGACTAACCTTAAAAGATCTCTTTAAGCTAATTTTTCAATTAAGTCCATAACGAGATGAAATTATAACCAAACCTCGTGTACGTGTACCTAAATGCATACGGCGAGAAGATATGAACACCATGGCTACAAATGAAAAAACAACTTGAAAACGGTGATGGCGAGGCGTATACCGTGGGATAACAATACGCAAAACTACGTGTAAGCAAAATCGGCAAGATGACGCCAAGAAATCGTCACTATCACCACCGTGCAGTCGTCGTTGCTTTGTGTCCGTCATCGTCGGTGACGTTGTATTTCGACTTGCGCGATTTTGACCAGAACCCTCATAGACGCGTGTCAGCTCAAGGACCAAAAAGAGTCAATTACGAGCACTTCCACTAAACTTTTGTTGAAGAGTATTAAACAATTAATGACCAAACAATTCTTTGTGGTTAACCGAAACCTAAAAAATCAAAATAAAAGTTTCTCACTGAGACACTGAGAGAAACCGAAAAAAGTTCTTTTTAAGTTAAATGGTTATTTAGTGACCATTTTTAAAAATCTCGGCTGGCAAGCGAAACTTTAAAGACTTTTCAAAAGGTTGAGTTTTATTTTTGACCTCTGTTTTAAATTATAATTCGTTATGTGGAAGAATTATCTAAAAATAATTTGGGGGCTCAGTATTTCAATGTCTCGGCTTACGCCATTTTTCTTGCTGAAAACAAATTTTTAACCTCAAAACCATTATCACAGCTGGAAAAATACTAACAGAAAAGTAAATTATAATATAAAGTGAAGCACTTTTCACAATTAATTTGAGGACATATGGTTAACTCATTTAGAGGCGTCATGAACCAGCCACCAAGATCGTGCGATTTGACCCCTTTATACTTTGTTCGTAGGCTTTCCTTAAGTCTAAGGCCCTCAAAACCCATATGCCATCAATCAAATTCAGCCTCAAATATGCACCAGAGTCATCGAAATTGGACCTCTTAGATGCATGGTGACATCATTTGAACGATGTCAAAATCACTCAATGTCATAATCACTGAAGGGCTCTGTGAAAGTACTCCCCTAGGAAATAACCCCCAACCCAAAAATAAAGTAGCTCCTTAAAATGTTTTTCTTCTTGCATTTTGAAATATGTATGTAAATCCCTAAGTTCGAAAATCGAATGAAATAAGTTTACAAATATCGAAAAGATGGAACCTTTACAATTGTGCCACAAAGTCACAAGGCAGCTTATAACAAAAGAAACACGCGCACCAACACGCCACACCGCACTGGCGATGGAGGACTTATTTCATAATCGAATTTGGATAAATAATTTATCATGAAAAAAACCCCTCAATTTGAAAATGAAGTAAGTCCCCAAAACACGTGAAATACATCCCCAATTTCGAGAAGTTTTTTTTATTTTGTGTAGACCTAGTGCCCACTGAACAACTAAGTTGCTGGCAACTTTAATCCTAGCAGATACTTTCTCGTGAAGTGAACAATCACCGGTGAAGAAAGTGATTTTTTGACATTGGTCAGTGGTACAGACTTGAGAATTTGTTGTGAACGTTTGAAGTTTCAACTCACAATGCCTCCAATGAGGCATTATTTTTCTGTTGTAATCGAACTGCCAACTGTTCACCAAGAGTTCCCCTACATTTTGCACGGGAATTGCACGTGAACGAAAACTCTCCACACAGCTTCACGAGCACGTTCACCGTTCAGCCAAGTACATACTTCCTCATGAAGTGATCAATCCCGGGTATTGGTTGTATGGATGAGTTGAAGTGAAGTGAACAATCAACAGTGGAAAAAACGACTTTTTTACATTGCTCACTGGTACAGACTTGCGAATATGTTGTGAACGTTTGACGCTTAAGACCGCAATGCCTCCAATGAGGCATTTTTCTTTTGTAATCGTACTGTCAACTGTTCAACGAGAGTTCCCGTCTATTTAGCTCATGAATAAAAACGCTTCACACAACTTCACGGGCACGTTCACGGGTGAAAAAAAAATGCAAATTCTACATGGATTCACGACATGATTCACAAGAATGTACTGGGCTTTCACAGATGAACAAAAATACAAATTTTGTATGGATTCACGACATGATTCACAAGTATGTACTAGGCTTTAAGTTGGATTGATTTACTCGCAACACAGAACAACTAAAGTAGCTTTACTCGCCCATAAGGCTACTTGACACACATGTTTCTTGTAAGTATTTGTTGTCTTGACTTCTGTCACCACTTTTTTTTCGATGATGTCTGAATGTCTGGCTGTCTGGCTGTCCTAGCTTATAATAGAAAGTGATTACTAGAAAAAATGGCAACAAAAACGCCATTTTGCTATCCTATTTTTGCTATTTTTGACAGTTAAGGTTGCGGGCAATAAAAACTGTAACACTTTAAGCTGCTCAGCGTTTCGTGTGTGTTTGGATACTCTCCGATTCTCCACTGACATGTTAAAAATATTGCCAAAAATGGTGACATCAACATCCTCTTACCTTACCTAATTTTCCGATCTCGGATAGACAAATGTGGAAGTAGTAACTGTTACGGATCATTAAGCTGTCTCGATAGTTCAATCTGACGAACTGTCAGATCGGAGGTGCTAAGGTTATAGGACACCAAAAGCTTTAAAGTATATCTTAGCTAAAATACATTCTCTAAGCTTACCCTGGTTTTGGTTTCAAGTCATGTAGAACAGATCATAGATGCTGGTTATCCTGGAGGCCTCTCACTCTAGGCCTATTAACTCACGGTTCTTGTATAATACTGACCTCGATGCTTTAGTAACTCAGGAAAACCCTCAGATAATCTGATGCACATTGTGATCTGAATGACCTTGAGCACCGCGTTTAAATTTTTAATAAACTCTGCACAATCAGAGCCCTGCGATGGTTGGATCGCTGGAAACCTCAACTCCATACTACCAATAACCTCGTCAAACTCGAAATGTTCATCAACTTTGTCGGGGTCTGTTCCCTGGCTAGGTAGAATATTAATTTTGGCACGTCTGATGCCAAAACGGAGTTTAAAGTCAGCCTTCTTGAGTACTCCTGTACTTTCCTCGTTAATCACCCGAAGATAATAGGCAGCGTTGCCATAATGGCATTAAAAATGCTAAATCTAGCATAATACAGGAGTGAAAAGCATTTTGAAATTTTAAAATTATGCCAAATGCTTTTTTGGCATTCTCTGTCTTTGTTTGGCATTCTTGAATGCTAGATTTGATTTAAAAAAATATAAAATTATGTATAATCTAGCTTCAACTTGTTAACTTTTTAAAAATTTTGATCTTATAAATTTCAAATGTGATCATATGACGGCTGACTGAATTACATTTCAGTCGATGATGGACTTCCTTGCGCCAATATTAGTTGGGTAATATTAGTTGATTTATGAAATAAATTCAGGGGCTCAGTGAAAAATTGGTTGTTTAACAAACAGTTTATTTGCGTATGAATGACAGCATAATGAAATTTGAGATTATGGCAACACTGATAATAGGTGACTGCCCAGTCACGGATCAGAATCAGCGGATTAAGCCTTTGACGACCGTAAATCAGCTCAGTTGGCTTGATACTCATGCCGTGTAACTAAATGTGCGCCTTTGGTTGCCTAGGGACGTCCTAAGCTTGGATTAGCTTGAGCCTCAAACCATCCCAATCATTGCTAACTGTAGCAATGCAGGAAGTAAAGAAATCCCTAGAGATCAAGTCTGCACATATGATTACCCTGGTATCCCGCCCTGAGTATCCCACCAGAGTCACAGTAGCTTAGGAGCTCTTGCAATCCGTCACAGGGTAGGAAAATAGCCTATTGAATAGACCGGAAAATGAGGGGTATAAAGGAACAATTACGTGCAAGGGTTTTTATTATTGAATATGTTTGTTTGGCCCATAAGCAGGCTTAAAACCGAAAATGCTACTAAATTCAACCATGCGTTTCTGAGGGAATGGTCACACGAAAACTAAGCCGAATTTGACAATTTTACATATAATACTTTTTGTTCAAAATTAAATTTTCTATTGGAATGGATAGTTAAAAAAAATTTTCAAAAAAATGTAAGCAGGAAAAGTTAACAAAAACCAACCTAAAAAAATAAAAAAATCAAGAATATCTTAATTTTTTAATAAATTGTGCATAACTTTTTTTGAAGCAAAGATAGGGTCAAGAGATGCGTAGACAAAATAAAGTAGAGACTAAGGGCTTTAATATGGCATGTTCAACAATTAATATTTGTTCAAAATTGACAGAGATATTCTCATTCAAACCTTATCATTTCTTATAATTTTTCGCAGTTTTGTCCCGAAAGTCCCTTTTTCGGTACAATATGGCAAATTTCACTTTCGTAAAAATGTTCGAAATCAAAATTTTGATATAATATAACATTACAACTATAGAGAATTTTTAAAAAGTATGTTAGTTCGCAATTTCATTTTTCGGCTGTTTTTAAATGCTTTCAGACCTACAGACTAAATGGCTGGTCCGATTAACATTAGATTTGGTACTAGGTGCTAGGAACGTTAAATTTGTCATAAAGTACCAACAAATAGGATTTCGGGCAAAAACTGCGAAAAATGATAAGATATGGTATAGTTTGAATGGCTATATCTCTGTCAATTTTCAAATAATGTGGCTTTTATAACATGTCATTTTAAGGCCTTAAGACTCTAGTTTACTTTGTTCAAGCATGTATCGAGCGTATCTTTGCTCCGGAAGAAGTTATGCGCAATTTAGAAACAAATTTAAAAATCTTTGATTTTTCGATTTTTTTAATGTTGGTTTTTGTTTACTTTACCTGCTTAGATTTTTTTTTTTTAAATTTCCAAACCATTCATTTCGATTGAAAATTTAATTTTGAACAAAAAGTTTTATGAGTAAAATTATCAAATTCGGCTTGGTTTTCGAGATATACCAAAAATACTGAAAAGTGGCCAGTGTGATCATTCTCTCAGAAACGCATGGGTGAATTTAGTAGCATTTTCGGTTTTAAGCATGCTGATGGGCCCAACAAACATATTCAATAGTAAAAACCCTTGCACGTAATTGTTCCTTTTTAAAAGGAGAGCTTGGCTCCAGAGCAGAATTCAATGATATAGAGCTCATCCATACAACCGATACCCGGGAGTCTCTGACAACCTCAATTAAAATACGCAGTTGCAGTGCTCTGGGAGGTGATGCCTTCTTTATCAAACTCCAACCTGTTGGTTGGTATCGTCTCCAGACCTACATATTTCGGTTGGAAACTTTTTTTCAAGTTGATTTTATTTTTCTTGGGCATCCAAAAGACTGTTGTACACCTCAATAACCTTGGCTACTTCATTTTATCAATGAGGTCACTCTCAAAAACTGCTTCAGCTTCCTCCTTATTGGCAATCATGTCAAGAATAAAGGAAGCCTTCCGGATCTAGAACTTGAGAAGTTGCACCCTGTACAACACTTCTATGGCTGGTATTGCTGAACGAAGGTTCAGGATCGGTATTGGTGGTCGGTCGGTGCACAGGTGATTTATGACTGATACTACCAGTGCTCCATGATTTTGTAGGTTGCCCTATAGGATGGTCTCCTGAATGGAGATCAAAGGTGTATGCTCAGTGTCAGCGAATGGAAAGTCTGTATTGTCTAAACGTCCATGGTATGGGGTAAAAACAAATGAGTAGGTCAAAAGAAATGGTCAGCCCCAGCAAAGCCGATATACCGGGGTAAGGCAGACTAAGACGACCCCTGCCAAGGTGTCCGAAAGAGCTTGTTATAGTGGATGGCTCTGCTCACAGTCTTCCATTTCTTCGGCACGGATTATGAAAAATCACTCACACCACTATGTACTGAAAATAAGGGACTCCTATCTATTTTTTTTTAGCCTAGTAGCACACGCCCGGTATCCGCTAGTATTTTTGATATAGGTAACTCGAAAACTAAGCCGAATTTACGGATTTCACTCAAATACATTTTTGTAGATAAGTAGATTTACAATCGAAATTAGTAGTTTAAGAAAATTTTAAAAATATAAAGTTCAAAATAGTAACAAAAACAGCAAAAAAGCCAAATTTGTTTTTTTTTATAAATTCAAATCTTAGGAGGATTTTCTCAACAAGGTTTTCTTACTGTCTGTCCCACTTCTGAATAACAAACAAAAGCTTGGATATTAGGGGAGGAGCTAACATAAATAATAAACATATAATCTCTTGTTAAAAAATTTTGTTCACATAAGACCCCGTTCATTATGTTTTAACAATTTTGAAACATAAATAACTAACATCAAATAAACCATTTCCACCAACAATATTTCTTCAAAACCTTATGATTTCTTAAGATAAAGTTGATGCTAATGATATTAATAGACCCAAACTGCTTCTCAATTAACACTCTTTACAAAGATCCAATTTCATGAAGTGCGGATACAAGTAAACTTACTTCAGGGCAGGCATGAGTTTCAAGTTACCCATTGTTGTTAAGGTATCATTATCTGTTTTTATTTTTTTTAAACCAACGATTTCAGGTAATAACACCACTCGTGATCCAATTAAGTTTGCGTGGGGATCATAGCTGCCCCAGAAAGGAGCAGCAGAGTATACCTATATGCGGTTTTGCTATATCCATTTCGCCATCATGCTTCTTTCTCCACCCATTGTCAACAACAGACTTACAGTCACAACGTAGAGCACCTGCATCTTCTTTATGATAGCTTTGCGGGACTGACTAAGTACAGCGACGACATCTTGTCGCATGCCACTGCAAAGGTTGCAAAGATCTCTGCAGGCCAAATAGACGGTTAATTCCGATCTTATTTTTCTTTGTACCTACAGTCGGAGTTTAGGCCTTATGTAACCTGGGGGCGGCGAAGAGTCAAATGCATGCTAATGAACCGAACTGCACGCTTGAAACCCAAGTCAATGAAACAGAAGGAAAAGTGAGTGGTTTTCACTTTTCTTCTGGAAGATGCAACCTGTTGCTGCAGCAGCTGATGTGGTTGCAGCATCAGAGATGAGCACTTTACGGGGTGCGCACAGTGGTTTAACAGGTTAATCGCCCCTCTTCTGCTACAGCAATACATCACAAGCACGCTATGGTTTTAAGTCCTTTTTTTGTAGCTGCAACTTATTTGCTTGGTGATATTTATTAGCAAAAATTGCGGCTTATGCAATGGAATAAGGTGGTCGGTTTTTTGAACAGGAAGTGTGCCGATGCTGATGTTGAGGTGAGAGATTGTTTGAATACTGTGTGTATGTAGTTGCGTCAGAGTACTCGCACGTTGCAAGATATACGGTAAGTCGATGAGACGTATAGTGACTTGTCGATTGTCATAAGTGTGCCTCTAGGGTGTTACAATATGAGGTTTTATTTTGTTTGTTTTTTTTTTTCTCTGCAACTTGTTAATCAATGTTTATGGGGGAAAATATATGTATCTATAAAGAGTTATGAACAGAGACTTTGCTTCCCGGTCTTGTAATTATTTTTTTTAAATATTGCGTGGTCAGTTAGGTTGAAAATTATGGTGAAAATAATGACCAGGTCAGGTACATTACCTATAATTATTTTTCTTCTTAGTTTTTTTTTTCGCAGCACTCCTGTATATAAGATTTTCTTCAATATAAGTGGATTAAATGATTAGTAATTTACTCAAAACAAATCGTTTTTCCTTTAAATATTTTAAAAGTTTAAATTTCAATAAATTAACTTACCACACCTTAAGTTTAAAATACCTCATATGGCGTGAGAAGCAAAATAAAATCATTTCTTCCAGATAATCATAACAACTACTTATAAACTCAAATCAGGATTAAAGAAATACAAAGTAAATAAGATCGTAGTTCTTGGTCAAACAGTAAGTTTCGAGAGTGAGACAAATTAGACTATGATCTTTGATCTTTGTACTGCTGTCATCTGCTTCATGTATTTGTTTTCTTAAATACCTTCTGCCTATTTCGCTTCCGTACAGAAAGTTTGCATGAGTTGTATGTTTCATAATCTCGTAATTACAAAATCTTGCTTTTAATAATCTTGCACCAAAAAAATCTCGCAATGTAAAATATCATAAATCGAAATTACACAAATTTAAATCACACATTAACATCGCTCCTGCAAACCAAATTAGGAGTTGTTGTTGAGTTGTGAATGCGAGTTTTAACTTCCGAGATTTCATACTTACTTACTTACTTAAGGTGGCGCTACAGTCCTGGGTGGACCAGGGCCTCAACCAACAAGCTTCTTCCAGCCGGCTCGGTTTCTAGCTAGCTGTCTCCAGTTTCGCACGCCAAGTTGGTTGAGGTCCTCTTCCACTTGCGTGCGCCACCTTTTACGCTGTCCACCTCTACTGCGTTGTCCCACGGGGTTGGATTCAAAGACTTTCCAGGCCGGAGCATTGGTGTCCATTCGCTCTAGGTGACCCAGCCATCTCAGTCGTTGGCTTTTCACTTTTGTGGCTAGGTCGATGTCGCTGTACAGCCCATACAGTTCGTGGTTGTATCTTCTCCTCCACTCCCCATCTATGCAGACAGGACCAAAAATCACCCGGAGAATTTTCCTTTCGAAACAGCCTAACGCGTTCTCATCCACCGTTAGCAGTGTCCATGCCTCTGCACCATACATCAGGACCGGGATGATAAGCGTCTTATACAGGGACAGTTTAGTTGCTCGAGAGAGGGCTTTGCTTCTCAATTGCCTTCTTAGCCCGAAGAAACAGCGATTGGCAAGAGTAATTCTTCGTTTGATCTCAGCACTGGTATCGTTCGCTGAGTTTAAAGCGGATCCTAGGTAGACAAAGTCTCTGACCACCTCAAAATTATAGCTGTCTATAGTGACGTTCTGTCCTAGACGTAGGTGTTGGGTGTCCTTTCTTCTTGGCTTCCTTCTCAATACTCACAAAAGCAGCACTGACATCACGCTTTGTTCGTGCGATTATGTCAATGTCATCAGCGTAAGCGAGTAATTGGACGGACTTTTGAAAGATTGTGCCTCTAGTGTTGACGTGAGAGTTTTGCACTATTCTTTCAAGAACGATGTTGAAGAAGTCGCATGACAGCGCGTCGCCTTGCCTAAAACCTTTTTTGACATCAAAGGTGTCGGTGAGGTCTTTGCCGACCTTGATGGAGCAGCGTGCATTCCCCATCGTCATCCTGCAAAACTAGACATTGCTCTATATAGCTCGTCTCTATAGATGCTGTCATACGCGGCCTTGAAATCGATAAAAAGGTGGTGGGTATCGATTTGAAACTCCTGGGTTTTCTCCAAGATCTGCTGTAGTGCGAATATTTGGTCGATGATGGACTTCCTGGCCTAAAGCCACACTGATATGGACCTATCAGGTTATTGACGAATGGCTTCAGGCGTTCACAAAGTACGGCAGAGAAGATCTTGTAGGCGATATTAAGAAGACTGATGCCTCTGTAGTTGGTGCAGTCCAGAGGATCGCCTTTCTTGAGGATCGGGCAAACAATGCTGAGGTTCCATTCATCGGGCATGCTTTCCTCCGACCATATTTTACAGATGAGCTGGTGCATACTCCTAACCAATTCATCGCCAGCCGCTTTGAATAGTTCAGCCGCAAGGCCATCAGCTCCAGCAGCTTTATTAGACTTAAGTTTAGATATGGCTATCCTCACTTCGTCAAGATCGGGTGGACGGAATTGTTGGCCTACGTCGTCCAAGTTGAATGGTGCAATTTGCATGTTAGCGGAATTCGGTTCGTCATCGCCGTTATACAATTTGCAGAAATGATTTTTCCATATCCTCAGCACCGACTGCGATTCCACCACGATGTTCCCCTGATCGTCTTTGCAGGCTTCGGTTCGGGCCTTGTAACCTTGGGAGGTTCTTTTTACTTTTTGGTAAAACTTCCGAACTTCATTCCTGCAGTGGCATCTCTCTAACTCCTCGATCACGCGCTTCTCATGCTCTTTCTTCTTCCTTCCAAGAAGCTTGTGTTCCTCTCTCCTCTTCTGCTCGTAGAGCTCGCGAGCAGCTCTGGTCCTTCTATGCAGCGCTGCTTTGTATGCCTGTTGTTTGGCTGCATGTACTTGCCGGCATTCTTCGTCAAACCAGGGGTTTCGCTGTGGTGGTCGTGCAAAGCCCAGCATGTCAGAGGCGGCATCTCTGATGGCTTCCTGGCAGTTTTTCCACTGGTTCTCGATGTTTGCAGTTGGCGGCAAAGGACTAGTTAAGAGGGCGCGAGGGACTCGATCGGAAAAGGACCTGGCGATTTCCTGCGACTGTAGCCGTCCGACGTCGAACTTCCTCACAGTATTTCCCGAGATTTCATACCCAACCCTTGAATTGCATTGATTTGTATTGCCTCCCCTAAAGGTTACAAAGCTCCCGTTTCCTTACTCTGCTTCCTCCCCTCCCCTTTCTATCGCCTTATCTTTTTTCACCGCCTCCAGTTCCTTTATCCACTCTTCCCCCTTCCCCGTTCTGTCCATTATTTCCCTCATCCTTTCCCCTATTGATTTTCATTCATCTCCGCTAGACCAGCATCTTTCTAATACATGTTCCCACGTACCGTCCAAAATGTTTCACCCATCACTCTGCCGATTTCACTCTACTCGTCGTTTCTTCGTAGACCTCCCATACACTTTCCCTGACCCCTTATTTCACTCCTCTTTTCTCCAACACGTCCATCATAATTTTCTTGTCTACTGAGTCAAACACAGCTTTTAAATCTATAAACAGTGCCACTTGCTTACCCCTTTCCTATGTAACCACTTTGTTCATCAAATAGCTCAGCATCACATATACATTGTCTTTCGTTCCTACTCCTCTTCTGGAACCTGTTTGATTTAGTGGTATCATCTCTTTCTCCTCCACTTCTTCTTCTAACTTCTTTGCTAAAGCCACTGTGTATATTTTAAATAGCGATGGCATGAGCGTTCCTCCTCTGTATTCCTCTATCTTTGTTCCTGAGCCGCGCTTTTCTTTAGTATCGGAGCAATCATCCTCTCTTTCCACCCCTCCGGACATCCGTCTCCTCTCCACACCTTCCTGCAGATCCCCAATACTGCCTCAATTGCTTTTTCTTCTCCATATATATTGTCTATTCCCATTGCTTTTCCTTCTTTGAGTTTTCCAACAACCTTTCTGATCTCCTCTTTACTAATTTCGGTCTCATCTTCCGCTCCTCTTGTTACCTGTTCTCGAATTCTAACTCTTTCTTCCACCCCTCCAATGAGACTCATAAAATATCTTTTCCATTCCTCTTCTTCAATCCCTTCTTCCATTGTGTTTCTCTTCTTTCTGTGTCTATTTATTAGTTCCCACACTTTCTTTGCGATATTGGCCTCTGCAATTTCTCTTATCGTCTCATCCTTGCAACTTAAAAACTTTAAATAATGCTACATTTCCACCTAGCGCTAATCTGAGATTTCATGAGATTAACCTTAAATCTCCTTTAAATCTCGTAGATTTACCATACAAATTTATTTCGTAAATCTTGAAGATTAGAAATTAATCTTGTTAAATCTTCCTAGGACAAATAGTTTTACAAATCGAACTAACCTATTTTTACATGGTGCTGAACGATTCATTCGAGACTCGCATTCAGTTCTTCATTGTTTCACACGAATCAAACATTCTGTCTCATTCGCACTTCATAAGAAAAATTGGAACGCCATTTGCATTCTTGAAGGTGCTGTCAAATTTAATCTTTTTGTGTGGTAGAAACACCAAAAAGATTTATTAAATCTAATCTGAGATAAACCTTTCGTGGAAACATAGCATAAATTGGGTGGCGCAACAGCTCGTGGAGAACCAGGGCCTAGTGACTTACAACTCTCAACCATTCCTGTGTGCGTGTTGTTGACAGGAATGGATGGGACCTACAGTTTTTTGCCGAATCCGAACGGCTTAACGAGAAGCACTTTTTCATGACAAGTATAATCTTGGAGGATTTGTCAGTTCCTCGCAAGATGCAGTACCTCGAATAAAACATTTCTGTTTTTAGATGGCACGCTTGGGAATCGAACCCAGACCATCGGCATGACAGTCCTACATTAAACAAATTAATTTAAACATTTGACATCAATATCCAATTAAATAGTGCTTATACTAATGCTGCTTCCTAGTTGAGCTGGTTCCATGTCAAATTATAATACAAGATTTAATAACTGAGTCTTTTAAGAAAGAGAAACTTAATAATTCAATCCCATTTTTATTAGATTGGGTTAGGTACAGAAAATAAATAGCAGGTACTTATAATACTTTATTGAAAGTTCTGTTAGCTTATATGTACAAAGACTAATAAAGTTTGTTCTTAAAAAAGGAAAATAATCTACTTGACAGTTACAAGCTCTTATTAATAAATTTATTTTAAAAATTGTTCGTCTTCGTTCAAATGTAAATTTCTATATTTTTCTTATGATTATGAATATTTGTTTGTTTCCGTTCAAAAATGCAAATTAGTATATTTTTCTTAAGGCTATGAAGGCTCCCAATTCCAAACCATAAGCTGTCAAAAGCTAATTAATAAATTTGTAAAATCTGACAGATCTGAAGCATTGACAGGTATAATAATGAACCCATTGTTATGAAGATGCTGACGTTGAACTAAAAAAAAAAATTATGTAGTTGTGAAGTGAACACAATCGTTATACATTTTGTAGCTTGGTTGCTAATGAAAAGCTCTTGTTTTGATAAGATCGATTAATTATAATGACACATATTACCTTTTAATGAATTTTTTGTAAAGGATTTCACTCTGCAAATGCTCAAAAATCCATAATTCATAATCATCATACATCATATGTTAATTATTCATAACTTTGAATTCTTCTACAATATTTACATTGATTACAATATTTGAGTGATGACGAATTATGGCAGTTATGACATTCTATTTAAAAATTCATCTATCAATATCAAACACTTAATTATTTAACTTAAAATATCTACACGATGAGAATATTATAAACGTTTATGTGTGTCAAAGTGAAATTTATTTTCGATTTGGTCACACAGGAAAAAAATAATCCAAGTTAACAAACTCGAGCTTTCAATCATAATATAACAGTCGTTTGTTTAACAATTAATGAAATTAATATTTCAAAACAAAAATATCTTTGTTGGTTATAAGGTTGAACGTATTTATATATTTATTTTATCTATAGACTTACAAACCTTATCATTTTCAACCAAATATACCAATTGTTGTGGAAAGCACGTACAAGCCTTTTTAACTTGTCACACCCGAAGAAAGTTTACCTTGTATAGGAATGACAAACAATGAAAGTAAAGGTGCAGTGTTCAATTTTATTTATAAAAGAAGACAAAACTTAGAACGTGTTAAACATGTCAATACAAAATATTGACATAAATCAAATTTTCATTTGTTTTCCTTTTTTCTTGTCATAACCAGGCAAGCATTTCATTTTAAATTCATTGAAGGTTGTGACAAATAGTAAAAATTATTTGGACAATAAGTCAATAAAGACTAACATAATTTTCGGCGTTAAAATTTTTTGAGAATGAATATAATCACGGTTAATGTACAAAAATTGCAAATATGCAAATGACCGACGGATGGCGACACACGTTGGTATTCCTATTTAAAATACATTTAATATGAAATACATGTCTGAATAGAACTTGCTTCTATGGTTCAAGGCTATAAAGTGGCGTTGCAATAAAAATGTAAGATGTTTTTACAAACATGTAGTAGTTAAAGTGAAAGTGTGAAATGGGAATGAATCATTTCTTAAACCCAATGAAAAACTTCGATGATTCAATTAATTTTTAATTAAAATTCGTACGATGATGAATTTCGTTGAGGTAATGAATTGTGGTTCCTTCTTCAATGAAGATGTTCCTATAGTAAAAGCCTCTTCTAGTTTGGTATCGGTCTCCAACGATACCAGCATCTGGATGGAAACCGAGATAAAACACCCAGGTATGAAAATATTTCAAAATTTATTGATACTCTTGGTGGTTTCATTTTGTATTGGGAGAAAAATTTAAATTTTTAAAATAATATTTTTTTAAAATATTTTTCATGGCAGTTCAATTCAATTGAATTCAATTGAATTCAATTGAATTCAATTCAATTCAATTGAATTCAATTCAATTCAATTGAATTCAATTCAATTCAATTCAATTCAATTCAATTCAATTCAATTGAATTCAATTCAATTCAATTCAATTCAATTCAATTCAATTCAATTCAATTCAATTCAATTCAATTCAATTCAATTCAATTCAATTCAATTCAATTCAATTCAATTCAATTCAATTCAATTCAATTCAATTCAATTCAATTCAATTCAATTCCATTCAATTCAATTCAATTCAATTCTAAAGTGGCAGTTGATTTAACCATCCTAGGGTGTTGTCCGGTTGTCCATAAGTAGTTAATTTAGGTGAAGATTGTTGGTGGGGTTGGCATTTAGCCGTGGAAGTAAGCTGACACTGTGTTGTCGTCCAGGGCTTCCAGCAAACTGACTACTGAGGCTCGGGTTGTCGTTACTCGATAGCCATCCTTCTCATTAGCTGATTTGGAAGACTGTTGGTGTTCCCTACTAGCTCGTTTACAAGAATCAGTAGGTAGGTACCTGTCCAAAAGATTTTATGTTCGCTTCGGTCGCTGCTGGTTGAAGTGAAGTCTGATGCATATTCTGAGCATTTTCCTTTCGTAAACTTGAAGTTAATTCATGACTCTCTTGGTGATTGAAAACTAGATTGCGAAGCAATAGCTTATGGCTGGCCGCAAAACTTGCTTGAACATCAATATTTTCGTCTGTTGACTGAGTCCAGTTCTCCTCCTCATGAGAGGATGAAGACGGTGTAAGGCCCAAAGCTAGATCTTTTAGGCTCCGTGAAAAAACTCCCCAAAGTGAAAATGAAATAACTCCCCAAAATGGGGCCTTATTTCATTTTGAAATAAGTCCCCAAATTCGAAGATGAAATAAGTCCCCAAAAACGAATGAAATAAGTCCCCAAACCAAAAATTAAATAAGTCCCGAAAGATTTGTAATGATTTTTTTATTAAACGTAATAAATAAATTGTTGAGTAAAAAAATTGGTTCTTGGAACTTTTAAATTTGTGCCACAAGGTTGCTTTAGGCAGCTTTTAATAATTTGCGTTGAATATTTTGGCAAGGTTAGAGTTTTTTTTTGTGGGAAGTGAATTTAAAAATTACTGTGCGCGGCCGGGGCCAACCGCGCGCTGCTGCGCCACCAGCCACCGCCGCCCCCGCGGCCTCGTGCAGTAATTTTTAAATTCACTTCCCACCAAAAAAACTCTAACCTTGCCAAAATATTCAACGTAAATTATTAAAAGCTGCCTAAAGCAACCTTGTGGCACAACTTTAAAAGTTCCATCCATTAAATAACGCCTGTTTCCCACGATTGCGATTGGGGACTTGTTTCATTGCATACTTTTGGGGATTTATTTTATTGTGAAATTACACCCCAACTTGAAGATGAAGTCCCCAAATATCGATGAAATAAATCCCCAATTTTGGGGACTTCCTTAATTTGAAAGAACTCCCCAACTTCATTCAAATTTTGGGGAGTTATCTCATTTTTTTTTGGGGAGTTATTTCATTGGGGAGTTATTTCACGGAGCCGTTCTTTTAACCACACTTCATGAGTGTTGGTTGAACCTAAGCAACTCATTGAAGGGGTTTGCCAGGAACTTCGGATTTCACATTCCGTTCGGCAGCTATGACGGATCCGTCTGGCATCTTCTGATGTCATAACCAGTGCATTGGTATGGATATGCTTTGCACTTTACGGCGAACTTCTCTTATCTCCATAAGATACACAAATTCTCGTTTCTTCTGCAGGAATGATAACTTTTATTTCCTTCATTTATCAATAGTTATTTCAGTTTCTTCGCAAAACCAAGTGTACGTAGTTTTTCCTTAATTTCTTTACAATCTCACATTTCGTTAAAACGTTTACCTCTAAGCTAATAATTAACTGTCTTTTTATCTTCGAACATAATAAGATTTCTAGTAACTAACAACTTTTTATTATTTTTTCCAGGTTCTTGTGATTTCCATATCAATTGCAACTGCCAAAAAGGAGCCTAGTAAAAGCAGTCCACCTAAAAGCAGCACTCCAAGTCCTGTCAGAGTGGCAACAAATAAAACATCTAGAGCGGCAAAAAGTTTAGGTGAAAATAGAGGCAAACGAACGTTAACAAATTTGGGATATCCTGGTTACTCTTATAGTCTTGACTTTGGTAACCGTAGACAAGGTTATTCAGATGCCAGAGCTTTCTATTCCCCAGATGGTATATATAATGGTCAAAGTGCTATTGGTGAGTTCATTTTTAATTTTGCATTTTTTTTGGGTAATCTTAAACTGACTCTTTCCCTTCTTGTAGGTCAATATTCACTACCTGAAACCTCAAATCATCTGCCTGATTACAGTCAATTTGCCCAATACCCACAATATTTTGAAGCTCCTGAGCCAATAATAGAAATCATTATCAAAGACAGTAACGAAACCGTCGCAACGCAACCTCCTCAACCCATTGTGCAGAAAAAGAAAAAGGAGAAAGTCCATGTTTATTATGTCAAATACAAGAAGGACGAAAACAATAAGCTTCATCTTGACGAGCCAATTGCTTCGCTAAGTGAAAACGAAGCTTCTAATGATGATGAAAGTGAAGAAATAATTCACTATCCAAGTATTGTTACACCTATTCCACCATTGAAAACAACCACCCTCCGTACAGTGATTCATCCAGATTCAGAGAAATTCCACAGTAATAGTGGAATTCAAGTGACTTTTGGTTCTGAAGATAAATCCCAATTGGGTCATGAATTACAAGAACATAATGCTGAGAGCATTCAAAGGTCTGTTGTAGCTCTACCAGTTAATTCTGGACCTTCTCCCACTGCAAATGTTCGAGCTGATTTTAGTAGTGCACGTGGAACGGGATCGGATACGTATCAATCTTTCCCGGGGTCATTCTATCAGAATCAAAACCAAAATAGTCAAAGGGAATACAAGCCAGCAATACAGCAGCAACAACTACCAGAAACACAAACCTTGAATACTTTCCGACCACAATTACCACTTCAACATCAAACTCAACCACAACACCAAAACCAACAGCAACAGCAACAACCACCCCAGATTCATCAGAGTTACCAAAACTTCCAACTAAATCAGCATAAACAGCAGCAGCAGCATTACGAACATCAACAGCAGCAGAGACCTTTCTATAATCAAGGACCTGCAAACCCTCAGAGCCATCCTAAGCAGCAGTATCAGCGGCCACTAGCTACAACTCCTCCACCACCACCTCCTCCACCACAATATCAAAACTATCAATATCAAAATACATTTCAGCAGCAGCAAAAACAACAGCAACAGCAACAACAGCAATATTACCAGTTCAATCAACATCCGAAACAGCATCCAGTTCCTTCCGCCCATCCTCAGCAATACCATCACCAACAACAGCAGCAGCAGTATCAACAAAGACCCACAGCTCCAGCTCAAAAGCAAAGTGTCTTCTTCCCAACTCCTCCACCAAAATCTCAAGACCTTCCAGCACGACCAAGCTCAACATCCTATCAGCCTGTCAAATTCCGTCCTACACCAGTTCCAAGCGTTCAGAAGTTGGAAAGTCCAAATCGACCTCCAGTAGCCCAAGCTCAGCAGTACAACCGTCCTCCATCACATGTCCAGCAGCCAACTTACTCAACGTTGCCACAATCACTAGGGCCTCAATATGAGAATGATAATCGGTATCAGAAACCACAGAGTCAGAAAAACCTAAGCCATAGACCTGAGCAGAGCTATAACCAACAACAGTTTTCGTTCAATCAAAAGCAACATCAATCACAAGGCAATTCCTTTGGCCAAAGTCAACCCCCCGGTCTAAGTCAACTACATAGTGTGTTTGACGTTAGACCTTCAAAGGAAACTGAACTTCTGAAGGCTATTCCAAAGTTCGAGCAGCACATCACTGAGACTGTGAGTGACAATCATTATAATAACTATCAGACCTATTCTGGACGGAATCAAGTGATTCATGATATACCGGCACCAAATTTGGGCCCAACAACCCCAAGTTCAGGGCATTCCCCTAGTCCCAGTCACTACAATACTGGATCAAGTAGCCATCACCAACAGCATTTCAATAATTTTGTCACATCACCAAACCCTATCCAATACCAGCCTTCAACTCAAGCCCCTCAGTACGTGAAATCCGAAGACGGCCAACAGATTCAAATAGTCACTCCCATGCCTTCGACCAGTTTCTACAACCATCAAGGGCAAGTTCAATCACAATTCATATCATCGGGATCTGGAACACAACCACAAATAATTCCCAATTCACAACCTAAGCAACAGGTTTTCTACAGCAATCAGCAACCCCGTCAATCGGAATCATCACAATTCAGTGTGTCCACTTTGCATTCAGATGTTTTCAAGGAGCTCGAGCACCGAAAGAATACGTTGGGCAAAGAAGACATTAACATCCAGTCGAAGCAGAATTTCAAGAACTTTGCGAGCGAACCAGAACGTAAGAAGACAACCCCAACCACAACTCCTTCCACAACAACAACGACGAGCAAAAATGCTGCCAAGAATTCATTACAACTTCCTGATGAGGTCCCCGATGATCTGAGGCAACAATTGCTAAGTTCTGGAATTTTAGACAATGCTGATATAAGTATTCTGGATTACGACAAAGTTGGTGACGTAGCTTTGGAGAACCTCCCAGCTGAACATTTGCAACATTTCTATGGTGCAGGTGGTGGAGCACAGATATCCGAGTCAAATAAGGTTTTGACAGTTGTCAAGCCCAATGGGGATAAAGTTGATTTTTCCCAGAAAAATATCAATCGAGTCAAGGAAACCAGCAGTCTACCCCACAAAAAACAAAATGTCGACCTAAAAGTCGTCCATTTCAGTGCTAATAATGAGAAAAACGTGACTAATAAGCACATAAAGACTGATTCAACAATTGTTCCCCCAATTGATTTGGGTGATAAGCAGTATAATAGATATTTACCGCTAAAGATCAACGGTGCTCAATTTCCAATTCCCGATGTGGAGGAATTGCAGGGAAAGAAGATTGCAAGTGTTGTGGTGCTAGCGCCAGTTGATAACTTACAGGCTCTTGAGAATGACAGAAGTGATGATGAAAGAATCGAACGAGACACTACGGATTCGAAAGAGGTTAAGTTTCTATCGGGCGATATCATTAAGCAGGTTATTAAGAAACCAACGAAGGAAAATTTCAAGAAATGGCTGGAAAAGGAATCGAGAACAGATGTGGAGAGTCAATCGGTGGTACTATTGGTTGCAAAGTGAGTATTTAGTTTTAGTCAAAATTCATTTAACAGTCTTCCCGACACATGATTAAAATTGTTGCTAAAATAACTATTATAATTGCCATTCTTTTTCTTCGCAGATCTTCAGCTGATGATCAAGAAATCTTTATGTATGATATCGCAACAGGTGCAATAAACAAACTTAATGGAGAACTATCAAGTGCATTTGTAAGTGTTGCTGAAGAAAATGCAAGTGCGGAAAATCTAGATCATGCCTCAACTTTAGATCCAAGTATTCTTGAAAATATGATGGAAAAAATGAAAAAAGTGTGACTGAACTAAGAATTATTAAAAAAAAGACAACATTTCGCCTAAAAAAAACACTGCTCATTTAATCAAAAAAATTCGCCATTTTATGTACCATAAACCTTCAGCTAGCTAAATAAATTTTTTTAGTCTTTTTATTTTTAATTTAAATTTTTGAATAAGAATAATAACAAATAAGAAAAAAGAAGAAGAAACAAACATTTTTAATAATTCAGTGAGAAAATCGAAAAGAAATTGTTATAACTATGAAGGTAATGTGATTTCATTTGAAATACATTTTTTTTAATAATTTGAAGCTAGGTATAAATATTTAAGAAAAAGAAAATTGAGTAAAATTTACTTAAGAAAATGCTTTTGTACATAATTAAAAATTTAGCTTAATATATTATATAATTATAATATTCTTGTATATTAATTAAAATAACTGAAAACAAAAATGCAAACAGAATTTTTTAAATTTTACCTGTTATCGAATGTTTTTTTAAATCGATTTATTAAGACCGTATTCAAAAACGTTATCTGTTTCAAAAATGCATTTGCAGAATGTTCTTTAACGCAAACTGCTAAAGTCAGATGTTCGAAAACATCATCTGCAGTGCAGCTGTGCAGAGACAAAAATCGAGTTGAAATATAAAAAAATTGAGAAACCAGAGAGCGTGTTCGTAATTATAAAATGCGTTTGCGTGTAACTTGAATGATGTTGCGAGTAATAAATTCAACAATCGAAAGCATTTCTTTTCGTACTTAGTCATTCCAAAGGAAAACGGCTATTAAAGTATAATGGGATTAAAAAATGTTCTTTTATCAACTTTCAGCGTTGACTGGAAATAGTCCGTTGGTATCTATTTAATGAAAAATAGGTGCGTAAGGCTCGTTGTTAAATCTTGTCCTCCATATCCCATCGATACAGACTGGACCGAAGATCACGCGAAGAATTTTCCTTTCAAATCACCCGAGCAATTTACTAATGGATCCAAGGTAGACAAAGTTCTTCACAACTTTGCAGTTGTACCTATCCATTGTGACGTTTTGCCCGATTCGACGATGTTAACACTTCTTTCTCGATGATAGCATATAGTTTGTCTTGTCCTCAGACTTGTCCACAGTCAAACCCATTTTCGCCACGTCCGATACAATACTTGCAAGTGCGCCGGTATCAGCTCATTTCATTTTCCCAATCAAGTCAATATCATCTGCATAAGCAAGTAGTTGAACGGACTTTTGAAAAATTGTTTCTCTGTTGCGTCCAATTGCTTCAAGAACGATGTTAAACAGGTTGAATGATAATGCGTCGCCTTGCCTCAAACCTTTCTCAAGATTAAATGGTTTGGTGGTTAGGTTAGGTCAGGTTGAAGTGGCTGCCAGTCGTGAAGACTGACACACTTAGACCAAGAGTTGGTCCATTGTGATATCATGAATCTAGGAAATCCTTTTTCTCACTCGGTGAACCATTTGGAGCTTCTTATTAAGCGTAATAGACTGCCTATGTCTAAGTTTATTAGATCATTAGGATCATTGAAGTAAATATAACCAAGGTGAAGTTTTCGTCTATGAGATAGAGCAGGGCACGTGCATATAAGGTGAGGAATTGATTATATCTCTTCCTCATCCATACAACTTCTGTAAAAATCGTTAGAGAATACGCCAAGATGCGTTGCGTGCTTGCCTATAAGACAGTGTCCGGTTATAACACCAATCATGGAGTTAATGTGCGATCTACTTAGATATATCGAACACTTAGATCACTTTAAGTCCACTAAAGGCCAGATTTGTTTTGTTGCTAAACAAGTGGTGATATTGTTCCACCTAGGGTTTGTTCTCTCTAGTGCATCTTGCTTTAGCATAAATTTACATGTAGCGATGGGACTACCTATATCTGCCTTACTAAGTAGAAGAGGTAGAGTTATTCCACTTTTAGCGAGTTCTTCGGCTTGCAAGATAAGGCTTCTTTAATCGCCATAAGTTCTGCCTGGAACACGCTACAATGATTAGGAAGACGGAATGAGAGAATTAATTCTTGTCTTTCTAAGTATGTAGGTACACACCGCCACCCGCCCCTTCATCAGTTTTCGATCTGTCTGCGTAGATAAGGACCGATTCATCATCCAAAAAAGCCATATTCTTCCATAGGGTTCTAGAAGGAATGGTGACTTGAAAGTTTGAACCGAATTGTGGTTCTGGGATGGTGTAGTCAATGTGACTCGGCAAAGATCCGGATGAATTCAGAATGTTGGAATGGCCAGTATTATTGTTGGTCCACTGTGAGGAAGCTTGTAGGCGTATGGCTGCACTTGCAGCCACCTGTTTGCTATAAATATCGAGGGGCGTCAGATATAGCAGAACGTCTAGACTAGCAGAGGGTGTCGTACGAAGCGCACCATTTATACATACTCAAGCTGAGCAATGTATTTTGTTAAGTTTGTCGCAGTTTACCGCTTTATTTAGAGCAGTCCACCATACTGCAACACCATAAGTGAGAATCGGTCTAATCACCTAAGTATATAGCCAATGAGTAATGCGAGGTTGAAGGCCCCATTTATTCCCAACGGCTTTTTTGCATGAGAAGAGTGCCACTGTGGCCTTTTTAACTCTTTCTTGTATATTAGGTTTCCAACTTAGTTTTTTATATAAAATAAGACTCAAATATTTTGCTTGATCAGTATAAGTTAATGGAATACCTTTTATAGAAAGAGGATTTACATGAGGGATTTTATATTACCTTGAGAATAAAACAAGTTCTATTTTATGAGGCTTAACATCCAGACCACACCGGTCTGCCCAATTGGTCAGCTTGTTTATAGCGTATTGTAAAAATTCTTTGAAGGTAGTAGGATACTTTCCTGATACGGTAATTGCAACAACATCGTCGGCATAGGCAATCACTCTGTAAGCCTCCACTTTCTGGCATGTGAGCAGCTAATTTACCACCAAATTCTAGAGAAGGGGAGATAGAACACCACCTAGCGGCGTATTTCTACTAACAGACCTTCTAGCAGAAAAGCCACCTAGTTTCGAGTTGATAACCCTGCTAATCAGCATTTGGTTAATCAATTTACCAAGCCAACCATCTACCTTTAGGGATGTCAGTGCAGATGTGTCGACATTAAGAAAAGCGCCTTTTATATCTAAGAAAGCTACCATGGTGTACTTTTTATGATGGGGGAATATTCAATGGTTCTTACAGGATTGTGTAAGGCAGTTTCCGGTGACGTGAAATAACACCAAACGAAATATTGCCAAATTTTGAATTTGGCCTTATTTCCATCTCGAAAACGAAATAACGCCAAATTGGTGTTATTTCTTATGCCCGATGGAAATAACACCAAAAAAATAATCGAAATAAAACCAAATCTGTCGCAAGCAGTTTTTTGGCTTTATTGCAATGCGAAAACAGAATTAAGGCCAAATATTTCTTGAGAATCGTTATTTCGGCTATATTATTCAAAGTTTCATAAAATACAGATTCTTTAAATGCAAAAGAAATTTTGCATTCACCCAACCTCGCACCCACTCCAAATCCTATATCGAGCCCAAGCAGGGGGGTTGCAGTTACATACCTCACTGTTTATTCGTGAATTTTAAAATTTCACAAACCAAATAAAGGAGAGGATTAATTAGGTTTGTGAAACTTAAAAATACGCGAATAAACAGTGAGGTATGTATGGGGGGGCATGCTGCCCCCCTGCAACCCCCCTGCTTGGGCTCGCTATAGGATTTGGGGTGGGTGTGAGGTGAGTGTATGCAAAGTTTCTTTTGCATTGAAATAATCTGGAAACTTCGAATTTATTCTACCAATACACTTCTTTTCAATATGTCAGGAAACAAAATTTTAGTTTCGGCAGAATTGTTTGAAAATATGAAATAAGTTGAAAACGAAATAAAGCCATATTGGTCTTATTTCGGTTTCATTAATGAAATAAAACCAAATTTAAAATTTGGTCTTATTTCGTTTTTGAAAACGTAATAAGACCAAATTTTTTAATTTCGGCTTTATTTCGTTTGGCGTTATTTCACGTCACAGCAGTTTCCACTGAATTCCCTTTGCAGAAAGCACGTTGATCCGTAGACAAAAGTCGCATGTCAATGCATGTTCGTAAGTAGATATCAATAAATCGTTCAAAGGTTTAGACTGATTGGTCGGAGATCTTTCGGGTTTACTTGGGAGCACTTGCCAGTTTTGTGTATAAACACAACCTTGACTTCTCTCCAAGACAGGAAAATGTGGACCAGTGCCAAGCAACTAGTAAAGATAGACTCCAGAATTTGGCATAATTAAATCTTTATTCATTTGGAGTTCGGCTGGTATTATGCCATCTTGTCCCGCAGACTTGTAAGCTTGTCTCTGCTAATCAGACCTTCTGGATAGCTTGACTTCATATCAGACCTCAAATGGTTGAATCTATTAATATTTTGGGAGCTACAATTGAAATGAGTATCTAATAGCAGGTTAAGTGATTCTTGGCAGGAATTGGTCCATGAGTCATCAGTATTTTTTAAGCAGCTTGGCATTACTGGATTTGTAGATAGAATTTTCCTTAGCCTAGATGGCTTTGAAGTTTCCTCTATGTTTCTACAGAAAATTCTCCAGGAGGATCTCTTTGACTTCCTCAACGCTTTCTTATATAATTTGAGGGTACCTTATAGGATTCCCAATCTGACACTTCACGAGTGATTTTAGCTCGATTGAAACACTTTCGACAATTTTTCCTGAGCGGTTCAAGCCAAGGTGGTCATGGCCCGGATATACCAACACTAGCGAGTACGTCCCACTGGCCGTTTCGAGCCTAGCGGCGGTAATATCTCGATCACTGAAATCAGGGTCACCTATGTCCAACGAATAAAGTACGTAGGTAGTATCCAGGAGTCCTGAGTCCCTTAGCTATGGATTTAACAATACACGGTTCCTGGATCAGTACAATATCTTCACCATTCCTGGATAAACTGAGAAGAAGGGAGGCCGAAACCTTAATGGAGTGTTGGAGGTTAATCTGGATTAGCTGCAGCATTTTGGCTACAATCAGGCTGACCAGCCTCCACCACGGTGTCGTTGAGTTCCTCCTTGTCCGAAAATGAACCCAAAAGGTCATCCTCACACAAAGGAACAAGGTTGAGGAAGTCTTCACTCTCTATTTCGGTCAGACTGTCGACGAGTGTAGAGGACTAAACCATCATCGAGGATGACCTAGATTCCTCATCAGTCATCACCCATAGATGGATAGGTGATGGATGCATCAGAATCCTCTCCCACAGACCCAGCTTCAATATTTTTTAGAGGAACGCGATACGCGTCAACATCATCTTTTTTATAAACTTTTAGGGAGATCGTATAAAAACCATATATTAACGTATGCTTTATGGTGTCTTTACAGCGTTTTTGAATTGCCTCTGGGAAAATCAGCACCGTGAAGTTCGGAAAGCATAATTTCAAATTATAATGTTCCTATTCCCATGCATGACGTTCGAGTTCCAGTGGAAGTTTAAGCCTCTTCTTTAGCTGGGACAATATATATAATTTGTTTAAGCCTCTTCTTTAGCTAGGACAAGATATGTAATTTGGAAAATGGCCTTGCTAATTAAAGACCGTTTTCGAAAACTTCATCTGCGTCTAAAATGCATTTGCAGAATGTCAGCAAACGCAAACTACAAAAGTCTTCTGTTCGAAAAGACGAATACAAGTTTTACTGTATAAGCATTGTGTTCGATTTTGCAATTTGCTAAGGTCACATGTTTGTAAACATCATCTGCGGTGCAATTTGCAGTAAAAAAAAAATGAGTAGACGACAAAAATTTCAGAAGCCAGAGAACGTGTTCGTAAACGTCTGCGTTTGCAAGGAAATTGAATGACTTTGACAAAAATTATTTGGCGCATACAAAACCATTGCATACATATATTTGACAATAGCAATATTCGCGTTTATATATGAGGATTATTTGACAATGTAAATGACGTTCACTTGACGTTTTCAAAAAGGGCCAAAAACAACTATCCTTAGGTGTGGAAGTTCCAAGTCGTTTCTAGGATTCTTTCCAATTTTCTTCATCAGATTCGTGCTCTTCGTCAGCTTAGTAAATCGGAACACGGAGATTTCCAAAACGCTATCACGAAAGTGACAACATCTCCACGAATACTACTATCAGAAACGTATCTTATGGCTTAAAATGTGCAGCACGTTTCCACGCATTGCTTGCTGTACCCGAAGCACATGTGTATACTTTAAAGGTGCGTATCCGTTTTTGAGAATAAAAAGAAAACGAGCAGCTCTGAAGAAGCTCTCGAGAGTTAAGCTCGTGAGTGGACACAGTTAAGAAATTAGTTCACCAAAGGGGAAGACAGATAGGTATCCAAGTTACTCTCGAGAGTTTTCAAGTGAAAGTAGGGGTGCGATTCAATAACACCCGCGGTAATAAAGCCCGTGGACCTTATTTCCCAAAATAAAAGGAAAAAAACTGCCACGGGTTTATTTTTCATTTTGAAATGGCAATAAAACCCACGAAAAAAAAAATGTGTGAGTACCGGGACTCGCGTGGAAGTTGTGTAAACATTTGTTTTCACCTGAAGGTAAGGGATCGGGTCATTACCACGTATGACAAAAATTAGGAATCTGTTATACGAGCGCTAAAACAAAATGGTTGCACGACAAAAATTATAATGAATTTACCCATTAAAAAACACCTTCCGAGGAAACTTTATGACGTCTCAAAGTTGTTCCTGGATTCAAAGTTAAAGTGTCAAAAAGTAACTTTGAGTACATTTTTCCAACTCATCTCTTTGATACTGAGTTGAAATGGTTAATCCGTCAAAAGCAGCTGAAATCACGATGTTTTCATTTTGAGTTATCTTTTGTTTGCTTCTCGATCGTTCGGTTTGGAATTGATCTCATTTTTTTAATATGTAATAGCATTGTATATTAATTCTATAGTATTCTCATAAAGAAAAAAAGCTCGTGGCCATCTAGTGTCCAAATATAATCCTAATTTTGGTTGAGGGATCTCGGTAAGGCGATCACAGCGAACCTATCGACCAAATGTCAACCTACAAAATCGTGTTTCATGAGAAAACTATAGAGTGGATATACAATGGTAATAGTTTAATTTTATTATCCCCCAGATGTGATCCAGATTAAATTATCATAATAAAACAAACAGGATCCCAGTGCGACAAGAGTGTTATATACCTATCCGATCCCCGTTTACCCTTTTGTTTCTGTATTTTCTCACTACTCTATCCTCTATTTTCTCCCTATCTTCAACACAAAAACCATCTACCTTTGAGATAAAAACTCATTTTTGCAAGAAAGTACAAAGGGTGTATGGTCGGAATTAATTTGCAAATCGAAATCCAAAAGCAAGGTCGGATTTTGTGTTGTTTTTGTAATACATGTATGCATATACAATCCAGATCAGATCTGGGGTAAAATATAAAGCTAATATATTTATATTTTTATTGATTTTTCCGCCGATAGTGAGTTTGGAAATTTTTTTTCAGGTTTTGCGACATTTTTTTATCTGATTTGATCGATTTGTAGTAAAGAAATTTGTGCAAGTAATGAATGATAAAAAAAATGGAAATATTTTTGCTTAAATATTCAATTTTGTGCTAGAATGAAGTTAAATGAAATTTAATTTGAAAAATTTATGCATTTTCGAAGTTCTGATAAAAGTTCTTTTCAATAATGAAATCACAATTTCTTCTTGATTTTTAATTCCAAATTTATTTCGACTTTTTTTTACCCAATTTGTTTGACAGATCAGCCATATTTTTAGCTTTTGTCGTTCCTAAATGAAAAGTAACTCAAAGTAACTTTTTAAATATAACATAACAACACTTCTTTTTGACACATTAACCACAGCCAACTAGAGAAACAGAAAATAATGCGCCACTCTTGGCAAATCATGTTATGACATTTCAAATCAAGAAATTGTAAAGAACACTTAGGGCCAGTTTATCAGTTCAGGCTTTACTCTGAGCTAAATCAGAGTTAGCTAATCCTGAAAATAAATTAACCCTGAGTTAACTCAGGAACAGTTTTTCAGTTGAGGATTAACTTTATCTTTCAGCTGTCAAAATTCTGAGGCCAACGATGTGCGACACTATGGATATTACCTTTCTACGCCTTTTACGCATGGGAATAGAGATGGCGCCACAACGAATTGCACTGGCAATAACTTTCAATATCGAAATCGAGATGGTGCCACAACTAAAAAGACCCTCAATTTGGTGCCTGAGTTAACTCACCAAATTAGACGAGTTAACTCGGAGTTGAATTTCGATTTCAATTGACTGAAAAAGACGTTTTTGGAGTTAACTGCGGTTCAACCCCGAGACTAGGATGATCTCGCACTGAAAAACTGGCCCTTAGTAACACAAACCAAAATTGCCACCCGCGATTGCAGAGATTAACATCCAAAGCAATATGGATACAAAATAATGAAATAAAAATTAAATTTCTAGACAAAAAAAGCAACAAAATCTTCACCTGGCAAAATGTATGTCAAATATCTCTGTCAAGATATGATTGCATCTTGACATCCAATCAAGATATGAAACGGAGTGACTCCACTAGATATTTAATGTCAAGACCAACATTCTGAGAGAAATTATCTACTGTGGAGTCGGGGTGTAAGGAATTCACTCAACTTAGCAAATACCACAACCATTAGGTATAAAATGAAAACTACCTTACCTATTCGAGTTTATAGAGTTCTACTTACCTACAACAAACAAAATGGTTCCAAACGGAACCGTGAGCCCATATCCGTTACAGCCGATTTTCAATTTTACCCATACCGAGCGCTAAGATGTTTACACATCAAAAATCGCGGGTTTTATTGCCTTTTGGATTTGGCATTTAAGCCCACAATTAAAGGATGAACCATACTCTGCTTTTAAATGCTCAAGCTCTTCTATTTTAAGATCTCAAAATGGTACAGTTACAATCGTTGTTGGATATAAAAGATAAATTCAAAGTGTCTTGAATTTTTAAATTTTTTTATAAAAAAATTATGAAAAAAAATGTATTTTAACTTTATTTTAATACCGTCAATCCGGGTGACTTGGGCCATTTTTCATATTAAAATGTGAATAACTTTTGCAATAATTTTTTTTTTTAAATGAAGATTTCTACATTTTTACCTACTTCACTCACTCTATAGGTATGATAAATCTTGAACAATACTACGGAGTAGTTTTTTATGTAGATGCTAAAATATGGGTGGCCAAAGTCACCCTGCCATTGAGGGTGACTTTGGCCGGGCGGACGTTTTATACATTTTCATATAAACTAAAAGCAGCAAGTCAATCTTACCCAACCCAAATGAAAGAAGAGATTTTTTTTATATACTAGGTATTATTTTTTAATGGCTACCACTGATTTGTTTGTTTTTAATATTTTTTTTTTTAAATACTTATAAATATTAATTTAAATTTTCATATCCTTGGAAAGATATTGGAAAAAGCAGTCTCTCGGCGATCTACTGTTGGAACAGGGAAGTTTTTTCACCAGATCACTCTTGTTCACCAGTGCAACGTCTTTTTTTATGAAGCTGTATCCAGCACCTCTTTGGCCACCCGGCCCAAGTCACCCGAAATGCCGGCCCAAGTCACCCCACCATTTGGCATTTTTTATAAAAAAATAAAAATTAATTGTTTATTTAATAGTTACAGATGTAGAATTAAGAGAATTAGATTTGCAAAACAATACATATATCGGAGTTAAAGTCATTTTGCAATCGTATTTCTGCAACATATTAAAACTATCCAACATTTTCAGGTGATTTTTTTTTTTACATTTTTAAGGAAAAATAAATTTTAGTATATCTGATTTTCTAATTTTAAGTTACTAAAGCTAGTATGATCATATTTTAATTCATTAAATTTTAAAAATTTACAAAGAAGTCGGAAAAAAATTAAAAAATTCCTTCATATTTAAACAATTTTTTCAAAAAGTATCCATTCAAAAGCCCAAGTCACCCAACCAGGCCCAAGTCACCCGGGTTGACGGTATCTTTATTCTGTAGATCTGAGCATTTAATGCATTGGAAGTTATTGCAATTAGTCCGATTTGTCGAATTACAAATTTTGACATATCTTCACGTTTTGAGCTCCCTAGAATTGGAATCCATCATAATTAGAGAGATGTCTGTGTATGTACGTACGTTCGCATGTTCGTACGCTAGTTCGTTCATACGTCCGTACGTTCGTATGTTCCTTCCCTGTTTTTTGTTCACCAATTTCAAGAACGTATAAAGATATCGACTTCGGAATCCGAATGAATCTAATTTTATAGATAATAGTTTCATTACGTGCAGCAAGGACTTTCAAAATAAAATTCACGACTGGATCGCATACGTACTTGCTCTTATGTTCAAGTTGCGTGGAAAATATTCAAGTAATTATAGAAAAAGCATAAAAAGCATTTAAATCGTTCTTTTTATTGTATAATTAGCCTGATAAATAGCTTAGAGCTCAAAAACAAGTATGCCATTTGATTACTTGAAAAAATATGAATATTAGCAAAAAAAATTTAAATCGTTGGAGCCGTTTTTTTAAAAATTATTTTCTTATATAAAATTTTTGTAACATTTTTCAAAAAAATTTTGGTATCCCAATTTTCAGTATATATTAATATACATTTAAAGCTAAAATTTAAAAATAATTCATGAAATATTGAATTTTAAAACAAAAATTTTAAGAAAACGGCTCGAACGATTTAAAATTTTTTTGTGCATGTTTTCATATTTTTGTCTAGTAATCAAACGGCATACGTTTTTTGAGCTCTAAGTTATTTATCAGGCTCATTATACAATTAAAAGAACGATTTAAATGCTTTTTATACTTTTTCTATAATTACTTGAATATTTTTAAAGTTCCACGCAACATGAACTTAAGAGCAAGTACGTATGCGCTCCAGTCGTGCATTTTATTTGTGCACGAATCCAAAACTTGCCCTATAGTAGGTACCTATATCGAAAGTAAAAATTGATTAAGATTTTCCAATCAGGAGGCGTGGCATCCACCCATTTCTTCAGAATTGACATTTTTTCTATGGAACACTTTCGGTTGTCGCACAATTATTAAACTTTGTAGGCGGAATGGCTTGATTTTCACCTGGAAAAATAAAAGCTTTGCAAAAAGGAGTGAAATTACATCAAAAACATAAATGTGCGTAAAAAGTCAGCCAAAAAAAGTAACGTGATCTTAAATATATGCCAAGTTTTAAGTTCATGAAGTTTAATATCAAATATCTTGAGGAATGTAATATCGAAAAAAAAACTCCAAATTGTAACAGAATATTGGTATTTAATGATTACTGATTAAAATTTGGTGGATTTACTTGGCAAATTTTTCTTCAATGACATCATATATAATCACAAATTTAAAATATATGAAAACTTGAACAGTGAACCCACCAAATTTTAATCAGTAATCATTTAATACCAATGTTCTGTCAAAATTTGGAGTTGTTTCGATATTACTCTACTTAAAATATTAGTTTTGTCAATTTGTGGTACAGGCCCCTGGTTTTTAATATTTTACTAAAATATTATGCATATTAATACTAAAGATAAAAACAGTACTACATACACCACATGATATTTTTTTTCTGAAACAAAAATTGTTTAAATTTTTCAAAAACTATTTTTTAAAATAACTTGATTTGAAAATGTACCTAACTTAAATAATTTACTTTTGGCTTTTTGACAATTATTAAATAATATTTATTTTAATAATATTTAATTGTCTCTCCCACCAAGAGGATTGTGTGAATTCAATCCTTCATTGCAAAAACTAGAAGCTCTTAGCTCAAAAATACAATCTTTTATATTCGGATATATTCAATAGGCATATTTTTAGAGCTACATGCAAGGGCGGATCCAGGGGGGGAAGGGGAACTGGTACATACTTAAAGCAAATCAAATTCTGGCTGGAAGATGTAGAGGATGATTTGCAAGGCGCTGAAGCATATAAAGAAGACCTTTCTTGTTTGTTAGCTTTAAAAGGAGAGCTAAAATTTGGCAACAGATGAGAGAAAATATCCCAGTATTTCCAGCAGATGCCTGCAAAAGAGCAATGGTGCTGCCAAATATTAGAACTCTTTGTCAATTGCTGTGCACGTTTCCGGTGACTACTAGCACTGCTGAGCGATCTTTCTCCCACCTTACGTCGATTAAAATCATTTCTTCGCAACAGGATGACAGAAGAGCGTTTGAATGGATTGGCTTTAATGCTTGCAGCACAGTTTGCTGTTAATTCGACGCTGCCAGAGAGTGCCATGACTCCTCCTGTACGAATCTTTTTTCGCACTCGTGCAGTGGCAAGAGTTCAAGCTCTCTTATCGAAAATGCATGCATTTGGTATCGATGAATCTCTCCTTCGTTGGATTGGAAATTACCTTACGGACCGTTCAATACAAGTTGTATCGGATGGTCACAAGTCTGATATTCATAAAATAAATGTTGGTGTACCCAAGGGCTCCGTTTTGTCTCCGACTCTCTTTCTTATTTTTATAAATGATCTTTTGTCTGAAACTTCCAATCCATTAAATTGTTTTGCAGACGACAGTGCCCTCAAGTTTTTATATTCGTTTCAAGATTCACTTCCTTGTTCTTCGGATGTGGAACTTGAACGGCAGCGTATGATAAGCTCATTAAATTCTGATCTTGACAGCATTGTCCAATGGGGAACAAAAAGCCGTGTAGGATTTAATGCTACGAAAACTCAATGCTGTCTTCTGTCGTTAAAGTGAAACCCACCCCCTATGCGACTATCCATGAGTGGCACTTGCATCGAGGAAACCGAACAGACCACCTTCTGTGGAATGATCTCATTTTCGACGTCGCCAGAAATGCTGCGAAATGTTTAGATTTTCTTCGAAGATGCCAGAATTTCTCCCCTTCTGATCTGGCTGTAATCTATAAGGCCTTCATTCGTTCAAAGCTTGAGTACACATTTAAGTCTCTTTTATAGAGTTCAAAATAGAGCTTTAAAATTGATATTTGATAGAGCTATAACAGAAACATTTGCATCTCCCGAACACCGTCGCAATGTTTCGTGCCTTTTGTTATTTTATCGATATTTTTACAAAAAATGTTCTAGTGAAAAATAGCCAGTTCCATTCCTTTCCTTAAACAATTCCGCTGTAATACTCGTAGTTCTAGGAATGCACATCGGTTTAACCTTGAGCCCAATTTCGGACGTACTGTAAAGTAAAGGGTCCGCCAAATAAAAAATGAAAATGCTATAAAAAAACTACTGAATATTTTCTCAAATTTCTTTTTTTATTTGAAAGTACAATCTTTCCGGTTAATAATGAAAATTAATTTCATTCAAATAGCTGCTTCGCTTAGTGGGCCTGCGATCGACTTAGAGAAGATGCCGATTTTGCCAAAAAAATCATCTTTTCAGAGGAAGCTCATTTTGATCTTGGCGGGTATGTAAACAAGCAAAACTGTCGCATTTGGGGCACAGAAAACCCGCACGCCATTGAAAAGCCGATACACCCAAAACGAGTCACTGTTTGGTGCGGATTTTGGTCCAGAGGCATAATTGGGCCATTTTTCTTCGAGAGGCCGTTACAGTCAATGGCGATCGTTATCGGGCCATGTTGAACGAATTTTTGTTCACAAAAATTGAAGAGAAGGATACTGGCAACATTTGGTTTCAACAGGACGGCGCTACGTGCCACACAGCCGAAGCTACACTCCATGTAGTAGTAGCATTTTCAAAAAAAAAAAAAAAGTAATTTGTATAGATTATTTTCATAGTCGCACTACCCGAATGTGGAATGCTTTATCTGACTCTGTATTTCCCTCCCATTTTGATATTCAGAACTACAATACCAATGTGCATCGGCATCTCCTCTTGAATCCTTCCCTTTTTTCCTAACGCTTGCACTGTGTTTAATCATTTGAAGGGTAGTCACAACCCCTTAAAGCGCGCTTATTATAAAAAAAAATATCCATCAAGACCTTGCGACCGAAATGGACGATAGTGAAGTGCTGGACATCTTTGGCAGGAAATATAAAAGAAAACTGTCTTTGATAAACATTTAATTTTTCTATTGTTTTGACCCTCCTATAAATACTTAAATAAACTTGACTTGAAGTATAATACTTCATTTTATTTCTAACTGTTATTGCTGATTTTTTTTGCCAATCCGCTCCTTGTGCCCCCCCCCCCCCCCCCCCTAGAAAAAAATCCTGGATCCGCCCTTGGCTACATGCATGAATATTTCAACATAAGGAGGAACTGAGACGATCACATATGTAAATTAAGTTATACAGTTAATAATTTTCCTCTTTGGAACCCTTAAAAGGGTTCCCACAAACTTTGAGCAGAATCTTAAATGAGTCGTCTTCGAATCTCATATGGAATGACTTTTTATTAAAAAAATTGCGGAAAGATTTTGCTTTTAAATTGTATACTTATCGCTTATGTTTGTATGTATGTACCAAATCTAAAATTTAATACTTTGGTATGCTTTAACGTACATATATGGATTCGTAATATTCTAAACAATTGTCAATATAATATTCATAAAAAAAAAATAAAACAATGATCGTTCAAAATAAGTAAACTTTTTTGCCAATAATGATGAATTTATCAATTAGATTTAATTGCAAACTTGTGTTTATGTTTGGGTAGGAAAAGGAGAATAATACAAGTTCGTTTAGGTTGATAAGTTATAAGCCTGTAAACTTCTATAAGAAAAAAATTAAATGAGAAATATTTTTGTTCCTAAATTAAATGTACAAATGACGGGAAGTATAAACTTATATCACACAAAATTGCTTGACTCTCAATTTTTAATCTTATTGTTCCTTAACGTCAGTCCTTCTCCAACAATTTTCTCCAGAAAAAAAATCACTTCAATTTGATTTGGAAAGGAAAGGTCTGTCAGAAAAAAAACATTCATACTGATATTTTGAACTCAAACTTTCTGTAGTTATAGAAAAAGATATATTAGTAATAAGTTTGTTTGATGAGACCAGAAGAACTCTTGAAGTCATCCTGGAATCGCCCAAAGGCTTTATATCGAAAAAAAACTTTTTTTTTTTTTTTTTACTTGAACTCAAAATGACAAAAATATTCCAGTTTTCCAGTTTCATCGAGCTCTGGAGTCACCCGAAACTAGTTTTAAAGTAGATCAAGGTTTTTGCTGAGGTGAGTTGATATAAGAAAAGATACTTTCAAAGTGAGACCTTTTTTCTTTTCGTTGTCAATTATTTTTTTTTTAGTTTTGTGTGCCTTAGGTAACTTTTTATTTCATTTTTGAAAAAACGAACTGTAAGATAATATATTTTCCTGAAGAAATATTTATTCAAACAAAATGGAAACTTTTAATGCTGTGAATTTTTCACCAGATTGCCAATAATTGTTATTAACCTTTGCATAATTTTTGAGAATCAAAAATCCTTATCAGTGCCATTTATAACAAATATATTAAATTAGTTTCAGGATTAGCTCAATGGGACTGCTGTTGCTAAGATTTTATCACATTTAAAACACTTATTTTTAGATTTTCAAAATTGCAAACAAACTTCCTGGTGAAATTCTGAATATTTCTCCCACCTGTTATTCGATATAGCCACTATATTGCGTTGGATTAGAAGTAGATTGATTATGTCCCAGAACGCATGTGTCACAATTTACAAATATTGCCAGAGAGTATACAACACCGGACTATACAGTTTTCATACAGTGCAACAATGTCCTTTGAATTGTTCACACAGTTTAAACTTCCACTGGAGCCTTTCCTTGGTCGGTTTGCGGATAACAACATTTGGTTTGTTGTTTATCCGTTTTTCAAAATATTCAAATACACAGGCTTTTGTCCGGTTGGAGCTTCGACAGACAGCTATCCAGACGTGAGTTTCAAACGAGATAGGCCATTCGTGCTTCTTACAGGTGTCTGTTTTATTGGATTTACTGGTGGGTTAATAAATTGTTACAACCGCAATATAATGTACTTAACTAATTTGAATTTCAGCTGGCTTCTGCCGCGGAGTTCATGTCCTAAGTCATCTTGAAAGCTTGGGATTGCATGATGCTAATACAATTATATCGTACATCACTAATTGGGCACAAGTGTTTTCACTCTTTCTGCTGGCGTGTGTATCACTGGTCACATCGTGGACAAATTTGGACAAATTAAAAAACTTCTTTGTGAAAATTCGACAAATTGACTTCGCTCTGGAAATGACTGGTGTGGAAATATCCTACGGTGCCATGCGACGAAGACTTTTCATACAAACAGCAGTGTCCTTTTTAATACCAACTTGTCTCTCGATGGTCAATTGTATAATGATTAACACTACGTTTCGAATATCTTCTCCTTGCTACTGGTTCATCTGTTTCACACCCATGCTCCTGCTGACTTTAAAGGAGCTCCAATTTTATAATATTATGTTCCTGCTAAAGGGAAAGTTCGGAAAGATTAATAAGCAAATTGAGAAGCTTTGCCAGAGGAAAATTTTGCAAAATGAGTCGATAAATGTAAATATGTCAAAGTGCTTGGATGAGAAAGAGCTCTTGACACAAACTGACGCTCAATTAGTAGAACAAATGCGCGTTCTGGCGGAAATTTATGCTGATGTCGCTGATTGTGTTGATGAGGTGCTGGACATATTTGCTTACCACCTCCTGATGACAACATGTACATCCTTTGCAGTCATTACTATTCAGAGTTATAACCTCTTCGCCTTGATCATGCATTCGCTGGCTATGCAGTTGCATGAGATTTTGTTTACCATGGGATGGATTGTTGTTCAGATAATGGTGATTGGAGTGAATGTAATCGCTTGTAGCCAGACATCGACTGCGGTGAGTCTTGATTATAATCAGTGTTAGATATATATTTATATATTTTTTTATGAATTGACTGTGCTCTGTCATTAAGTAGGTATATCACTCAAGTTCTAGGCCTTTATTTAATGGTTTAATGATTTATAATTTTACTGTAGAAAACCGATTTAAGCAAAATCCTCTGGATTTATAAAATGAGTTTATTTTTGTGTGCGTATAGATAAATCTCTAATTTTAAGGTATTCTCAAATATGTAATCCTTCAAATCCAAAACAGTGTGTTTAGCCTTTAACATACCGTTTGTCAGTGCATAATATTGAGCCCGTATTGTGCATCGACCTTCACTATTAGCCCCATTGATCGAATAACATTAATTATTGTATACGAGAAGACCTTTGCTTAAGTTAGATTTGACTTGATTACACTTTTTCGTTGACTTAATTCAATGTCATCTATAGTTACAATACTTGTAATGAGATAGCATTATACTCTACTTATACAGGGTGATTTGCATACCTACTGATTTACAGCAAAGCGATAGAGCCTGCAAGTTGGGTCAAAACAAGGAAAAATCGTGTTTCAGACTTTTTGTTTTATGATATATACATATATGGGTGATTATACAAATGACGAAATTTTCGGTGGCTCCGCTGATATTTTAAGAACCATTCAAGTATTTAACTTGATTTTTTTTTATAATACTGTAAATCTGATTGATATCTACATGATCAGATAAAATTATTCAGATCTGATACATTTTCATTACTCAAAAAATTCTTCAAAGTGTCTAATTCTCGTCCCCTGCCCGTTTTCGAAGAGCAAAATTCTTAGATTTCTCTTATTTTAGTTCCAAAACCAAAATAAACCCTCAATTATTGACGCTAGATAATATAACTTTCTATGATATAAATATATTTTAAGTAATATTATGTTTTCTTAAAAAAATGTCATTGAACTTTGTCCCACGGATTCCTTATCAGTCCCCTGACAGATTGAAACAGGCAAAAATATCGTTACCTTTGAAAACTATCGAAGTTTCAGATCTAGCAGCGTGGAGTATTAAGTCTTTGTTATTTCATTTGTGAAGAAGGCATTTGTGCGTAAGATCATGCAATGTCCGTTCAGTTTCTCAGTACCTTGATGAGTATTTACAGGAAAAATTTCTATGTAAGTAGGCATATTTGCTTACATTATATAATAGGCTAAGTAAAACCCTAACGGTGTATTTTTTTTATTTTTTCGTACAATGCGTTACTATGTTTTTGGCACAAGAACTATGAAAACACTCAGTCCCCTTGCACTTTAATGACTGATTTTCTATCTGGAAGCCTCAGAAATGTTCAGTAAATGCTGCTTTTCTTTAAAAATAATTGTAAATTTGTCGCACGAACTTGCTTTAATTTTCAAGTTGCTTGGAAATTTAATGATAAGCTATACAGAGTGTTTTGCATGAAATGCATAAAATCGCTACAGGGCACAGGTTGGATCGAAACAAAAAAAAATGTGTGGGAGAAGGGGTGTAGTCTCTCCGCTTAGACGAGGGGTACGATTTTCTAAAAAAATTACCTAAAATAGGAAAATATTTATAAACATTATCAGTTCCCAGGAACACCTGTTTTCAAAAAATTGCCATAAAATCGTTATTTTTTTTATTTTTTTGACTAGCCGCTTTCAACTATGTGAAATAACGTTCCAAAGTTCAACTGTAGTTAGTTTTTACGATTATTTGCTTCCAAAAATGTTTTTCCGAAATTGTCATAATTTTCTTCCACTTTTTGTAGAGTCACCCATATCTACTTATGCATAAATTAATGGCAAGTAATGCATTAGTAAAAAAAGAGGTTGGGTATGACCCATATCTACTTATGCATAAATTTATGGCAAGTACTTACTTAAGGTGGCGCTACAGTCCGGGGTGGACCAGGGCCTCAACCAACAAGCTTCTTCCAGCCGGCTCGGTTTCTAGCTAGCTGTCTCCAGTTTCGCACGCCAAGTTGGTTGAGGTCCTCTTCCACTTGCGTGCGCCACCTTTTACGCTGTCCACCTGTACTGCGTTGTCCCACGGGGTTGGATTCAAAGACTTTCCGGGCCGGAGCATTGGTGTCCATTCGCTCTAGGTGACCCAGCCATCTTAATCGTTGGCTTTTCACTTTTGTGGCTAGGTCGGTGTCGCTGTACAGCCCATACAGTTCGTGGTTGTATCTTCTCCTCCATTCCCCATCTATGCAGACGGGACCAAAAATCACCCGGAGAATTTTCCTCTCGAAACAGCCTAACGCGTTCTCATCCACCGTTAGCAGTGTCCATGCCTCTGCACCATACATCAGGACCGGGATGATAAGCGTCTTATACAGGGACAGTTTAGTTGCTCGAGAGAGGGCTTTGCTTCTCAATTGCCTTCTTAGCCCGAAGAAACAGCGATTGGCAAGAGTATTTCTTCGTTTGATCTCAGCACTGGTATCGTTCGCTGAGTTTATAGCGGATCCTAGATAGACAAAGTCTCTGACCACCTCAAAATTATAGCTGTCTATAGTGACGTTCTGTCCTAGACGTCGGTGTTGGGTGTCCTTTCTTGTTGACAGCTATACTTCGTTTTGCTTTCATTCACCGTTAAACCCATCTTCTTGGCTTCCTTCTCAATGCTCACAAAAGCACCACTGACATCACGCTTTGTTCGTCCTATTATGTCAATGTCATCAGCAGCGTAAGCGAATAATTGGACGGACTTTTGAAAGATTGCGCCTCTAGTGTTGACGTGAGAGTTTTGCACTATTCTTTCAAGAACGATGTTGAAGAAGTCGCATGACAGCGCGTCGCCTTGCCTAAAACCTTTTTTGACATCAAAGGTGTCGATGAGGTCTTTGCCGACCTTGATGGAGCAGCGTGCATTCTCCATCGTCATCCTGCACAAACGGACGAGTTTGGCAGAGCTGCCAAAACTAGACATTGCTCTATATAGCTCGTCTCTATAGATGTTGTCATACGCGGCCTTGAAATCGATAAAAAGGTGGTGGGTATCGATTTGAAACTCCTGGGTTTTCTCCAAGATCTGCCGTTGTGCGAATATTTGGTCGATGATGGACTTCCCTGGCCTAAAGCCACACTGATATGGACCTATCAGGTTGTTGACAAATGGCTTCAGGCGTTCACAAAGTACGGCAGAGAAGATCTTGTAGGCGATATTAAGAAGACTGATGCCTCTGTAGTTGGTGCAGTCCAGAGGATCACCTTTCTTGAGGATCGGGCAAACAATGCTGAGGTTCCATTCATCGGGCATGCTTTCCTCCGACCATATTTTACAGATGAGCTGGTGCATACTCCTAACCAATTCATCGCCAGCCGCTTTGAATAGTTCAGCCGCAAGGCCATCAGCTCCAGCAGCTTTATTGGACTTAAGTTTAGATATGGCTATCCTCACTGCGTCAAGATCGGGTGGACGGAATTGTTGGCCTACGTCATCCAAGTTGAATGGTACAATTTGCATGTTAGCGGAATTCGGTTCGTTATCGCCGTTATACAATTTGCAGAAATGATTTTTCCATATCCTCAGCACCGACTGCGATTCCACCACGATGTTCCCCTGATCGTCTTTGCAGGCTTCGGTTCGGTTCTTTTTACTTTTTGGTAAAACTTCCGAACTTCATTCCTGCAGTGGCATCTCTCTAACTCCTCGATCGCGCGCTTCTCATGCTCTTTCTTCTTCCTTCTAAGAAGCTTGTGTTCCTCTCTCCTCTTCTGCTCGTAGAGCTCGCGAGCAGCTCTGGTCCTTCTATGCAGCACCGCTTTGTATGCCTGTTGTATGGCTGCATGTTCTTGCCAGCATTCTTCGTCGAACCAGGGGTTTAGCTGTGGTGGTCGTGCAAAGCCCAGCACGTCAGAGGCGGGATCTCTGATGGCTTCCTGGCAGTTTTTCCACTGGTTCTCGATGTTTGCAGTTGGTGGCAAAGGACTAGTTAAGAGGGCGCGAGAGACTCGATCGGAAAAGGACCTGGCGATTTCCTGCGACTGTAGCCGTCCGACGTCGTACTTCCTCACAGTATTTCACTGTTTTGGCTTTGGTCTGGATATCCGTAGCATCACCTTTGCTACAATGAGGTAGTGGTCGGAGTCAACGTTGGCTCCTCGGAACGTTCGGACATCCTTGATACTGGAGGAGTGCCTTGCGTCGATCGCAATGTGGTCAATTTAGTTGGCGGTTGATTGACCAGGAATTCGCCATGTCCCCTTATGTATATCGAGATGCGGGAACTGCGTACTAGCTACCACAACGTTTCGCCCAGCAGCAAAGTCGATTAGCCTGAATCCGTTATCGGAGGTGGTATCGTGCAGGCTGTATCTTCCGATTGTGCCACCAAAGACGTCTTCTCTTCCCAGTTTGGGATTAAAATCACCCAAGACAATTTTAATGTCATAGCTAGGGCATTGCTCATATGTCTTGTCCAGGAGCTCGTAGAACTCGTCCTTGGTGTCGTCATCTTTCTCCTCTGTGGGGGCATGCGTGCATATCAGGCTGATGTTGGTGAATTTAGCCTTGATGCGAATTGTCGTGAGGCGCTCGTTCACATAGTTGAAACTCAAGACTTCTTGTCTAAGTCTGCCTCTAACGACGAATCCACATCCAAAGAGACGCTGCCCTTGTGGTCGGTGACAGTCACCGTAGTAGATATCGCAGTCTTTCAGTTTTCTCTTGCCCGGCCCATCCCATCGCACTTCTTGGATGGCGGTGATGTCTGCTTTGTAGCAGTCTAGGGCCTCCGCTAAATGTTCGGCTGCACGTGGTCTATAGAGAGACAGAACATTCCACGTGCAGATACGAAGTTCGTTGTCCTTATTTCGTTTGCTTGGTTCGTCAACAGTAAATCCGTCCGTATCCGAGGCTTGTTGGTGCTTCGCAACTAAGATAGCTTTACGTGGCCGGGAAGTCACCCCGACGGCACGACCCCCAACCTGGAGGACCAGACTCTTACAATATAACTCCAAGGGCGGGGAGCCGGATTAACCGCTCCTTATAGGCCTGAGCTCCGAATATGTCGTAGTAGCCCGTATAAGGTGTTCACTTAGTAGTTCAGCCTAACTGGAACTGTAGACGCCACCGTTGATTCCATCTTGAGAATTCTTCCGCTGCCGCCTGGATGAAGGAGAAGTGCCTTAGTGGGAACACTCCTCCCCCCCTCTCTCGTTTGCTGCCCTCTAAAACCGTCCACAGGGATTGGAACCCCATCTTCAGTTAAAGGTACTAGGCACCCGATGTTCACCACTTGGTGGTGAGAGTAGGAGTTGATAGACAGAGGTTCGCTTTGAAAAAAAGCTTGTGGACGCTTGTGTCCTCTTGAATGCACCGTGTCTACCCTTTGAACATCTTTATGGCGAGTAATGCATTCGTAAAAAAAAGAGGTTGGATATGACCACACTAGTTACTTCTCATTGGTGTCCCGAAAGCTAGCGGCCCTATGTATTAAAAAATCGCCAATTCTCAATCTTCGACAGATTTTTCAGCTCTTCAATATGCAATAAAGTGAAAACCAATGATTGGTTTACCTTCGATATATTGAAGAAACTGTAAATTACTTTTTTTACAAATCTTATCAATTTTGAGCAAGTTGATTCTCAAGATGTTTAAGACGATCAATAATTTTCCAAAATTTTTGGTAACTTTCACTTAAAATATGACTATTTGTTGAATTTCTTACAAATCCTGTCAAATATTAATTATAAACTAATTTGTAGAGTTAAATTAACCCGAAGCCAATATCATTATAAGTTCTCAATATATTTGAGGCAAAAAAAATATCAACAATTATTGGTAAAATTGCTTGCAATTTTTACGCTTGAAAAAAACCGTGGATTCAATATTTAAAACAAAATTATCAGTTTTTATTTATACTTAAACTAGTGTATAAAATAAAATAACCACGAAGCCAATAAATATCATTGTTTGTTCTCAAGATATTCGAGCGAAACAGATTTTTTCAACAAGTTTTAGCAGCTTTTTTTTTACTAAAAAAAAACTATAAGCTGATCCGATGGAAATCTTCAAAAGACACTTGGTTAGAATCGGTACCAAGTAGTTTGAGACTCTTACCGCACTAAAACCACTGGTGATACAGGACCAACCTATGAAAGATCGACAAATGATTTCTCTTTTTATAATTCATATACACATATCACATTGGGGGAAGTTTAAAATTATAACACTTCCCCGTAGCTTTAGACCATCAGCTCATGAGGCTTGGTTCTTCTAAATCTCCGAAAATTGTCTCGTACATTTAAGACGGTCTCCATTTCGGAGTTGGTATAACTTTGGAGTCACTGATTGTGTGATACAGCGTGTTTTTATCCACTTCTGTAACTATTTCAATTTGAAGGCCATGATGTGGATCGCCATTTCTAACATACCAAGGGGCATTTATTATTCCACAAAGGACTTTGTTTTGGAAATTTTGGATGGGTTCAGCATTCGTTTTCTTTGTACAGCCCCATACTGCCATGACAAATTTGATATTTTTGGCGAGTTTCATGAGTGTAAGAGTTTTTTCGTGGGTGTTATGGTAAACATTCTACACTTGCACCTTCCCTTTAAAAAAACACCTTTTCACCATGGATATTTTTAGGGTTTCCATTCATTCTTAGTTCGTATGACAAATGGAACATTTATTCCAAGTTTCATTAACATACATACCTTTGTTTTCAAAGGGTTTTCGGTAATATTTTACTTTATGTACCTGAAAAAAAAGTCATCATTACATAAAAAGGACTATAACTTTTTTTTGGGTTGTTGTATCAATTTGGTTTCATTAGATTCAGCGTTACCCTTAAAGCTAGGGTAGTAAAAAGAAAATTATCATGATAGAAATCTGTCAGGATACAAAACTATCATGATTGAAAACCATTATGATAGAAAACTATCATGAAAGAAATCTGTCATGATAGAAAACTATCATGATAGAAAATCATCATGATAGAAAACTAACACGATAGAAAACTGTCATGATAGAAAACTATCATGATAGAAAACTGTCATGATAGAAAACTGTCATGATAGATACTATCATGATAGAAAACTATCATGATAGAAAACTATCATGATAGAAAACTGTCATGATAGAAAACTGTCATGATAAAAAACTGTCATGATAGAAAACTATCATGATAGAAAACTGTCATGATAGAAAACTATCATGATAGAAAACTATCATGATAGAAAACTATCATGATAGAAAACTATCATGATAGAAAACTATCATGATAGAAAACTGTCATGATAGAAAACTATCATGATAGAAAACTATCATGATAGAAAACTATCATGATAGAAAACTATCATGATAGAAAACTATCATGATAGAAAACTATCATGATAGAAAACTGTCATGATAGAAAACTGTCATGATAGAAAGCTGTCATGATAGAAAACTGTCATGATAGAAAACTGTCATGATAGAAAGCTATCATGATAGAAAACTATCATAATAGAAAACTGTCATGATAGAAAACTGTCATGATAGAAAACTGTCATGATAGAAAGCTATGTATCATGATAGAAAACTATCAAGATAGAAAACTATCATGACAGAAAACTGTCATGATAGAAAACTATCATGATAGAAAACTGTCTATGATAGAAAGCTATCATGATAGAAAACTATCATGATAGAAAACTATCATGATAGAAAACTATCACGATAGAAAACTAGAATGATAGAAAATTATCATGATAGAAAACTGTCATGATAGATAACTATCATGATAGAAAACTATCATGATAAAAAACTATCATGATAGAAAACTGTCATGATAGAAAACGGTCATGATAGAAAACTATCATGATAGAAAACTATCATGATAGAAAAGTATCATGATAGAAAGCTATTATGATAGAAAACTATCATGATAGAAAACTATCATGATAGAAAACTATCATGATAGAAAACTATCATGATAGAAAACTGTCATGATAGAAAACTGTCATAATAGAAAGCTATCATGATAGAAAACTGTCATGATAGAAAACTGTCATGATAGAAAACTATCATGATAGAAAACTATCATGATAGAAAACTATCATGATAGAAAACTATCATGATAGAAAACTGTCATGATAGAAAACTGTCATGATAGAAAACTATCAAGATAGAAAACTATCATGATAGAAAACTATCATGATAAAAAACTATCATGATAGAAAACTGTCATGATAGAAAACGGTCATGATAGAAAACTATCATGATAGAAAACTATCATGATAGAAAAGTATCATGATAGAAAACTATTATGATAGAAAACTATCATGATAGAAAACTATCATGATAGAAAACTATCATGATAGAAAACTGTCATGATAGAAAACTGTCATAATAGAAAGCTATCATGATAGAAAACTGTCATGATAGAAAACTGTCATGATAGAAAACTATCATGATAGAAAACTATCATGATAGAAAACTATCATGATAGAAAACTATCATGATAGAAAACTGTCATGATAGAAAACTGTCATGATAGAAAACTGTCATGATAGAAAACTGTCATGATAGAAAACTGTCATGATAGAAAACTATCATTAGAGAAAACTATCATGATGGAAAACTGTCATGATAGAAAACTGTCATGATAGAAAACTGTCATGATAGAAAACTATCATGATAGAAAACTGTCATGATAGAAAACTATCATGATAGAAAACTATCATGATAGAAAACTGTCATGATAGAAAACTATCATGATAGAAAACTGTCATGATAGATAACTGTCATGATAGAAAGCTATCATGATAGAAAACTGTCATGATAGAAAACTGTCATGATAGAAAACTATCATGATAGAAAACTGTCATGATAGAAAACTGTCACGATAGAAAACTGTCATGATAGAAAACTGTCATGATAGAAAACTATCATGATAGAAAACTGTCATGATAGAAAGCTGTCATGATAGAAAACTATCAAGATAGAAAACTATCAAGATAGAAAACTATCATGATAGGAAACTATCATGATAAAAAAATATCATGATAGTAAACTGTCATGATAGAAAACTGTCATGATAGAAAACTATCATGATAGAAAACTATCATGATAGAAAACTATCATGATAGAGAACTATCATGATAGAAAACTGTCATGATAGAAAACTATCATGATAGAAAACTGTCATGATAGAAAACTGTCATGATAGAAAGCTATCATGATAGAAAACTGTCATGATAGAAAACTATCATGATAGAAAACTATCATGATAAAAAAATATCATGATAGAAAACTGTCATGATAGAAAACTATCATGATAGAAAACTATCATGATAGAAAACTATCATGATAGAAAACTGTCATGATAGAAAACTGTCATGATAGAAAGCTATCATGATAGAAAACTGTCATGATAGAAAACTATCATGATAGAAAACTGTCATGATAGAAAACTGTCATGATAGAAAACTATCATGATAGAAAACTATCATGATAGAAAACTATCATGATAGAGAACTATCATGATAGAAATCTGTCATGATAGAAAACTATCATGATAGAAAACTGTCATGATAGAAAACTGTCATGATAGAAAGCTATCATGATAGAAAACTGTCATGATAGAAAACTATCATGATAGAAAACTGTCATGATAGAAAACTATCATGATAGAAAACTATCATGATAGAAAACTATCATGATAGAAAACTGTCATGATAGAAAACTATCATGATAGAAAACTGTCATGATAGAAAACTGTCATGATAGAAAGCTGTCATGATAGAAAACTATCAAGATAGAAAACTATCATGATAGAAAACTATCATGATAAAAAAATATCATGATAGTAAACTGTCATTGCCCTCCAAAAGTACTTGAGAGTGCTAGGACGCCATATGGCCCTAGGCTCAATGATAGGAAAATCCCTATGCACACCTCCGCGTGGTGGAGGGTGGGTAACGCTAACGTGCAGGGGGACCGAATGGATGCCGGGATAAGCAGACAACCCAGCTTTGCTGGTCAGGGCACAAACTTGTCCTTGGGATGGTTAAAAGCCCCCTTAAGACGGATGAACTGCAGGTGGCGGTCAACGGCATGATAGTCTGGTGGCGGAGGAGCGTTTTTGTTTGTTAAAAGGCCAACGGCAGCAGCAGGTAGCGTCTGTAACCCATATTGGGCGGCTACAAAAGGCGTCTGTTGTCCCATAGTGGGCGGCCTCGAGCAGTTATGTGTTTGACCATACAAAAGGCGGGTGTGCCTGTCAAATCTGAGCTTATGTATGTTATTAATCGTATCTCGGAAAACACCATGGTGGAAGGATATATGCTATTACATGAAATATGACAACAATTGGAAATGAGTCCCCAAGAGGTAACCATTTTATGGAGAATCCTTCTGCAGCTTCGGCTGCTGTAAACCGCACATCGGATTTGGGGGTGCGGCATCTTTCGTGTACCAGCGTCAATCAAGACGCCATAACAATAAATGAATCGTTAACAAATAGAAGAAGTCTTTTAAGAAGAGCAAATGATACTTTTGGCTACCGCATACGTACGAAAATCGGAGCATGGAACGTTCGATCCTTGTACGGCGAAGGTAGATACGAGCAGGTTGAGCGTGAAATGCTTCACCTTAAGATCAGTATCCTGGGCATCAGTGAAACTAGGTGGAGAGGAAGAGCCGAATACAGAGCTGACTCTGGGCAAACGAGAATGCTGTATTCCGGGGAGGATGAAAGAGAGGGTGGCCAAAGGCTGCATGGTGTCGGAATTATGTTGAACGAAGAAGCGAGGCGTAGTCTTATATCCTGGGCGCCCATTTCTGCAAGAATAATGACAGCAAGGTTCCGTTCAAAAATTCGCAACGTCACAATAATTCAGTGCTACGCCCCCACAAATGAAGCGGCCGAGGAAGACAAAACCGCTTTCTACACTCATCTTAACTCAGTTTACAGTGGTGTTCCAAGAGCCGACATCATAATTGTCATGGGAGATCTCAATGCCCAAGTCGGATCAGACAACTACGGTCTGGAACGCGTCATGGGGAAAAATGGCTTGGGGTCACGAAATGAAAATGGCGATTTGCTGGTCGATTTTTGTAACGCTAATCGTCTTGTACTGGGTGGAACTGTGTTTAAACATAAGACTTGCAACAAAATCACCTGGGTACATCCGGATGGTCAAACTGAAAACCAAATTGACCACATCATGATTCAGCAGCGATGGAGGAAGTCAATGTGCGATGTTCGGAGCATAAGAAATGCCGACATTGGAAGCGACCATCATTTGGTTCTCATGAGTCTCAAGCTACGAACGGCAGCTGTACAACGTCAATCACAGGGTGCAGCAAGGAATTCGAAGTTCAATACAAATGCTTTAAGTGATCCCAACATATGTCGTAACTATGTCACCAACCTTAACGACAGAGCTTCGTCATTAAACGGAATACAACATTCAACAATTGATGAGATGTGGGGTGATATAAAAAGTGTTTTTATGGATGCTGGATCCGAAACTGTACCCAAGCAGTCGAGAGTTAGAGACTCTTGGATATCCCAAGACACCTGGGATAAAATCGAGCTTCGCAAATCGTTGAAGATGCAAATAAATGCCGAAGCAGATGCTCAACGAAAGGCTGAATTGCGAAGAGAGTATCGCTTAGCACATAAGATGGTCTATCGCTGTGTGAGACGTGACAAGAGGGTGAGGTTAGACGGTCTCGCAGAAAATGCGGAAAACGCTGCAAGAAGAGGAGACATGAGGGAATTGTACCAAATATCCAAGGAAGTTGTCGGGAAGAAAACCAACACCAATCATCCTGTAATGGATGTGGATGGTACACTTCTGGTATCAATCGAGGATCAGCTGCGCAGGTGGAAGGAGCACTTTTGTGCCTTGCTTAATGAGGATTCTGTCGAGCAGAGTGCTGAAGTGCCCCAGCTTAACGAGATGCGTAGATCATATAGGGGTATTGACATCGAGCCCCCTACAGTACTGGAAATTCAATCTTCGATAAATCTTCTCAAAAACAACAAAGCAGCTGGACTTGATGGTATACCAGCTGAGTTCCTGAAAGCTGACCCTGTCAGAACGGCTAGTATTTTACACCCGTTGATACAAGGTGTGTGGGAAAATGAAATCTATCCCAGCGACTGGAAGGATGGTGTAATTGTTAAGTTGCCAAAGAAAGGTGATCTTAAGAATTGCAACAATTGGCGAGGTATTACAGTTTTGTCCGTTTTTCCAAAATTAATGGCAACCATCATTCTGGAGCGGATAAAGGTTAGAATCGAGTCTACACTCAAGAGGCATCAAGCTGGTTTCCGCAGTGGGCGGTCTTGTGTCGACCATGTCAACACTCTGCGTATCGTTCTTGAGCAGTCTGCGGAGTTTCAATCACCGCTTTACCTCATGTTTGTGGATTTTGAGAAGGCCTTTGACCGAGTCAACCGTGAATGTATATGGAGATCACTTCTTGGTAGAGGAATTCCCCCAAAAATTGTTGCCATTATAAGAGAGTCCTATAACAACGCAAGATGCTTTGTTTTACACAATGGGCAGCTATCCGACTCTTTCGAAGTGCGGCAGGGTGTGAGACAGGGAGATGTTCTATCGCCAATTCTCTTTCTACTGGCGATTGACGATGTCTTGACGGCCAGCGTTGGAACATCAGAGAGGCAGGGCATTCAATGGAGACCGTTTGAAAGGCTTAGCCACTTAGACTATGCCGATGATATATGTCTCTTGGCAAATAACATCAGCGGGCTGAACGGGATGTGTCAAGCTCTGAAGGTAAAAGGAGAGGCGAGTGGTCTGAAAATAAACAGCAAAAAGACTAAAATAATGCTCACAGGCCACTCCACACATCAGCGTATTTTAATACAGGAGACGCCAGTTGAAGAGGTGGAACAATTTAACTACCTTGGAAGTATTGTTTCAGCAAATGGTGGTACTGATCTGGACGTTCAAAGTAGAATAAATAAAGCTCGCGCAGCCTTCGGTTCTCTCTCCCAAATTTGGAAATCATGTCAAATCTCCTTGCGCACAAAGTTGAGATTCTTCGAATCCAATGTCAAATCCGTGCTGTTATATGCTTGCGAAACCTGGAAAGTCACGACTACCATCTCAAAGAAATTGCAGGCTTTTGTGAACCGTTGTCTACGCCATATTCTAAAAATTCGCTGGCCACAAATTATATCAAACGAGGAATTGTGGCGCAGGACAAGCCAGGAGCGGCTGGACGTTGACATAAGAAAGCGTAAATGGCAATGGATTGGTCACACACTGAGGAAACCAAACGATGAAATTGCAAAGCAGTCATTTGAATGGAATCCTCAGGGTGCACGGCGGGTTGGAAGACCAAGAACAACATGGAAATCAACAGTTCTAGCAGAAGCAGACTCCCAGAGAAAGACGTGGCCACAGTTAAAATATCTATCTGCAGACCGAGAAGGATGGAAACGATTTGTTGGCGCCCTATGCCCCAACCGGGGTTACAGGACTTGATGATGATGATGAAACTGTCATGATAGAAAACTGTCATGATAGAAAACTATCATGATAGAAAACTATCATGATAGAAAACTATCATGATAGAGAACTATCATGACAGAAAACTGTCATGATAGAAAACTATCATGATAGAAAACTGTCATGATAGAAAACTGTCATAATAGAAAGCTATCTTGATAGAAAACTGTCATGATAGAAAACTATCATGATAGAAAACTATCATGATAGAAAGCTATCATGATAGAAAACTATCATGATAGAAAACTATCATGATAGAAAACTGTCATGATAGAAAACTGTCATGATAGAAAACTGTCATTATAGAAAGCTATCATGATAGAAAACTATCATGATAGAAAACTGTCATGATAGAAAACTATCATGATAGAAAACTGTCATGATAGAAAACTGTCATGATAGAAAGCTATCATGATAGAAAACTGTCATGATAGAAAACTGTCATGATAGAAAACTATCATGATAGAAAACTGTCATGATAGAAAACTGTCATGATAGAAAACTATCATGATGGAAAACTATCATGATAGAAAACTATCATGATAGAAAACTTTCATGATAGAAAACTATCATGATAGAAAACTATCATGAGAGAAAATTATCATGATAGAAATCTGTCATGATACGAAGCTACCATGATTGAAAACTATCATGATAGAAAACTATCATGATAGAAAACTGTCATAATAGAAAACTGTCATGATAGAAAACTGTCATGATAGAAAACTGTCATGATAGGAAACTATCATGATAAAAAACTATCATGATAGAAAACTGTCATGAGAGAAAACTGTCATGATAGAAAACTATCATAATAGAAAACTATCATGATAGAAAACTATCATGATAGAAAACTATCATGATAGAAAACTATCATGATAGAAAACTGTCATGATAGAAAACTATCATGATAGAAAACTGTCATGATAGAAAACTATCATGATAGAAAACTGTCATGATAGAAAATTATCATGATAGAAAATTATCATGAAAGAAATCTGTCATGATACAAAGCTATCATGATAGAAAACTATCATGATAGAAAACTATCATGATTGAAAACTGTCATGATAGAAAACTATCAAGATAGAAAACTATCATGATAGAAAACTACCATGATAGAAAATTATCATGAAAGAAATCTGTCATGATACAAAGCTATCATCATAGAAAACTATCATGATAGAAAACTGTCATGATAGAAAATTGTCATGATAGAAAACTATCATGATAGAAAACTATCATGATAGAAAACTATAATGATAGAAAACTATCATGATAGAAAACTATCATGATAGAAAACTATCATGATAGAAAACTGTCATGATAGAAAACTGTCATGATAGAAAACTATCATGATGGAAAACTATCATGATAGAAAACTATCATGATAGAAAACTATCATGATAGAAAACTGTCATGATAGAAAACTATCATGATAGAAAACTGTCATGATAGAAAACTATCATGATAGAAAACTGTCATGATAGAAAACTATCATAGAAAACTATCATGATAGAAAACTATCATCATACAAAATTCTCATGATAAAAATTATCATGATAGAAAACTGTCATGATAGAAAACTATCATGATAAAAAACTATCATGATACAAAACTGCCATGATAGAAAACTATCATGATGGAAAACTATCATGATAGAAAACTATCATGATAGAAAACTATCAGGATAGAAAACTGTCATGATAGAAAACTATCATTATACAAAACTACCATGATAGAAAATTATCATGATAGAAAACTTTCATGAAAGAAAACTATCATGATAGAAAACTGTCATGATAGAAAATTATCATGATAGAAAACTGTCATGATAGAAAACTATCATGATAGAAAACTATCATGATAGAAAATTATCATGATAGAAAACTATCATGAAAGAAAACTATTATGATAGAAAACTGTCTTGATAGAAAACTGTCATGATAGAAAACTATCGTGATGGAAAACTATCATGATAGAAAACTATCAAGATAGAAAACGTTCATGATAAAAAACTATCATGATAGAAAACTATCATGATACAAAACTTTCATGATAGAAAATTATCATGATAGAAAACTGTCATGACAGAAAACTATCATGATAGAAAACTACTTTGATAGAAATCTGTCATGATACAAAGCTATCATGATAAAAAGCTATCATGATGGAAAATTATAATGAAAGAAAACTATCATGATAGAAAACTATCATGATAGAAAACTATCATGATAGAAAACTATCATGATAGAAAACTGTCATGATAGAAAACTATCATGATAGAAAACTGTCATGGTAGAAAACTGTCATGATAGAAAACTATCATGATAGAAAACTATCATGATAGAAAACTGTCATGGTAGAAAACTGTCATGATAGAAAACTATCATGATAGAAAACTATCATGATAGAAAACTCTCATGATAGAAAACTGTCATGATAGAAAACTATCATGATAGAAAACTGTCATGATTGAAAACTGTCATGATAGAAAACTATCATGATGGAAAACTATCATGATAGAAAACTATCATGATAGAAAACTATCATGATAGAAAACTATCATGATAGAAAACTATCATGAGAGAAAATTATCATGATAGAAATCTGTCATGATACGAAGCTACCATGATTGAAAACTATCATGATAGAAAACTATCATGATAGAAAACTGTCATAATAGAAAACTGTCATGATAGAAAACTGTCATGATAGAAAACTGTCATGATAGGAAACTATCATGATAAAAAACTATCATGATAGAAAACTGTCATGAGAGAAAACTGTCATGATAGAAAACTATCATAATAGAAAACTATCATGATAGAAAACTATCATGATAGAAAACTATCATGATAGAAAACTATCATGATAGAAAACTGTCATGATAGAAAACTATCATGATAGAAAACTGTCATGATAGAAAACTATCATGATAGAAAACTGTCATGATAGAAAATTATCATGATAGAAAATTATCATGAAAGAAATCTGTCATGATACAAAGCTATCATGATAGAAAACTATCATGATAGAAAACTATCATGATTGAAAACTGTCATGATAGAAAACTATCAAGATAGAAAACTATCATGATAGAAAACTACCATGATAGAAAATTATCATGAAAGAAATCTGTCATGATACAAAGCTATCATCATAGAAAACTATCATGATAGAAAACTGTCATGATAGAAAATTGTCATGATAGAAAACTATCATGATAGAAAACTATCATGATAGAAAACTATAATGATAGAAAACTATCATGATAGAAAACTATCATGATAGAAAACTATCATGATAGAAAACTGTCATGATAGAAAACTGTCATGATAGAAAACTATCATGATGGAAAACTATCATGATAGAAAACTATCATGATAGAAAACTATCATGATAGAAAACTGTCATGATAGAAAACTATCATGATAGAAAACTGTCATGATAGAAAACTATCATGATAGAAAACTGTCATGATAGAAAACTATCATAGAAAACTATCATGATAGAAAACTATCATCATACAAAATTCTCATGATAAAAATTATCATGATAGAAAACTGTCATGATAGAAAACTATCATGATAAAAAACTATCATGATACAAAACTGCCATGATAGAAAACTATCATGATGGAAAACTATCATGATAGAAAACTATCATGATAGAAAACTATCAGGATAGAAAACTGTCATGATAGAAAGCTATCATTATACAAAACTACCATGATAGAAAATTATCATGATAGAAAACTTTCATGAAAGAAAACTATCATGATAGAAAACTGTCATGATAGAAAATTATCATGATAGAAAACTGTCATGATAGAAAACTATCATGATAGAAAACTATCATGATAGAAAATTATCATGATAGAAAACTATCATGAAAGAAAACTATTATGATAGAAAACTGTCTTGATAGAAAACTGTCATGATAGAAAACTATCGTGATGGAAAACTATCATGATAGAAAACTATCAAGATAGAAAACGTTCATGATAAAAAACTATCATGATAGAAAACTATCATGATACAAACATTTCATGATAGAAAATTATCATGATAGAAAACTGTCATGACAGAAAACTATCATGATAGAAAACTACTTTGATAGAAATCTGTCATGATACAAAGCTATCATGATAAAAAACTATCATGATGGAAAATTATAATGAAAGAAAACTATCATGATAGAAAACTATCATGATAGAAAACTATCATGATAGAAAACTATCATGATAGAAAACTGTCATGATAGAAAACTATCATGATAGAAAACTGTCATGATAGAAAACTGTCATGATAGAAAACTATCATGATAGAAAACTATCATGATAGAAAACTCTCATGATAGAAAACTGTCATGATAGAAAACTATCATGATAGAAAACTATCATGATAGAAAACTATCATGATAGAAAACTATCATGATAGAAAATTATCATGATAGAAATCTGTCATGATACAAAGCTATCATGATTGAAAACTACCATGATAGAAAACTATCATGATAGAAAACTATCATGATAGAAAACTATCATGATAGAAAACTATCATGATAGAAAACTATCAAGATAAAAAACTATCATGATAGAAAACTGTCATGGTAGAAAACTATCATGATAAAAAACTATCATGATAGAAAATTATCATGATAGAAAACTATCATGATAGAAAACTGTCATCACAGAAAACTGTCATCATAGAAAACTGTCATGATAGAAAACTATCAAGATAAAAAACTATCATGATAGAAAACTGTCATGGTAGAAAACTATCATGATAAAAAACTATCATGATAGAAAATTATCATGATAGAAAACTATCATGATAGAAAACTATCATGATTGAAAACTATCATGATAGAAAACTATCATGATAGAAAACTGTCATGATAGAAAACTGTCATGATAGAAAACTATCATGATAGAAAACTGTCATGATAGAAAACTGTCATCATAGAAAACTGTCATGATAGAAAACTATCAAGATAGAAAACTATCATGATAGAAAACTGTCATGGTAGAAAACTGTCATAATAGAAAACTCATCATGATAAAAAACTGTCATGATAGAAAACTGTCATGACAGAAAACTATAATGAGAGAAAACTATCAGGATAGAAAACTGTCATGATAGAAAACTGTCATGATAGAAAACTCTCATGATAGAAAACTTTCAAGATAGAAAACTATCATGATGGAAAACTATCATGAAAGAAAACTATCATGATAGAAAACTATCATGATAGAAAACTATCAAGATAGAAAACTGTCATGATAGAAAATTATCATGATAGAAAACTGTCATGATAGAAAACTATCATGATAGAAAACTATCATGATAGAAAATTATCATGATAGAAAACTATCATGATAGAAAACTATCAGGATAGAAAACTATCATGATAGAAAACTGTCTTGATAGAAAACTGTCATGATAGAAAACTGTCATGATAGAAAACTATCATGATAGAAAACTATCATGATAGAAAACTATCATGATAGAAAACTGTCATGACAGAAAACTATCATGATAGAAAACTGTCATGATAGAAAACTGTCATGATAGAAAACTATCATGATAGAAAACTGTCATGTTAGAAAACTGTCATGATAGAAAACTATCATGATAGAAAACTATAATGATAGAAAACTATCATGAGAGAAAACTATCATGATAGAAAATTATCATGATAGAAATCTGTCATGATACAAAGCTTTCATGATTGAAAACTATCATGATAGAAAACTACCATGATAGAAAACTGTCATGATAGAAAACTGTCATGAAAGGAAACTATCAAGATAGAAAACGTTCATGATAAAAAACTATCATGATAGAAAACTATCATGATACAAAACTACCATGATAGAAAATTATCATGATAGAAAACTGTCATGACAGAAAACTATCATGATAGAAAACTATCATGATAGAAATCTGTCATGATACAAAGCTATCATGATAAAAAACTATCATGATGGAAAACTATCATGAAAGAAAACTATCATGATAGCAAACTATCATGATAGAAAAATATCATCACAGAAAACTGTCATGATAGAAAACTATCGTGATAGAAAACTGTCGTGATAGAAAACTATCATGATAGAAAACTATCATGATAGAAAACAGTCATGATAGAAAACTGTCATGATAGAAAACTATCATGATAGAAAACTATCATAATAGAAAACTATCATGATAGAAAACTATCATGATAGAAAACTGTCATGATAGAAAACTATCATGATAGAAAACTGTCATGAAAGAAAACTGTCATGATAGAAAACTATCATGAGAGAAAACTATCAGGATAGAAAACTGTCATGATAGAAAACTGTCATAAAAGAAAACTATCATGATAGAAATGTATCATGATAGAAAACTTTCATGATAGTAAACTATCATGATAGAAAACTTTCATGATAGAAAACTATCATGATAGAAAACTGTCATGATAGAAAACTATCATGATAGAAAACTGTCATGATAGAAAACTGTCATGATAGAAAACTGTCATGAAAGAAAACTGTCATGATAGAAAACTGTCATGATAGAAAACTATCATGATAGAAAATTATCATGATAGAAAACTATCATGATAGAAAACTATCATGATAAAAAACTATCATGATAGAAAACTATCATGATAGAAAACTGTCATGATAGAAAACTGTCATGATAGAAAACTATCATGATAGAAAACTATCATGATAGAAAACTATCATGATAGAAATTTTTCATGATAGAAAACTGTCATGATAAAAAATTATCATGATAGAAAACTGTCATGATAGAAAACTGTCATGATAGAAAACTATCATGATACAAAGCTATCTTTGATTGAAAATTACCATGATAGAAAACTATCATGTTAGAAAACTGTCATGATAGAAAACTGTCATTATTGAAAACTGTCATGATAGACACTATCAAGATAGAAAACTATCATGATAGAAAACTATCATGGTAGAAAACTATCATGATACAAAACTATCATGATAGAAAATTATCATGATAGAAAACTATCATGATAGAAAACTATCATGATAGAAAACTGATAGAAAACTATCATGATGGAAAACTATCATGATAGAAAATTATCATGATAGAAAACTATCATGATAGAAAACTGTCATGATAGAAAACTATCATGATAGAAAACTGTCATGATAGAAAACTGTCATGATAGAAAACTATCGTGATAGAAAACTGTCATGATAGAAAACTAGCATGATAGAAAACTATCATGATAGAAAACTATCATGATAGAAAACTATCATAATAGAAAACTGTCATGATAGAAAACTATCGTGATAGAAAACTGTCATGATAGAAAACTATCATGATAGAAAACTATCATGATAGAAAACTATCATGATAGAAAACTGTCATGATAGAAAACTATCATGATAGAAAACTATCATGATAGAAAACTTTCATGATGGAAAACTATCATGATAGAAAACTATCATGATAGAAAACTAGCATGATAGAAAACTATCATGATAGAAAACTGTCATGATAGAAAACTATCGTGATAGAAAACGGTCATGATAGAAAACTATCATGATAGAAAACTATCATGATAGAAAACTTTCATGATGGAAAACTATCATGATAGAAAACTATCATGATAGAAAACTAGCATGATAGAAAACTATCATGATAGAAAACTTTCATGATGGAAAACTATCATGATAGAAAACTATCATGATAGAAAACTATCATGATAGAAAACTATCATGATAGAAAACTATCATGATAGAAAACTGTCATGATAGAAAACTATCGTGATAGAAAACTATCATGATAGAAAACTAGCATGATAGAAAACTATCATGATAGAAAACTATCATGATAAAAATTTATCATGATAGAAAACTATCATGATAGAGAACTATTATGATAGAAAACTGTCATGATAGAAAACTATCATGATAGAAAACTATCATGATAGAAAACTTTCATGATGGAAAACTATCATGATAGAAAACTATCATGATAGAAAACTAGCATGATAGAAAACTATCATGATAGAAAACTATCATGATAGAAAACTGTCATGATAGAAAACTTATCGAAAACTATCATGATGGAAAACTATCATGATAGAAAATTATCATGATAGAAAACTAACATGATAGAAAACTGTCATGATAGAAAACAATCATGATAGAAAACTGTCATGATAGAAAACTGTCATGATAGAAAACTATCGTGATAGAAAACTGTCATGATAGAAAACTAGCATGATAGAAAATTATCATGATAGAAAACTATCATGATAGAAAACTATCCTGATAGAAAACTGTCATGATAGAAAACTATCGTGATAGAAAACTATCATGATAGAAAACTATCATGATAGAAAACTGTCATGATAGAAAACTATCATGATAGAAAACTATCATGATAGAAAATTTTCATGATGGAAAACTATCATGATAGAAAACTATCATGATAGAAAACTAGCATGATAGAAAACTAGCATGATAGAAAACTATCATGATAGAAAACTATCATGATAGAAAACTATCATGATAGAAAACTGTCATGATAGAAAACTATCGTGATAGAAAACTGTCATGATAGAAAACTATCAAAATAGAAAACTATCATGATAGAAAACTATCATGATAGAAAACTGTCATGATAGAAAACTATCATTATAGAAAGCTATCATGATAGAAAACTTTCATGATGGAAAACTATCATGATAGAAAACTATCATGATAGAAGACTGTCATGATAGAAAACTGTCATGATACAAAACTACCATGATAGAAAATTATCATGATAGAAAACTGTCATGATAGAAAACTATCAAAATAGAAAACTATCATGATAGAAATCTGTCATGATACAAAACTATCATGATAGAAAACTATCATGATGGAAAACTATCATGATAGAAAACGGTCATGATAGAAAACTATCATGATAAAAATCTGTCATGATAGAAAACTTTCATGTTACATGTTGCATGTTGCATGTTGCATGTTGCATGTTGCATGTTGCATGTTGCTTGTTGCTTGTTGCATGTTGCATGTTGCATGTTGCATGTTGCATGTTGCATGTTGCATGTTGCATGTTGCATGTTGCATGTTGCATGTTGCATGTTGCATGTTGCATGTTGCATGTTGCATGTTGCATGTTGCATGTTGCATGTTGCATGTTGCATGTTGCATGTTGCATGTTGCATGTTGCATGTTGCATGTTGCATGTTGCATGTTGCATGTTGCATGTTGCATGTTGCATGTTGCATGTTGCATGTTGCATGTTGCATGTTGCATGTTGCATGTTGCATGTTGCATGTTGCATGTTGCATGTTGCATGTTGCATGTTGCATGTTGCATGTTGCATGTTGCATGTTGCATGTTGCATGTTGCATGTTGCATGTTGCATGTTGCATGTTGCATGTTGCATGTTGCATGTTGCATGTTGCATGTTGCATGTTGCATGTTGCATGTTGCATGTTGCATGTTGCATGTTGCATGTTGCATGTTGCATGTTGCATGTTGCATGTTGCATGTTGCATGTTGCATGTTGCATGTTGCATGTTGCATGTTGCATGTTGCATGTTGCATGTTGCATGTTGCATGTTGCATGTTGCATGTTGCATGTTGCATGTTGCATGTTGCATGTTGCATGTTGCATGTTGCATGTTGCATGTTGCATGTTGCATGTTGCATGTTGCATGTTGCATGTTGCATGTTGCATGTTGCATGTTGCATGTTGCATGTTGCATGTTGCATGTTGCATGTTGCATGTTGCATGTTGCATGTTGCATGTTGCATGTTGCATGTTGCATGTTGCATGTTGCATGTTGCATGTTGCATGTTGCATGTTGCATGTTGCATGTTGCATGTTGCATGTTGCATGTTGCATGTTGCATGTTGCATGTTGCATGTTGCATGTTGCATGTTGCATGTTGCATGTTGCATGTTGCATGTTGCATGTTGCATGTTGCATGTTGCATGTTGCATGTTGCATGTTGCATGTTGCATGTTGCATGTTGCATGTTGCATGTTGCATGTTGCATGTTGCATGTTGCATGTTGCATGTTGCATGTTGCATGTTGCATGTTGCATGTTGCATGTTGCATGTTGCATGTTGCATGTTGCATGTTGCATGTTGCATGTTGCATGTTGCATGTTGCATGTTGCATGTTGCATGTTGCATGTTGCATGTTGCATGTTGCATGTTGCATGTTGCATGTTGCATGTTGCATGTTGCATGTTGCATGTTGCATGTTGCATGTTGCATGTTGCATGTTGCATGTTGCATGTTGCATGTTGCATGTTGCATGTTGCATGTTGCATGTTGCATGTTGCATGTTGCATGTTGCTTGTTGCATGTTGCATGTTGCATGTTGCATGTTGCATGTTGCATGTTGCATGTTGCATGTTGCATGTTGCATGTTGCATGTTGCATGTTGCATGTTGCATGTTGCATGTTGCATGTTGCATGTTGCATGTTGCATGTTGCATGTTGCATGTTGCATGTTGCATGTTGCATGTTGCATGTTGCATGTTGCATGTTGCATGTTGCATGTTGCATGTTGCATGTTGCATGTTGCATGTTGCATGTTGCATGTTGCATGTTGCATGTTGCATGTTGCATGTTGCATGTTGCATGTTGCATGTTGCATGTTGCATGTTGCATGTTGCATGTTGCATGTTGCATGTTGCATGTTGCATGTTGCATGTTGCATGTTGCATGTTGCATGTTGCATGTTGCATGTTGCATGTTGCATGTTGCATGTTGCATGTTGCATGTTGCATGTTGCATGTTGCATGTTGCATGTTGCATGTTGCATGTTGCATGTTGCATGTTGCATGTTGCATGTTGCATGTTGCATGTTGCATGTTGCATGTTGCATGTTGCATGTTGCATGTTGCATGTTGCATGTTGCATGTTGCATGTTGCATGTTGCATGTTGCATGTTGCATGTTGCATGTTGCATGTTGCATGTTGCATGTTGCATGTTGCATGTTGCATGTTGCATGTTGCATGTTGCATGTTGCATGTTGCATGTTGCATGTTGCATGTTGCATGTTGCATGTTGCATGTTGCATGTTGCATGTTGCATGTTGCATGTTGCATGTTGCATGTTGCATGTTGCATGTTGCATGTTGCATGTTGCATGTTGCATGTTGCATGTTGCATGTTGCATGTTGCATGTTGCATGTTGCATGTTGCATGTTGCATGTTGCATGTTGCATGTTGCATGTTGCATGTTGCATGTTGCATGTTGCATGTTGCATGTTGCATGTTGCATGTTGCATGTTGCATGTTGCATGTTGCATGTTGCATGTTGCATGTTGCATGTTGCATGTTGCATGTTGCATGTTGCATGTTGCATGTTGCATGTTGCATGTTGCATGTTGCATGTTGCATGTTGCATGTTGCATGTTGCATGTTGCATGTTGCATGTTGCATGTTGCATGTTGCATGTTGCATGTTGCATGTTGCATGTTGCATGTTGCATGTTGCATGTTGCATGTTGCATGTTGCATGTTGCATGTTGCATGTTGCATGTTGCATGTTGCATGTTGCATGTTGCATGTTGCATGTTGCATGTTGCATGTTGCATGTTGCATGTTGCATGTTGCATGTTGCATGTTGCATGTTGCATGTTGCATGTTGCATGTTGCATGTTGCATGTTGCATGTTGCATGTTGCATGTTGCATGTTGCATGTTGCATGTTGCATGTTGCATGTTGCATGTTGCATGTTGCATGTTGCATGTTGCATGTTGCATGTTGCATGTTGCATGTTGCATGTTGCATGTTGCATGTTGCATGTTGCATGTTGCATGTTGCATGTTGCATGTTGCATGTTGCATGTTGCATGTTGCATGTTGCATGTTGCATGTTGCATGTTGCATGTTGCATGTTGCATGTTGCATGTTGCATGTTGCATGTTGCATGTTGCATGTTGCATGTTGCATGTTGCATGTTGCATGTTGCATGTTGCATGTTGCATGTTGCATGTTGCATGTTGCATGTTGCATGTTGCATGTTGCATGTTGCATGTTGCATGTTGCATGTTGCATGTTGCATGTTGCATGTTGCATGTTGCATGTTGCATGTTGCATGTTGCATGTTGCATGTTGCATGTTGCATGTTGCATGTTGCATGTTGCATGTTGCATGTTGCATGTTGCATGTTGCATGTTGCATGTTGCATGTTGCATGTTGCATGTTGCATGTTGCATGTTGCATGTTGCATGTTGCATGTTGCATGTTGCATGTTGCATGTTGCATGTTGCATGTTGCATGTTGCATGTTGCATGTTGCATGTTGCATGTTGCATGTTGCATGTTGCATGTTGCATGTTGCATGTTGCATGTTGCATGTTGCATGTTGCATGTTGCATGTTGCATGTTGCATGTTGCATGTTGCATGTTGCATGTTGCATGTTGCATGTTGCATGTTGCATGTTGCATGTTGCATGTTGCATGTTGCATGTTGCATGTTGCATGTTGCATGTTGCATGTTGCATGTTGCATGTTGCATGTTGCATGTTGCATGTTGCATGTTGCATGTTGCATGTTGCATGTTGCATGTTGCATGTTGCATGTTGCATGTTGCATGTTGCATGTTGCATGTTGCATGTTGCATGTTGCATGTTGCATGTTGCATGTTGCATGTTGCATGTTGCATGTTGCATGTTGCATGTTGCATGTTGCATGTTGCATGTTGCATGTTGCATGTTGCATGTTGCATGTTGCATGTTGCATGTTGCATGTTGCATGTTGCATGTTGCATGTTGCATGTTGCATGTTGCATGTTGCATGTTGCATGTTGCATGTTGCATGTTGCATGTTGCATGTTGCATGTTGCATGTTGCATGTTGCATGTTGCATGTTGCATGTTGCATGTTGCATGTTGCATGTTGCATGTTGCATGTTGCATGTTGCATGTTGCATGTTGCATGTTGCATGTTGCATGTTGCATGTTGCATGTTGCATGTTGCATGTTGCATGTTGCATGTTGCATGTTGCATGTTGCATGTTGCATGTTGCATGTTGCATGTTGCATGTTGCATGTTGCATGTTGCATGTTGCATGTTGCATGTTGCATGTTGCATGTTGCATGTTGCATGTTGCATGTTGCATGTTGCATGTTGCATGTTGCATGTTGCATGTTGCATGTTGCATGTTGCATGTTGCATGTTGCATGTTGCATGTTGCATGTTGCATGTTGCATGTTGCATGTTGCATGTTGCATGTTGCATGTTGCATGTTGCATGTTGCATGTTGCATGTTGCATGTTGCATGTTGCATGTTGCATGTTGCATGTTGCATGTTGCATGTTGCATGTTGCATGTTGCATGTTGCATGTTGCATGTTGCATGTTGCATGTTGCATGTTGCATGTTGCATGTTGCATGTTGCATGTTGCATGTTGCATGTTGCATGTTGCATGTTGCATGTTGCATGTTGCATGTTGCATGTTGCATGTTGCATGTTGCATGTTGCATGTTGCATGTTGCATGTTGCATGTTGCATGTTGCATGTTGCATGTTGCATGTTGCATGTTGCATGTTGCATGTTGCATGTTGCATGTTGCATGTTGCATGTTGCATGTTGCATGTTGCATGTTGCATGTTGCATGTTGCATGTTGCATGTTGCATGTTGCATGTTGCATGTTGCATGTTGCATGTTGCATGTTGCATGTTGCATGTTGCATGTTGCATGTTGCATGTTGCATGTTGCATGTTGCATGTTGCATGTTGCATGTTGCATGTTGCATGTTGCATGTTGCATGTTGCATGTTGCATGTTGCATGTTGCATGTTGCATGTTGCATGTTGCATGTTGCATGTTGCATGTTGCATGTTGCATGTTGCATGTTGCATGTTGCATGTTGCATGTTGCATGTTGCATGTTGCATGTTGCATGTTGCATGTTGCATGTTGCATGTTGCATGTTGCATGTTGCATGTTGCATGTTGCATGTTGCATGTTGCATGTTGCATGTTGCATGTTGCATGTTGCATGTTGCATGTTGCATGTTGCATGTTGCATGTTGCATGTTGCATGTTGCATGTTGCATGTTGCATGTTGCATGTTGCATGTTGCATGTTGCATGTTGCATGTTGCATGTTGCATGTTGCATGTTGCATGTTGCATGTTGCATGTTGCATGTTGCATGTTGCATGTTGCATGTTGCATGTTGCTTGTTGCATGTTGCATGTTGCATGTTGCTTGTTGCATGTTGCATGTTGCATGTTGCATGTTGCATGTTGCATGTTGCATGTTGCATGTTGCATGTTGCATGTTGCATGTTGCATGTTGCATGTTGCATGTTGCATGTTGCATGTTGCATGTTGCATGTTGCATGTTGCATGTTGCATGTTGCATGTTGCATGTTGCATGTTGCATGTTGCATGTTGCATGTTGCATGTTGCATGTTGCATGTTGCATGTTGCATGTTGCATGTTGCATGTTGCATGTTGCATGTTGCATGTTGCATGTTGCATGTTGCATGTTGCATGTTGCATGTTGCATGTTGCATGTTGCATGTTGCATGTTGCATGTTGCATGTTGCATGTTGCATGTTGCATGTTGCATGTTGCATGTTGCATGTTGCATGTTGCATGTTGCATGTTGCATGTTGCATGTTGCATGTTGCATGTTGCATGTTGCATGTTGCATGTTGCATGTTGCATGTTGCATGTTGCATGTTGCATGTTGCATGTTGCATGTTGCATGTTGCATGTTGCATGTTGCATGTTGCATGTTGCATGTTGCATGTTGCATGTTGCATGTTGCATGTTGCATGTTGCATGTTGCATGTTGCATGTTGCATGTTGCATGTTGCATGTTGCATGTTGCATGTTGCATGTTGCATGTTGCATGTTGCATGTTGCATGTTGCATGTTGCATGTTGCATGTTGCATGTTGCATGTTGCATGTTGCATGTTGCATGTTGCATGTTGCATGTTGCATGTTGCATGTTGCTTGTTGCATGTTGCATGTTGCATGTTGCATGTTGCATGTTGCATGTTGCATGTTGCATGTTGCATGTTGCATGTTGCATGTTGCATGTTGCATGTTGCATGTTGCATGTTGCATGTTGCATGTTGCATGTTGCATGTTGCATGTTGCATGTTGCATGTTGCATGTTGCATGTTGCATGTTGCATGTTGCATGTTGCATGTTGCATGTTGCATGTTGCATGTTGCATGTTGCATGTTGCATGTTGCATGTTGCATGTTGCATGTTGCATGTTGCATGTTGCATGTTGCATGTTGCATGTTGCATGTTGCATGTTGCATGTTGCATGTTGCATGTTGCATGTTGCATGTTGCATGTTGCATGTTGCATGTTGCATGTTGCATGTTGCATGTTGCATGTTGCATGTTGCATGTTGCATGTTGCATGTTGCATGTTGCATGTTGCATGTTGCATGTTGCATGTTGCATGTTGCATGTTGCATGTTGCATGTTGCATGTTGCATGTTGCATGTTGCATGTTGCATGTTGCATGTTGCATGTTGCATGTTGCATGTTGCATGTTGCATGTTGCATGTTGCATGTTGCATGTTGCATGTTGCATGTTGCATGTTGCATGTTGCATGTTGCATGTTGCATGTTGCATGTTGCATGTTGCATGTTGCATGTTGCATGTTGCATGTTGCATGTTGCATGTTGCATGTTGCATGTTGCATGTTGCATGTTGCATGTTGCATGTTGCATGTTGCATGTTGCATGTTGCATGTTGCATGTTGCATGTTGCATGTTGCATGTTGCATGTTGCATGTTGCATGTTGCATGTTGCATGTTGCATGTTGCATGTTGCATGTTGCATGTTGCATGTTGCATGTTGCATGTTGCATGTTGCATGTTGCATGTTGCATGTTGCATGTTGCATGTTGCATGTTGCATGTTGCATGTTGCATGTTGCATGTTGCATGTTGCATGTTGCATGTTGCATGTTGCATGTTGCATGTTGCATGTTGCATGTTGCATGTTGCATGTTGCATGTTGCATGTTGCATGTTGCATGTTGCATGTTGCATGTTGCATGTTGCATGTTGCATGTTGCATGTTGCATGTTGCATGTTGCATGTTGCATGTTGCATGTTGCATGTTGCATGTTGCATGTTGCATGTTGCATGTTGCATGTTGCATGTTGCATGTTGCATGTTGCATGTTGCATGTTGCATGTTGCATGTTGCATGTTGCATGTTGCATGTTGCATGTTGCATGTTGCATGTTGCATGTTGCATGTTGCATGTTGCATGTTGCATGTTGCATGTTGCATGTTGCATGTTGCATGTTGCATGTTGCATGTTGCATGTTGCATGTTGCATGTTGCATGTTGCATGTTGCATGTTGCATGTTGCATGTTGCATGTTGCATGTTGCATGTTGCATGTTGCATGTTGCATGTTGCATGTTGCATGTTGCATGTTGCATGTTGCATGTTGCATGTTGCATGTTGCATGTTGCATGTTGCATGTTGCATGTTGCATGTTGCATGTTGCATGTTGCATGTTGCATGTTGCATGTTGCATGTTGCATGTTGCATGTTGCATGTTGCATGTTGCATGTTGCATGTTGCATGTTGCATGTTGCATGTTGCATGTTGCATGTTGCATGTTGCATGTTGCATGTTGCATGTTGCATGTTGCATGTTGCATGTTGCATGTTGCATGTTGCATGTTGCATGTTGCATGTTGCATGTTGCATGTTGCATGTTGCATGTTGCATGTTGCATGTTGCATGTTGCATGTTGCATGTTGCATGTTGCATGTTGCATGTTGCATGTTGCATGTTGCATGTTGCATGTTGCATGTTGCATGTTGCATGTTGCATGTTGCATGTTGCATGTTGCATGTTGCATGTTGCATGTTGCATGTTGCATGTTGCATGTTGCATGTTGCATGTTGCATGTTGCATGTTGCATGTTGCATGTTGCATGTTGCATGTTGCATGTTGCATGTTGCATGTTGCATGTTGCATGTTGCATGTTGCATGTTGCATGTTGCATGTTGCATGTTGCATGTTGCATGTTGCATGTTGCATGTTGCATGTTGCATGTTGCATGTTGCATGTTGCATGTTGCATGTTGCATGTTGCATGTTGCATGTTGCATGTTGCATGTTGCATGTTGCATGTTGCATGTTGCATGTTGCATGTTGCATGTTGCATGTTGCATGTTGCATGTTGCATGTTGCATGTTGCATGTTGCATGTTGCATGTTGCATGTTGCATGTTGCATGTTGCATGTTGCATGTTGCATGTTGCATGTTGCATGTTGCATGTTGCATGTTGCATGTTGCATGTTGCATGTTGCATGTTGCATGTTGCATGTTGCATGTTGCATGTTGCATGTTGCATGTTGCATGTTGCATGTTGCATGTTGCATGTTGCATGTTGCATGTTGCATGTTGCATGTTGCATGTTGCATGTTGCATGTTGCATGTTGCATGTTGCATGTTGCATGTTGCATGTTGCATGTTGCATGTTGCATGTTGCATGTTGCATGTTGCATGTTGCATGTTGCATGTTGCATGTTGCATGTGGCATGTTGCATGTTGCATGTTGCATGTTGCATGTTGCATGTTGCATGTTGCATGTTGTATGTTGCATTATGCACGTTGCATGTTGCATGTTGCATGTTGCATGTTGCATGTTGCATGTTGCATGTTGCATGTTGCAGGTTGCATGTTGCACGTTGCATGTTGCATGTTGCATGTTGCATGTTGCATGTTGCATGTTGCATGTTGCATGTTGCATGTTGCATGTTGCATGTTGCATGTTGCATGTTGCATGTTGCATGTTGCATGTTGCATGTTGCATGTTGCATGTTGCATGTTGCATGTTGCATGTTGCATGTTGCATGTTGCATGTTGCATGTTGCATGTTGCATGTTGCATGTTGCATGTTGCATGTTGCATGTTGCATGTTGCATGTTGCATGTTGCATGTTGCATGTTGCATGTTGCATGTTGCATGTTGCATGTTGCATGTTGCATGTTGCATGTTGCATGTTGCATGTTGCATGTTGCATGTTGCATGTTGCATGTTGCATGTTGCATGTTGCATGTTGCATGTTGCATGTTGCATGTTGCATGTTGCATGTTGCATGTTGCATGTTGCATGTTGCATGTTGCATGTTGCATGTTGCATGTTGCATGTTGCATGTTGCATGTTGCATGTTGCATGTTGCATGTTGCATGTTGCATGTTGCATTTTGCATGTTGCATTTTGCATGTTGCATGTTACATGTTGCATGTTGCATGTTGCATGTTGCATGTTGCATGTTGCATGTTGCATGTTGCATGTTGCATGTTGCATGTTGCATGTTTTATGTTGCATGTTTTATGTTGCATGTTTTATGTTGCATGTTGCATGTTGCATGTTGCATGTTGCATGTTGCATGTTGCATGTTGCATGTTGCATGTTGCATGTTGCATGTTGCATGTTGCATGTTGCATGTTGCATGTTGCATGTTGCATGTTGCATGTTGCATGTTGCATGTTGCATGTTGCATGTTGCATGTTGCATGTTGCATGTTGCATGTTGCATGTTGCATGTTGCATGTTGCATGTTGCATGTTGCATGTTGCATGTTGCATGTTGCATGTTGCATGTTGCATGTTGCATGTTGCATGTTGCATGTTGCATGTTACATGTTGCATGTTGCATGTTGCATGTTGCATGTTGCATGTTGCATGTTGCATGTTGCATGTTGCATGTTGCATGTTGCATGTTGCATGTTGCATGTTGCATGTTGCATGTTGCATGTTGCATGTTGCATGTTGCATGTTGCATGTTGCATGTTGCATGTTGCATGTTGCATGTTGCATGTTGCATGTTGCATGTTGCATGTTGCATGTTGCATGTTGCATGTTGCATGTTGCATGTTGCATGTTGCATGTTGCATGTTGCATGTTGCATGTTGCATGTTGCATGTTGCATGTTGCATGTTGCATGTTGCATGTTGCATGTTGCATGTTGCATGTTGCATGTTGCATGTTGCATGTTGCATGTTGCATGTGTCATGTTGCATGTTGCATGTTGACATGTTGCATGTTGCATGTTGCATGTTGCATGTTGCATGTTGCATGTTGCATGTTGCATGTTGCATGTTGCATGTTGCATGTTGCATGTTGCATGTTGCATGTTGCATGTTGCATGTTGCATGTTGCATGTTGCATGTTGCATGTTGCATGTTGCATGTTGCATGTTGCATGTTGCATGTTGCATGTTGCATGTTGCATGTTGCATGTTGCATGTTGCATGTTGCATGTTGCATGTTGCATGTTGCATGTTGCATGTTGCATGTTGCATGTTGCATGTTGCATGTTGCATGTTGCATGTTGCATGTTGCATGTTGCATGTTGCATGTTGCATGTTGCATGTTGCATGTTGCATGTTGCATGTTGCATGTTGCATGTTGCATGTTGCATGTTGCATGTTGCATGTTGCATGTTGCATGTTGCATGTTGCATGTTGCATGTTGCATGTTGCATGTTGCATGTTGCATGTTGCATGTTGCATGTTGCATGTTGCATGTTGCATGTTGCATGTTGCATGTTGCATGTTGCATGTTGCATGTTGCATGTTGCATGTTGCATGTTGCATGTTGCATGTTGCATGTTGCATGTTGCATGTTGCATGTTGCATGTTGCATGTTGCATGTTGCATGTTGCATGTTGCATGTTGCATGTTGCATGTTGCATGTTGCATGTTGCATGTTGCATGTTGCATGTTGCATGTTGCATGTTGCATGTTGCATGTTGCATGTTGCATGTTGCATGTTGCATGTTGCATGTTGCATGTTGCATGTTGCATGTTGCATGTTGCATGTTGCATGTTGCATGTTGCATGTTGCATGTTGCATGTTGCATGTTGCATGTTGCATGTTGCATGTTGCATGTTGCATGTTGCATGTTGCATGTTGCATGTTGCATGTTGCATGTTGCATGTTGCATGTTGCATGTTGCATGTTGCATGTTGCATGTTGCATGTTGCATGTTGCATGTTGCATGTTGCATGTTGCATGTTGCATGTTGCATGTTGCATGTTGCATGTTGCATGTTGCATGTTGCATGTTGCATGTTGCATGTTGCATGTTGCATGTTGCATGTTGCATGTTGCATGTTGCATGTTGCATGTTGCATGTTGCATGTTGCATGTTGCATGTTGCATGTTGCATGTTGCATGTTGCATGTTGCATGTTGCATGTTGCATGTTGCATGTTGCATGTTGCATGTTGCATGTTGCATGTTGCATGTTGCATGTTGCATGTTGCATGTTGCATGTTGCATGTTGCATGTTGCATGTTGCATGTTGCATGTTGCATGTTGCATGTTGCATGTTGCATGTTGCATGTTGCATGTTGCATGTTGCATGTTGCATGTTGCATGTTGCATGTTGCATGTTGCATGTTGCATGTTGCATGTTGCATGTTGCATGTTGCATGTTGCATGTTGCATGTTGCATGTTGCATGTTGCATGTTGCATGTTGCATGTTGCATGTTGCATGTTGCATGTTGCATGTTGCATGTTGCATGTTGCATGTTGCATGTTGCATGTTGCATGTTGCATGTTGCATGTTGCATGTTGCATGTTGCATGTTGCATGTTGCATGTTGCATGTTGCATGTTGCATGTTGCATGTTGCATGTTGCATGTTGCATGTTGCATGTTGCATGTTGCATGTTGAATGTTGCATGTTGCATGTTGCATGTTGCATGTTGCATGTTGCACGTTGCATTTTGCATGTTGCATGTTGCATGTTGCATGTTGCATGTTGCATGTTGCATGTTGCATGTTGCATGTTGCATGTTGCATGTTGCATGTTGCATGTTTCATGTTGCATGTTGCATGTTGCATGTTGCATGTTGCATGTTGCATGTTGCATGTTGCATGTTGCATGTTGCATGTTGCATGTTGCATGTTGCATGTTGCATGTTGCATGTTGCATGTTGCATGTTGCATGTTGCATGTTGCATGTTGCATGTTGCATGTTGCATGTTGCATGTTGCATGTTGCATGTTGCATGTTGCATGTTGCATATTGCATGTTGTATGTTGCATGTTACATGTTGCATGTTGTATGTTGCATTTATTATGTTGCATGTTGCATAGCGGTCGATTCTTGCAGGTCGGTTTACTTTGTTTGCTTATCTTCTGTTTTTTTTATTTTTGCTAATTTACTTAAATTGTTCTTAGAACAATTATTTATTTTGTGTTCATTTCTGTCTTGTTAAGATTCTGGGTTTTAATCCAGGCATAAGCAACTACTGTTTCTCAGACATTTTTTTAATTAGGTTTCAAACTCCCCATTCGGGGACAGTATAAATTTTGTTTTCCTTCAATCTATTTGAAGAAGAATTGTCAGAATTTCGGTCAAGGCAAACAACCCTTAAAAGTTTTTTGGCGCCTACCCTATAGCGTAAGTATCTACGCCCTTGTACTTTCTTTTATTTGATTTACTTTCTATCATACCCTTTTTGTATTCGATCCACATTATCAAATTCTTTAATCCTTCGTATTAAATTCAAAGAACCCACCTCCAGCTGCATCGTAGTTGCAGTTGTTGTTGCAGTCTTTTGTCTTGTCTCTATTCTCCCGTCCTTCGTTGATCGTTTGACATTTCGATGCTATCTTATTCGATTTTATTTTTCGCATGTTCCGATTGCACATATTATTAAATATGAAACTAAAAAAACCCATATAACATATGTATATTATTAGAAGAGGAATCTCCTTTTTGAAATACTGAATGAATCTGCCCCCCCCCCCCCCCCCCCCTTCAATCGATCTTTGGGAAATATTCAAGTTGATGGAAGAAATTAAGATTATGAAAATCAGCCTTTCGACAGTTGAAACTATATTCTGGGGCTATATTTTTAACGGACGCATCATGAGAGATAGAAGTTATCAAGGGTTGATGAAATTGATCAAGAGTAGATAGTCGTTGGTTCAATCTGAGTCACAGTGGAGTTGGCAGGGTCAGATGTGAAGACAAGTTCAAGTTGCCTATTCAGGTTGCTTGTGACCTCACTAACTTGAAAAAGACAGGAATCTTTCTTCTTCAGTTTTGACATTTGCCTTGAGAAAAGTAACTTGCATCATCAGATTGACACAAGTTGATTTAAGGAAGTTTGAATTCACCCAAACAGAAAATATCATCATTTGTACCAGCGGTTTCAAAAGGAAAATCAATTGATTTGATGGCGGTTTGATAAGAACTAATTGGTTGTGGTAAATAATTCACTTCTGAGAAAATCAGGTCTAAGATTTGTTTCAGTTAATGCCAAAATGTCGTATGGACGTTTTTGAGGAATCGAAAAGACAGTTGACGTTTTGTACGAAGCCCTCTTACGTTTTGGTAGTAGATCATGAAACAGGTAGGATGCATTTTAAGGGAACTAGAAGGGGGGGATTTAATGTAAAAGTGAATTATTACTGTCCGAGACCATTTGATTGTTAACGTTAAAAGCATCATGAAAGGAGTTTAACATTTTACGAAGTCTACAGATATTGGTAGGGAGACCTTCTTTGTGAATAGAAACCAAGACATAGGTTTTGGTTTAACCATCGATGCAGACAAAATGAGGCTTATCATGTAGATAAGCTAAGTAAAGTCAGACGTTATTGCAGATCTGGCGATCTCTCAACCTAGCCATTGCTTATCATGATTCAGTTGCAAATACAAAGTTAAAAAGCTCACGTCCAGACAAAAAGGATATGAATTAAAATATAAACATATATAAACTATATTCTAATATTTACAGAGGACTACTGTTGGTCAGGTTAATTATTTGATTGTTGAGTAGTGCAGTACACCTTCTGATTTAAGTTTGTTTATTTTTACAATTTCTAACTTTTCTAATACTGGTACTTATTTTATTACATTCCTGAACAAAAAACAAAAAAAAGTGAAATCTAATCAAAACCTGGGCGAATATAAAATGTCTATGATTGATTAAACAAAAAAAACCTTATTAAAAAAATAGTTGTATCCCAAAATTCATTAATTGCTCCTTTTGTTTTACCAAAGTTATTGCCATTATTGATATTAGATAAGTCCAACAAATTGTATCCATTAATTAATTAATTCATTTAACGCGTTAGTTCAAACTATCAAGTGAACTAAAGATAAACATGTCCCAAAGTATTAGAAAGACTTCTTCATTTAATAACTATCTATTTGGTTGACACACTGTGACGATATAATGTGTGTACATATACCTATAGCTAAATAAATATTTTGTTGGTTGCTTAAATGTTCTTCTTTATTTATTTGAATTAAATAATGATATTGATGACAATAGGTCATGTTCTTCGTATCGTTGGCTTAGAGTGAAAAGCGGTTAACTCCACATTTTTTTTTGATCATTATAGGCCACTTCAAAAATTGCTGAAATACAAAAATCTATAAGAACTACTTAATGTAATTTTTGTTTTATTCAGGTAGTGCAAACACTTTTTTAAATATATTTTTCTTAGATAGCTGCTTTTCACTCTAAGCTGACGCAATTTGAAATCTTGCCATTTAAAGACTTGCTTTTGATTGCCTTACAGTTAAATATTTAAATCTTGAAATATATTGGCATCTTTGAAGAAAACTTAAGTTTGTAAAAAAAAAAAAATGCAGAATTGGGTCGAGTGTACTAATTCTCTTTAGCTCTAGTTGCTCAGGCTTTTTTTTTTAATTTTAAATGTGAGCTGCAGGTAATCTACGTCGTGATTAAACGGAATTTAACATTCAACAATTGAAGAGATGTGGGGTGAAATAAAAGATGTTTTTAGGGAGGCTGGATTCCAAACTGTACCCAAAGGGATGAAAGTAAGAGACTCTTGGATATCCCAAGACTCCTGGAATAAAGTTAAGCTTCGCAAATTGTTGAATATGTAAATAATGCCGAAACAGATGTTCAACGAAAGGCTGAATTGCAAAGCGAGTATCGTCTTGCATATAAGACCGTCAAGCTTTGTGTAAGACATGATAGGAGTGTGTGGTTAGATGAACTCGCAGATAACGAGAAAACCGCTGCAAGAAAAGGAGATATTCGGGAGTTGTACCAAATATCCAAAGATGTTATTGGGAAAAAAGGCAACAGCAATCATCCTGTAATGAATGTGGATAACAAACTCTTTGTATCAATTGAGGATCAGCTACGTAGATGGAAGGACCTTTTTTGTGCCCTGCTAAATGAGGATTCTGTTGAGCAGAGTGCTGATGTGTGCCCCACCCTAATGAAACACATGAATAGGTTCTATTGGGGTATTGACAGCGAACCCCGAAATTCAAACATCAATAAATATCCTCAAAAAAAAACAAGGCAGCTGTACTTGACGGAATAACAGCTGAATTCCTGAAAGCCAATCCGTAGTGGCTAGTATTCTTCATCCGTTGATACAAATCATTTGGGAAACGAAAGCTATACCAAGGACTGGAAAGATGGTGTGATTGTTAAGCTGCAAAAGAAAGGTGACCTTAGGAATTGAATCAATTGGCGTGGTATCACCGTTTTGTCCGTTTTTCCAAAACTAATGGCAACCATCATTCTCGAGCCAATAAAGGATAGAATCGAGTGTGCACTCAAGAGGCATTAAGCTGGCTTCCGCAGTGGTCGATCGTGTGTCAACCATATCAACACCCTGCGTATCGTCCTCGAGCAGTCGATGGAATTTCAATCACCGCTTTACCTCATGTTCGTGGATTTTGAGAAGGCCTTTGATCGAGTTAACCGAGAATGTTTATGGAGATCGTTGCCATTATTAATGAGTCCTACAACAACGCAAGGTGTTTTGTTTTACACAATGGGCAGCTATCCGATTCCTTCGTAGTGCAACAGGGTGAGAGACAGGGAGATGTTCTATAGCCAATTCTCTTCCTGCTGGCGATGGACGACGTTTTGACGGCCAGTGTTGGTGCGTGAGGGCATTCAATGGAGACCGTTTGAAAGGCTCAGTCACTTATAGTCTAAGCCGATGACATTTGTCTCCTGGCAAATAACATCAATGGGCTCAACGGGATATGCCAAAACACTGCAACTGAAGGGAGAGTCGAGTGGTCTAAGAATAAACAGCAAACTGACGAAAATAATGCTCACAGGCCGCTCCAGACAGCAGGTGCAGGGAACTAAGTCTCCGAGAACCAAGTCCACCGAGGGACTTAGTTCTCATTCAATGAGAACTAAGTCCACGTTAACGAAGTGGACTTAGTTCCCAGGCATGGTGAGAAAGTAGTCCACTTCTTTATGAGAACTAAGTACACATTTTGAAATATAAAGATGGAACTAACTTTGAAAGACAAAATAACAAAAAATCAAAATTGCACGAAAGCTTTGCATACACTTAGCTTCGCACCTACCCCAAATCCTATATTGAGCCCAAGCAGGGGGGGTTGCAGGGGGGCAGCATGCCCCCCATCCATACCTCACTGTTTATTCGCCGTAATGCGTTAGCACTGTAATTATGTAAGACAAAGCATTACGGCGAATAAACAGTGGGTGCAATGCCCCTGCTTGGGCTCGCTATAGGATTTGGGGTAGGTGTGAGGCTGGGTGTATGCAGTTTCTTTGGGATTTAAAGAATTTGGATTTAAAGAAACTTTGAATTTATCATATATCAAACAATTGTGAAAAGTATTTCTATTTTTTTAATAAGATTGATTGTTCTTACTTGGAAGTGTCCTCAATATGGAAATCCAAACAAATCTCCTTACGATCTAAGTTGAGATTCTTCGAATCCAAAATCAAATCCGTGCTGTTATATGCTTGTAAAACCTGGAAAGTAACGTCTACTATTTCGAGGAAATTGCAGGCTTTTGTGAATCACTGTCTACGCCGCATATATTAAACAAGGAATAGTGGCGAAGGACAAGTCAAGAGTGGCTGGACGTCAAAATAAGAAAGCGTAAATGGCAATGAATTGGTCACACACTGAGGAAACCAAACGATGAAATTGCAAAGCAGTCCTTTGAATGAAATCCTCAGGGTGAACGGTGAGTTGGAAGACCAAGAACAACTTGGAAACCAACTGCCTTAGCAGAAGCAGAATCCCAGAGAAAGACGTGGCCACAGTTTTAATATACTGCAGACCGTGAAGAATGCTGACACCCTATGCCCAACCATGGCTACAGGACACGATGATGATTACAATTTTGACAATTACTGAAAAAAATGTTTTTTTTTTTAATTTTTACCATGTTGCATTCGCCGGTCGAGGTCTTGGGAAAACTTGGATTATTTATTAGGCCAACATTATAAACAACTCAGTTAAAAATTAGAACTGCCTCATCTGAAGCAAGGTCTCCCTCCCATGAAACTATTAGTTTTATTTATATAAAGAAAGGGTCACTGTGACGTATGTGTAACATTTTTGGGAAAATTTTTACACTGAGTGTCCTCTATAATTCGTGTTTAGCATTTGGGAGATGATTTCTGTGATCATTCTTTGAAACAAAATTGTATAGGGAGAATCCTACTTCCCCCTCTCTGGGATGGGAGGGGCATTTACTATAAAATTTACTTAAAATTGAAAAAAAAAACTATTTGAAGTCATCAAAACCTGCACATACTACAATGAAAGAATGTTCCATTTTTTAGTCGATTTTTCAGATCAAATTGTTTCAATGAATAGTTTTTGAGAGTTTAAATTTCAAAATCCAAAAAAAAACTCGATATTTTGTTTATCAAGAATTCAAAACTTGCCCTATATTGCACCTATGTATGTATGTATGGAAAATTTGAATGATGAATAGAAAAGTTCAGCTTAGCTCAGCTTATTGTATTAGCAAAGTAAAGCTCTCAGTTAATTTGGCGTACTGGGTGTATTATTTGATTTATTCGTAGTAGTTACTCGGTGTATTCGTTTGATTTTATTCGATTTCATTTCAAATGAATATCACTAATCGATTGCTTTGGTATCAATTAATGATTAAATAATTCTGTATTGCAAAATGCTTATGTTACAAATGAAGAACCTATTTGAAGCAATATTTTGTGTTTCGGAGGTTGTTTCAAGACATTTTTTGCAGATATTTACTTTTTACATATTACGACTACTCGATTACAAAAATTATCCTATTGTGATTTTTATATTATTCCAGATGGCTGATACGGGTATATTCTTGCACAAACTAAAGCCAAGAGATGACTATGGATTATTTCTTCAAATGGTACCTTATTTTGAAAAACATTTCATTTAATAGCTCTTAAATTTTATTTGACATTATGTACGTACATATACATACACATTGTACATTACAACATTACAAATTCAATAATACAATTTAATCATATAATACATTTTACACTACTTATTTTCATACTTTCGTAAAATACAAATTCGACAGTTAAATTTTGAATGAACCATTAAACAACTCAAATATTTAAATACCACCATTAAAGATGAATTAAAAAATTAAAGTATATTTTCAGGTGCAAGTATTTTCAATGGAAATTATGCATAGAAAGAAACCATTCACAGCCGCTGGATTCTTCGAAATGAATTTCAAACTATTTACATCGGTCAGTATGAGAGGAGAATTATTTTTATATTATTAATTCGATTATTTAATTTGTAGATAGTTGCAGCAGTTACAACATATCTTATTATAATTATTCAGTTCCATTTGGCGAATTTGGAAGTGAATTCGAGTAAAAAGCCAAACTGATTAATTTAAATAAAAGTTGAAGGTGTGGTTCGTGTCTATGGAATGTCAATATGTTGAGAGAGCTTTCAAATGACTTTCATAAATTAATAAAAAAAAAATATTTTTATTAACGTTTATTATAATATTTTCACATGAAATGTAAAATTGTAAATAAAATTATTTATTTTCACTGTATCATTTTTCTTTTACAGAAAGCGTGTTTTATTGGTAAAGCTATCCGTAGTACAGTGAAATTTTATATAAATTACAAAATCAACATCGGCAGCAGAATCGATGCCGATAAAAGTTAAAGTAGAATCCTGCTGCGGATTATTTTTTGACATTTTTGTTCGAGTATCGATTGAATAGCATTTTGGTATGTCGCCATTGGTACGATTGGTGCTTTTATGTGTCTCGAATTCTCGATGGCTATGTTCGTAGAGTACAGTTATGATGAGTAATCTGGCCTTGTTTATATTGTACCTTTTTACTTCGTCATGATGATGTTTTTTTTAGATGAAACCGATGAAGAGAAGATTTCACCCATAAATTAATCGTCATGGCATAGTAAGAAATAACAGTCTAAACAGGGTAGTTCGTAAGTGCATGGCTGTTTTGTTTTACCTTTTCGACAAAATGAAAAAAAACGATCCCATTAAAATGGGTGCTAAAAAAAATTTCATTCGCAGATTTGTGGAATGCGTCCGTCCTGATGTTGTGGATTGCGAATAAGTGTTTGACAGCTCTCAGAAATATTTCGTTGGTCTCGTAGAAAATATAAGAATGCTAAACATTTAAGCTAATTTTGGTTCGTGTTTTCTATCTAAAATTGTAGATAAGATCGTTTATTCACTTTGTCGAAAAGTTAAAACTAGAATTTTTTGATATTTGTGCTTGGAATTGCCTAAACAAATTTATTCGCATTCGCAGTTCGCAGGTCATGTGAAAGGAACTTTACATTCACATTTTCTTAGCACTCATTTTACTGGGTTTATATTTTATGGCATAATTGGCATCTATAGGGAACCAAACAAGGTCAAAATTCACGATCATTCCCAATTCACTATTCACAGCTCATATGAAAAGAATTCTACGTAAACCTCGGTCTATTAGGGCCATTTTGAACAAAAACACTGTTCAAATTTTGATCCGATGCTCAGTTGATTAGCTCACTGCTTTTGGCGGATTAAAGGCCCAGTTGTACAAACGTGGTTCAAGTTTTGATCCGTGGTTCAGTTAGCAGAAAAGCCGAAGGAAAAATAAGATTTCATTGGTCAATAAATCATTTTTAGTTCAATTATTTTAGCTCACCGATTTTAACAATGGTCAAGCTTGTAATTGCTATTACAACATACTTGAACCATCATCGTTGAATTTCACTAGATTCGATGAAATCGATGAGTCACAATTGCTGAACCATGAATCAAATTTTGAACCAAATGAAGTTCAAAGAGGGTTCAAGCATATTTGGCTACTATCATATAGGTACCTGAACTATCGTTGAACCTCTGAGTTAAATAATTCCCAATAGAAAACTAGGTTCATGCATTAAAATTAGCGATACAGTCATGTCCTTATTAAAATTATTATAAAATATCGCTAGTAAAGTTACCTACTCCATATGTAATAAGTTTGCTATTATACGACGACTTTTGAGTCATGACTTTTTTTCAAAATTAAATTAGTACAAAAGAGAAAAAAAAATTGATTTCACCTTTACAATATTTAATTACGAAAAAAGTCGACTTAAAAGTCCTCATGTGATAGCAGACTAGATGATGAGTTTTTAATTTGACCATAGTCTTCCAACATACCCCTTCCCCTTGTTTTTTTTCTTTTAAAGCTGCAAGATCAATTTACTTATCTGAAAATGGCAATCAAAGAAAAAAGGGACATAAACATTTAATTCAAACCATAAATTATATAAATATACATGTATGTACAAGTACATACACAATACACATACATAGTTACGTTTCCCATTTGACTTGAACATAAGTTAGATTTGTTAATAATTTTGGTTTATTTCTGCTTTTAACTTTCATAAAATTTACTTCTGTGTTGTGACAGTTGTTCAGGCATGCCATATTGCAAATACAAAAATATAAGCTGCTGCGTATGCGTTTTTTTGAAAATGTTTCACTGTACTATATATGGGGTCCGCCAAATAACTTTTTTTTTTTTTGAAAATGCTACTACTACATGGAGTGTAGCTTCGGCTGTGTGGCACGTAGCGCCGCCGTCCTGTTAAAACCAAATGTTGCCAATATCCTCTTCTTCAATTTTTGTGAACAAGAATTCGTTCAACATGGCCCGATAACGATCGCCATTGACTGTAACGGCCACTCGAAGAAAAATGGTCCAATAATGCCTCTGGACCAAAATCCGCACCAAAAAATAACTCGTTTTGGGTGTATCGGCTTTTCAATGGCGTGCGGGTTTTCTGTGACCCAAATGCAACAATTTTGCTTGTTTACATACCCGCCAAGATCAAAATGAGCTTCATCTGAAAAGATGATTTATTTGGCAAAATCGGCATCTTCTCTAAGTCGATCGCAGGCCCACTTAGCGAAGCAGCCATTTGAATGAAATTATTTTTCATTATTAACCAGAAGGATTGTACTTTCAAATTAAAAAAGAAATTTGAGAAAATATTCAGTAGTTTTTCTTTATAGCATTTTCAAAAAAAAAAGTTATTTGGCGGACTCTTTAGAAGCATTTAAAAACAGCCGGGAAACAAATATGTGGGCTAACCTACTTTTTAAATATTCTCAATAATCTTAATGTCATATTTCATCAAAATCTTGAGTATGAATATTTTAACGAATGTGAAATTTGGCATAAAGTACCAAAAAAGAGGCTTTTGGGCCAAAACTGCTAAAAAAATTGTAACAAATCGTTAAGTAATCCGCCAACTGTGATTTTTTTTTTTTTAATTTCAAAAATTAAAACTTATTGGAAACAATTTTTGTTTCGTTTTTGTGGCTTCATTTAGTCAGAGTATCAAATCTGTAAAAGCATTTTGCTAAACTTTTTAAGAAAAAAAAAAAAAAACGGTGAAATGTACTAAAACTAGAATAGAAGATAATGAAGCTCTTTCTCTTTTCCTTTTTTATTTGTATTTTGTATTCTCTCTTTCTGACCATATTTTTGTTGAGATTCTAGATTAACTGTTATGTTTTCACCTCTTGACATTTCTGCTATCCTAATTTTCTTTAAATATGTATAACTTTTTCTTTATCGTAGTCTATTCTTCTGAATGGCAATCCTTTTCACTGTGCTGTGTTATTACTTATTTTTTTTTTTGCACGGAATAATTTTTGTTTGGTTTTTTCGAGGTATTGCCTCCATTTTAATAAAGAAAATTGGTAGAAAGTAAATATTATTGCAAGGAATAATTTAATTTAAGTTCACGGTGCCACGGTACTGACATTTACACAGTTTATGTAACCTAACTTCTCTATGCTAGTGAGAAAAACAATTTCCAGGACAGTTTTAACATATGTCCTTAAAAGGAATAAAATATTCTGATAATCATGCAAAAACATGCTATAACATGCTTAAAAAATACAACCACGGTACTGACAAATTAATTTGTGACACACATTCTTTGAATGAAAACATATCACTCTTAAAGTACAACAACGTTAACAAAATAAAACGACTGTTGTTATCTATAAATAAATAGTGCCTCTTTCAGAAAACCACCATACAAACGTCTTGAAACTAAAACAAAATGGCGGTTCAGCAAGAAGTCTTTTGAATTCAAAAATAAAAGTAAATCCTCGGACAACATTCATTCATAATTATTTGATTCAGCAATTAGTATTTTGACTTAATTTTTGCATAATTTTGTCAACCAAGTATTACCTACATTCAAACTTTTCTTAGGACAACATTTCTATTCAATGAAGTATTTCATTAGAAATTTTTTTTTTTTGAAAAATGATACAAACATTTTATATATACAAAATTAATTTTTAAGAAAACGGCTCTATCGTCTTTAAATTTGTTTTATTTATATTCATATTGTTTCAAGTAATCAAATTGCATACTTTTTTTGAGCTCTAAGTTATTAACCAGGCTGTTTATACAATTAAAAGAACGATTTAAATGCTTTTTTATACTTTTTCTAATTACTTGAATGTTTTTTAAAGTTCTTATCTAAATTTCAAACAACTTGAACATAAGAGAAAGTACGTGCGATACAGTCATGCATTTTATTTAATTTCCGATTTTCTTCAAAACGGTATGACTGATTTCAATCATTTTTTATACAAAAGGTATAACCTTCCATACAAAAGTTAAAAAACCGCAAAGGAAAATATTTTTTCTCAAAAACGACGATTAATGTACATACTAAAATTAGTACGAACTACTACCAAAAATTATAAAATTTTGCACTAAGCAACTATTAAAAGTATACTTGTCATAGAACTTTTTTTTTTATTTTGAATTTTCTCATTATCGAGTAAGATTAAATAATATTGCATATCAAAATTAGCAAATTTTTTGAATATTTAAAAAAACGTTTCAATTTTTTTTTTGAAAATTCGATATCTCAAAAACGAGTTGACAATTTTGTTATTAAATTTGTTTTTATTTGCACATAAATATAAACTTTAGAATTGCATCCCAAAATTTGTCCTTAAAAATGTTTTAAGAATTTTATATATACAAGCAATTTTTTTTTTAAACCGTTCCAACGATTTAAAACTTTTTTTTTCCATACAATCATATTCAATCAAGAATTAAAATGGCATTCTTTTTTTCACCTCAAACTGTCACAGGAGTTGTTTTAGCTTATTTAAATATCGTATATCACGCTTCTCCACATTTTTCTCTCATAATTTCCATTTTTATATAACATTTTCTTAAACCTGCAGTGTCTGCAAAATAAGAGCAAGGACGTGCGACCCAGTCATGCATTTTACTTTACTTCGTCTTGATCCTAATATGTTATGTTATGTTTGATTAAAATTTAGAAAACTAGTTATTTTGGAAACTAAAAACTTGGAAGGATTTCAAATTCGATGAGGCGATAGCACATATATTCAAATTGCTTATTACATAATGCAATACATAATAACAACTGTAATCAAACATTTTTTTGCAGCTTCCATTCAAATCCAAATCAAATCAATTGCATTAAAATTTACTAAAGGTGAATATGACAACTTTGTGTGAGTAAATGAGTGCATAAATTCTATTTGAATTTCAGTCAATTAAGATTCATTTTTAGCGGTAATAAAGAGAAGTCTTATAGACTTACATTCATCTTAAAATAGAAAAGTTCCAACTTAATTTAAAACAACCAAAAAGTCTTCTAATTATTATTGAATGCTTTACAGCTAAATAAATTAAAGCTGTCCCTCTTAACTGGGCTAAGCTTATAATAAATAATACAAATGAACGTGATTGCGGTCATGTTTACCTACATCATACTTTTCAACTTCAAACTTTAACTCTAATGACAGTTAAGAGCAGTGTGTGGAGTGTGTCTGATGTCTATTTCTCTTAAGATGAACTCATTAGTTTCTCTTTGATTGGAATGTTGCATTTGCATTGGGTCCTCGTAACAAAACAACTTTCCACCTAAGTAAACAACCGAGACAAACCCACAAAACCCACCTTCAAACAGTTCATAGAGATAATCTTGTGCAACATCAAAATCGTGGCAGTTGTCTTGTCTGTCGTCTCTCTATTTATAGCCCCAAGTAAACCGGCTGAACGGCTTAATAATACTGCAATGTTTTGAACTCTCAGTTTGGTGTTCGGTCTTGGGTCTTTCGTCTTTGATATGTGCGTAAATACATCTGAAAATAGCAATGTAAATAATATATATATGTACATATGTATGTACTGTACATACATATATAATACAAATAGGTTTAAAAAAAAACTACGTTCAACTTTTTACATTTATTTCGCATCTGACATTACGAGTATTTTTGTTTTTGTTGCAATTTTACAAATAAAACCGCTTATATGGATGAGAGAAGTAAATGCGCAGATGATATCTGAAAGTATGTCGTCACACTCATCTTTGGAGCAAATAATAATACATTTTATAAACAATAATACAGAAATAAAATTTAATTTACATTTAACTAAAGGAAGGCTCTTATCTGAAGCTTGCTCAAAAGTAAAGGACAAATTATATTTAGTTTCATAAAATATTTTTTTTTTTATTTGGTCACAGAAGACTCTTTCTGGTCTTGAATCTTCATTAATTTAATTCACAGAAGTGACCAACCTAATATAACCAAAAGTAATTAGTAATTTAGTTTATGTTTGTATATTTGAAAAATATAATCTTCAGTTTGATGCATCCTGGAGAAGGTATGTAGTGCAGGAGCAAATAACGGTAAAATAACATCGACATGACATCTTTTCGAAATATGTTGAACTGGTCCCTTATGTCACAACAGAAAGTGCATGACTCCCTGGAAGCCAAAATTTGTATACCAATTTTGTTGGAAGAATTACACCATTATTGGCAAGATATTCTGAGGTTTCATTTTAAATTCAGCGTCATTTCTTAACTGTCAACATTTAACTGTCATTGTGGATCACTTCCGATTGGTATTATCACAAGGCGATTATTAATAATTATTTATTGTTATTGACTTGAAAAATGGTGTAAAATATTCCGCACCACTTTAATTCACCGAATATATTCATTGGTTTTGACATTTAAAATCTACCAAAACCATCTTCACTTTACATAATATCATTCAGTTTGCCTTTTGTTCCCAGAACTGCCATTAATATAAGAAAAACAAAATAAATGTTAAAGAGACAAATTTGATTTTTTCAATATTGTTTTTTTTTTATTAAAAATAAATTGTAATTGGAGTAAAGTGAAAGACTACTTTTTTGGATCCGATTTTGGAGCATTCCATGGTCACGTACGGACAAATTCAACTACTTTTATGTTATCATTGAACGTCTAGTTTTTGATACGTTACTTAGACATGTCATATTAATTTTATTTAACAGGTTCTACATGAGTCTTTTATTATATGCAAACATTCTGAAGGTTTTCCTTTAAATGTCTAAGAAAAAAAAATAAGAAGAGCTGTCATGCACGGACGGGCCGATTCTACCAATGTTCTAGGTTGCTATCTTAATGTTCAAATTTCAGCGAAACTATGGATCATCGATCACAAATGTGTTAGAACCAAATTATGAGTATGAATCAAAATCAAAAGCGATAATAACGAAAAAAAATTTCAAAAATGCACATCGTTATATTTCAACCCATTTTTTAATGTTCTGTCACGTACGGACAAATCACGTCACGTGTCGGACAGAGTTCAATTCGTTAGTAATTTTTAGTAGTTTTTTAATAGCTAAGCACCTGACTGGGTTTTGACAGGCTATGAATTCGGTCATCATCATCATCAAGTCCTGTAACCCCGGTCGGGGCATAGGGCGCCAACAAATCGTTTCCATCCTTCTCGGTCTGCAGATAGATATTTTAACTGTGGCCACGTCTTTCTCTGGGAGTCTGCTTCTGCTAGAACTGTTGATTTCCATGTTGTTCTTGGTCTTCCAACCCGCCGTGCACCCTGAGGATTCCATTCAAATGACTGCTTTGCAATTTCATCGTTTGGTTTCCTCAGTGTGTGACCAATCCATTGCCATTTACGCTTTCTTATGTCAACGTCCAGCCGCTCCTGGCTTGTCCTGCACCACAATTCCTCGTTTGATATAATTTGTGGCCAGCGAATTTTTAGAATATGGCGTAGACAACGGTTCACAATGTGCCTGCAATTTCTTTGAGATGGTAGTCGTGACTTTCCAGGTTTCGCAAGCATATAACAGCACGGATTTGACATTGGATTCGAAGAATCTCAACTTTGTGCGCAAGGAGATTTGACATGAGTTCCAAATTTGGGAGAGAGAACCGAAGGCTGCGCGAGCTTTATTTATTCTACTTTGAACGTCCAGATCAGTACCACCATTTGCTGAAACAATACTTCCAAGGTAGTTAAATTGTTCAACCTCTTCAACTGGCGTCTCCTGTATTAAAATACGCTGATGTGTGGAGCGGCCTGTGAGCATTATTTTTGTCTTTTTGCTATTTATTTTAAGACCACTCGCCTCTCCTTTTAACTTCAGAGCTTGACACATCCCGTTCAGCCCGCTGATGTTATTTGCCAAGAGACATATATCATCGGCATAGTCTAAGTGGCTAAGCCTTTCAAACGGTCTCCATTGAATGCCCTGCCTCTCTGATGTTCCAACGCTGGCCGTCAAGACATCGTCAATCGCCAGTAGAAAGAGAATTGGCGATAGAACATCTCCCTGTCTCACACCCTGCCGCACTTCGAAAGAGTCGGATAGCTGCCCATTGTGTAAAACAAAGCATCTTGCGTTGTTATAGGACTCTCTTATAATGGCAACAATTTTTGGGGGAATTCCTCTACCAAGAAGTGATCTCCATATACATTCACGGTTGACTCGGTCAAAGGCCTTCTCAAAATCCACGAACATGAGGTAAAGCGGTGATTGAAACTCCGCAGACTGCTCAAGAACGATACGCAGAGTGTTGATATGGTCGACACAAGACCGCCCACTGCGGAAACCAGCTTGATGCCTCTTGAGTGTAGACTCGATTCTAACCTTTATCCGCTCCAGAATGATGGTTGCCATTAATTTTGGAAAAACGGACAAAACTGTAATACCTCGCCAATTGTTGCAATTCTTAAGATCACCTTTCTTTGGCAACTTAACAATTACACCATCCTTCCAGTCGCTGGGATAGATTTCATTTTCCCACACAGCTTGTATCAACGGGTGTAGAATACTAGCCGTTCTGACAGGGTCAGCTTTCAGGAACTCAGCTGGTATACCATCAAGTCCAGCTGCTTTGTTGTTTTTGAGAAGATTTATCGAAGATTGAATTTCCAGTACTGTAGGGGGCTCGATGTCAATACCCCTATATGATCTACGCATCTCGTTAAGCTGGGGCACTTCAGCACTCTGCTCGACAGAATTCGGTACTCTATCTTATTTTTGTTAGTTTGAATGCAGTGAGGATTCGAAAGTCTAAGTAAGGGTCTGGCGATTTCAGATGACAAAACAGTCTAGTTTAGTTGACAGAAACTTTATTTAATAATATTATTTGAATACAATTTACAATTCGTTTTATACTAAGTTTAATATGGTTTGGCCAAAGGCCGTCTACCAGATTGACAAATTCATATTTTGCATCATATAATTTTCGTTTCATTAAAAATCTCCTTCAATAATGCGCTGTCTACACGGAAAGAATTCTTGGATCATATCACGACAAATGAGCTGCAAATTACGAAAAATGAATCTCGATTTATACCTTGGCTCCGGATTTCGTAATTTACGACTATTTGTTTGCAATTTGCAAAACTGAGCAAAATTAAGATATTGATACTCAAAAATCGTAAATCAACCCTCTTTTAGTATCAATTATGCTATCGAGAGAAAACAAAATTGCGAACAACAAATCGCAATTTGATCCAAATATTCCTTAATTGCACAATTTGTAAATTTGCAAAAAAGATTTGTGATCAACACTTTTATTTCGTGATATTGCCACTTGGAAAGATCAATCCTGCTCTAACCCTTTATTTTGCTGGTATACACATTTAATTTAATTTATTTGAAATAAATACTTTACGCTTGACTCTACTTGGATTTGAACTCGCAACCCTCCAGTTGCGGAGCGAGCATGCAACCACCAGGCCAATTTGCATTACAGATCGTTGGTGTCACACATTGATCATGAGATACCTGCCATGTTGTGGTGCTCTATCTCTTCGAGAAGTAAATTGCGACAAGAAAGTCGTGATTTAGGATTTTTTTGTTGGTGATTTGCGACTATTCTCATGGAGTTGCAAATTGCGACAGAAAAAACGTAAATCAGTGATTGTGCATTATGTAAATTACTAAATTTTTATCGCAAATCAATATTTTTAAATGCTGTTTGTGATATTATTCCTTTGGAGAGTAAATTAAGCCAAAAAAGTTGTATTTTGCTATGAAAAGTACAAGCTTGAATCACGGATTTTAATTGCAAATCACGAAGAAACAAATTTTGTAAATTGCTACGTTTTGAATGTGAAATTATCAGTTTTTGTATTAATTTGGGAACAAAATGTCTTGATTTACGAATAAAACATGATTCGTAAATTGCAACCTCAAATTTTTCAATTGGTGATTTTTCAATTCTCTCCGTGTATAACCAAGTGCAATTGATGTATATCTGTACAAAACTTCCCAACCAAGGTTACCATTTAGAATGTTCAGCACTTTATTCATATCCAATGTGTTAACCCCAAAATATCTCGTACGGAACTCTTTTAAAATGGGACATCTAGCAATGAAATGAAACACATCCTCTCTCTCCTTTAAATTACATAGGTCACACAGAATTGGCAAGTCTTCCCGATGGGGAATGTAATTCAACCTAAGTAATTCTCCTCTTATTTTAAAAATTGTGTTTATCATGTTGAGCGTAAATCGATTTTGGAAATAAGTACTATCATGAAGATCAAAATTTAGTTGACTGTAGATAATTCTGAACTGTGAAGATTGTGCATCCATTTTACATCTTTCATAACAAGAGTAGCTTGCCCCCTTCAACAAAGTATTGAACACGTTCCTCAACTCCTCCGGACTTACATCGGCTGCGATGTGCACGTTTTCACTTAGATCGGCTCCCAGGTCTTCCCAGCATTTTACAATATTCCCTCTTCTAGCTAAAACATATGTAAGCACTTGTTTTGGCAACCTTACATCTTCCATCTCCAATACTCTTATAATGTACTCAAAATGCAGCTTAAGAGTGTCTACAAATAACGGTGGTACTTTTGTTTCTAGGTGCAGCATATAATTTGGTGTATAAGAAGGCAGGCGAAAAATTCGTTTTGAAAAATATCTCAAAAACCTTTCAACATCTTCAATTTGGCGATATCCCCAAACTTGGGCCCCATAGAGCAATATTGCAGAAGCAGTAGCACGAAACAGTTGAATTTTTGAACTATGTTCAATATATTTGTTGTTAACGCAACGGACCCAAACAGAAGAAACAGCTCTTTTTGCCTCAGCTACTTTGGTCTGGAAGTGTTTTTTCATGTTAAGATTCGCTGTAATCAATACACCTAGGTACTTATACTCCCACACTATTGCCACATTTTCTCCCTTGTAGGTCCACTTTTCATTGCGCGAATATCTACCACCACCATCTCTGAAAATCATCATTTTTGATTTTTCTAAATTCTCTGTTAGATTCCAAAGCTCGCAGTAGCTTTCAAGTCTATTCATCATAAGTTGCATTCCAGTTACAGACTCCGACAGAAAAACTATATCATCCGCAAAAAGCAGACCTGGTATCTGCAAACTACCAAGCTGAATTCCACCTCCAACCGTCTCTATGATATCATTTATGAATATGATAAACAGCAACGTGCTTAAGACGCATCCTTGCTTCACTCCCATTTGTGTTTCAAAGTCTTCCGAAACAAGCTCCCCATCCCAAACATATGCCACGTTGTTTTCGTACATGGCTTTTAATAACGTTACTGTTTTACTTGATATTCCAGTTCTATAGAGCTTGTAGAAGAGGGCTTCACGGGAGATGGAATCAAAAGCAGCACGGAAGTCAACGAAGAAGGCATAAAGCTTTTTGTTCCTCTTCTTGTAGGTCTCAGCAATGTTCATCAGAGTAAATATTTGATCAAGGGTCGAATAATTCTTCCTGAACCCAGCTTGAAATTCATTTAATATTCTCTTGTTTTCCATCCAAAGCGTGAGCCTATTGAAAATTAACGCACTAAACAGTTTCACCGAAGTATTTAAGAACGATATGCCACGATAGTTTTCAGGGTTCTCATAACATCCTTTTTTGTGTAAAGGGAATATAATCGCTCTTTTGAAACTCTCTGGAATCCTTGCTGTCTCGAAGATTCTGTTATATTCGGTCGTTAATGCAGATACAAATTCAGACGAACTATTTTTGAAGAACTCAGCTGGTATTCTGTCGTCCCCAGGGGCTTTTCCAACTTTTGATTTTTCAATTACATTTTGTACCTCAAAAACTGTAAATGGAGCATCTAAAAACTCGTCGACAAAAAAATGGAGCTGCATAGCTCACTAAAGGCGAAAATAGCGGTATGTTAAGCAAATTTTTAAAATGATCTCGAAGTTTCGGGGCTTGTAAGGATGAAGAAATTCGGTTAGTTCTCCCGTTGATCGTTTTAGCAGCCTTCCAAAAATCAGCTGAACATCTTGTTGAATTTAAAATGTCTACATTTTGTTGCTCAAATTGTTTCCTTTTACTCTGACATAAATGCTTAAAATCTCTATTCGCTTCCGCGTACATAGATTTAAACAATGGTGAGTTTAAGCCCCTTACGAGTCTTAAGCAAGCAAAAGATTTTTTTCTTGCTTTAAGGCATTCAGCATCAAACCATTTTTGTTTAAATATATCCTTATTTTTTCTCTTTTTGATAAGTGGGACAGCTTCGATTATTATTTGATTAAGGTCCTCTATGTGTAGTGATTTGTTCTCGGTCCTTCGTTTAGTAAGTTGTTTGTTTAAATTCTGTTGGTACTCAGATTGGAACTGTTTCTCCATTTCAACTTTGGCAGTAACTCTAGATGTTTTGCCTTATCTGATCCCTCAACTTCTAACATCATACAGAAAATCTCCAATGGCATGTGATCCAAGAACGTTTGTGCAGCTACTTTAAAATTACTCAGAATTTCATTCCACTTCCCAGACATAAAGCAATAGTCAATAATTGAACACGCCGTTCCTCGTATAAATGTAAATTCACCATTTGCGTCTCCTTCACAGCTTCCATTCAAAACACTTGCATCAAGACAATCTGTAATTTCAAGAATTTTAGCACCTTTTGCATCGCACAGTTCATCTTTTGATTTTCGGGTTTGATTAATTATTGATGGAGTGGATCCACTCACAAAACTATTTTGGGACAGTCCAATCCTTGCGTTAAAATCGCCAACAAGAAGTAAGTCCACTGAGCCCAAATCCAATATTGCGTCACAAAGTTGTTCATAATCCCTTTTCCATTGGTTACAGTTCAGGTAAATGGGTAATAGAAAGATATAAGACTGCTTGACTTTTACTCTTAAAATATCCAAATCTTCAGCCTGACTAAAACTCACTGCTTCTCCCAGGCACTTCCGATATCCAAGTAATTTTCCTCCACTTCCTCTCCCAAATGCATTTGATTTAACTGCCGGAACCCATTTTAATTCATATTCATTAAATACTCCTACAAATTTCTCCTTCTCATCCTCCAAAACATGTGTTTCGAAAAGAACAAATATTGGAAAACTTTTAACATAATTACAAAAATTAAAAACTATAAATTTATTTTTAAGTCCTGAGACGTTATAAGCTAATATTCTTAAGTCAATAAATATATTTGGTTTCTGGTAGACGAATGTACTTCAATTCCCTTCATCGTGTAAACGGTCCCCGGCTTGATCACTCCAGACTCTGCTTGTGTGGGCACCCAAATGTTGTACAGCGGCTGTTTCACACTTTTCGAGAGAAGAATTGTTGCCAACTTCGGGTGACATTGCTGATGTTTTATAATTGACATTGTTTACGATTTTTCCGGCACGCTGAATTTCATTCATAAAATTTTGAATAGAAGAAAACAATGTCCAATCGCCACCAAAACAGTCTATTTTAGTGAGGCATTTTAGAGACTGGAAGATAAATCACTCGCGTTTTGGACATTTTAGGGGAGTTAAAATAAAATTTCAAGTTTTCCGTGTAGAGTATTACATATTAGTGCACTGTACCAAGTTTGAAGAAAATCAGTTCACCGGTTTTGCTATAAACGTACATTGAAACTAAAAATTCAAATATTTTTAAATTAGCTGAGAGTTCCTCTTTTTCATGGAATGCTCCTTTTGAGTTTTTAAATTGGACTATTGAACTAGTTCAAGACATGGTAACTCTGCTATGGACATCAGTGATGTTAATATTAAGCAGGACGGTGTCAAGCCATACAGCATGCGAATCAATGGCTCTATTGGGTGAAAAACTTCCTCAAAGAGCGATTTCTCGAAATGGAGGCTTAGTTTTAGATTTTTTTTGGAGCTATATTTATATTTATATTTATATTTATATTTATATTTATATTTATATTTATATTTATATTTATATTTATATTTATATTTATATTTATATTTATATTTATATTTATATTTATATTTATATTTATATTTATATTTATATTTATATTTATATTTATATTTATATATATTTATATTTATATTTATATTTATATTTATATTTATATTTATATTTATATTTATATTTATATTTATATTTATATTTATATTTATATTTATATTATATTTATATTTATATTTATATTTATATTTATATTTATATTTATATTTATATTTATATTTATATTTATATTTATATTTATATTTATATTTATATTTATATTTATATTTATATTTATATTTATATTTATATTTATATTTATATTTATATTTATATTTATATTTATATTTATATTTATATTTATATTTATATTTATATTTATATTTATATTTATATTTATATTTATATTTATATTTATATTTATATTTATATTTATATTTATATTTATATTTATATTTATATTTATATTTATATTTATATTTATATTTATATTTATATTTTATATTTATATTTATATTTATATTTATATTTATATTTATATTTATATTTATATTTATATTTATATTTATATTTATATTTATATTTATATTTATATTTATATTTATATTTATATTTATATTTATATTTATATTTATATTTATATTTATATTTATATTTATATTTATATTTATATTTATATTTATATTTATATTTATATTTATATTTATATTTATATTTATATTTATATTTATATTTATATTTATATTTATATTTATATTTATATTTATATTTATATTTATATTTATATTTATATTTATATTTATATTTATATTTATATTTATATTTATATTTATATTTATATTTATATTTATATTTATATTTATATTTATATTTATATTTATATTTATATTTATATTTATATTTATATTTATATTTATATTTATATTTATATTTATATTTATATTTATATTTATATTTATATTTATATTTATATTTATATTTATATTTATATTTATATTTATATTTATATTTATATTTATATTTATATTTATATTTATATTTATATTTATATTTATATTTATATTTATATTTATATTTATATTTATATTTATATTTATATTTATATTTATATTTATATTTATATTTATATTTATATTTATATTTATATTTATATTTATATTTATATTTATATTTATATTTATATTTATATTTATATTTATATTTATATTTATATTTATATTTATATTTATATTTATATTTATATTTATATTTATATTTATATTTATATTTATATTTATATTTATATTTATATTTATATTTATATTTATATTTATATTTATATTTATATTTATATTTATATTTATATTTATATTTATATTTATATTAACCCCGCAAGTTTCAAACACGATATTTTAAACTATTGTGCTTTTATTATACTTTGATACTTTTTTATTTAAAATATAAATTAATAGAATAGAATTATGTCTTTTTTATCATGAAAGTCCATTTGATTTTTTGATAAAATGATAAATCACAAAGTGGATAGTATTGTAATTGTAAGGTAACAGGTTTTTTGTAGCTGGTAATCAGATTTGAAGATTCTGACTTTATTTGTACTAAAGTTAGAGGGGGGTTGAAAATCGTTTGAGTTTGTTCCTTTAAAAAGGGTGTAGTGCCGCGAAAGTGGCTTGGCACTACTTGGCCCTTCAATACTAAAAAGTTTTTACTTATTTATTTTAATAAAATAAAATTTGGAAGACCATGTTAGGTAATAAAATTCAAGAAAACCGTACCTAATCCGAAAGTAAAATAAGTTTTTTAAGTTTTCATCTACGGTGGTGACTGTTGGGACACCCGCTATTGTATATCGGTATAAGATCATAAAATAATTTTCTAGATAGGTTTGTTTCCTTTTCAAACTTTTAAAAACCCTCATAATACCCAAATAAAAATTGAAACATTTACACAAAACTATAAGACAGCGACTAAAAATTTAAATTATAAAATCAACCTCGGACACTAATTCACTTTTTAGGAAAATAAAAAATATAATAAATTCATCCGTAAAATATTCGCAGTAAATCGTATAAGAACATACAAAATTGAGTCTTATAAATCTGTCGGTATGTCTGTCTGTCCGTTAAGCTACAGCTAAAAATGCTGCATCGGTTTCCTTCAAACTTGGTTCATAGCGTTCTTTGGTCACTCCTCCCTCATTTTTTCATTTTTTTGTTTTTGGTAAACAATTTTGTTTAGTAATTTTACATATCGTAAAAATTCAATAAAATATTTTACGTAATTTTTCAAAGAATGATTATTAATGGCACCTCGCAAGGAACCACCGTTTAGATTTTCTGGTGCCACTGATTTTAATATTTTTTTTAATACTACCTATTGTGTACATACCTAAGAAATTAAAAATAATTTTTAGAAAATATTTTAGTAGAAGGCCCCACCATAGACCATTTCATTACTTTTTTTTGAAGACTTGATATTTTGTAAACGAGACTGTTAATTATGTTAAACTTCTTGGTACCCTACAGTTTATTAACATTTTTTAGAATAGATATTAATAAAAACTATTTTACTTTTATGAAAAATAACGGAACCTTCTATATAAATGTTAAAAACCGTTAAACTTAATCTTTTTTTCTCAAAAATCGCTCCTACGATTTTGATCAAATTTTATAAGTAAAAGCTTAATATAGGCCTTCCATCAAACACATATTGTAATATAATACTAATAACAGAAACCTCCCATAGATTGGTTTTATTTGTTTTGAACTATTCCATTGGGTGTGTTCATCAGCAAAAATCTAAAAATTCAGTACTGAATGGTGAACGTACACAAAAATAAGTAAAATATTGTGTTTACTTTCTGCTTCTACTGGAAGCAAATACATAAAAAAGAACTTTTTTACTGTCGGAAACTAAATATTGAAATCAAATTTAAATACAAAATGTGTGACTCTGGAATGAAGTTCTATGTAAGTTGTCTGGAAAACACTTAAACTATGTTTTTATTTGGATTAATATTTTCGAAAATAGTTGAAGCCGCAATTTTAACTTACAGCTAAAAAATCTTAACCATTACTTTTATTACTCCCAAATAAACTTCTTCATGGAGTTCTTCCAACAAACCCAATTTATTATTATTAATAAAAAGAAGAGAAGAAAATCAACAGTAACAAACCTACTTACATTCTTGCATAAATGTTCTAAAGCGTTGGAATATGGCAGTGAAGTGGATTGTATATACACTGATTTCTCTAAAGCGTTCGACCAACTAAGCTTTTGGTTTTCGCACTTTTTTTATCACATGGATAAAATCATATCTTGAAAATAGATCGTATCTAGTAAAATTTAGAAACTGCCTTTCAAATTCATTCATTGCTCACTCCGGTGTGCCCCAGGGAAGTCATCTTGGTCCATTTCTATTTATCCTGGCTATAAATGATGTTGTTTCATGTATACGCTCTAGTGACATTCTTATATTTGCCGATGATATGAAGATATTTAAGTCAATAAAAGCTGACACTGACCACGTTCTCCTGCAAGCCGATATTGACAGTTTCAATATTTGGTGTGGTAAGAATGGTCTTTCTCTTAACCCTGTTAAATGCAAAACAATTACTTTTTCCAGGAAGCGACTTGCAAGTGCTTTTGATTATTCCATTTCGCAGCAAAAACTCTGTCGAGTCTTTAGTTTCAAGGACTTGGGTGTTAACTTTAGCTCAAATTTAGAATTCTCTGAACACATTAATTACATTGTTAATAAAGCAAGCTCTATGCTTGGATTTATAAAACGTTGGGCTAAGGAATTTAGTGATCCTTATGTTACCCTTTCTTTATAAATACAATTGTTATGTACGACCTCATCTAGAGTACCTATGCCTCGCAAATATGGTCTCCCTTTTATGAAATTCATAAAAATCGTATTGAATCAATACAGCATAAATTCATTCGCTTTGCTCTAAAGGGTCTTCCTTGGGATGATCCGTACAACCTTCCACCATATGAACATCGGATCCAGCTACTGCAGGTCCAAACCTTATATCAAAGGCGTGTTAATAATGATTTACTATTTCTTCACCAACTTATAAATGGCCAAATTGATGCTCCTGAATTGTTAGCCTGTATTGGCATAAATTACTGAGGAGGATCTCACCACCTGCGAAGATTTGAACTTTTACACGTTAATTTCCATAGAACTAACTACGGTATACATGAGCCTCTTAACCGTATGTGCATGATTTTTAATTTAAACGGCTCCTCTGTTGATTTTAACATAAGTAAGATGGCATCAAAGAAAGTATTTCGAACCAGTGCTCCACGGTCGTGATTGTTTTTACTTCTTGAAGCTATGACTTAAATATTTTGTATATTGTTTAATTATGTATGTATATAGATTTTTTGTTTAATTTTGTTTATTTATTAGTATATTATTATGCATGTGTTAGATTGCCTTTTTTACTAACCACTAACACATGCACTTATGATGAGCCTCTGATTGTAGATTGCAGCTTGCTCTTAGCTCACTACAACTAAGAATCTGAAGTGTAAAAAAAAAAAAAAAAAAAAAAAGGTGAACTATCATTTTTTGTTATTTTGTTAAGAAAAAACTAAACCCAAAACTCCATGAAAGAAATCTATAGTTACTAACCATAAAATTATGTTATTCACTTGAAAAAACAAAAAACAAAAATTAAAAAAGCCAACATGCCGTACCGAGGCGAAAACATATATATTCAGATGACAGCTATTTTTTCTGAAAAACGTAAGCAAACGTAACTAAGAGTCATCTGAATTTTTAAAAAATTTTATGACAGCTCAAAAGCTCGAAGAATCCAGATATCTGAATCCTTGAACGCACGAATTAACAGCTAAACGAATTTTAATAAGTTTATACATAGCTATATATATAAATTTTAAATAGGGCCTTATCACACGACGACTTTTGGGTCATGACTTTTTTCGAAATTAAATGAGTGCGAAGGTGAGGTCAGATGTTTTTTTCGTCCGTATTTATTGAATTTCGAAAAAGTCAGGACTCAAAAGTTGTCGCGTAATAGGGCTCCTAGATACAAATTTATCATCAAAAAAGGAAAGGTTAAGATTTAAAAAAAAAAATGTTTCAATTTCGATATCTCAAAAAGGGGCTCACAATTTTTTTTTTAATTTTATTTATGCATACATATATGCACATTAATACATACTTAAGATTTGCAAAAACTGTTTTAAGAAATTTATAAACGTCTATCAAAGGGCACGGTAGTGCCCAGCCAAGTCCGCGACACTACACCCTTTTTACAGGAACAAACTCAAGCGATTTTCAACCCCCCTCTAACTTCAGTACCAAAAAAGTCAGAAACTTCAAATTCGCAATATTTGCTGTGCTGATCAAACACAGGTGGCTCTCTAAATTTCAACTCTTTAGCGTAAGTAGTTCCCGAGATAAAGGACTTCAAAAATCGCAAAAACCGTAACTGACTGACTGACTCACTGACTCACTGATAGATCATCAAAATTATGGAGCACTTCCCGACATCGTAGAAACTTGAAATTTTGCACAACGGTAGGCCTTGTGGTGCATACAAAGGAAAAAATCGAAAATCTGCAATTTTCTATCCAGGGGGCGTGGCATCTACCCACATTCTTAAAAATTCTAATAAATTATATGGAGCACTTCCGATTGTTGTAGAACGATGAAAATTGGTAGGTCGGTTGGGCTTAAAGTACTTAGAAAGAAAAAAATTAAAAATTGGAAATTTCAATTCAGGAGGCCACCCACATTCTTCAAAAAATTCTTCTTAATTATATGTAGCACTTCCGATTGCTGTAGAACGATGAAAATTAGTAGGTCGGTAGGGCTTGAAGTACTTAGAAAGAAAAAAATTGAAACATTGGAATTTTCTATTCAGGGGGCGTGGCATCCACCCACTTTCTTAAAATTCTTATAAATTATTTGGAGCAGTTCCGATTGTTGTAGAACGATGAAAATTGGTAAGTCGGTAGGGCTTGAAGTACTTAGCAAGAAAAAAATTGAAAAATAGAAATTTTCCTTTCAGAGTGTTCCGAACTGAACAAAACCAGTCATTTGCTAACTTTTTTTTTTGCATATATAAGACCATTTTTTTTCACTTTCATCAGATACTTTGTTTTATAAAACCTTGGATTTTTACTAATTGGTCACTAGTAGGCGTATTATTGTATTAAAAAAATTTTTTTCTAAAAGTAACCGATTTTAACTTCTAAATTTACATAAATTTTCTATCAAAAAGTGCATTTTAAGAATTCAAAATTTCAATATCAAATGATACAAATTTGATTACATAATTAATGAAAATCATGAAAAATATATTGAATTTATATCCACTGCAAACAAATTTGTCAAAAAAATACCGTTAGGTATAAAAAATTGACTGTCAAAAATGGGTTTTTTCAAAATTCACAAGCATTTTTATTTTGCATTATTAAAATTTGTATAAGGTACAAAATTAAAAATGTTCTCCAATAGTGGCATAATAAAAATATGGAATTTTATGTTATTTAACATTTTTTTGCAAAAAATGCTATATTGTAGGCTACATTTGCTTTGAAAAACAGCCATTTTAGCCATTTTCTCGATTTCTTAGAGGCTTTTACCAAAATTTAGAGCACAAAATTAAATTTTTTTTCCAATGATGGCATAGAGAATAAGTTTATCTGTCCATAGACACCTTAATCGCTTTGATCGGACAAGTACACGCTTCGCAATCTTATTCATGAAATCACCATTTCAGTCCGGAACACTCTTCAGGGGGCGTCACATCCACCCACATTCTTAAAAATTCTTATTAATTATATAGAGCGTTTCCGATTGTTGTTGAACGATGAAAACTGGTATAGAACGGTATGACTTAAAGAACATACAAAGCAAAAAATAAAAAATTGAGACTTTCCATTCAAGGGGCGTGGCATCCACCCACTTTCTCAGAATTGCTATTATTTATATAGGGCACTTTCGGTTGTCGTAGAATTATCAAACTTTGTAGAGCGGTAGGGCTTGATTTTCACCTGGCAAAATAAAATCTTTGCAAAAAGGAGTGAAATCACAACAAAAACATAAATGTTAAAAAAAGAGCCAAGTTCATATATGTACAAGAAACCTGTGCGTAAAAAGACAACCAAAAAAAAGTAATGAGATCTAAAATATATGCCAAGTTTTAAGTTCAGGAAGTTTAATATCAAATATCGAAACAACTCCTAATTATGACAGAAATTTGGTATTTAATGATGATTGATTAAAATTTGGTGGATTTACTTGGCAAGTTTTTCTAAATTACTTACTTAATCACGAATTTAAAATGTATGAAAACTTGACCAGTGAACCCACCAAATTTTAATCAGTAATCATTTAAGATAAAAAATATTGAAAGTCCATTTGAATAATAAACATCTTGATGAAGAAATAAAACTATTGACAACTTATCTGGAATTTTGCAGTTAAAAACAGATAGGACATCTAATATTTAATTTTTGTGCTATCAAGAGAACTTCAATTTTTCATTTTATTCTACAAAAAAAAAGCTAATAATTACCCATCACGATTGGTTTTTTATTCACCACGAACTCATAGCTTCATTTTATTTATATTTTCTTGAGTTCATTTTTAAATAATTAATTTACAAATTCTTACTTCATTGCTTAGTTAGCGTGGCAATTTCTATTTTTTAATTAAATATAGGTACACCTAAGTCAAATGCTATTGCTCTTAATAAGATATTAAAAAAAAAAAAAACAACCAAGTTAGCAGTTATTTTTATGCATTATTTAAGGCCTTTTTGATAAGTTATTCGGAAGAACAAATAAACTAATTTTGCAAATCATAGAGAAAAAGTGTTTTTATTTGAAATTTGGTAATTACATTTGAACGCTCCATTTTTGAACCCACATCAACAGACTCTTCAATTTCTACACAAAATGGGGCATCCGAATCAACACTTCCAAGTCGGAGCTTGTCCGCTTCAGGAGGCCTTCAACTGGTAGAGGTACTCGCACTGCAGCCAACTGCAGAAATCTGGTCTAGAGACTCCCTGACGGATCCGCCATAGCTGCCAAAAAGAATGTGAAGTATCTGGGAGTCCAGTTCAATGAGTTGCTAAGGTTCAACCCGCACTCAAGAAATGTACCTACTCAAAAACCCAGCTGGGCCTTTCACCGTCTACATCCATTGATGAAGAAAAGAAAAGGACTAAGCCAACCAACGAAGTTACTGATCTACAAGCAGCTCTTACGACCTGTCATCAGCTACTCCTTCCCAGTCTGGTTTTCAATTTCGAAGACAGCCATGAAGGAGTTCCAAGTATTTGAAAGGAAGATTCTCGGAATTTGCACCGGACTGTACTTTGACCGGCAGCAGCGGAAACACTACAGGAACGAACATCTCTATTCCGAAGCCAACATAATCCCGCTGGACAAATACCTAGTCCTTTCAGCGAAGACACTAGTACTGAACATCATCGACCACCCGAATCAGCTAATGAGAAGGATGACCACTGAACAACGACATCCGGAGCCAAAGTACCTCAGTGTAATGGAAACTCTTGATGACAACATAATCATGGACAACGAGGAAGCAGTCTCGTTCTACGCTGACATTGGGTCAGCCTTCTACCGTGGCAAAACGCAAACACTTCCTCCAACCTATACACCAAAAACACCATTGACAACCGGGAATGAACACCCTGAGGACGATTAAGTCAGTCGACTTTTAGTTTAAATTTTTGGACATGTAATTTATATGTGTATAATTTGTTAAACTTAAGACATTGTATAACGTTAGGCCCCCTATGTGCCAACAAATGTAGATTTATCATAGTATCATGTTAGTTATAAGCCAGATTGTATATATTATGTTCAATAAAAGAAATTGAATTGAATTGAACTCCATTTTTGAATTTTAATTTATCGTTTATCAGTAGTAGTTGTTTTTTTTTTTCTAATTCTGATTTTCATACATATATTAAGTTTTGAAATTTTCTATTAGTAAGGTTTTCACTTAATTTCCAACCAAATTTCGTACAAATTTGGTTGAAATTATTTCAATTTTGAATTTAAATTTGTATGGGAATTGAAAATGAAATGATTTTTAATCGAATTTGGTAATTTTCAACGAAATTCCTTCAATTTGTATTAATGAAATGAAGTTGCTTCTGGTTTAGATTCTCTATTTGAATCAACAAGCATTTTCTGTTTTCTTTTCAGAACTAACACTGCCCTTCATCATTCTGATAACCAATCGAAAAGTGCATTCCATTTTATGAATCCTTCAATACTTGTTACTATTTCAAAATGAATGAAGCCTTTTTCGACACCAAAATCAAATTTGGTCTTCAACGTCTAGGTATACCTAAAGAAATACAAAACTAAAAGACCAATCACTTCCCCATCATTCGTTGTCATCATAAATCCATACATACATAGTATTGCAGATACTTCGAAAATTCGATTAAAAAGTTGATTTAATTTTTTTTTGAATGCATAACTTAACCTTTATAAATTATCACACCTTCAACAAAATTTTGAATAGAAGTATAGTACCATCATAGAGATAAGCTACTTACACACGTGCTGCAAAAAATATTGTTGTTTTGTTCGAATATCGAAACAAAAAGAATAGCTAATCAAAACAATATAATAATTCTCATGGCTTTATTATTTAATTAATATAATCAATAAGTTATAGAGGTAAATAAGACTCTCTCAATCAATAAGCATGACTCAGATGTTGATCTCTCCTTCAAGAAAGAGAATGAATCTTGCAACAACTTTCCCTTTGATTTTAAGAGAAGCTTAGCGCTTGGAACTCCATCATACATCATTCCAATTCCAATCCCCTCTCAAACGACATAGATATCCAACTCTGAATGGAGCATGAGTTTTATGGTCAGAGGCGGAGTTAGTTTTGTAGGGGCCCGTCAGAGATGAGATAACAAGCTTGAGACATTTGTATTCTGTTGATATAAATTGAAAGATATAAGATTGAGAACATGAACTTAATACAAAAAAAAATGGTTTGAGCGGGTGCTCAGAATATTTTTGTATAGTGTTCATATTTACTGAGTTTTCAAAAATTATGTTTGAATTTTGTTTTAATTCAAAAATTATTTTTTGAACTTTTGGATACACAATACTTTTTAAGTTTCTAATAACAGCTCTTCAAAAAACATATGCTCAAAATCAGTTATACCTATTGAATGGAAGAAAATAGTAAATGAAAACAATGGGTTCTGCTGGAAATAAGTAAAGATTATTCAAAAAAAAATGTTGAAAATAGTTTTTAACATTTTTTTAAAAACATTGTAACATTGTTTGAAAAAATAGCGATAAAATAATGAGAGACATGAAAAACTGCGACGGTGTTTGATAGATGCAAATGTTTCTATTATAGTTTAGTTCTATCACCTATAATCTTTAAAGCACCTGACAAACAAATTTGAGAATTATACTTAAGCCTTGGACGAATGAAGGCTTAAGATTACAACAACCATACCGAAAGAGAACTTTAACTTCGAAGAAAACTTTAACATTTCACAGCATTTTTGGTGACGTCGAATATATGATTATTCTACAGAATGTGGTTTGTGATGTACATACCCAAAATTGAAAACTGTTAGGTTTTCTCAATGCAAGTGCCATTTTAAGAGTGTTTGATAGTGTTTTGGGCATCAATCTCCATCTCCCAAATCAAAAATGTGTGCATCTATGGATCTCTTTCTTTTTTGGATTAAAAATAACCTTTTTGACCAATCAATTCAAGTTATATTGAACAGTTACAATTCTGATGTTCATAAAATAAATAATGCTGGTGTACCTCAGGGGTCTTTTTTGTCTCCGACTCACTTCTTTATTTTCAGAAATGGTCCATTATCTGAAACTTCTAATCTATAAAGGGCCAGTTTTTCAGTTCAGGGTTAACTCTGAGTTAGATCAGAGTTACCTAATAAGCCCCGAGTTAACTCAGAAATAGTTTTCCAGATGAGGATTAACTTTATCTTTCAGTTTTCAAAATATCTAGGGCCATCGATGTGCGACACTATGGATATAACCCTTCTACGGCTTTTACGCATCGGAATAGAGATGGTGCCACAACGGAATTGCACTAGCAATAACTTTCAATATCGAAATTGAGATGGCGCCACAGCTGTAAAGGCCCTCAATTTGGCCCATGAGTTAACTCAATCCATCTCCATGGCCCCTGAGTTAACTCACCAAATTAGGTGAGTTATCTCGGAGTTAACTTAGGATTTCAATTGACTGAAAAACACGTTTCTGGAATTTACTCATGTTAAACCCCGGGACTAGGATGATCTCTCACTGAGAAACTGGCCCTTAGCATATCGCTTGACTAAAAAACACAATTCTGGATTTAACTCAGGTCTTACTCAAAAACTAGGATGACATCGCACTGAAAAGATGGCCCTTCATTGTTTTGCTGACGACAGTACCTTCAGCTTTTCATATTCGTTTCAAAATTCATTTCCTTTTTTTTTATAATTCAATGCAGTCTGCTGTTGTTAAAGTGACATCCACCTCGCCTATACCGCTATCTATGAGTTATAAACTTAAACTTTTACGAATGATGCAAAACTTGCATATAGTGCCTACCAACACATAGCAACAAAAAATTTGTTCGTAAAATATTAGAATTTTAAGAATAACCATTTCTTGCTGGGTTGGATTCAAAATCTCGCAAATTAACAAGTCTGTGCCCTTACTTTGAATTTCTGTGCTATTTTGCGCATTTTAGTATAAACTTCTGTCATGATATAAAAAAGAAATTGACAGACGTTTGGACTTAAAATCACAGAGATTTAAAGTAAAGGATCAGACCTAAAATTTCCCATTCGAAATCTCGCAAATCTACATCTCGTAATGACAAAATCACACTTTTCATAATCTGGAAATCAAAAAATCCCGGTAGAATAATCCCACAATAACGAAATCTCGCAAACTTAAGTCTCACAAAGAAAAATTTAACAAAATTTGATTGCGTTGCAACAAATAGAGTTTAAATCAAAATCTTTTAAATATTGCGAGATTTTCTAACTTCTGCTAAACAAATCGAGTGCCTAGCAACTTTAAGACCATATTGTTATTCATAATTGTAATTTTTATATTTCAATAAACAACAATTAAAGCAAAAAAGAGAACATAGAAATTGTTAATTTTATTATTTGCTGAAAATACGTTTAGGAATACAATAAAAAACCTAAGAAAGAGATCCTTCGCACGATTTGTGTTGGTGCTAAACTGAGAGCGATGATGAGATTTGAGTTTGCGCAAAATTGCGAGATTTAAAATTGCGAGATTTCGGTTAATATTTGCAAGATATTTAAGTGCGATATGAAAATGCGAGATTGTTAAAACTGAAATTTAGCAATTGCGAGACTTTGTTTTTCGAGATTTATGAAAAAAAAATACGAGATTTCTTCATTCGAGATTTTGGTTTGTGGGATTTCATACCGCTCCTCTTGTAAGAAGTACCTAACAAAATTTGTTCTGCCATCAACAAAATATAAAAAGGGTAACAGCCCAAAATAAGAAGACAGACAATTTTACTTGTCATTCAAGACTCTACAGATATGTAAGATATTTAATCAAAACTGTTTGAGCCATTTTTAAGAAAAATTTGAGAGTCCAAAGTTTTGTATACATTCGTGAGTTTTAACAAAAGAGAATAGCATAAAAATGCTCTGTACCAAATTTGAAGCAAATCGGTCCATCCACTCAGATTCTAGCTCAATGTATGTATATTGGACGGAAGAACGCACAAACGCATAGACGCATAGACGCACAAACGCAAAAACCAACGAACGTTGTGCCGAGACCCATTTATATTAGAGTTGATTAAAGCCCCGAAATTGTTATTTATCGGAAAACGAATATCCTTTGGGCGCATTAGGGCATGTACAAAGTTTACAGCATGCCCATAATTACATACATAGGTAGGTACATACATATCCATCTAAAATGCAACTTCCCAAACACCAATGAATGTGTACAACTCTCCAGTCTGGAAAGATCACTAAAACGTGGGGCCTATCAAGTTGTTAACTGTAGAAAAAAAAACTTAATCCGTCACTGGATATGTCGGCGCCCATCGGATACCATGATCACTCCCAACCTATGCCAATGGAGATCAGTTCAAATTCGAATCGCACGCAAGTGAGAAGTTAGACGACACACGCTTCTTCGGGAGTGACAGATCATTAAAAATCTATTTGATATTTTTATATTTTTATTTAAGTTTTACCAAAAAGAAGAAGAAAAAAAAAAACAAAACCAGTTGTCTTCAGTTTTATTTGTTCAAAGTGGCTCTAAAAATTCTGTCCCTGAGCTTTCGAAATTGAAGGTGTTAAAGTTAAATATTAAATTCCCTCAGTTTTCGTCTCGGAAGAAGAGAAAAAAAAAAATAGAAGTGATTTCTTTTGGGTGCTGCCAGAATGATCAATTTAGTGCAAGCCAGATCGACGAGCTCTCGATTTGTAGTTTCGCCCACAAACACCCTGAGTTCGAAGAAGTGATAAGCCCTTCCGGAAGGCATTCTGTGATAAGAAAATAAAAGAAAAGTTGATTCTCCTTTTTGACAACTCAGTTATAATACTTCGATAGTTCGAGGAGTTATACATTTTTTTTAGAGATACTCAACACTAAATCTTTGCGGAAATTATACAACATCATCATCACATAATGGATATCCATCATGTTAGGTTAATGATCGCTTGTTGGTCTTTGTTGACCTTATGCGTTGCAGTACGTTGTAGCCCGGTTTATCCAAGTAAGTAGTACCGTTTGTGTTTGAATGTTGTTGTTGTTTTTGTATGAATAGGTATCATCAGTAACAAAACAACTGTTATCGATAGAAAACCGGAGACAAATATCTTCTTCCTTTCCCCTTGTATGTCAAACTTATAATGCTGGCGCTGCTGGCTGGTGCTGGTTTGAGTCTTCTCTTTGCCCAGCTGGTTTGTGGATTGTTGTTTGCATTTTGGCCAAATGTGTATAAAGTAGATATTGTTATTGCAATGCGCCGCCAACCAATCGGCAGTGTAAGTAGTTAATTTATGCAGTTAAACTGGTTTAGCACGACTACTAATGCGCATAAAGAGAAAAACAAAACTGGGAACGCTAACGGAAACGGGGACATAAAGTTTAAAAATAAATTAAATGCTGCCAATTCCGGATCTTATAAGCTATTTTCTATTTGGCTTTTACCTAAGTACGCTCTGCATATAGCGAAGAGGTTACCTTATCTTCCTTGTTCGTATCGTATCATAAATTATCCAAAATAATAATGGCTGCGATGCGAAAAATAACCTAACTGCACATAATTTGACGTCTTCTGATCGCGTGGTAACAGTGAATAAAAAAAATAAACTCCACTTGTCTAGAAAGAAACAATACCTCATTTCTTGTTCGCAAGAGAGTAGGTACACCTTTTACCATGATATGCAGCTCCAGCAATAGGTATAGGATCGTAGAAGAGTTCGAGACGAATGTGAATGTACCGTGATATTATTAAAAGACTATGGTGAATGTGCCGGTAGAAGAAATGATGATGATCAAAAGCTAAAGATAGATTGATGGGAATTGTTACAGATTATACTTAGTTTTTTTTTTGCTTCTTTTTGCCCGTTTTAACGGAGTAAGGTTTTATGTGAATAAATTAGGAATACCGTTTGCGGAAGATAATAAACTCACATATAAAATATTTATGAGACACAATGGGAAAAAAAACTTATCTATCTAGATCGACTTTTTATTAACAGCGCAGGGTTTATTGGAGTTTAAATTTATACCAGAAATAGAACAATAAGCTAATTAAGTCTTAAACAAAGATTCTATTTAAGTGTTGAGATTGAGTTTTTTTTTGTTTATTATACGTGTGTCTTATTTACATATTTAATAATTTTTTTTTAACTTTTACCTATGTATATATGACTGTGTTTAGAGCCGACAGAAAATTTTTGGGAGTGGAGTCAAATTATATATAATAAAAGTGCACTATTTCATTTAACAATAAAAACACGTATTTTTTAAGTGAGTTGTGATATTTGTATTGCATTTTAATGTAGACATGTGATCGGATTCAATATTGATTATATTATATCTGGCAAATGGCCCCCCTTGCTCTGGTGATTATGGGCATTGCTCTTTTCATAAAATGTTTGATGGCCTTATGACAAAGATATGACGGTTGTATATCACCGATGACGAGTTGGATTTTGGGCCTTGAGCTCCATATCTACACCCAAGACTTCACAAAACCCTAACGAAAGAAAACAAAAATCAATTTGGTGGTGCAACAGCTCGATGAGAACCATGGCCTAGTGACTGACAACTCTCAACCATTCCTGTGTGCGTGGTTTTTGGCAGGAATGGAGGTGACCTAAAATTTTTTGCTGAGTCCGAACGGCTAGATGAGAAGTACTTTTCATGAGAACACATACTCTTGGAGGATTTGTCAGTTCCTTGCAAGAGGCATTACCTCGGAATGTGATTGGGAATCGAACATCAATTTATCTTAGTGGACCTTAGTTGACACCAGAATTTCGTAATACGATTTAATCTGGAAATTTCTGCTGCGATAAATCTATTGTTTCATCAGAGATGGGGCAGTTGTTGAAAGATCCATGCCATCCAGTTGAGGGCACAAGAACTCCGTTATCATGTTTCTCTATATAACGAACATTGTTCACATTCACTGTAATTCTGGCCTCATTTTCAAAAAAAATTTCGGCAACAATGATTTCAAGGGATCGAATGGTACCTACGTTGACTCAACGCAAAGAAGACTTATTGATCATAATTAATCTAGTTTCTTCAAATTTTTTAAGCTCTCTTCGAAATGTTGACACATTCGGTACAGTTTCTCGACCGAAATTTTGGGAAGTTTGAGAGTAGCCTTGGCGTAGGTATATTTCGTCATTTTTGTAATGGACTTTTGCAATGATAATGATTTATTCTTTTGTGTAGCGCTCTATTTTTAATAATCGGGAAATCATAGATGAAATCTGTTAAATTCCAGAGTTGCTACTTGCACGCAGAAAAAGTGAAATTCAACACTTTCCCACCCTGCACGAGATACAGGCTTATGCTCATATAACAAAAAATAGCACACATAGGCAGAATGTGTTTCAGCACTTGAGACGCAACTTGCGCAGGGAAAGAGTTATAGTATAGTGCAGTTATTATGGGCTTTTACACTTTCCTTGCACGGGATATCTACAGATTTATGCCCATACAACAAAAATTAGCACTCATCAAGACCTTTCCAATGATATAGGTCAGAAAGTGTTACAACACTTGGGACGCAATTTGTGCAGCGGACGAGTTATATTTCAGTGCAACAGTTATTGGGCTATAAAACTTTCCCTGCACGAGATACAGAATTATGCCCATACAAAAAAAAAAAAAAAATAGGGTGCATTGAGAGCTTTCCAATGATATGTCATAAAGTTTTACAACGATGGGACGCAGCTCACACATTTATGCCCATTCTCCTTTGTATAAACAAAATTCAGCAGGAAAAGTTAACAAAAACCCACAAAAGAAATCAAAATATTTAAGATTTATAAATATATATTTTAAGTGCGCATTATATTTTTTCGTAGCAAAGATAGGCTCAAAAACAAGATATATTTACTTACTTACTTAACTCCTACTTCTACGTGGCATCGTGTATAGGGTTTCTCGAGATGTACCCCTCAGCTCCCTCCAACTCTTGCCCAGTTGTGCTGATTCCCCTTCGACCGTTCTTCGCCAATTACTTCTAGGTTGGGCCATTCGTCTAGCTCGCTGAGTGGAATGGTTCTATTACAATGCTTGACTCGCAATGCACTCGTGGTATTTTTGAAGAGTAGAGTCTATCCACTGCCATATACATTTTCGTACTATAGAGTCCATGGTTTCCTGACGTGCCTTCGCATTAACTTCATGATTGGACATACGGTTAGGCCAGAAAACCCTTAAGATGTTTCACCTTTCACAGGCATTTTTCACGAACGTTTGCAGCTTTCTTGTGACAGCGGGTGTCATTTTCCAGGTGCTGCATCCATAAAGAAGCACGGATTCAATATTGGAGCGGAACTGCCTGATTTTTAGGATTATAGAGATTTTTCTCCTCATTTTTGACAGCATTCCGAACGCAGCCTATACTTTTGTATATCTGGCCTTTTATGTCTAGTTCGGTCCCACCATCAGTGAAGAAAATACTCCCAAGATATTAAAAACTCCCTACCTTCTACATATGGGTCAATATTTCAAAACATTAATATTTTTTACTTTGAAGTGGACCCTCGCTCAAAAGAACCTATTTTGGTAGACGAACAATTATGTCTCTTTATAACTCTATAATAACCACTTTAAAACAAGGAGTCATAACATTTGATCAAATCTAACGGTTTTTTAAGTATGAAAAATAGCATCCACGACTATGTTGCACGAACTTTCTCTCATGATTCAAGAATTTTGCGAGACTAAACATTTTATAGTAATAATCGTATTTTTTATGATATTTTGACCGAGAAAATGAGAAAAAATTCAAAACTTCTATAAATACTGTAAATATGCTTAAATGTAATATTATTGATTCTTCTAGAGTTACCAAAACGCAATCAATCATTATAATGAAAACTTGAAAGTCAGGGGAATGACACAAAAAATGATGTTAGGGGAATGACTTCGAAGGGTGTTTTATGAGAATTAAATGGAGGTTATTAGAAAATTAGATGTCTTATATTATTTTTCACGTAGGTCCTTGTAAAAGACACAGACGAGTAAAACTTTTTAATTTTTATACCACACGGTTTAGTAAAAAACACGCGTTAGAGGAATGACAATTTCGCTTGACGAAAAACAAAATCATTGCCTTAACTTGAATAAAAAAGACAACAAAGTTTTTTTGAAACCCTTACTTCAATTTTCATGAAGAGCAATTCTGTACCGTTAAACAACAAAAAAAAAATCAGTTTTCTATTTTGAGCCTATATATATTTTTTTAAATTTCCATTGGTGGGATATAAATGATCAATTTATGGGGGACACTTACTTAATAGCTCCTATTTAAAAAAAATAACGCAACTAAAAATCATTTAACTATTTTTTAGTAAGGATGCATATATTATTAAAAAGACTGCATCATTAGATTTTTTGTATCGTTTTTAGTTTCGTTGCTAAAATTCAGACAGTGTGGTAAGTAGGCCTGGGGACACGTCAGGGGAATGACATTTTGGTGGTTAAATGGAGATAGCGGGTATGATATATTTTTTAACTTTATTTTTTCTAGAGCGAATATTAGAACCCGTTTGTTTCAAGCCATCCAATTAACAAACTTATAATCAAATTTTGTACTTCGGTTCAAAAATGAAGGAGACTGAAATATTAGTATTTTGAAATATTGACCCAAATATGGATTGTCCAGAAATATGTACTTGGATAGATGATGAAGTTCCAAGGCTGATTGCAGATTCCACTGAATTCCTCCATTTGCAGTCGACAAAGCTGCATGCAGAACATCACTTGTCACCAACAGGAACAATATTGGTGACAGTTTACAGCTCACTTTGGATTTCAAAGTTTTTGACAACCTTCCTTCATGCAGAACGTGCCATTTGAATGCATCATATGTAGCCTTAATAATAGCAATCAATTTATCCGAGATGCCCCTCCTGCAAAACACTGTCGAATTCTTTTTCGTATTCGATGAACAGCAGGTGAAGTGGTGATCCATCGTATTCAACGCACTGTTCGATGATGATTCGCATAGTATTGATGGGGTCCAGGGTCCCACACAGAATTAGCCAGTGCGGAATCCTGCTTATTCGGTGTCGAGTGTGTTTTCGAAGATGTCTTTTAGTCGATCCAGGATTTTTGCAATTGCCTTGGCTACAGCAGGCATCAACAAATTCCTCTCCAGTTTTCACACTTCGAAAGGTCTCCCTTCATTGGTAGCTTGACAATCATTCCCTTTTTCTACTCTTCAGGAAAACTCTCTGTTTCAAAAGATCTCTCTCAGTGAGTGGGTGCAGGAGCTCACTCGATGTTTTTGGTGCTACTCGTGAGATCTCTGCGGGTATTTCCGTCAAGTCCAATCACTTTGTTGTTCTTCAGTGCTCTGAATACGGTTAAAATTACTACTTGAGGTACAGAGTGGGTATTCGGGAATTTGTTATAACGGACGGGTCATTGGGTGTTGGGTTCACTTCACTAGCGAAAACGCAACTTAAAACCGTAGAAAATTGTTCCTTCCAACTTTTGAGCTCTTCCTCATCCAAAACTAGCAGAGATCCAACTGTGTATTTTAACAGATCTTGTTTAGAATTTTGGTGACTCTGTAGACGGGCCTACTGTCACACCTACTTGCAGCCTCTTCAGATTCTCTAACCAATGCGTTGATATAGTTACGCTTATCACGTCGCACGCTACGGTGAACTTCTCTCAACATCAAGCAATACACACACTTTAGCTCGTTTCTCCCTGCTCTTGGAGTAACTGTAATGCGAGATTTGAGCTGATTTTTTCTTCGATCCTAGACTAAGTTTCTTCGAAAAGCCAGCCACTGTTTCTTTCTTGCCAACTACCGACTATTCACTATACTATCAGCACATACCAAAAAGTTTTTCACAGCTCACCAATGGTTGACGATTCAGGTAGACTCTGTGCTACTGATGGCTCTCAATCCTTGTGAAAGGTGGTTTCCTTATTGTTGGTGGACTACCGGATCCTTAAGTCTATCGTGGTATTAAATTTGGGCGTTCGGATTATTTCTTGTGATCACCAAATTGCAGTTATGCGTAATCTTACGGTAGCCATCAGATGGTAGTCCCGGGCCATTCCCATATCTACACCCATTCTCTTACAAACATCTTGGAGACAGCTTCTAAATCGTCAACCGATCGCGAAGTGATCATATTGCTTGTGTGTCCGTCGACACCTAAATGACTTTGTGGCACGTCTTGAGCTCAAACATATAGTTCCTCCTATTACAACTAACTAGTTATCATTTCTTATTCCAGGCATATTGTCTAGCATATATAGAGATAAGCAGATAGTTGCCCTGGGAGGAGATAAAACAGATCAAGTTCTGAGCAATCCATTGTTTCCCGATCAGGCAAAATGTAGGTCGCCCTCAAGACATAGTCAAACAAAATAAAATGAGGCTCAATAAGGCTTTAATGTGGCATGTTCAAAAAGCCATTTAAATTCAAAACTGACAGATATGTTCAAAATTCAAACTTGACCATTTCTTATGGATCTTCGCAAAGAGAAAAGGCCCGTATACATTTTTTTACAACAAGACAAATTATAGGCCCAGCTCTTCAGTCTGTTGGTCTGGAAGCATTTAAAAACAGCCGAAAAACAATATTGCGGTCTTGTCTCACCTACTTTTTTAATACCTATTCTATATAACCGTAGTTTCATATTTGATCAAAATCTTGAGTTCAAATATTTTTAAAAATGTAAAATTTGCAATGCATTGCCTAAGAAGAGGCTTTGGGCCACTGTGAAAAATGATAAGAAATGGTAAAGTCATTCTATATCACTGTCAGTTTTGAATAAAAATTCCGTTTTGAACATTCCATATTGAAGGCTTGAGCCTATACTTTATTTCTTTTCGATGTGTTTTCAACATATTTTTGCTCCAAAGAAAGTTATTCCCAATTTAGGTAAAATTTTTTCAACCATACATTTCGATAGAAAATTTAGTTTTTAACAAAAAGCTTAGAGTGTTAAATTGTCAAATTTGGCTTAAATGAATTCTTGAGTAGAAGTTAATCACTGAAATCACTAATCATCCAATTTTAGTCAATTAGTGCTATTTAATGAGAATTTGGGGAAATCATAGTGCAGATGTAACCCACTGTGAAAAAATTTGGCCATAAATACCACTGATTGTGCCTAGTTGGAGCTGCAGCAAGTTAATCTCAAACCCACAATTTTAAATCAGCAATAAAGTACTAAATCCACTGCACCAACGATACTATTAGGTGCTATTAAATCAATTAATCATTGGTTGTTGATTATTTTGATTATAATCGTCAATGCTAAACTGTTTGTTTAAACATTTTAATAAGCTCTTATAAGCTAGTAATCATAAGTGTATGGGAATAATGGAAAAAGTTCAAACCTATATTTAATTGAAAATAAAAGCGCATTATAAATTGATTAACTTAAACTAGTTGCATTTTAAAAACTTGGCCCTATAAACCTACTTGACCTATGTTATAATTTCGAGGTTATGTCCATGAAAGAAGTTAACGGTTTGGTTAAGTTAATTTTAATTTGCTTATAAATGGACTACTCAATTTAATGAATGATTTTTTTTTTAATTTCATGGCCAAAGCGCTTTATCTCAAAAGAAAGCTTTAACTTAAAATAATCATTAAAGTGTGGATTGAAATTTTGTTGATCTATTAATTAAATGTATTATCTTTAATTTATTATTTTGTTGTTTGCATATTCAGTGAAAAAAGCCAGTATTTTTAAATTGCTCCATATGGGAAGAAAAAAGAAGTTTATACAAATATGCATAACGTGTATTGGCTTCGTGTTTATAAAAATCGTGGTTTTAATCAAGCTTAACGATGATGGGGAAGTTTGAAAAGTTGTTTCAACGTATTGTTCATTGGTCTATCAGCCTGTGGGTTGCTCCAGTGCTGCACTTGGTATGTGAAAGCAGAAAAAATCTATTTAAACTGTATCACTTAGTAGAGGTCTTCGTTGACTGAATTGATACTCACGCAGGGGTTTTGACAGATCCTACATATTGCTTAACCACATACGAGCCAATAATTTTGACAGTTAATGTATATGTAGCCGTAACCAACTAGCTAGCCAATACTGGCTCGTGTAGCCTCGGGGACATGTACAAATAATTGTTGATTGTTAACTCAACCGGTCGACTTCAATTGTGCCATTGAACGTTGAGTACACGACTGGGAAGGGCGACCATGTAATCTGTCAAATAGGTGCGCATCATTGTCACAAGTGAAATCTTATTTTGATAATAAAGTTTTCTCATTCGCACCTTCCATGTGATGCTCAATCATGTAACTTCCAATAATGATTTGGCATCAGTGACTGAATAATTAACACCAGATATGACAGAAGCAAGGAAAAGAACATGGCCACCACAGTCAGCATCATCCATCCCAACTGTCAGCTTCTCTTAATTGAGCTGCGGCCGAGAGGGCTCTTTGATATGGATAATTTGCCATTAATTAGTCGTTAATTAGTTGTGACAATTTTGAATTTGTCGTTCAATGTTTTCTATGTTTTTTGGGGGCTTTGCTAACTTGATGTCAAGCTAGCAAAGCAACTCTCACGGGATCGAAAAATGGATATGTGCATAATTTGTCGTTAATTAGTCGTTAATTCGTTATGACAGTTTCGAATTTGTCGTTCTATGTTTCCTGTTTTTGTTTTTAAAAGTGGTAAAAACTTCTAAAATTTGATATTTTAGTGCTTAATAATTTGCCATTAACTAGTCGTTAAACAGTTGTGAAAAAATCAATTTTGTTGAGCGATGTTTTCTATGTAATTTTGGGTTATTTGTTTACTATTAGCATTAACGGAAAATTATTTTGAACGGCGAATTATCCACCTACCCATTTTTCGATTAGTTAAAATTGATTTGGTAACCTGACGCTCATAGAAAATAAATCACCATAAATTACACAGAAAACATCGCATGACAAAATTTAATTTTTCACAACTAACTAACGACTCATTAATGGCAAGTTATCAAGGAATAAGATATTAAGTTTTGGAAGTTTTTACCACTTTTCGAAAAAAGAACACAGAAAACATAGAACGACAGATTCAAAACTATCACAAATATTTAACGGCTAGTTACTGGTAAATTATTAAGCCATAAACCATCCGGTATAAACAGTTTTTACCCAATTCCAGGTAGTACTTTGCCAACTTGATGTCAAGCTACCAAAGAACCCAAAAAACTTTGAAAACATTGCACGACAAACTCAAAATTGTCTTAACTGATTGAAGACTAATCAAGCACCCAAAAAAAAACATGGAAAACATTGAACGATGAATTAAAAATTGTCACAACTCACTAACGACTAATTAAAGGCAAATTATCCACCTACCCATGTTTCGGTTCGTCAAAGTTGCTTTGCTAACTTGACACTCATAGAAAACAAATAACCCAAAAACACATAGAAAACATCGCACGACAAAATTGATGTTTTCACAACTAATTAACGACTAATTAATGGCAAATTATTGAGCACTAAAATATTAAATTTTAGAAGTTTTTACCACTTTTAAAAACTAAAAACATAGAAAACATAGAACAACAAATTCAAAACTGTCGCAACTAATTAACGACAAATTATGAACTTTTCCATTTTTAGATCCGTGAGAGTTGCTTTGTTAACTTGATATCAAGTTAGCAAAGCACCCAACAAAAACATAGAAAACATCGAACTACAAATTCGAAATTGTCACTACTGATTAACGTCTAATTAACGGCAAATTATTCTGTTAACCATTTTTCAATTCGTCAAAGTTGCTTTGCTAACTTGACACTCATTTCTTTGATTACAAGATCAAAAGTGATCGAAAAGTTTGTATCCACAGTTAGAAGTGCATCTGCGCTTCATATAATTTCTCTTTATTCACTTTGTTTTCTACGACCACTTTATTTATTACACATGAACCTACGTTCAGATCGACAACATCCCGAATTTCTGTCAACTGTTGAAATGATTTTAAAGAATAAGATTAAAAACGACACAATTACATTTTAACGACTTTCAGTTATTACAACTGCAATAATAATTATAATATCAAAGAGCATCATTTACCACTTAAGGGTTTCCCAACACACACTCAATAAAATTAGACCAGTTCAACTAAGTTCTGAGGTCAAAAAATCTTGCTCAAGATGCAAATAGTTTTAACTGCATAAGTAACAGGAAAAGTATCATGGAGGCTCCTAATGACAACGGCAACACAAACCAAAAGTGTATACAACTGTACCGTCTGCTAGAGTAATTAAGTCGACAGTATGTCTTTCGGAAGACACAAAGACAAAAATTCCAGAAGTCATTATTAAGTAGGTGAGCATTTTTTGAGTCACAGATGCTCGAAACCAGCGTGGGTCGCAATCCTTTGTGGGTCAGAGAATGCAGAATCCACACACAGAAAATTCACGTCACCTCAATTCGAAATGCAGTTAGAGTAAGTTCTAACTGGATTCTGCATTCATAAAGTAGGTCGATATTTTTATGCCAACACAATCTTCAACTTGGACTTATTTTTGTTGTTGGAATTAATCTGACAAAATACTAAGCCATAGGTATTATTCTAGTACAATTACCTTGATATTATAAATTTACTTTTAAGCTTTTGACCACAAATCACCTTATTGATTCTGGTTTTAAAATAAAGACAAAAGCAAGTTTTCCATCCGCGTCACTTTAATATAGGTACGTTTGGATTTTGGGGATTATAATTCTGCCCACATTATAAACAAATCACGTTTTGAATTCAATATAATTTTTTTTTTAAGTTGATCTTTATAGTTATTTGGAGCTGGTTTCATATGATGTCAAATGTGAATTGCTCCATTATAATGGTTATAAATTTAATGTCAATTTTGTTAAAATACTAAACAAACAGGAATATTTTGAAATTATTTATTTTAATTGGATTTAAATTGTCTTCGGTTTTTGTGATATTTTTTTTATTCATTAATGAATACAATATCAATATCAGAATATTTTTAAATTATTTTTAATAAAATAAGAAATTATGGGTTGCCTTTTACTGGTCCTTAAACAAATTTTGTTTCCTTCTAAGTTTTATACATTCAGGGCATGGTGTTCCTACTGTTTGATCAAAAATAAAATGCACGACTGGGGCGTACGTACTCGCTTCCATGTTCAAGAGGCTGAGGGTTAAAAAAATTATATAAACCTAAAGACATGGAAATTATGAGAAAAAAATGTCTTACGATACGATATTTAAATTATATAAAAAAAGCTATGTAACTAAGTTTCGAAAATGAACAAGTTCAATAAACTCCTACTGTAAAAATCTAGTTATTGTTGACATTAGACATCAATTATATCTGTGGTTGTCTGGTAGTTTATTTATTTATTCGTTAAATAACTAACGATAGAAAGCTTACAAAACTAATTTTACATTCAATTACAATTTAAATAAATAAAGTCAACTACAATAATTAATTGAAAAAGGTTTCTTTGAATTAGGTTAAGGTTAGGTTTTGCCTCAAAAACGGGTCTCTAATTATTGCTAATAAAATTTGCGTTTTTTTCCTATAGACCGTGTGTCATAATCATACATAATTAATTGTAATTTCCCTGGATGTATATTGCACGTTCATTAAATCATAGTTGCAATAAATGACATTCAGTTATTACTTCTTTCGAGTCAATCTTTAATAAGCTTAGAACAAGAATAACACTTAACTTGGAAAAACCAAAATAACAATAAGTTTTTTTATAGTTTGCTATTTCTTACAACTTAAAAGCAAAATCATCATAAAAATGTAACAGCAGTTTTGCTAGTCCGAGTCCGTGAAATGAAATTAACTACAAGAAACAAATTATATAGCCCCAGAGAATTATTAGGTGTAAGGCCTAGTACGCAGATCGAGATAAAATTTATCTCCCATATTTCCATTTTTTCCTGGGAAAAATTTTATCTCGGATTTTTTTTCAAGCGGTACGCAGCTCCAACGCAAAATTTGACAGTTGTAACCGCTGTACGTGAAAAGGCAAAAGAAAGTCTCCACTTAATTTTGCGCGGAAAAAGAATGTTCTAAGCATTATTTTTCCGGACAAATTGTGACGTTTTATATATATTTCGCTTTTTATAAACTAAAATCATCTCCCTGTTTCATTCTTTCCATTATTAAGACGTTGTGAGGACGCACGACGGAAATAAAATATAAAATGCGTACAGAAAATGATGAAATGGAATGAGAATAGAATAAATAGAACAGCTGTTTTTAATCAGTCAGTGGCGTAGCTAATTAGAAAGGGTACAAAAGGGCCACATTTAGATGCGGAAAATATTTGTTTCAATAAAAAAATTAAATTGATTCCCAAACCGAGATAAATCGAGTTGGTTTGAATCATCAAATAGAGTTGGCTAATTTAAATACATTTTGGGAGCATTACAAAAATTGTGAACATATCTGATTTTGGCAGGGTTTTCTTTAGCCATCGACCACACATCCATCCCTCATTGGAATTTGACAGTTGATGGCTTGAAAGATGAAGAACATACTATATTTTGAAGGAAAAAATTAATTTTATCCAAATGTCAAACAAGTGCCCTAAATCACTTTTTCCTGGAGAAGTAAGAAACCTTCAAAAATGTCGGAGTTTTTTGTAGTTTTTTAATCCATTGACATCGTAGCGATCCCTCAATATAATTTGACAGTTGATGGCTTGACAGATAAACTATATTTTGACGGAAAAAGGGTATTTTGTTCCAAATAATACCAAATTGCCCTAGAATCGCCTTTTTCCAGAGAAGTAAAAAACTGAAAATTCACCGAAGCATGGGTGTGATGTTGATGGATTAAAAAAACCCTGCCAAAATCAGAAATGATCACAATTGAATGTGCCAATTCAGTTTGCTGATTCCAACTCAATTTGAAAATCAATTTAAATTTTTTATTGAAGAAAATATTTTCCGTATCTATATGTAGCCCTTTTGTACCCTTTCCCATTAGCTACGCCAATGACTGATATAAAACAGCTGTTCTATTTATTCTTTTCTCAATCTTATGTCATCATTTTTTTTAAGCATTTTATATATTTTATTTCAGTCATTCGTCCTCACAACGTCTTAATAATGGAAAGAATAAAACAAGAAGATGATTTTAGTTAAAAAGCGAAATATACATAAAATGTCACAATTTGTCCGGGAAAATAATGCTTGGAGTATTTTTTTTCCACGCAAAATTAAGTGGAGACTTTATTTTACCTTTTCACGTACAGCGGTTCAAACTGTCAAATTTTGCGCTGGAGCTGCGTACCGCTTGGAAAAAAACCGAGATAAAATTTGTCCTGTGAAAAATTTTATATGGGAGATAAATAATTGAGGCCATGAGAGCCATAGTGGCCTAACTGCAATTTTGTCGAAATTGAGTTTATTACGAAAATTGAGTCTGTATTTTTGAACAAATATTCCTGCATTAAAATTTTTTGAATTGACTGCTCCATGCCATAGTTATAGGACTTTATGCACTAAGAGGCCAACCACAAAATAATTAAAGCTTGAGTGCAAGAGTGGCCTATCTGATCAGTTAAAACGGTATTTTGAAAAATCATTGATACAAAATGAAAAACCACTTATTTTTTGATCATATTGCAAACAAAAATCAAAGCTATATTTCTTTATTTTAAAACGGCATGTATTTGAAATTTTTTTAAACTACAATTGTTTGAAAATAATTTGTTCCTTATTTTTGCTCTACTGAAAATAATGAAAAATGCAGTTAGGCCACTAAGGCTCTCACGGCCTTAAATACTTAAAAACTCTTAAGTATCGAGTTTCAAACAAATCTATGATATCTTTTTCAAAATATTTGGTTTTCAAAAAAAAATATTTTTTTTTAATTTTGGTACACAAAACTTTTATTTTTATTTATTTTTTTTTTTTTTTTTGGAAGCTTCTGCATAAAAATTATTGAAATCAGTCGTACCGTTTTGAATAAAATCAAAAATTAAAAAAAAATGTTCTTTGGGATGTACCATTAATAACCATTTTGTGAAAAATGGTTTTCCACCCAAAGGAAGCCTTTACTAAAATTTGTTTACTAAATTTTTTTTAAGAAAAGCTGTGGAGCCGTTTTTGGGAAAAATACGATTATGTAAAATTTCTTATTATTTTTATTTTTGGTTCTAAGAAAAATGAAAAAACGTGTAGGCATAGTCACCAAAAACCACTATGTACCAAGTTTGAAGAAAATCGATTGAGTTATTTAGGCTGTAGACGAACAGATAGGCAGACAGAATTGCGCCAACTACGTTTTTTTTTTGTCAATCATCTTAAGACTATCATAAAGCTAGATACAAATTCATAAAAACTAGCCTACTTATCAATATCCTACAACTAACTTACTGGTCCCGTTCGGGCGCTCTATGTTAAACTAATAACTTGATGCTAATGCCTCGGCCTAAAAACTACCTATATTAATTCTAAAATTCAATTTGGTTTTATTTTTCATCAATAAGAATTGAAAAAAAGCTATCTTTTATTTTTTGGTTTTATATAAAACTTACAAACCACCTAAAACTAAATTAAGGCTTATTATATCTAATTAAAACTACTATAAACCTACTTAAAACTACTTAAAGCTACTTAAAAACTACTTACAAACTAGAACAGCCACAGCAAGCATTTTCGGGTTTTTATAATTTTTTTGTGTTTTTATTGGTTTTATAATTTTTTTGTGTTTTTTTTTGGTTTTATAATTTTTTTTGGTGCCACTTAAAACTAACTACTACAAACTACCTAAACTTATGTAATTTGGCCATGGTACAGAAAAATATCTAACTTTTAAATATCCGAAGGAACTTCATGTTCATGTCTGAACCACCAGAACTGGTTCTCCTGCCTTACACTATCTTTTCGGTCCCGATTGGACACAGTCCTACTGAACCGAAAGTGCTCGGCTCCGTCTTGTGCGAGGACGTCTCGACTGTAAAGGAGCCGCCGGTCCACAGTTCTACGGTTAATGTGGTAGATTACCGGAACCGCCATATGGCCATGCTCTATCCTGAATCAGCCCTCGACTCTAAATAGAGGAATGCAATCAGGCGCACACTCTCATAGTATTCGTTCTTAGGGTAATAAGCCCCAAAAATTAAGCTATTGGTCGAGGACATCGCTCTCGCAATGAGACCCCAAATAAGCTTCAACAAGAAATTATCTATCCTGTTTATGTTGGCGCCATTGTATATAGAAAAAAGTTGAAATAGTAATGTTTGTACTCCGATTCTGGTGTTCTGTGCAATCCAAGGCAGCGTCTAAGACACTGCCTCTTAAACACCCGAATCTTTTCCATTTGAGATGGGGCAACGTTGAACCAAATCGGGCACCCATAGGCAATCATCGGCCGGATGAGGGCCATGCAGCAAATCACTTTCACCCTGCTGTCAAGCCGGCTGCTATAAAACAGCCGTTTCGTCAGGGCGAAAGCTCCCCTAGCCCTGGACAGAGCAGCATTTATAATATGTTTGTCGAAATACAAATACTGATCCATCCAGATGCCAAGGTACTTTATTACACTTTTACTCGCCAGTGGCTGTCCATTTGGCCCTACGATCACCAGCTTACACCAGTTTTTTCTCGAATCCCTTGTGGCTCCATGCAACGGAGTCCTATAAAGAAGATAGTCTCTGATTTCTGAAAGTTGATTTTGTGTTGTGTTTTTTTTGCACGAATCCAAAACTTGCCTTATAGTACCTATATCGCAAGTAAGAAACTCATGGTTAAAAAAAACTTTTCATTCCGAATAATATTGTGAGCGACTGTACTTACTCGACTATGGAAGTGCGGAAATTTTTGAATCATGTCGTGAATCCATACTAAATTTGCATTTTTGTTCACCCGTGAACGTGCTCGTGAAGCTGTGTGGAGAGTCTTTGTTCACGACTATTTCCCGTCCAAAATGTACGGGAACTCTTGGTGAACAGTTGACAGTTCGATTACAAAAGAAAAATGCCTCATTGAAGGCATTGAGGTTTTAAACGTCAAACGTTCACAACACATTCGCAAGTATGTAACAGTGAATAATGTCAAAAAATCAAATTCTCCACTGGTGATTGTTCACTTCACGAGGAAGTATGTGCTAGGCTTTATGAGGAACCCATGGTTTTTCTCTGGGGCGGTGACTGTGGGACACCCTGTATGTGTATATGCTTAGTAAAAAATTAGTAAAAATCATCTTTTTTGCTTCTGCTTCAAAATCACTCATTCATTTATCAACTTTGGAGTACAAAGTTGTCTTCAGAAACTATTTCCACGGATAATAGAGTTCCTGTGCCATTACCTACATACTTAATCACACAGTGGGCCATGAGAAACCAACATTTGATAAGGGAAAGACTTTTTTTACGCCCACACTTACGAGTATCTACAAATACATACATATATGTATCTCATAAAAAACAGATTAACCAAAGTCATTTGGAAAAGTACGTTTTAATTTTTGTGTTCATTTATTGTTGTATAAGCCAAAAGTGAAAGTTATTATTGCAGATGACTTAATAAAATAATCAAAAACTCATCATTACTCAAATATTTCATAATTTACAAAAAAAACTGTTTTGTTACTTTTATACTCTTTTTGACTGATTCACGATTTATTAAGAACAAATATTTCAAAAATTCACGAAATTACCAAACCTGATGGTCAGATGATTCACAGCATCTTTGGTACCTACCTCTCTGTCTCATCAATGCATCATCCTGTTACCATGCTGATTTCATGATGACCACGAGCGGCTGTTAATCGCATGCTCATACGCATTGTTAGTGTGTAAAGTTAGTCACATTACTTCGTCTTTTCCATTCATAATTTATTTATGTTTTAAATAAATAAAATAAAACAAAAAAGATGACTCATTTCACCTTTCAAAACTGATTTTATACTTTAGAAAAAAAAATCAAATTATCTGTCTGTTTCTTCCATAATTATTTGATGATTTAAAAAATTATTATTATTATTAAAAAAATTTATTAATTTGAAGACTTAACTTTTTTGTATGCTTGATGAAGAGTATAACCATACTCGAAACGTCGCAAAAGAAGTAAACTTTTTTCAATCCTCAACTTTGACCTGAAAGCCTGCAAGAAGAAACTTTTAATTGTTTCTTCCATATTTAATACAGAAGTTGATTTCACATTAAAAACATCAAATATTGAGTCTGAGTGTTAATTTTATGTCAAAATAATTCTATTTCTAGAAACTAAAATAAATACTCGTATCTACAAATTTAACCTGTTTTAAGAAAAAATGGTAGAGGTGTGACTTGAAATAACAGATTGCAGGATAAACTAGATTTTTCTCATAGAGCTTTATAGATTATTGATACTATACTAGATATGCACAAATTAAGTTGTTTAAAATAAATTAATTTACCTTTTTCGATCACTTAATATGTTTATTTTGTCGATACAGCTGTATCGGATTATAAATAAATAAACAAGCCTCGATAAAAGGCAAAAGTTCTTTGTTTTAATATTAAAAACAAAATATACTTACTTACTTACTTATCCGGCTCCCGATCCATGAAGAGACCCCCTTCTGATATATTTCGGTCTTCCATCAATTGCGGTCCCTCGCAAGCTCCCTCCCTACATCCACATCTTGATACAGCTCGTACAATTCACGATTGAATCTTCTCCTTCAATCGCCCCCTTCGTATATAGGAACAAATATCCGCCGAAGAGTTTTTCTCTCGAAAGTGCCCAGGATCAATTTCCCTTTTTACTTGCGATTATAGGTACTATAAGGCAAGTTTTGGATTCGTGAAAAAAAAAATTTGAGATAACAATCAAACATGATATTACGATGATAGAGAACACCAAAAAAGTGGGTGGCAAAATTCTGTCTGTCTGTCTGTCTGTCTGTTCATCTACAGCCTAAACGGCTGGATCGATTTTCTTCAAACTTGGCACTTAGTGGTTTTTGGCGATTCTGCCGACACGTTTTTTTCATTTTTTTTTTTAGAACCAAAAATAACGGTACCTGTCATACATTTTTTTTGGCAAATTTACATAATCGTATTTTTGTCAAAAACGGCTCGACAACTTTTCTTAAAAAAAATTCAATAAATTTATTTTAGTAAATGCTTTCTTTGGGTGGAAATTCATTTTTCAAAAATGGTTATTAATGGTACCTCCAAAGGAACCATTTTTTCAATTTTTGATTTTCTTCAAAATGGTATGACCGATTTTAATTATTTTTTTTATATAGAAGCTTCCAAAAAATGTTAATAGTTTTGTGTACCACAATTTTTGAAAAAATATTTTTTGGATTTTTAAAAAATTTTTCAAAATTTTTTTTGGACAATCAAATATTTCGAAAACGGCATCATAGATTTTTTTGAAACTCGATATTTAAGAGTTTTTTAGTGCTCTCTAAAATATTTTTAGAAAAAAATTGACATTTATGAAAAAATAACGGTACCTTCCATACAAAAGTGAAAAAACCGCAAAGGAAAATATTTTTTTGCTTGAAAATGACTCCTACGATTTTGATTAAACTTTTTTCATATACTAAAATTAGTACGATCTACCATAAAAAATTATAAAATTTTACACAAAGCAACTATTAGTAGTACCTGTCATAGAACGTATTTTTTTATTTTGAGTTTCCTCGCTATCAGCTTAACGGATTTAAATGAATTTTTTTATATACAAATTTCAGATAAGACTAAATAATATTGCATATCAAAATTTTCAAAAAAAAAGTTTTTGGATTTTTAAAAAAAGTTTCAATTTTTTTTTTTTGAAAATTCGATATCTCAAAAACGGGTTGACAATTTTTTTTTTAAATTTTGTTTTTATATACACATAAATATATAGTTTAAATCTGCATACCAAAATTTGTTCTTAAAAATTTTTTGAGAATTTTATATATAAAAAATTAATTTAAAAAAAAAACGCTCCAACGATTTTAAATTTTTTTTTCCATACAATCATATTCCATCATGAATTAAGATGGCATACTTTTTTTTCACCTCAAACTGTCAAAAGAGTTGTTTTAGCTTATTTAAGTGTCGTATTTCATGCTTCTCTACATTTTTCTTTCATAATTTTCATGTTTGTATATACAATTTTCTTAAACTCGCAGTGTCTTGAACATAAGAGCAAGTACGTGCGACCCAGTCGTGCATTTTATTTACTTATCGTCCAGCACTCGGCGCCGTAGAGTAGAACTGGTAAAATTAGCGTTTTGTGTAGCGTGCTTTTTGTCTTTCGAGAAAGGAGTTTTGAACCCATTTGTGCAAATCGAAGTAGCAGCGCAGCGGTTCAATAGGGTAATTCTTCGTCGGATTTCCACTAAGGTGTCGTTCGTGGAATTGATGTTTGTTCCGAGGTAGGTGAACTCCTTGACTACCTCGAAATTACTGCTACCAACAGTGACGTTTTGTCCTAGGCGATGGACAGATGAGGCTTTGTTTGTTGATAGCATATACTTTGTTTTGTCTTCATTCATTTCAAGACCAACGCGTTTCGCATGTTCATCAATAGTTGTGAATGCTTTAAGTACAGCTTTCTTGGAGCGGCCGATGATGTCAATGTCGTCCGCATAGCTAAGCAGTTGGGAAAGACCTGTTGAAGAAAGTCCTTCCAGGTTAGCACCACTCTTGCGCACTATCTGCTCCAGTATAAGTTGAAGAAATCACATGATAGTGCAACTCCTTGTCTGAACCCTGTACACGTCTGGAATAACTCGAATGAGCTGTCACCCATTTGCACGTTGCACCGCGTATTTTATAAAGTCATAGCTGGATCAGTTTTTTTCGGCATCCCGAGTTCCAAAATCGCTAATAGAAGCGCTTGGCGACTTATGCTATCATATGCGACAAAGAAGTGGATGAATAGGTGGTGGGCCTCGACTTGAAATTCGTGGGTCTTTTCCAGGATTTGTCTCAATATGAAGATTTGGTGTATCGGTAATCTGCCTGGCCTGAAGCCACAGTGGTACGTGGCCAATCATAGTATCGCAGAAAGGTCTTAGACGCTCACATAGTCTACGTTGGATAGGATCTTTTTGGCAACATTGAGCAGGGATATGCCTCTGTAGTTTTTGGAGGACATAGGATCACCTTTTTTGTAGATTGGGCATATAATATGGAGCTATTTGACCAGTCGTCGGGCATACTTTCCTCCTTCCAAACTTGGTTGAAGAGCTGGTACATGCACCCTACCAGGACATCTCCTCCATACTTGAAGAGTTCCGCAGGTTGGCCATCTGAGCCGGCAGATTTGTTGTTCTTAAGCTTACCGATGGCTTTCTTAACCTCTTCAGTACTGGGCGCTGGGACTGGATCTTCATTGACTGGCCTCACGCTTGTTCCCCTGTCTCCTCCTCTACACAATGTTCGCTAAGGAGTTGCTGGAAATGCTGCTAAAATACGTCTACTTCCCTGTGCGTAAGTGACTAGGTTCCCTTCGCTGTTTCGAAAAGCTTGCGTGCCAGTCCTATAACCAGATGCCAGTTGCTTGGCTGTTTTGTAGAACCGGCGGTTGTTGGTGGTGGTGCTAGACTCTTCGAGATACTTGAGCTGAGAGGTTGCGGATGCTCTTTTCTTTTTGCGCAGGGTATTTTTCTCTTTCCCCCTCTTTTTACGGTACTCCTCTCTTGCTGCTCCTGTTTTCCGTTGTTGTTCCATCTCCTGCTTCAATACCGCCTATTCATCATCATACCACGGGTTCTTTTTTCTGGGTGGTTAATAAATAGCCTATGGTGGTCTCGGCTGTCTCCTTAATGATGTCGCAATACTGGTTCCACTGGTTGTTGACGCTTGTGGCTGGAGGTACGACAGAGAGCTTCCCGGTTAATTGCTTACTGTAGTATCTGGCTTTCTCAGATGTGCTAAGGCATGCAATGTTGAATTTCTTCCTTTGGGCGGTCTCCGTTTTCAATTCGTTGGGCAGTCGGGCTCTGAACTTTGTCACAACAAGAAAGTGGTCAGAGTCCACGTTTACACCTCGGAAAGTTCGCACGTCCAAGATGTTTGATGCGTACCTTGCGCCAGTTAGCACGTGGCGTGGACGTGGTCGATTAGGTTGGCTATTCGACCATCTGGAAATCACTAGGTTGCTGTGTGTATCCTTTGCCTGGGAAACCTAGTGCCACTTATCACCGTATTACGAGCTTCAACAAAGTCGATTAGTCAAAGGCCGTTATCTGTTGTCGTTTTGTGGAGGCTGTGCTTTCCAACTAATCCACCAAAGATGTTTTCCTTTCCGACTTTAGCATTGAAGTCTCCGAAAACGACTTTGACATCGTACTCCAGGCAGGCTCTGTAGGCTCCGTCCAGGAGGTCGTAAAACTCCTCCATGTTAGACTCCTCAGCTTTATCAGTAGGGGTGTGTGCACATATTCGGCTGATGTTTTGGAAGGTAGCTTTGATGCAGATCACAGCCAGGTGATCGCTAATCGGCTTAAAATCGATGACTTTCGATCTGAGTCGATTTCTCACGATGAATCCGCATCCTAGCATGTGCAGTTTTTGATGACAGCTGTGATAAATGTCGCAATCTTTTCTTTTCGTTATTCCTGATCCTATCCATCGTATCTCCTGGATCGCGGTAATATATTCCTTGTACCGCGAGAGGACAGATTTAAGTTTTTGAGTAGCACCTGGTGTATAGATAGAGTGTCCTTACATTCCAGGTGCATACTCGTAGATCTTAGTCCATTTTCGTTCTGGGTCTGGTTGCCATTTGAGGAGGGTCGTTATCTGTGGCTTCACGCGTCTCTCTCATAACAATTGTTTTTTTTTTTACTGTGGTCGGGTCGTTAGCCCAACGCACTAACCTCCAATCTGTAGGGTTTGTTGCAATTCTTTCCTTGATCAACATTCGCACTTACAAGTTTAGCAAAGTCATGGCATAAGACCAGTATCCGGCAGCTACTACTGCTTGTAAGGACTTGATGTGTAGGAAAACATACACCTCGAGGTCCCAGTTCCTACAACATCCAACCACCAAAAAAATTTAACTTTTTCAAAATATTTTGTAATGCTATTTAAAATAAAGAAATTCCCCTTTTTATTTGGGAAAAGACTTTTGTTAAAGACCTAAAGCAATTGGCTCGTAAAATTTCATCATTTCATATCTTTGCCAAACAATAAAAAAAACATCATTTTCTGCATCGTTGAGTACAACGAGTAAGCCCTAAATCATTGAAAAGTCGATAAATAACGACTGGGACTGCACACTTTATTATCTTTAAATTCACATTGCCCTTTTAAGTATTTGGCATTGAAAAAAATGTTTTTGTGAACACATCTTGCTTTCAATTTCATTGAAAAAAATTTAACTATGAGAACTATCAAGATGTATTTAGCATTCATATTGTATGACCAGAACCACCTATTTATGACCTCTCTAGCTATATTTCAATCAGAAAGCAAGTTAAGCTTAAAACTACATTTTAATTATTTTTTTTCAAGATAACCTTCACAAATATTTATAGTGTCTCATGTGTTTTTGTCGATAGATATTGTGATTTTGGGTCAATTCTGATTAATCTTTCCTTCCTAATCGAATATGAAATAAAAACCATTTTTTTAATGTGGGAACTTTTCTAGAGGCAAATACATAAAGTCATCCAGTTCTGTCTCATCGACTAAATACTGTGAATCAGAAACAAAATGTCGAATTAAGTTTCTTTGTATATTTTTGTTTTGAACTTCTTGGACAAAGATACATTGTTTTGTTATATGTTTGGCCTGAAAAGATAAGTTACAATACCTACAGAGTTTAAAGCCCTTAAACCCTATATAAATGTTGCTCTACTTTTAAACTAATTAACCCTATATACCCCTAAAGATTGTGGAAGGAGACAGTAATTTAATTATATTTTTTCCGTTGTGTCTCTTCGTCAACACTGTCTTTGGCTATGTCTACCTTTTGTCTTATAGAATTTCAAACACAGTTAAATTTTTATTACACTAATAATCATCTGGAGGTAGATAAAGAAAGATTTATCAAAAAAAAAAAAAAAATGCAAATACAAATTGTGTCATAGTTTCTCTCTTGGTTTTGTCATAAAAAAAAATCATTTATTACGAGACGAAATTGAGCTGTTAGAGACTATAGAGTTTACTATCTTAAAGTAATTATAGACGTCTGCATGCTATGTATCTATAAATATGTTCTTAGTTTGAATTTTTCATATAAATGTAAAGTAGGTACGTTACATTATTGACAATTTGCAATACTTGTAGTTACAAAACTGCAAACAAACTATTGATTTTTATTCATAAATTTATGAATAAACCCTTCTGTGTTTTCAAGATCTAAGGTCAGACCCTGATCTATATTGAAGAGCATTCACTCTATGATAACTCATTCATTAATAAATTTACAATGTCATATATTATGTAGGTATGTATTGAGATAATATTTATTTTAGCTACATAAACTCTAATAGTGATAGCCAGATGCAAAATTATAAAATACAAAAAATCATAACATTTGCTTGCAAATTGGCAGCGGAGTGTCAATATGCCGTCTGTCTTTACTTTTCAAAGCTCTATTCAAATTACCGGTATTGCTTTAAAATAAAATGCTCGAGTGCGTCGTCGCACGTACTTGTTGTTTTTATATTCAAGAGGCTTAAAGTTGTAACAAATGTATATAAAACATGGAAATTTGATATCAATGAGATTTTCTTCAACAGATTTACATTTGTATAGAAGGTACAATATGTTTAATGTTTTTTCATTAAAGTAAAATATTTTCTAAAAATGTTCAAAAGTATGATAGAAAAACCCTAAAGGCAACGGGGTTGTTGTTTGTTGTTTTGGAAATATTAAGTTTTCAAAAAAATAATCAAAAGTAGATAATATTTTTGATTTTAAGAGAATGGGGGAAATGAGCGAAAAACGCCGAATTTGAAAAAAAAATCGATTCAACTGTTGAGGCTGTAACTCAACATATAGACAGAAAGACAGACCAAGAAGACAACATTTTGAGACCCACTATTTTCGATCGTAATAACAAGTTTGATCAAAATCTCGATTTCGGTTTTTTTTTACGAACAAATAATTTGCCAAGTAGTACCTCGTAACAAAATGGTTAGAGCGTTGGGCTGTCATCCCGAAGGTGTTGGTTCGGTTTCTAGCCGTGCCACCTAAAAACAAAAATTTTCATCCGAGGTACTGCCTTACGAAGAACTGACAAATCTTACAAGAGCATACTTGTCATGAATAAGTGCTCCTCATCTAGCCATTCGGACTCGGCAAAAAAACTGTAGGTCCCCTATGGGTATGATTCTTGGGTATAACGTAAGAAAAAGAATCATGTGAAGGGTAAACCCTACCCCCTCCCCCAGAGGCAGCGGGTAATTTCTGAAAAATTGACTTTAAATGCTAACAAACAAAGTAAAAAGCAACAAAATAACATAAAATATCACATGCTTTACCCTATCTGAAAGTTTATCTACCATTTTCGTTATTGTTATTTTTATCATGTTGCTTAAGTGAGTAGTTTTTGAGAAATAACATTTCCAAGTCAAAATTTTTTAAAAAATTCTGATATTTTTTAAAATGTTGGGTAGTAATTTTTATTTTTGTGTTCAATATTCAATACCTTTTACCAATTCTAGTTCAATATCAATATGAATATAAATATAAATATAAATATAAATATAAATATAAATATAAATATAAATATAAATATAAATATAAATATAAATATAAATATAAATATAAATATAAATATAAATATAAATATAAATATAAATATAAATATAAATATAAATATAAATATAAACATAAATATAAATATAAATATAAATATAAATATAAATATAAATATAAATATAAATATAAATATAAATATAAATATAAATATAAATATAAATATAAATATAAATATAAATATAAATATAAATATAAATATAAATATAAATATAAATATAAATATAAATATAAATATAAATATAAATATAAATATAAATATAAATATAAATATAAATATAAATATAAATATAAATATAAATATAAATATAAATATAAATATAAATATAAATATAAATATAAATATAAATATAAATATAAATATAAATATAAATATAAATATAAATATAAATATAAATATAAATATAAATATAAATATAAATATAAATATAAATATAAATATAAATATAAATATAAATATAAATATAAATATAAATATAAATATAAATATAAATATAAATATAAATATAAATATAAATATAAATATAAATATAAATATAAATATAAATATAAATATAAATATAAATATAAATATAAATATAAATATAAATATAAATATAAATATAAATATAAATATAAATATAAATATAAATATCAATATCAATATCAATATCAATATCAATATCAATATCAATATCAATATCAATATCAATATCAATATCAATATCAATATCAATATCAATATCAATATCAATATCAATATCAATATCAATATCAATATCAATATCAATATCAATATCAATATCAATATCAATATCAATATCAATATCAATATCAATATCAATATCAATATCAATATCAATATCAATATCAATATCAATATCAATATCAATATCAATATCAATATCAATATCAATATCAATATCAATATCAATATCAATATCAATATCAATATCAATATCAATATCAATATCAATATCAATATCAATATCAATATCAATATCAATATCAATATCAATATCAATATCAATATCAATATCAATATCAATATCAATATCAATATCAATATCAATATCAATATCAATATCAATATCAATATCAATATCAATATCAATATCAATATCAATATCAATATCAATATCAATATCAATATCAATATCAATATCAATATCAATATCAATATCAATATCAATATCAATATCAATATCAATATCAATATCAATATCAATATCAATATCAATGTCAATGTCATCAATATCAATATCGAACAAAAATTTAAAATTTTTCCAAAAATTTAATTTTTCGAAAACTCAAAAACTCTACAATTTATTCATTTGAATAAACCAAAAAATCATTAAAATATTACTGACGATTTACTGGACACCATGTACATATAATTATGTACATAAATAAAAAATAAATAAATTGGGTGGCGCAACAGCTCGTGGAGAACGAGGGTCCAGTGACTTACAACTCACAACCATTACTGTGTGCGTGTTTGTTGGCAGGAATGGAGGGGACCTACAGTTTTTTGCTGAGTCCGAAATGAGAAGCACTTTTTCATGACAAGTATACTCTTGGAGGATTTGTCAGTTCCTCGCAAGAGGCAGTACCTCGAATAAAACATTTCTGTTTTTGGGTGACACGGCTGGGAATCGAACCCATAACTGACAGTGCTACGCACTAACCATCAAGCCACGAGGTACTACCCATGTACATTAGGGTGGTCCTTATATTGGACATTGTCTTGGATAGCCCTCATTCGATTCAAAACATTGAAAAACAATTTCCCTATTTTTTTCAGATTTTTATTTCCCCCCCTGGTCTCCCTTTTTTCACTTCAAGGTACAAATAATGGGGCTAGGTTGATTCTTATAACATGCGAAAAAAAATCAAAACTTATAGATTAGATTCAGACGAAAAAAAAATCGTATAGGAGGGGGGGTCTATTTCCCCCCGTTCAGGCGGAGGGGTAATTTTCTAAAAATTTGACCCAAAATAGAAAAAAAATTATTAAAAAACAACGGGACCACTTACAATGGCATGCTATAGCTTTTTTCAAAGCCATGAATCCAGCCTCTAATATGCTTTTTATATCAAGTTTTTACTGTAAATAGTTTAAAAAAAAAATAATTTTCAAATTCAAAATTGATCGTATTCTTGCCCTTGTCTTATTTATTTGTAAATTTATTTGTTTAAAAATCTTGAAATAAAAAATATGAAGTTTGCAAAGTTGAAAATATTTAGTTAAGTGGTTTATTGGAAGTTAGTTTTAGATTTGTATAGTAAAATAAATTGTAGATAAGTAATATCAGACATTATGCGTAATTTTTTGCGAATTATTGGTGCTGCGTTGTTGGATGTGAATTTTTTTCGTTTACATAGCTGAAGATTTAAATTGAAGGATATAACTTTTTATGAACACATTTGACAAATCGTTACCCTAGAATAAATTGGTTTGTGCCATAATATACCATTGACAATTTTAGCTTTTTCGAGAAAAAAACGGGAAACGAATATATATATATTTTTAATCTTAGTCTGTTTAAGAACGATCTTACGTACGAGTTGTATTATCCCTGCATATTCTCCTGGTGCCATTTAATCCAAAGTAACCCTAACTTTTTGTATTTTTTATTTTAGAAAAAGCTTTTACTTACAAAAAAAATTTAAACTTTTTTTCTAGAAAGAAAGAAACTCAACTGAATTTGAATCCGATCACAGAAATTTAATTTTTAAGGGAATATCGTTGTACAAATTTTTTGACACATAGTTGTAGGGTAAAGTCGGGTGATATGGCACCACGGGAGATATGGCACCCTTTAAATATTTCCTACTTAATTAATTATTTTTAAAACAAAAATATCAGAATATCATCAAGTTTAACTTTAGCTCTCAATTGATGCTGTTAAAGTTGAAGTAGCTTTTTTAACTTTAAAACCACAACCGAAAGTAAAATAATAGTGACTATTATTTAAGTCAATTTTTTTTGTGCATAACATAACAAAGTGCAGCAACGGAATTATTTGGCACCAGGTGCTCGCTTTAACGAAAAAAAGAAGAGTGATGCGTGTTTATTTGTTTTTAATTATCGCAATTTTAAGGTATTTTTATTTCTTTAAAAAATATATGATTTTATAAAAGCTTTCGTAATCAAACTATTTTTTTGTTTTAAAATTAAATACAGAACACATATATAAAAGTTTAAAATAAAAACCATTTTTACTTTGTGAGTTATAAAGAAAACTGAAAATGGGTGCCATATCACCCGACTTTACCCTAAAGCAAATGAAATGCAAATTTAAGACGTTTAAACCAAAAAAAACGAAAACCGTATCACTTGACTTTTCAAGAAAGCTCATATCAGAAATCATACAGAATATATCATCGGTTCAAAGGTAAAGCTCACTAACTAACATATTTCACTTTTGAAGGAAAGGAAATTTAATTAAAACATACTTTTTAAAGTTGAAAAGTCAGGCTCCGAAAATTTTTAAATAAAGTTCCCGGGCATACCTTTCAATGTCCCTATAATAACCGTGCAAAATGAGACTTTTGGGATTACAAAAATGCATTTCATTCTCATTTTCTTAAACATTTCATTTTTGTCTGCACTTAGTGAGTTTTACCTTTGAGCCGACGATATGACGACAGGTAATATTATGAATTTATTCTATTATCGTGTAAAGAAGTATTTTTTATTTGCAACGCTACTTCCCAGACTATATGAGGCGCTTCGTTTACTATCCCAAGTTAAAGGTGTTACCTTGTAAAAATTAGAGGTTTCCATGTAGGTTCATACTCTTACTCAATGCCATTTCGCTTGTAGGAGAATAATCTATTTATTCATTTTGTAATTGACTTATGTATCGTTTCATCAGTGGAATTGTGAATAGATAACAGTAATTAACAGTTTTGCAACAACTAGGTCAGTGAGTCAGTGGCGGATCCAGGGGGGAGGTCATGGGGGTCATGACCCCCCCCCAAAGCTCCAGAAGAAAGAAGAAATACGAGCAATCTTTACTTGTTATTCAACACATTAGAAGACAGAGATAAACTTTTTGGGTAGTTCCATGTCCATATTTTAGTAAACTATACGAAAACCATGACCTATTAATGTAGTGGTTAGCTTCTATTTTCTTTAGCAAATTCTAACTTCGTAACGATATGGTCAGGAAATAATTTTTACAAAAATTACTGGTAGCCCTGGACGCGCACCCTCTTAGATAATATGTATAGGGTTTCCACCAGTCATGGTTTCATATACGGTGATTATAGTCTAAGAGCCAGTGGTCGGCAGGTTTACGGTATTTCTGTACGATAAGTGGAGCCATTCTATTAGACTTCCTGAGCATGGAATGGGCATTCCACCCGGGAAACAAAAGTACAAAAAAACGACCTCAAAACGTGATAGCAGTATGTCCACCCCTTTAATACGTTAGACTTTAAAGTTGTTTCTATTCAAAAATAGTAAAGGCAGGCATAGGGTGTAGTACATCTTGGAGTTAACCCTTCAGGTCTTTTATATTTTAATAAAAAATTGTAAATATAACCAAAAAAAAATAATTTTCAGTCACCAGTTGCAGTACCTGGATTTTTAACGGAATTTTGAGATACAAATAATAAGGAAAAATCTCCATTCACGTTTCACTGTTTCTTTTCAAATAAAATATATTGCATGGGGAAAAAAGAAAGAAACCGACTGGATAATAGCAAGCTTGTGTGTGTTAATAAAAATGCTACTCGCTGTTGCAATTGATAAACAACGAAACCTGCATTGGGATTGAGCAGAACATGTGGCTTCAGTGGCGCGGTGTGTGGTGCATCGGCCTCTGAATTGCAAGGTTCGTGGTTCGCTCCCAGATGACGGCAAAGAGTTTTTCAATTAATACGAGCATAACCAGACTAAGCACCACTAAGGGAGTCTGATGATCGAGGTGGCTCTCGTGAAATAGCTATAACTCCAGCCTATATACTTGGTGGTAACACACGCAAGTTGTTGTTTTTTATTCAAAATTATTCAAAATAAAATGTGTTTCCTGTTAATTTATATATTTGAAAAAAGATTTTGGTAGACAAATGGTGAAGTTCCTAGTTTTTTAATCGAATTTTGAAAAATAGGCTTTAAAAATCTGCATATAAGTTCTACTGTATTTCAAAGTTTAATAAAATGCACGACTGGTTGGCTGGAGCGGTTTTTTAAAAAAATTATTTTTTATATATAAAATTCTTAAAACATTTTTAAGAACAAATTTTGGTATGCAAATCTAGAGTATATATTTATGTGTATATAAAAACAAAATTTGAAAAATTGAAAAATTGTCAACCCGTTTTTGAGATATCGAATTTTCAAAAAAAAAAATTGAAAATTTTTTTTTGAAAATCTTGATATGCAATATTTTTCATTCTTATCTAAAGTTTGCATATACAAAAATTATTTAAATCCGTTCAGCCAATAACGAGAAAATTTAAAATGAAAAAATACGTTCTGTGACAGGTACCTACTATCAATAGCAAAGTGTAAAATTTTATAATTTTTGGTAGTAGATCGTACTAATGTTAGTATATAGAAAAAGTTTAATCAAAATCGTAGGAGTCATTTTTGAGAAAAAAAAATATTTTCCTTTGCGGTTTTTTAACTTTTGTATGGAAGGTACCGTAATTTTTTCATTTTGAAACATTTTTTAAAAATCCAAAAAATATTTTTCAAAAATTTAGGTACACAAAACTATTTATATTTTTTGTAAGCTTCCGTATAAAAAAAATAATTGAAATCGGTCGTACCGTTTTGAATAAAATCAAAAATTTGAAAAATGGTTCTTCGGGAGGTACCATTAATAACCATTTTTCCACCCAAAAGAAGCCTTTACTAAAATAAATGTATTGAATTATTTTAAAGAAAAGTTGTCGAGCCGTTTTTGAGAAAATACGATTATGTAATATTACCAAAAAATAACTGTATAGCAGGTACCGTTATTTTTGGTTCTAAGGTAAAATGAAAAAAAGGTGTGGGCAAAATCACCAAAAACCAATATGTACCAAGTTTGAAGAAAATCGATCGAGCCGTTTAGGCTGTAGACGAACAGATAGACAGACAGAATTGTGCCACCCACTTTTTTGGTGTTCTCTATCATCATGTTTGATTGTTATCTCAAAATTTTTTTTTGTACGAATCCAAAACCACAATTTTCACTGAAGGAATATGTCTGTCTCTTTGTCTCTTTAATACTTAATTTTAATTTATTAAAAAAAGTTATGTGCTGATAATTGGTGCAGTACCCAGATTTGTAACGGAGTTTTGTGCATGCAAAAACCACTGTATTTCAAAGCAGACAGCTTATTTTGTACTTAGGAAATATGTTTGCATCTCTGACATATAAATTTGTATGCTCTTTTTCATTAGAAAACAATTCTGGCAGAAGCCTGGTGCAGTAGGTACCTAGATCTATAATGGAATATTGAAAAAAAAAGCTTTGAAAACTCCATACAAGCTCCGATATATTTAAAAAACAAACAAAAAAGTTTTAACAAGAGCCATATGTATGTCCACCTCTCCGTTATCTGAATCCTTATACTCTATTTTGTTAAAACAAAACTATAGCAGACATCTGTTGCAGTACTTGGATTTACAACGGAATTTTGAAAAAAGGCTTTAAAAACTTCATACAAACTCTCCTGTATATCAAAAGCAAAAATAAAAACAGTTTTAACTAAATCAGTATGTCTGCCTCCTTTATATGTAAACCATACTCTGTTTTACTAGAAAAAATTATAACAGACTTCTGGTAGGGTACTTGGATTTTTAATGGAATTTTGACAAAATGATAAAATTGGACTTTTTCTTATCACCAAATATGTAGAAAATTCAAGGCTATATATTTCAAGAGGTTTCAGTTCAAATTAGGTATGATGTTTCAATCTCATGACCCCCCCCAAGCAGAATTTCTGGATCCGCGCCTGCAGTGAGTGCACGTTGAGCTCATATTAAATATAGTTGTAATTTTATTTTGATAGGAAAATAATTTCTTTTTAAATGTGAAGCACTGAATTTAATTTTTTAAAGTAGAGGAAAAATAGATCAGACCTAAAATAAATGGAAAATGATAATGATAATCGCAGGTTTTAGTTAAATTGTAGTCATTTTAAAAATTATACTTCATTCCAAGGTTAGATCTTAATATCCTCCCTTATACCAATTTTACTATTTCATTGAAATTGCGAAAACTTTAAGAGAATGATTATTCGTATCGAAAAGTTGTCCTTGGCGTTACTGTGATAACTTTTTAGGATTTTGCAGTAGAGCAGCCCTCCAAGTTACATTCATATTTTGATGTTCTATGCACTGTTTAATTACCATATCCCCAGTTATGGATTGCAAGACCTTGATATTTTGAAAAGCCATTGCTGAAGCTTTCGAAGCCTATACTTCTTTTTTGCTATCACTCACACCCGAAATCTGCTGTGGGTTCTCGGTCTCAATGTTTCTATTATATTTAATTAATTCTGCCAGAGGCCAGACAAATACCTATGCAATTTGTTCGACTTTGAATACTTTCGCTTTGAATTTAGCGTTTTTAAGCAATAACTTACGTTTTCATTTTTCTAGTAATCAACCTAAATGGACTTAAGCCTTTTTTCCCACTGCAGTCTGGAAATATCATCTTTTATAACGAAAATTTATATTTAATTAAATAAAAAGAAAAATACATCTCTGTTTCACCGCGGGAAAATTTCAAGTAAAGATTTTTAAATACAGTTATCCTTATTTGTGCATAAGGAATACACATGCAAAAGTCTACAAACAAATCTGGCTTGGGTTAAAAGTTATTCAAGGTAAAGTATCGAAAATATTCGTTTTTCGCGTATAAAGCCTTGTACGCTGCTGAAACGAAAATTGTCTGGGGTCTCTAACTCGAGAACGAAATCAGAAACGAAGTGATTGCTAACAAAAATATGGAGAGTTTTGTCTAAATTATTTAAAAAAAATCGTTCAAAATCTTAAGTCAATTTTTTTTTTCGTGTCTTCCGTTGTAGTGCTAAGGGTTCCAAATAATTGTGTTCTGCAGTTCATGCTGTCAAATTTTCGCCTGAAATAATGTTCCGGTCATAGTTGTGTACGAAAAATAAGTGGAGACTTTGTTCTAGTATTGACTACGATTTTCTGTTATATTGACATTTCACTGTCGAACTGCTTACTACATAACAAAAATCACTGCGAAATTTTTCGTTTACGATTTCGTTGTGTCAATTTCTTTATGGACGTTTCGTACTATGCAGCGTTCGAACCTTACTCCATTTGGAGAAAATTTACTCCAATTTTGAGGAAGAAAAAAATCTACTCCACCACTCTGCTTTTTTGAGATAAACTCCTTTTTTTCCACACTAAAAAATTCTTTGGCCAAACCACATGAAATTAATTGCCACCACTATGTTATTCAATTTTCCTACCAACTCTCACTCGGAAATCTGAATGTTTGCATCTGAAAGTCTATGCTGAACGGAATCATTTCTTTTTTCTTACTTTGTTCGTCATGTACCTAATTTTTTTTCTTTTAAATACATTTTTATTTTAGTTAGAAATACATTCTTGTTAGAAATAAAGTTCTTGAAAACTTGACTTTTCCTTCGTTTTAAAATTTGCTCCGGAAATTTTTGATTTACTCCACTTTTTTACAAATCTGCTCCGAAATTTTGCTACTGAGGTTTGAACTATGTTATACTATGCTTAACTTTGAGATGGTAATTGGTATTAAAAAGAAATATGTGGTGTATATGCTAATTTTGTACATAATGTGAGTTTCTGTAAAAAAAATTGCTTACATTTTTTGTTTGTCTCCGACTGATGGCTAAGAAGATATCGGCGTTTGACGAAAATATCTCTTTTTGCATATAAGTCAGAAATGGTGAGTGTGATCGATATAAACTGGATAGAAGTAAAAAAAAACGGTATTTTGCGTTTTTCTCTTTAATGGCGAAATTTTTGAAAAACAATTTATGTTCATTTTATAGATAACAAAAATATTCTCTATTATAGATCTATTATGAGGACTTTTTCGATACGAGGACCAATAAAAAGTTATTGAGACCTCAAAAATGATCAATTTTTAAAAATGCTTGGGCCAAAATGATTCACAAAATAATACTAGGTTAGGTATTGGGTAAGGCAAGTTATGCATTGGTAAAAAAAATTAAACATGAGATTATGATCAGACTTGTTACGATGATAGAGAATATGAAAAAAGTGGGTCTCACAATTCTGTCTGTCTGTTCGTCTACAGCCCAAGCGGCTGGATCGATTTTCATAAAACTGGGTATGCAGTGGTTTTAAGTGATTCTGCCCACACGTTTTTTTCATTTTTTTAAGGAACAAAATAACGGTACCTGTCATACAATTTTGTTTAGCAATTTTACATAATCGGTTTATTCTCAAGAACGGCTCCACAACTTTTCTTAAACAAAAATCAATCAATTACTTTAAGTGAAGGCTACCTTTGAGTGAGAAACCATTTTTCAAAAAATGGTTATTGATGGTACTTCCCAAAAAACATTTTTTTATTTTAAATTTTCTTCAAAATGGTGTGACTGATTTCAATATTTTTTATCTACAGAAGCTTCCAAAAAATATAAATAGTTTTGTGTACCAAAGTTTTCGAAAAAATTTGAATTTTTTAGAAATGATTAATTTTTTTTATTTTGAAAATCAAATATTTCGAAAATGAGACGATCGATTGTTTTGAAACTCGATACTTAAGAGTTTTTTATAACTTTCTAAAATATTTTAGGAAAACATTTTACTTTTATGCAAAAATAACGGTACCTTCCATACAAAACGACTCCTACGACTTTGATTAAACTTTTTCGTATATTGAAAATAGTGCGGTCTTCTACCAAAAATTAGTAAATTTTACACTTAGCAACTATTAGTAGTACCTTTCATAGATTGTCTTTTATTTTGAATTTCCTCATTATCAGCCGAACGAATTTTGATTAATTTTTTATATCTATACAAATTTCAAATAAGTTCAAATAATACCTATTACATATCAAAATTGTCAAAAAAAATTTTTTTTTTAATTTTTGAAAAAAGTTTGAAATTATTTTTTTTTTAAATTCTATCTCAAAAACGGGCATATATTTTTTTTTTTTAAATAAATAACAAATAAATACTTAAGATTTGAATATTAAAGTTTTTCTTTTAGAATGTTAAAAAGAATTTGATACATACAAAAATATTTTTTTAAAAATCCGATCCAACGATTTTAATTTTTTTTTTGCATATGTTCATACTTTTCAAATAATTAAATGGCATACTTGTTTTGAGCTCTTAGTTATGTGGGTTGTTTATAAATTTAAGATAACGATTTAAATGCTTTATTTATACTTTTTCTATAATAACTAGCATATTTTAAAAGTTCTTAAGTTTTAAGCCACTTGAACATAAGAGCAAGTACGTGCGATCCAGTCGCGCATTTTATTTGATATTGAGAGGGCTCTATCTCCCCCCATTCAAGTGGGAGGGGCAATTTTCCTAAAGTAATACTTAAATTTAAACACAAATATATGAAGAGACCGGGGGAAAAACGGCTTAAGGCTTGCGTTAATTCCCCCCAGAAAAATGAAATGGTAAGTATGTATATGAATAGCTAAGAACAGACGGCATATAAAAGCCGCAAACGTTTGCGACTGTGACGTCATTTTTACGTCATCATTTGCTACTTTTGACCGCATATCGTCTGAACACCCTTTTGTGACAGTGACCACATGCTCGTAAACAATTTGCGAAGCATGTGCGACACCCAGATCGCATATTAGTTTGGGGCTTTTTTGCATATCGTGTGAACACCCTAGCATATTATTTGTGACAGTTTGCGGTAATGTGCGAGCATTTGCGACCGTCCCAGGCATTTGCGATGGCCTGAAAAAAAGACATTGCATATCTCACACATTTTCGAACATTTATGCGAATTTTCAAACGGTTATTGTTTCTCCAGCTAGTTTTTTCAAACAAATTTGTACTATTCTGAAGTATTTTCGTTCCTCACATTTTCTTCAAAATTATTTTTGATTCTTTTAAATACATTTGTACTTCTTTCAGTGCCTTCGTGTTAAACTACCTTGTTTGAAAATATACAAAATTCATAAAATTCAAATGAAGATTGTACAATTATTGAACTCGTGGTTTAGCAATTTTAACTCACCGACTTCGGAGAATGGACTGAGGTTCAACGATAGTTCAGGCATTTAATTGGCGACTTTAACATACTTGAGTCTTGAACCATCGTTGAACCTCAGTAATTCTGCCAAAATCAGCCAGTAAAAATATTTGAACCACGGATCAAAATTTGAACCACGTTTGTACAACAGGTTATTAGTATTTAAATTTAATTTTTCTAAACTATCCGGAAAAACAACTTGATTTAAAAAGGAAATTAAAGATTGGAATGAGACCCTAAGAACCAGAGGCTCAACTATGTAACTCGATTCTACAATAAAATCGTTCGAATTCGCAAAATCTCATTTCGCTAATTCCATAGCAATCGCTAATAAACTGAAATAGAACAGCGCTAATTGGAGATTCTGTGGCAAAAAGTCGAAAGCACTAACAGTTGATCCTTTTTCATACTAATTACTACTTATTTTAGGCATTGAAAACAACTTTCGAATAGATTCGAAAGTAGAATAAAGTAACATAGGGCCCCACAAGACTTTTTGTTATGGAAAAAGGAAGAACTACAGAAATCTTTTACATTTTTGTCTTTATTTTATTTTATTATTTTAGCAATATGCGACCCAAGAAAATATGTGTTCGCAAACGTGCATATGATTGGAATTGGGTGATATACGGATTTTGTAGCACATGGTCTGTACATCTCGCATATAGACCACAACATTTGCGATCATATTTGCGGACACATGATGTGCGAGCACCTTGATCGCAAATGCATTTGCAACTTTTGGGACAGTTTTAGCACATCGTGTGAACACCCTATGTGTAAGTTTGCGGACTCTGACGTAGAAACAGAATTTGCGACATATTTGCGACTTTTAACGTGACGTCAGAGTCGCAAACTTTTGAGGCTTTTTATATGCCGTCTGCTCTTAGCTTATTACTAAAAAAATGCTTAATTCAAAGAAATATAAATAAAAGTTACAAATTATTTTGTCGAGCACAAAGAAATCAATTTCAACTATCCAAACATATATTAATTTAAGCATCTTGAATTTGTTCGACCGATAGGCTGAAATGAGTTAAAGGGACCTTCGACGGTGGAACGAAAATTTGGAATATTTTATTTTTAATTTTGTTTTGGAAGAACCGGACAAAATATTTGGAAACGGTTTTTTGCTTCTTTTCATTCAGGCGTCTCTAGATTTTCAAAATATACCTATGTAGTTTGAAAGTAAAATATTTTTTGACAAACGTGACATTGGACCGTTTTTGAAATTCAAAAACCGAAAGTATTATGACTATCGGATAATTTTTAGAGGCGGATTAAGCTATTTTGCCGCCCTGGGCCCATATTTTAGTGAACTAAAAAAAACAATATTAAATAACATAAACAAACCTTGAATGCATTTCGAGACCCATTCATTTCGTCATAATCAAGTGGGTGATTTTAAATAAATTACTCAAAACACAAAGATTAATTTCAGGTTTTTTTTGTAACAAATTATGCTTTTAATGATTAATTTCATTTTAACAATCTTTCAATTTTTGTCACTATAATGTTAAATGTCAAATACAATAGCACTAAAGGCAACCATTCAGTTAAAATTTAATAGTAATACACAAACGGATGCAACAAGTGACTGCATTTTCAATTACCGTTAAGCTTTAATAAAAAACCCAAGGCTACTTAGTCTGCTCTTTGATCTAGATAACTTTAAATACCTACATTTATCTACTAATGCATTTTATTGTACCCAACGACCCATAGTTTTATATTATTTAAAACTAGGCCATTTTGATTTCTGCCTATAGTTATTAAATAAGTATACATACTATAAAGGTAATATACAATACATACAATTAGACGTACAATTACTTGACAAATTCTCTAAATAAAAAAAAAATTACAAGTTTCTAAATTATTAAAAATATAAATTTCATAATAGATACTCGTATAGTGTTAATTAGAAAAAAATTGTTGACAACATACACGCCGGCCATTAATTTATCGTTCTACAGTATTAATTAAATTACATTACCCCCTATATTAATGCTCACTCAGAGTTTTCATTAAACATCATTTAACCTTAACCTAGCCAATTAAATCTTCTCACGTACTTCGTACAGCGGTATCGTCACTTAGTTCATATGAAAGAACTTGGCAATAGCGAGTTCATAAATCGAGTTACACCCACGCTGAAGAATCACCAAATCGAAAATAGATGGATACCAAAAATAAGTTCTCAAAAATGAATTTCCACTTAAATAATATCCAACTTCATAACATATCAGAGATAGTGGTGCTCCATAGCTGCGTGTGCCTCGTTAACCGTATCTCTTTTCCTTTTGCCATAGAATAGAAATGCTCCATTTATCACTTAAAACGTTCGTCGTTGTTGCGGTAATTAAATTTATGCAGATAGTGACTTCACGGGCTTGAGGTCGCCTGCCAATGACCCCATAGGCAGAGAGCCGATAATAACGATGATGGGGCGATGTAATTCAGTTTGTTCAATGTTCATCATCATCGACAATAAATTGTTCGGGCGCAACATTATTTGGCCTCTGATAAAATCTAGGAATAGCGAATCAGTTCGACTACACAATTTTACAAATCATAATATGCACTAAGATAGAGTGTTGATACCTACACTGAAAAAAAAACGATACATACACAATGAAAAATTGATGGGTTCTAAACATTTTAATTTGCTTGTGATAGATAGGCCCATACTATTTTCTACAGACTCCTTTCTCTGAACATGCGTATTCATTCGAGAGTAAAAAGAATGCGAGCTGCTTCCGAGAGTAAAACTTGCAAATAGACACAGTCAAGAAATCAACTCACAGAGGGGTAGACAGCTATCCGAGAGTGATTTCCGAGAATTTTTAGTGAAAGTACTCTTAAATTGAAATACACCTTGAAGGTGCGTTTTCACTTGAGAGTACTTTAGCCAAAAAACTCTTGAGAGTGACTCTCGGTTGGCTTTCCAATTCTATGACTGTTATCTCTTACTTGTGCTCTCAAGATGTGCTTGAGATATGCTCGCATTATTTTTACTCTCAAAAGGTGAATTTCCATTTGTGAGTAATTTAACTGCAACACTCTCGATATTGACTCTCAGATTGCTGCCTGCCCTCTGTGGGTTAATTTCATGACAGTGACCACTTGGGAGTTTTTTTTACTCCCAAGTCAATACGCACCTTAAAGGTGCGTTTGTATTTGAAAGAATTTCCACTACTATCGGGAGTAAAAAAACTACGAGCAACTCTCAAGCAGCTCTCGAGAGTAAAACACGCAAGTGGACACAGTCATTGAAACAAGCTCACAGGGAGATAGACAGCTATCCGAGAGTCACTCTCAAGGGTTTTGAAGTGAAATTACTCTCAAATGGAAACACACCTTCTATATGAAAAAATCTTAAACTGTCTCACCATTAGTTTTTGTTCGGTGTATCGTAATAAATTACGACAGCGAACGACACGCATGCAGTGATTGAGAGCTTATTCATAAAAAATGGTTCTTAGATATTACCAACGCACACACTTGATGGATGATGGAGGATAGGGCATATAGGCTAGGCATGTGAGAAGCTTTAACATAGCAACATAGCGCTTCTATTGCACCGATATTAAGTGGTTAAAAAAACAGTGCCTTGATTGTGCACTTCCTTAAGTTAGTGTTTCAGGTTATTACATTTACCTGGATTTATACTTGCAGTGTGACGGACCAGTCGTAGTCAGTCAACAGCAATTCTAACGCGTGACACCATTTAATGTTGACCCAATTACGTGACTATACAGCTAGACAGATTCAATTAAAAGATCAATTGGAGTTATTGCATTTGACCATTTAACACAGCTAGATACTCTTTTTGAACATTGTATACTATAACAGTCAGTCGTGCATCCATGAAGTAGGTACGAATGTATCTATGTATCTATCTTTAGCCAACAACCACCACGGAACTGTGGATAGTCGTGTGGTTAAATAATGAACGTGTGGCTTTCAATTAGGAAGTGGTTAGATTTATTGAGTAAATTATGTACAATCTGCTATTAGATTTGTGGCTACATACATAGTGTCTCCTTGGTGTTGGAATAAATACATACAAACATACCATCACGGTTGATAATAATTGACTGCTTTAAAGGTTAATTGCAGGTGCAATTTAAATTCAAATATGCTCCAAGTTAAGGAATTTAATGGAGATCCAAGTCATTTTGAGGCTATTGTTTTAAAATTTGTCAATGAATATAGTTTAATTAAATATAGGAAGTTGTCGCTTAGAACATATTAATATAAAAACAAAACAATAACAAAATTCTAGCCTAGGATACGGATACCTCCACATAGCAAGTGATAATTTTATTTGACATCGGTTAAAATTAATTAAAAGTTATCTAGCTCACTGCGAATATTAACTTCAATTGTGCTAATTATAAGGAGGAGGTTATTGTCGTTTTGGATTATAATTTACTGAGTTACATACCAAAACTGTATTTTTTGCTTAGAAATTAATAGTAAAATTCATTAAAGAATGTTGTATCTCAAAAATCTTGTGTAAGTGAATCTATCATAGTTTAATTGAATAATAATACAAATAAGCTTCCACCGAAACGTATCAGTTTTTCGAGATACGAACTTTAATGTGCGTTTCCATTTGAGAGTAATTTCACTTCAAAACTCTCAAGAGTGATTCTCAGATAGATGTCTATCGCTCTGTGAACTGGTTTCATGACTGTGTCAAAGTCAACCTACAAGTTTTACTCTCGAGAGTTGCTTGGGAGTTGATCGCAGTCTTTTTACTCTCAAATGGATTCAGGTCCTTACGCTTAAGATGGCACTATAACTCCTTTTAAATGCTGTTGCCTTGGGAATGGGAACAACTACTCAACTTAAAAATAATAGTCCAATCAATTTGAACCCAAAAGACCTTAGTAAGCAAAATGTGTGGTAGTTTTGATTTATATCTATATTTATATTTTCGGAGTTACTGAACATTAATCTGAAAATCAAACCACAAAATAATTATTTGTTGTACCATTTTTTGCAAGTGTTTGCAGGTTGCAAACCTCAAACTCAGATTCAACTAAGAATATTCCAAAATTTTGATGTGCTATAGCAATTTTGAGGCCATCAGATACAAATTCAGCGTATCGAAAGTATATTTTGGTTCATGGCGAAGACAAAAATTAAAATTTTGTAATTAATCAGAGGTGTTTTCAATTGGATTTTCGAAACTAGTAAAAATACATCAATTTTCAATTAGTGGTTGAGTGTCAAGTTAGCAAAGCAACTTTGACGAATCGAAAAATATTTAGTTAGGTGGACAATTTGCCAATAATTAGTCGTCAATTAGTTGTGACAATTTTGACGTTCAATGTTTTTTTGGGTGCTTTGCTAGCTCGATATCAAGTTAGCAATGCATCCTGTCGAAAATCAGTAAAAACTTCTTATACTTGATGGTTTATGGCTTACTAATTTGCCGTTAAGTAGTCGTTATTTAGTTGTGACAAATTAAATTTGTTCATGCGATGTTTTTTATGTATTATTGTACAAAGTTATCTCATTTGACTACCTGAAAACGTAATAAAGTAGGTAATAAATAGTTCAAAATAATCAATTTTAAACTCTTTTTGAATGTTACTTCATTATGAATTAAGGAATTAAAACAAAAAACATAGAAAATATTGCACGACAATGTTAAAATTTTCACATACAATCAATGGCTAATTGAACACAAATTATTAATCAATTTTAATTTAAATATAATAATTTTCTAAGAACTTATCCGGAGCTCTTTGCTGATTTCATATGAATTTAAGGAAATAAGCCAGAAACATAGAAAACATCGCACGAAAAAATTGAATTTGTAACGAATAATTAACGAATATTGATGGAAAATTATTAAGCAGTAAAATGTTAGGTAAGTATTAGAGGTTTTAACCGTTTAAAAAAAAATCATAGAAAACATAGAACAAAAAATTCGAAATTTCCAAAACTTTTTAATGCCTAATTAACCATTGAATATGAATATTTAGCCATAAACCATTATGTCTTAGCAGTTTTTACCCCTTTTTTAGGTGGTGCTTCGCTTACCTGATATCAAGCCAGTAAATGACTAAAAAAAAACATAGAAAACATTGCATAAATGAATTCAATTTTTCACAACTACTTAAAGACTTACTAACGGCTAGTTATCAAGCCATAAGACACCTAGTATAAAAAGTTTGTACCGCTTTTCGAGATATTTTCAGTTAGCAAAACACCCAAAGAACATAGAAAACATTGAACGACAAATTCGAAATTGCCACAACTAATGAACGGAAAATTATTCACCTACCCATTTTTCGATTCGTCAAAGTAGCTTTGCATACTTGACACTCATAGAAAACAAATAACCCAAAAACATCGCACGACGAAATTGATTTTTTCACAACTAATTAAAGACTAATTAACGGCAGATTATTAAGCACTAAAATATAAAATTTTAGAAGCTTTTACCACTTTTCAAAACAAAAAACATAGAAAACATAGAATGACAAATTCGAAACTTTACCCCTGTCTTAGGTGGTGCTTCACTAACCTGATATCAAGCTAGTAAATTACCCAAACAAAATACAAAACATTGCATGAATGAAATCGGTATTTCTCAACTAATTAAAGACTTACTAACGGCTAATTATCAAGTCATAAGACACTTAGTATATAAAATATTTTAAGTTAGCAAAACACCCAAAGAACATAGAAAACATTGAACGACAAATTGTAAATTGTCACAACTAATTAACGTTTGATGAAAGGCAAATTATCCACCAACCCATTTTTGCGGTTCGTCAAAGTTGCTTTGCTAACTTGACACTCATATCCAAATGGGCTGTGGGAGAAAACCGAGATTTTTTGGAAATTGTGTGTACATACTTTCAGTTGTTTTTTGGTATAATTTACGAATAATTTGATAGTTTTAAAGACATAAGTCAAGAAATCCTTAAAAATGCATTTTTGTAAAAAATTTTGATAATTGTTGTATGTATTACGAAATTTTAGTTGCAAACCTCAGATTCGGATTCAGCATCCCCATAAAAATTAATGAATCCTTCTTAAATTTTAGCTTTTTTTTTATTGATATTTAGAGGCCATACATCTCAATTTTCTGTTTCTGTTTAAGTGTAGGTATGTATGATGAGTTCCAAATTAGCAAAACAACTTTGCCAAATCAAAAAATGAATAAGTGGGTAGTTGTGGCAAAGAATTTGTCTTCTAATGTTTTCGTGCTTTGCTAACTAGATATCATGGTTTATGGCTTAATAATTTGCCATTAATTAGTCATTCTATATTTTTTTGAAGGCTTTGCTAACGTGATGTCAAGTGAGGAAGGCACACAAAAAAACATAGAAAACATTGAACGACAAATTCGAAATTGCCACAACTAATAAACGGAAAATTATCCACCTACCCATTTTTCGATTCGTCAAAGTAGGTTTGACACTCATAGAAAACAAATAACCCAAAAACATCGCACGACGAAATTGATTTTTTCACAACTAATTAACGACTAATTAACGGCAAATTATTAAGGACTAAAATATAAAATTTAGAAGCTTTTACCACTTTTCAAAACAAAAACATAGAAAACATAGAATGACAAATTCGAAACTACCCTTGTTTTAGGTGGTGCTTCGCTAACCTGATATCAAGCTAGTAAATTACCCAAACAAAATAGAAAACATTGCATGAATGAAATCGGTATTTCACAACTAATTAAAGACTTACTAACGGCTAATTATCAAGTCATAAGACACTTAGTATAAACAGTTTGTACCACTTTTCGAGATATTTTAAGTTAGCAAAACACCCAAAGAACATAGAAAACATTGAACGACAAATTGTTAATTGTCACAACTAATTAACGTTTGATGAAAGGCAAATTATCCACCAACCCATTTTATCGGTTCGTCAAAGTTGCCTTGCTAACTTGACACTCATATCCAAATGGGCTGTGGGAGAAAACCGAGATTTTTTGGAAATTGTGTGTACATACTTTCAGTTGTTTTTTGGTATAATTTACGAATAATTTGATAGTTTTAAAGACATAAGTCAAGAAATCCTTAAAAATGCATTTTTGCAAAAAATTTTGATAATTGTTGTATGTATTACGAAATTTTAGTTGCAAACCTCAGATTCGGATTCAGCATCCCCATACAAATTAATGAATCCTTCTTAAATTTTAGCTTTTTTTTATTGATATTTAGAGGCCACACATCTCAATTTTCTGTTTCTTTTTTAGTGTAGGTATGTATGATGAGTGCCAAATTAGCAAAACAACTTTGACAAATCAAAAAATGAATAAGTGGGTAGTTGTGGCAAAGAATTTGTCTTCTAATGTTTTCGTGCTTTGCTAACTTGATATCATGGTTTATGGCTTAATAATTTGCCATTAATTAGTCATTCTATATTTTTTTGAAGGCTTTGCTAACTTGATGTCAAGTCAGCAAGGCACACAAAAAAACATAGAAAACATTTAACGACTAATTCAAAACTGTCACAACTAATTATTCATTTTTCGATTCGTCAAAGTTAGCAAAGCAACTCTCATGAATTGAAAAATGTGAAGATGCATAATTTTTTGTTAAGTAGAAATTAATTATTTGTGGCAGTTTCAAATTTGTCATTCAATGTTTTCTATGTTTTTTGGGTACTTTGCTAACTTGATATCAAGTAAGCAAAGCACCCTGTCGAAAATCGAAAAAAATACTTCTTATACCTGATGGTTTGTGGCTCAATAATTTGCCATTAATTATTTGTGACAAATTCAATTCGATCGTGCAATGTTTTCTATATTTATTGCTAACTTGATATCAAGCAACTCTCATGGATCGAAAAATGAATAAGTGCATAATTTTTCAGTCATTAATTAGTTGTGAAAATTTTGAATCTGTAGTTCTATGTTTTCTATGTTTTTTGTTGGAGAGTGATACAAATTTATAAAGTTTAATATTTTATTGCTAAATAATTCGCCGTTTATGAGTTGTGACAAATTAAATTTTGTCGTGCGATGTTTTCTATGTTTCTTTGGGTGATTTGTTTTCTATGCTATTTATTTTCTATCCTGGTTGTGGAAAATTGAATTTGATCATGAAATAGTTTCTATGTTTTGTTTGGTCCTTTGCTAGCTTGATATCAAGTAAGTAAGACTTCCCCTCAAAAAGAGGTACAAACTCCTAATACGGAATGGTTTATAGCTTAATAATTTGCGTAAGCTAGTCTTTAATTAGCTGTCACAGTAAGAAATTTCTAGTGCAATGTTTTAATGTTTTGTGGGTTCTTTGCTAACTTGACATGAAGTTTGCATAGCACCACCTCAAAAATGGGTAAGAACTGCTTAAACCGAATGGTTTGTGGCTTAATAATTCATAGTAAGGGTATTCATGCAACAGCGTAAACTCGTCGTAATCATCGTAAAGTTGTAAACTTCGTAAATCTGTCAAATTTCCCATACAAATTGTGACAGAATTACGAAGTTTAAAAGTTTACAATGTTTACGACGACTTTACGCTGTTGAATGAATACCCTTAGTAAATTAGTCGACAAGACAATTTCGAATTCGTCGTTCTATGTTTTCTTTTTTTTGTTCTGAAAGGTGGTTAAACATCATTATAATGCTCTGAGGCGATCACCAATGAGATGTATTATCCTGATCTTGTTTAAAAAAAATGGTGGCTTTGGTGATTCATTTTGGTAAAAACTGATTTGAAAGTTAGAGTATGTTTCCGTGTTTTTTTTGGCGAATTTTGAATATATATTTAGTGCCAATGTTCTGTTGTGAGTCCATCCGCTCTAAATTATATATCTGTGCGGTGGGGTGAAAAATTATTATATGCAAATAATTGAGACAACCTTAAAAGTGCAAAAGTCGTGTTAACCTTATTTTTATAAATTCGTAAAATTTGTCTCTTATTTTTTCGTTTGAACGACATTCGTAGATGATTTTAGACATTGTTTTAGAATTATAAAAAAACCTTATCATTTAACATTATGCTCTTTTACATTATGTAAATCAATTTTTTTGTTTTATAAAGGGTGGTTAAATTTTAAGGGCCGATGTTGATTTTGAATAAAACAAATTATTTAGCAAATGATTGTCATTTCTTTTTATTATGATAATATTGTTATGGTTCAATTATGTATGGAACAAAATATTGGCCAAATGGCTGCCTCGACCTCGGCGGCACACTTCCATCCGATGGTCCAAATTTTCGATGACGCTGAGGCATAATTGAGGTTCTATTCCGTTAATGTGCCGAATTATCTCATCCTTTAGCTCTTGAATTGTTGCTGGCTTATCGACGTACACCTTTTCTTTCAAATAACCCCAAAGAAAGAAGTCGAACGGTGTCAAATCACATGATCTTGGCGGCCAATTGACATCGCCACCACGTGAGATAACACGGCCGCGCAAAAAAGCCATTGTTTCGTTAGCTTTGTGGCAAGTTAGTGGCACCGTCCTGTTAAAACTACACATCGTCCACATCCATAACTTCCAATTCACAGTAACTGCCTGACCGGCCTCATTTTGGAAAAAAAAAATACGGCCCGATGATGCCGCCAGCCCATAAACCGCACCAAACAGTCACTCTTTGTGGGTGAATTGGTTTTTCGACAATCACTCTTGGATTATCATTCGCCCAAATGCGGCGATTCTGCTTATTGACGAATCCAGTGAGGTGAAAATGTGCCTCATCACTGAAGATGAGCCATTTCTTGCCACCATTCCGACCATTGACGACGCTTGAAATGGTCCATGGTTCAACTTGAGTTAGTCTGAAATTGAGAAATGTCAAATGAAATGCAGAAAAAACTTGACGTTTAGGTGTGGTTCACATTCAACATCGGCCCTTAAAATTTAACCATCCTTTAGGATTGAGTTATAGTACGCATACGCCATAGTGTACCATACTAATAAGAGTCAAATACATAGATTTTTCTATTGCAAAAAAATTTCTGTAGCTGAAGTTTCAGTATTAGTTTATAACTTCAAAAATGATAAGCAGTATAACGTATAGCATTATAGGCTTAAGAAGAAATAGCCTAGCTTTAAGATGCATTTGCAGTTACAGTCAGACAAAGAAAAAGGATAACTTTTTATATGTACCCGAACGCGCCCATTGTGGCCCATCGAACATTATAAATAATTTTGTGGCACGACAGCTCGTGATGGGGAACCAAACCAAGGCCTAGTGACTTTCAATTTTTAACTATACCTGTGCGTCTTGTTAATAGGAATGGAAACTGAACATAAAATTATCTGATTTGACGTCCGTATACAGGCTTAGCGGAGAACCGGTGCAATTTTTCAGGAGTAGCACCAGCTCTTATGCCCTTCACTTACTATGCCACTGCTATTAGTATATCGATATATATTTGCATATGTACTTCTTTTTTTTTTTTTTTAAATAGTGCGGACATTTTTGGTTTTCGTTGTTATTTTCTGAAGTTCTTAACTTCTCGTAAAAACATAAAATACAAAACATATTTTCTTAAATTGTTATTCTTATTTTATGTGCTTAAGAAAAACACTCTATTTTTCTTAGTTTCACTTCTGTTTAGTTATGACTTATTGTATTCTTGTTTATTAATAAAAAAATTGATAAATCTATTTATATATTATCTTTTCAGATGTAAACTTCCTGTCGAAGCCAAATTTCGAGCCAATGTGCTCTGATCAACAAGAACGTTTTATTGAGAGTGATGGCAAAGAATCTAGTCTGATATTGGAATTTAATCCTGAAAATAAAAAAGAATCGTGTTTGCGTATTCTCAGTGCTCCCGAAGCCCATGGTTTCATTGTAAGATTAATTAGACCGAAAATTCGTAAGACTTTTCACAATGCACACGCTGGTCCTCCTCCTATGGATTTTGACAAAGTGAAAAGGAATCGAACTTGTCCCCTTAAAATTGTAAGTATTTTACATGAAGGTATACCATCAAAAATTTATAACACCTAAGAAATATTGCTCATAATTAAAATTTCCCATAGTTTTAAACCATAAGACCATTGCGCACGTAGGAACCTAATTAGCTCAAAATGATATAATCATCAGTTAAACCCCATGAATAAAGTTATTCGCCAACAATATGGCTATATGAATTTCTCTTTGTTGTTCTGCTATTTGAATTTTAATTACAATTTTATACTTTCCGTTTGGCTAGACTTGACGCCTCATAACGTTTCCGGGTGGATACCTAAACACATTATAAAATGTAATAACTGCAGAAATGATTTTGTAACCATAATTCATAATATTGTAGACCGTGGCTTTGAATTCTTGACCTTGAGCTTGACTATGAGATTGTCAAAGTTAAGATACATGGGTAGGAAATATACATACCATACATGTGTGGTTAATTGAGATATCATTGTTTATAACCATTATGGCTTTACCAATGAATCACCACACACAGGTTAGCCAATATTTGTTTCAATGAGGTCATACAATTTTCAATGGTTTTATCTTGGATTTTTCAAAGAGATCTATAAAGCGAGGTTGAATAAAGTTACACGCCAATAACCTCTTTCAAGGCAGTCTATTGTTTCGGTTCAAATGAGGTTATTGACTTTATAAAGTTCCATGTTATAATTATTTTTGTCCGAAAGAGATTTGAAATTAAATTAAACGTTGGACATGAGCAAGCATTAATTTTCTTTCATCGTGTGGAACTATTTTCAGATGAGTCTAGGTAGGTATTATTCTTTTGTAACTTTGGCGCTTAAATGTTAAACTGTTCAGAAGATGTTTGAACATAATAATAATGTAGGTACCTGCTATTTCTGCAATTTTTTCTTACTAAGATGATAGCTGAAGTTAAAAAGTCACATTTTGATGAGGTATTGCATAGAATGCAAATTACGATCATGTAGGGTAGTGTTTCTAAGATCAAAAGAAAAGAATATTTTTTTTAGGTTGAAGATAAAACATTGGATACTTTATATAAACTAAAATAGGAACCTTAAATTTGGCACAAAGAAAAATGAGGCAATTTGAAATTTTAAACCTTTAAGAAAACTGGGCTTGGGCTTTGATTTGTATGCGAATGTTACCTAAAGCCTCGGGCAAACTTAAGTGATCTTGGAAGCAATCGTTATTGCTAAATGATACCTTTCTATTGATTTACACTAGCAACATCCATCTTTTTTATCGCAATTTCCACCGAAAACGCTAAGGCTTGCAGTTAAAATTAATAAATCTTATTTTGAGTAAAAAAATAATCTTTATTAAACTGAATCTTTCTTAAGACTAACATAACATAGTTTTTCATAAAGCACTAAACCTAGCAATCCATATGAAATGTGCAACGATTGCAAAAATTACGTTCTGTGGGAAAAATAATTTGTGCTGCAGAGTTGCACAAATTAAATAAAATAATTCTGTGAAATGATATTAAATTACGTTAACTGATTCTGAGGAAAAAAGTGCAAAGTAGGTCGGAAATGAGGAAATGAGGTTCGGTGCAAAGTGCGACGAACCTTTTTAAATAATGTTTTTATTGGAGGCACGTGTAACACCCCCACCGTTAGATTGAGGCTCCGGCGAAATTTCTACAATGGATTTACTTTGCATTTTTTTCATAAGAATTGTTATTACAATAAATGCAAATAGTATTACAAAAATGTTTGTACTTAATGATGAAACATTGAAAGTTCTATTATTTTTTGAAATGTTTTTTATTATTTCTCTATTTTCAATGTGCTTAAGGTATAATTCATCGAGATTCAAATATGGTATAGTTTTATTGTCACTTATTTTAGTAATGAAATTTGGCAATACAAATTTATCATGAATAGTTTTTACAAAGTTTTGATATGTTTTATTTTGTATGCTTAACTTACAATTTTTAAATTTAATTAAGTAGTTTCCTTTTAATCTTATATCCTGCTTATTACAATTCTGTATAATGTGGCTTTCTTTAATATTCCTTAACAAAATAATGCCTGTTGTTATTTCTTTTATTTCTGTTATGTTTGATTTGATTTTATTACAAATTGCTTCTTTAGATTGCAATATTTGCTGAATACAATGTTCATCAGATATTTCAACGAGATTTCTTTTGATATTTTCTTTAACAGGAAATTGAAAAATATTGTTATCTTCATCCATCAGGACGTCCTTAATTTTAAACATCACCGTCATGTTTTCTTTATCTGATAGTGGTTCTATACGTATTTGTGAAAATCTATGATCAGACATTTGTGGTAATAGTAATACAATAATGATCTGGTCTTTGTAGGTTGTAACTGTTAATTTAATTTCGGCTAAGTTTTCTAAATCTGGAACTAAAGCTAATTCTTCTTGACTCAGAATATTTCTCGTTAAGATTCCTAATTTACTGGAAAATAAGATTTGTTCTATGTCATCGATGTGATTTCTGAGAAGTAAAATATCATTGTTTATTTGATATAAATATTGCATGACTTCTAGTTCGGTTTCAATTGTTTGTACCTTTCCTATAAGTTCTTGATTATATGTGTTCAAATATGTTTCAATGGATTGTTGTTGTTTCTTAATGTGGTTGGTAATGTTAGCAATTTGATCTGTTATTAAGTTATTTATGACAACCTGTTTATTATTTTCATTTATAAGTTTTTTACTTTCCGAACTTAATTGTTCAAGTTTCTCTTTAATTTGGATTTCATCTTCTTGATCCATGGTGCCAGCTATGTATTTTAATCCTGTACCTAAAATGTTCATGAGTGCTCTCTTGGTTTTGTAATGGGGTTTTAAGTTTTCAATCTTTGCTTCTAGTAGTAGAAGATTTTGATTGATAGTCGTAAACATGGGTCCTAACAATTCTGTCTTGTCTTCTAATTTTAAAATGTTACTATGAATATGTTGTTTAGTAATCTCAAATTCTGTTACGTTAATTATATGAAGTACTTTAATATAATTTTTAAATATTTTTGTCTGTCCTAAGTTTATTGTTACATATCCGTTATTATTATTAAGGTCAGCAAGTTGAATGTCCTGAGTTTTAGCTATCGTCAGTAATGTAAGTAATACGAGTAACATATTCCACGGTAGTGTCATCTTTATATCCTGTAAATAAATTATGCGTTACATTTGTTCATAACTGTTGGTAAGTCTATGTTTGGTATTTTTTTCTTGATTTAATATGAGTTCTATAATATTTGTTTTGATTCTGCGAATCAATAACATGGTCTTCGTCTATTTTGTGTGTATTTAGCTTTCGATATTTTGAGTGGTTTTTCCCTCCTCTAACTTCCTTAATAAAATTCTTTCCACTTTCCAGGATGTCGTCCTTTCGGTTTTCGTTTAGTTTGTCTATGACTCTCTGTTTTTTCTTAGAAATAATGTCATGGATGTCTTTATATTCGTCTTGGTGTATTTTACCATTAACAAAATCGATGGGTTTTCGATTGGTTGTGGAATGAATCGTGTTATTGTAATACGTTATAATCTTTAAAAGTTTTTCTTCGACTGTATCGTCTTTAGTTCTTTCGTTATGTTTTAAAAGTCGAATGTGTTCGTTAATTGTGTTGTGTAGTCTTTCAATGTCCGAGTTTGATGTCTGATTACTATTAGATGTGTAATGGATTTCTACGTTACAATTTTCTAGATATTCTTTCATTGGAATTGCTTTAAAACCTAATTCGTTATCTACTATAATTGTCCTTACATTTCCAAATTGACTAAAATAGTAAGAGAGGGCTCTCTTAAATTCAATCCAAGTTCTACTTGAAATTTTACTTGCCCAAGCATGTTTTGTGAATTTATCTATTATAGTTAAAAATAATGACTTTTCTAAGCTGTAAAACACGTCTACATGTATAACTTCGTGGGGTTTTAAGGGAGTTTCTGTAATTTTATATAACGGTTTGGGAGGGTTCCTAACGTATTTTTCAATATTACATACATCGCAATTGTTTATATACTGCGTTATTCGTTTTAGTAGTTTTGGGTTGAAATAATTTAGTTTTACTTCTTTGTATACTTCTGTTATACCTCTATGGTTGTTTCTTAAATGTTCTTTCTCTATTATATCTACTAGTTTGGTTTCATCTGTTACATCTTCTAACAGTTTGAAGCACCGAATAATTCTAAATTTAATATTGTTTGAAAAATGTTCTTGAAAAACTTTTTCAATGATTTTATAAAATTGATCGTCCTCGATGAGTATTGCATTCAAAGCATCAGGCTTAAAATGATTTTTTAGCAATACTATGGCTGACTGTTCGTCTAGGCTTTTTGTATGTACTGTACATCTATTCTTATCGAATACTTTTAAATTTTTCATTCGAGTAGCTCCTGATTTAGATTTTCTGATTATGAATTGGTTTTTGAAAATGTTAATACATGATTCACTTATGGGAATGCAATTGTTATCAATTAAATTTACTTCCGTTTGGGGAATACGTGACAGGGCATCGGCATTACTATTAGTGGTGCCTTTTTTATATTTAATTTCATAGTCAAATTCAGATAACTTCAATCTCCAACGGATAAGCTTCGAATTCGGTTCCTTTATTGAAAATAACCAAGTTAAAGGTTTATGGTCTGTTTCGATAATGAACTTTCTGCCAAATAAATAAGGCCTATAATACTTGGTTGCCCACACAATGGCAAGGAGTTCCTTTTCAATTGTGCTGTAATTAATTTCATGTTCGTTTAGGGTTCGACTTGCAAATGAAATCGGATGGTTTTCTTGTGATAGAACTGCGCCTATCGCAAAATTGCTTGCGTCCGTAGTCAAAGTAAAAGTTTTCGAAAAATTTGGATAAACTAAAATTGGGTCGTTTACTATGAGAGTTTTAAGTGTCTCGAATGATTTGTTATATTCAGGATCGGAAATATTTATTTTTGCATCTTTTTTAAGATATAGTGTCATCGGTTTTGCGATTTTTGAGTAGTCTCTAATAAATTTTCGGTAATAACCGGTTAAACCTAAAAATTGTCTAATTTCTTTTATGGTTTTTGGAATGGGGTAATTTTTTACACATAGTATTTTTTTTGGGTCTGGTTTTATACCATCGGGTGTAACAACGTGACCAAGAAATTCGGTTTCTTTCTTGAGAAATTCCGATTTGTCAAGTTGTATTTTTAAGTTGGCTTCCCTTAATCGTTTAAAAATCTTTGTCAGAGATACGATGTGTTCTTGAAGCGAAGTCGAGAAGACGATTATGTCGTCGACATAAACGAGACAGATTTTATTAATATAATCTCCTAGAACATTGTTCATAAGCCTCTGAAATGTGGCTGGTGCTGTTTTTAGTCCGAATGGCATTCTGAGAAACTCGTAATGTCCATTCTCAATACTAAAAGCGGTTTTATGAACGTCAGCTTCGTGAATTTCAATCTGATGAAATCCCTTTGCAAGATCGAGTGTGGTAAAATATTGGCATCTGCCAAGCTTGTCTAATATATCGTCAATGTTCGGGATTGGGTATTTGTCATCAACTGTCACTTGATTGAGTTTTCTGTAGTCAATCACTAACCTCCATTTCGGTTTCCCACTGGCGTCAACCTTCTTAGGGACGATCCATATAGGAGCCGAGTAAGGGGAGTTGCTGTGACGAATGATATTATTATCTAACATTTCGTTAATCTGTCTTTTAACTTCTTCCTTATGTATAAAAGGATATCTATAACTCTTACTCTGTATGGGAACATTGTCTGTTGTTCTTATTGTATGCTTTATTTCACTTGTAAATGAAAGTTTTGTGTTTTCTTCGTAAAAAATATCATGGTATTGTTTTATCAATTTTATTAACTCTCTTTCTTCTTCACTGTTTAAATGATTAATTCTTATTTGTTCTAATAACGATAGGCCTTCTGTTTGTTCTTCTATTATGTTGAAATTATTGAAATCTACGCTTTCAATGTCCACTTTATCTTCAAAGGGGATCCAATCTGTGTTGTTTCCAACCTTTTCTGCCTTTGCAAACATGACATAATTGTCTATGTTGTAAATTCCTTCCTCTACTCTTAATCTGTTTCCTAATATTGTTTCCTTTATATATCCTATTCCTTGTTTTTGTTGTACAGGTATATCTACATCAATTAATTTAATTTCCGAATCACTATTTCTGTTAAAATGGAGTGTTATTATTTTATCTCCAGTTTTCAACAAATTATTTTCGTAATCTATGTGTGCTTTTAAAGGAGACAGAATGTTGTTTCCTATCAAACCGTCGAACTCGTTGTGAAACTGACAAATAAAGAATTCTATTCTTTCGTTACTATCACCTAATTCACTAAATAAAGGGATCTGTACTTTTTCTTTTATTGTGACATTATGACTAAGTGTTTTTAGGCTTATGGGTTCGGGTAGAGTAGTGTGCCACTTAGGATGACATATATTTGGATTAATAATTGAGTGGGTTGCGCCCGTGTCAATTATAAATTTCAAAGGTCTTCCCTTTGATGCCACTGTTATATAAGGTAACTTGCATCCGAGGCTACTGAGTGAAAATTTTCAGCTTCTGTCAAATAGCTTTGAGTGTAGTTGTTTGACAAATTGTTACTATTTCTATTATAACTATTATTGCCGTTCCTTCTACTTCCTTTTTGTGTTAGTCCTATTTCCATAGGCTCATAACTATTGTTATTTCTAAAAGGATTTTGATTATTTTTGTGGTTCTGATTATATGCATGGTTATTATAATTGTTAATGTTGTTATTATTTGTACCCGTTGATCTGTAGTGATCGAATGGAGGTTTGATATACTGATTATTATAAGGTGGTCTAGATTGCAACGACGTATTGGGATAATCTGATCTATAGTGATCAAAAGGGGGTTTGATATATCGGTTGTTGTTAGGTGGTCTTGATTGCAATGGTGTACTAGTATTATTTGATCGATATTGATCGAATGAAGTTCTACCATTTGAATTGTCAGATTGCTTAGATTGCCGAAATGTATTGGAATTTAACGGTCCGTTATTGCTATGTGATTGTAAGTGTGTATGTGTAGCTTTGTTGAACGGATTGTAATGTGCGTATCCACATTCGTATAAGATGTTGATTGCGCCTTCTAAATCGGTTGGGTTCCTACAACATAGTAGTGAGCGCATGGGCTCAGGTATTTTATTCTTAAAAATGACCAAAGCTGATAACTTGTTGTTTTCTATATTGGAGTTAATTAGACCTGAAGTATTTTCCGAATTTTCAAAGATTTGCTTTGTTTTGACATTGAGCCGTCTTAATATTGATTTTATGTCGTTAAAAAAGTCTATACTGTTAGTTTTAAATTTAACTGCTCTCAACTCATCGAATAATTCTTCGAGAGTTAACCTATCTCCAAAATTATTAATGAGGGCCGCTTTTATTTCGGTCCATGAAGTAATATGTACGTTAATTTCGATGACTTCCCTAGCTTTTCCTTTAAGTTTGGACTTTAAATAATCCGAGAAAATGCTTTGGGATAATTCGTCATATTTTGTTAAGATCGGATGAATTTTATCTACTAAGTCTATGAAATTTTGTAGGTCCCTAAAATCTCCATTGAAATCGGGGAGCTTAGATATATATTTAAGGGGGTCAATGTTTACAGTCAACATGTTTCCTTGGTTACTTTCTGAAAAAAAATTTCCTAATATCTCCGAAATCTGATCACTTTTCTGTTTAGCTTGTTCTAATTGTTTTGAAACATCTTCTACCGAAGAACCACTTTCAGACATATTATAACATTCTACACAAGGGTTTATTCATTATTTCAAATTAAGTATTCAAATATAAATGCACGTAAAATAATAAATAAAAAAAAAATACATATATATAGTCAGACCTTAGTTATTTGTTGTTGATTAAAAGTTAAAGTTGTTTAGGATTGTCCTTCTCAAGCTGTTGTGTTGCTCCTTAGTTATTTGTTGTTGATTAAAAGTTAAAGTTGTTTAGGATTGTCCTTCTCAAACTGTTGTGTTGCTCCTGTTGGAGTGACTTTTGCTAAAATTCGTTGTTTATTAGCTCTTAGCTCTTGTTTTTGTTTTTGTGTTTTTTTTTTTTTTTTTTTTTATTGTTAAAAAGTTTTTAGTTTTTCTTGTTTGATTTATTTTTTTTGTTTTATTTTTGATTTTTTATTTGCGTTTTTTTTTTTTTGTTTAACTTAGAGATTGCTTCTTGCACTCACGCACTTTTCATGTTCGGATTTAATTGTTCTTATTAGTTCATTGGGTGTCGCACACTCACACACGAGATTTATTATGGGTACGCCCGTGTACTTAATCACTAACTGTATTTTTTTTTTTTGGTTCGCGATTGAAACGTTGATACGTACTATTGTATTTTTCTTAAAATAACAATATATCGCGATCCTACCGACTGCGCCAGTTAAAATTAATAAATCTTATTTTGAGTAAAAAAATAATCTTTATTAAACTGAATCTTTCTTAAGACTAACATAACATAGTTTTTCATAAAGCACTAAACCTAGCAATCCATATGAAATGTGCAACGATTGCAAAAATTACGTTCTGTGGGAAAAATAATTTGTGCTGCAGAGTTGCACAAATTAAATAAAATAATTCTGTGAAATGATATTAAATTACGTTAACTGATTCTGAGGAAAAAAGTGCAAAGTAGGTCGGAAATGAGGAAATGAGGTTCGGTGCAAAGTGCGACGAACCTTTTTAAATAATGTTTTTATTGGAGGCACGTGTAACAGCTTGCCTGAGGCTCAGTAGTTTTGAATGTTTTTTTTTCGAATTGCTAGTTCATATTCCATATTTACTAATCATGACTGGACGTTTATTTCACATTTCATTTTGGCAGGAAATCTATCTAGTATCGAAAATATTTGAAAGTCGTTTTTAAACTCATATGAACACCTCTTTGGGAGAGTGCGTAAAGGTTTTCAGAGCATACCTATAGGAATACATATACATATGATTATATGATCAAGAACCTGATCGCAATTCAATTTGTGACTTTTATTACTGACCAAATCTTTTCTACAAGCAAATCGTCTGTGATTGTAGTTTGCTGTGTGCACTTTTTAAACTTGCTTTATATAGAAAATATATTCAAAGGCCAAGGTTACACATGTAAGTTTTACTTTCGTAAGTTACTTACGGAAGCAACTTTTGATAAAATTACAAGTGTAAACAGCTCTGTAAGTGACTTACAGTAAATTTATCAACTTACGTAAGCTGTAAGTTGAAAGGAAAACTTACAAGTATAAATACGATTTTCTAACTTACAGAATTCTCACAGCTTACTCAAACGAGAGTGATAAGTTTTCAAACTTACGAAAGTATTTTTTACTGTAAGTTCATCTTTAATGTAAAGCATCTTGTAAGTTGCTTCTGTAAGATTTACATAAGTGGTAAGTAAAATTTACATGTGTAATCTTGGCCAAAGACTAACAAGTTAAAAGTTCAAATGAGCTCAACACCTTAATAAAGCGTTTCGCCTAGGTACGATAATTGTACTCATCAGTTAGATGACTATCGTACCCTTCTGAAAAGCAAATATGTATCGATGTTTACCTTTAACTTGAATTATATTTTCTTTTCAAATTTTCTTCATATTCTATTGATAGCAGTTACCCGCCCCCTCGCCGGGCGCCCGGTTAAATTCAGGATAATCGAGATATTATTTTTTCAATCAAATTTTTGAAAGAAAATTTCAAACTTGATTGATTTTTTTAAAAATTACTTAATTTTTTTTTCTTATATAAAATGAAGTTATTTTGGTACCAAATATTTTTTAATTTTTTTCTTTCGTATTATTAAAGAAAGTATCCTATAGCTTCTTCCAATATATTATAGCCATCTCCTCAAAGTTTCAATCAAATCTGTTCAGCCATTTGAGCGTGATTGTCTAACAAACATCCAAACAAACAAACTTTCACATTTATAGCCGGCCATTCACGATGAGACGGTCGTAAGGACTGTCGCAAGGATCATAGAAACTTTCAATGGAAAATTGCCAGATTCTATTGTGAATGAACCTCGTGTGTACTGAACTTCGTTGAAAATCTGTACGAACCTTGTGACCGTCCCTTAGACTGTCTTAACGTGAATGCCCAGCTTATAATATTAGTAAGATTAGTGGGGCTGTAAGTGAGACCAACCTTTCATTTTGACCTGACGGATTGAGCTTTAGTATACAAATAATTCATGTCCTAACTTTACTTTTAAGAAGTGTTGCCAAGGTGGCAACACTATCAGAAGGACAAGAGAAGGGTTGCCATTTACCAGTTTAAACCCCAAAATGTTGCTTATAAATCGAAACCAAGGATCAGACGATGACCTGTGAACTCCCGTTGGATTCAGCAGGATATGGATATATGAATGATCTTTTTTGATTCTTGGTTAGGGCTGCAAAAGTAACGACAATATGAGTACCCGCATGTTTACGTTACTTTTGGTTCGAGTACTCGTTACTTTGGTATCGTTACTCGTTACTCTCGTTACTTTCGTTATATTGGTATGTAGATACCCTGAAAATCGAAAAGGCATTTCGCATTTCGGATTTCTTATTGTAACGATACGAATATGATTATGTATTTGTATGTGGTTCGGACTACATAACAACTAAGGTTCGGAGAATGATAAAATATGATTCCTTCTCTCATGGTTTCAATGTAATCGACACAGGTGAAAGCTGAGACATACCTAACTAAAAAGAAAAAATATTTTCAAAATAGGGTGTTTTACAAAAATTTTTAACATTTTTCAACTTCGTTGTTCCTTCAGTGATTTCAATGATTTTGACAGAGGTGATAGCTGAAACAAAATTTCAACAGAAAAAATGTTTTCAAAACAGAGTGTTTCAAAAATATGTATGTCAATAATTTGCAACTTCGATGTTCTTTGAGTGATTTCAATGAAAATGACACAGTACACATTGATAGCTGAGACAGAATTAAGAGGAAAACAATTATGTATTTCAAAACAGTGTTTCAAAAATATGTCAACATTTTCCAACATCGTTGTTCCTTCAGTAATTTTAATGAAATTGATACAGGTGATAACTGAGACAGAATTAAAAAGAACAATATTTTCAAAACAGGGTTTTTCACAAAAAATTTCAACATTTTTCAACTTCGTTGTTCCTTCAATGATTTCTGAAATAGAATTTCAACAGACAAATATATTTTCAAAACAAATATTTCTACGATGACCGTCACGACGATGACGATGGCCATGACGATGACGGACAGGACGGCCGGCCGGCGTCGATGACTATGTTACGGCGGGCATCATATCGCAGGCAGGTCTTGGCTCCTGGGAACTGGTATAGATTTTCTTCAGGTTGGTCTGGAACTGGGACATCTACATTTTTTTTTTTGAAAAATTTATTGAAAAAAACATAAAATTTTTGTTCTAAATTTTATAAAAAAAGAACTTTTTTTGTAAATTTATTTTACAAATTTGAAAAAAATTGCTTTTGCACCAAATGTATTTTTAAGATAAATTTGCATTTTAAAAGTCGCTAACCCAGCGGCTCCATTGGCAATATTTGAGGCAGTAAATTGCCTCACTCATTGCTATTGTATTTAGTAGTGCAAATGGAGACGCTTGTCAATGGCAATATTGCCCAGAAGATGAGAGGCAATTATTGATTTCCATCGTCAAGGCAATAAATTGAGGAAAAATGGAGTTCTCCGTGTTTGTGAATGGCTGCTTTATTGATTTGTTCAATTAAATCGTAGAATATACGTACGCACATAACAAAATATAGTAAATTAAAATTAAATTTTATTAAAAACAGGGGATTTGAACAGCATTTGACTGCATTTGCTGTCAAATATTTCTATACCCACATTTTATAATTGAAATTGCCTGGTAATGAAAATGCCCACCCAAGCAATAAATTGCCATTCCTATATCAATTGCAATTGCCTCAAAAATTGCCAATGAAGGCACAGCGTAAGACGCTTAGTTAAGCTGAAAATCATGGATAAAGGTGTCAACTTTGATGTTTCTAGGACGTTTAGTTTAGTCGCAAATCGTGTTTAAAGATTTCTCAAAAAAAAAAGAATTAGTTCCTATTTACAAAAAAAAATTTTAAAAAGTTGAGAAAGTTTAGTAGCAAAACTGAATATATTTTTATGAAAGTTTAGGAAAAAACTGTTTTTACCAACTTATTTTTTGATTTTTTAGAACTTCCTAGAACACGAATATGCATTTTATAAGTAACTAAGACGCTTAGGTTAGCCGCAAATCAAGTTTAAGGATGTCAACTTTGATGCCTCTAGGACGCTTAGTTTAGCCGCAAATCACGTTTAAAGCTAAAAGTCGAATTTTCGTATAATGCGATGCAGCAATTGAGCGCCAATGTCAGTTTTTCTTGAGCAATAGTTCCTTGGGTGGCGAATAAACACGAATAAACAGTGAGGTATGTATGGAGGGGGGTGGCATGCTACCCTCCTGCTTGGGCTCACTATAGGATTTGGGGTGGATGCAGGACTGGGTGTACGCAAACTTTCTTTTGCATTGAAGTCGCCAGGATGCTTAGTTTAGTCGCTAATCAAGTTTAAAGGTGTCAACTTTGATGCCTCTAGGACGCTTAGTTTAGCCGCAAATCGCGTTTAAAGATAAAAGTCAATTTTTCATATAATGCGATGCATCAATTGAAAGGTGGCACTTCTTAGATTATGAATATGACACTTATAGCGAGTTTCTTTGCCAAGTTTTCTTGACATTGCGTGGCCTGCTTCGCTGGTTCACAGGATTTTTACCCTCCTTTTTGGGTCATCTGTCCCGCTCACGCAACTCCGTTGGTCCGCTTCGGGTATTCAAAGTCGTCTGGCGAGCGCCAATGTCAAGTTTTCTTGAGCAACAGTACCTTGCTTGACCCGCTTCGCTGGTTCTCAGGATTTTAACCCTCCTCTTTGGGTCCTCTGTCCCGCTTACGCAACTCCGTTGCTCCGCTCCGGGTATTTAAAGTCGTCTGGCAGGCGCCAATTTCTAGTTTTCTTTTGAGCAACAGTACCTATCATTCATATTTCGAAAAAAATTAAAAAACGAAAAAAAAGCTGAGAAAAGTTTAGTTTTTTCATTGAAATTTTCCTTAAAAAAAATTTGTTTTTTCTATTTTTTTTTTTTTCAAAAAAAAGTTAATATTTTTCTATAAAAAAAATTAGAAAAAAGTAGTTTTTTTTTCTAAATTTCTCAAAAAAAAGTATATTTTTATAAATTTTTGAAAAAAAAAAAATTCCCACCTCTGTCCAGAATCCAGACCACCTCACAAGTCTAGACCACCTCACACCAAATCTCCCAATCCCGACTCCCACCAAACAGAAACCTACCCCCTTTCATATTCATTTCAGTTCAAATTTTTCATAACCATACTCAAAAGCAAAACAACAAGAGGAAAAGGAAACGTTACTCTAGTTTCTTTCTGCCTGTGTCTAGTTAGTTGGTATATGGTATGTCTTTGTAGTATGTATAATGTAGTACGTTTGATATCGGTATAAAAACAGTTTTGCTTGATACGCCATTTCAAATTCATTCCGTACGTGCGACGAGTCCGAGTGATACGATATCCGATATAGTACTTTTTGTATTGTATTGAAAAAGTAACGAAACATGCGAGTAACGAGATTATTTAGGTAGTAACGTTTCGTTACTCGGTATCAAAGTGAATACCCGTATGTTAGTAACGAATACATACGAATCGTTACAGCTCTATTCTTGGTTCCGATGAATAATCAAACATTTCAACTTTCATCGATGTACCATTTTTGGGAGGGGCTTCATGGTAGTAGTTCAAAATTTGTCTAGTTCATTGAAAAAAAACACTCTTTCACTACAAATCTTTTCTTAGACTCCTTTGATTCTTGTCGCTTTTGACAAATGGAAAATGTGGACCAAGTTTCGTGTCAATGCTGTTGAAATTTGGTAATATTTTACGTATTTCACTAATAATTCATCATCATCGTGTCCTGTAACCCTGGTTGGGGCATAGGGCATCAACAAAACGTCTCCATCCTTCACCGTCTGCTGCAAGGTATTTTAACTGTGGCCACGTCTTTCTCTGGGATTCTGCTTCCGATAAGACAGTTGATTTCCATGTTGTTCTTGGTCTTCCAACCCACCGTGCACCCTGAGGTGCAAAGACTGCTTTGCAATTTCATCGTTTGGTTTCCTCATTTACGCTTTCTTATGTCAACGCCCAGCCAGAGAATATCAAATGTCAATTTGATTTGCCTGCAAGCTGAAGGGAACAGCTGATGTATTAGATTTGGAACTGTATTAGTGAAAAGCAGTGACAAAACGCACACATAGAATCAACTCATCATTCAGCACATCATTCAGCACAGGTGTTGTTGTTGTTGCAATACACATATATTCTTCAAAACGAAATTAATTTACAAATACAATAATGTAAACAAATGGGTTTTGGGGGGTGAAACGTACGAAAGATTGGCTTCTTTATTTGTTATTCTCTTATTCAGTCGCTCTTGACTTGTCCTGCGCCACAATTTCTCGTTTGATATTATTTGTGGCCAGCGAATCTTAAGGATGTGGCAAAGACAGCGATTCACAATAGCCTGCAATTTCCTCGAAATGGTTGACGTAACTTTCTAGGCTTCACAAGCATATAACAGCACGGATTTGACATTGGATTCGAAGAATCGTAACTTAGTGCGTAAGGAGATTTGACTGGATTTCCAAATTGGGGGCAGAATATCGAAGGCAGCACGAGCTTTATTTATTCTACTTTTAGCGTCCAGATCTGTACCACCGTTTGCAGAAACAATACTGCCAAGGTAGTTAAACTGTTCGAACTCTTCCACTGGCGTCTCTTGTGGAATAATATGCTGCTCTGTGGAGCGGCCTGTGTGCATTGTTTTCATCTTTTTGCTGTTTATTCTTAGACCACTCGACTCTCCCTTCACTTGCAGTGGTTGGCACATCCCATTCAGCCCACTGATGCTATTTGCCAGTAGACATATGTCATCGGCATAGTCAAAATGACTTACCCTTTTGAACAGGTATCCATTGAATGCCCTGTCGCTCAGCTGTACCAACACTGGCCGTCAATATGTGCCGTCCATCGCCAGAAGGAAGAAAATTGGCGATAAAACATCCCCTTGTCTCACCCCCTGTTGCACTACGAAGGATTCGAATAGCTAGTAATTGTGTAAAACAAAACACCTTGCCGTATTGTAGGACTCTTTAATAATGGCAACAACTTTTGGCGGAATTCCTCTACCAAGCAATGATCTCCATATACATTTTCGGTTAACTCGATCAAAGGCCTTCTCAAAATCCACCAACATGAGGTATGTAAAGTGGTGATTGAAATTCCATCGATTTCTCGAGGACGATACGCAGGGTGCTGATATGGTCGACACACAATCGACCACTGTGGAAGCCAGCTCGATGCCTCTTGAGTGTAGACTCGATTCATGAAGAATGGTATAACTTTTTTGAAGGCGGTTGGATCGATTTCATTTTGATTTAGTAAAATTGGGCATTAAAAAATACCCTTAAAACATGTGTCATATGCTTATATTATGCCAAAGATAAATATTTAAGTTTCCTAATCTCTCATATCCTCCCTCCTTAGCACTTTGAAAGTGGCTTTTTAAAAACTAAAGTAGGGTTTCAATCAACTTTGGATGTAGTGTAGTAGATTGTGAAATTCTGTGCCGACACCATCTTTAAATTTTATTAATAGATACAAATATTTTTTTAACTCTTGGCTTTTCAAATTTTCTTTCCAAAAACGACTGTTTTCCACCCCCTTCGTGCAAGGGGAGGGTTGGGAGAAAATCAATAATGTATTCCTATGGTTTCAAGGGTGCTGAATCCAACGGGCGTTCTCGGGTCATCGTCCGACCCTTGGTTTCCGATTTATAAGCAACATTTCGGGATTTAAACTGGTAAGTTGCAACCCTTCTCTTGTCCTTCTGACAGTGTTGCCACCTTGGCATCACTTCTTTAAAGTAAAGTTAGGACATGAGTTATTTGTATACTAAGGCTCAATCCGTCAGGTGGAAATGAAAGGTATGCCCTCATATCGTGCACTAACGCCCTTATAATTCTGATCATTCCTTCTAAATATCTTATTAATTTGAGGGAACATACTCGGGTCGCAAGCATTAACGGCCCAAATTTTGCTATCCCAATTCAAATAACTGACTACAAATAGTTTTCTTTAGTTAGTTGGTAAAGCGTGGTCAGCGCACCTTACTGTAATTGTAAGTATGCACAGGTACTTACTCATGCAGGGGGTTAATTCTTGATCTGTGAAACTGTGAAGTGATAAATATGATAACGCATTCACGCCAAATGCGATTCTCGAAGTGTGAAAAAATGAAAACAAATGCCAAAATGTTTGCATATGAAAATTCGTTTATTACAGAAAACCTGTGAAAAGAAAAATAACACTGAACCAAAAAGGTACGTGGAATCAAACAATCTATTCATTGGGACAATGTACCATACATTATTATTTGTCCAATGAACACGATAATAACGATAATGAATGGCCGTTTATTAAAATCAAACAACGTTCATTGATTCAATGAACGTACATTAATTTGTTCGTAAAAATCTTTCCGAATTATCTCCGAAGGATTTTTATGAACGATTCATTAAAACAACGAATGCGTTCACTAAAACAACGAACCTGTTAATTAAAAAATAATAAACGCGTTCATTGAATCAATGAACGCATTTATTAAAAACCAACAAAATCGGAGTTATTTCCGAATGATATTTATGAACAGTTTATTAAAAAATAATAAACGTTTATTAATTTTTAATAAACCGTTTATTAATTTTTAATAAACCGTTCATTAATTTTTAATGAACTGTTAATAAATTTTTAATAAATCGTTTATTAATTTTTAATAAACCGTTTATTAATTTTTAATAAACTGTTTATTAATTTTTAATGAACCGTTTATTAATTTTTAGTAAACCGTTTATTAATTTTTAATGAACCGTTTATTAATTTTTAATAAACCGTTTATTAATTTTTAATAAACCGTTTATTAATTTTTAATAAACCGTTTATTAATTTTTAATAAACCGTTTATTAATTTTTAATAAACCGTTTATTAATTTTTAATAAACCGTTTATTAATTTTTAATGAACCATTTATTAGTTTTTAATAAACCGTTTATTAATTTTTAATAAACCGTTTATTAATTTTTAATAAACCGTTTATTAATTTTTAATAAACCGTTTATTAATTTTTAATAAACCGTTTATTAATTTTTAATAAACCGTTTATTAATTTTTAATTAACCGTTTATTAATTTTTAATTAACCGTTTATTAATTTTTAATTAACCGTTCATTAATTTTTAATAAACCGTTTATTAATTTTTAATAAACCGTTTATTAATTTTTAATGAACCGTTTATTAATTTTTAATAAACCGTTTATTAATTTTTAATAAACCGTTTATTAATTTTTAATAAACCGTTTATTAATTTTTAATAAACGTGTTCATTGAACCAATGAATGCGTTTATTAAAAAATAATAAACGCATTCATTGATTCAATGAACACGTTTATTATTTTCAAATAAACACGTTCATTGAATCAATGAATGCGTTTTAATAAATAATAAACGGGTTAGTAGAAAAAATGACCAGCACTTATTAATTTTATGAATACGTTTATTAAAATTAATAAACGCGTTCATTAAATTAATAAATACTGTTTTCAATAAATTAAACAAGTTAAATTTCTTATAGATAGTCTTATTCCTTTGTCAACGAATTTTTAATTTCCTATCAAGAAATTAAAAAATCATTTAACAAAGACAAGAAGACAAGGAAATTTAGCCATCTAAATTTATTAGGTCATGTTGCTCGAACTCTGTCAAAATACAAAAGAAGGAAAAATTAGTGAGAATCTTCTTTTTCATTTCATACAAACCCGATAACAATAGCTCCGTTCTTTTATCTCTTATCTTCTCTTATCTTCTCTTTTCTGAAATCTTAAAGGGTTAAATGAAACAGATGTTTACATTTATTTTACTCTTTATTTGTTCAGATAAGCCAAATGAATGGCAGGAAAAATATACATAGTTACAGTGTTAAAGTTAAGTGAAATATATTACAAAAGGTGAAATTATAGGATCTCATTCAGCAAAACATGAGTCCGTGTACAAACTTTCTTTCTATTACTTTGAAAAAATTGCGTTTCAATGAAACCCCAAAATGAGGAACATGCAGTTGGATACTCGAGATTAAACAAATAAAAAATTTTAAAGCAGATATCCACTGCTCGGATAAAACTGTTAAATTCAAATTTAACTCCATCAAAATACAGGAAAATGTTAGTAAATTTTAGGATTGAGTCACCGTGAACAATGATGAATGGTTGGACATTCTCACCCATTTTGTTGAGGAAATCGATGTGGTCCTCAATGGACTGAATTGTACTCGCTATCCAAATAAAAGCGTTCTGCGAGTCCTTGATCGTATACCTGGTAGCATGTTTCCGAACCTCTTTGTCCCTTTTGAATGCTTTTTGGAAAGGTACAAAATATCGATGAAGAGCCCAAAGCAATGCCGCATCTTTACAATCTGAAAAAAAGCCAAGCACAACAAAAAAATAACGAATTAGTAAGCTTTAAATGTGAAATTTTAAAAACAACTTTATATTAAATACATATATAATAAAAAATCAAAATGTTTATCAATATGATTCTAGACAGTGATCCTAGTTTCATTCTTCGGTATATAAGACTCTCAATAATTAAAAAATAACAAAAATCAAGATCCTATTCAAATGTTGGTAACCCTCTACCGGGAATGTTGTAGTCAAAAGAGAAAAAGAAATTTTAAAAAATCTTAAAATAGTTACTTTTGATTGTTTTAAGAAAGATTATGAAAAAAAGTCTAAAGAAGTTAATATGTTGAAATGTAATTTTTACTTGCCCTCGGTTGCGGTAGAGGGTTAATGTAAAAAAGCAAAAAGTTTTCAAAATGTTAATGAAAATGATTCTAGACAGTGATCCCAGTTTCATTCTTCGGTATATGAGACCCTCAATAATTAAAATAAAAAACAAAAATCAATATCCTATTCAAATGTTGGTAACCCTCTACCGGAAATGTTGTAGTCAAAAGAGAAAAAGAAATTTAAAAAAATCTTAAAATAGTTACTTTTGATTGTTTTGAGAAAGATTATGAAAAAAAAAGTCTTGAGAAGTTAATATGTTGAAATGTAATTTTTACTTGACCTCGGTTGCGGTGGAGGGTTAATGTAAAAAAGCAAAAAGTTTTCAAAATGTTAATGAAAATGATTCTAGACAGTGATCCTAGTTTCATTCTTCGGTATATGAGACCCTCAATAATTAAAAAAATAACAAAAATCAAGATCCTATTCAAATGTTGGTAACCCTCTACCGGAAATGTTGTAGTCAAAAGAGGAAAAGAAATTTTAAAAAATCTTAAAATAGTTACTTTTGATTGTTTTAAGAAAGATTATGAAAAAAAAAGTCTAAAGAAGTTAATATGTTGAAATGTAATTTTTACTTGACCTCGGTTGCGGTAGAGGGTTCATGTAAAAAAAGCAAAAAGTTTTCAAAATGTTAATGAAAATGATTCTAGACAGTGATCCTAGTTTCATTCTTCGGTATATGAGACCCTCAATAATTAAAAAAATAACAAAAATCAAGATCCTATTCAAATGTTGGTAACCCTCTACCGGAAATGTTGTAGTCAAAAGAGAAAAAGAAATTTAAAAAAATCTTAAAATAGTTACTTTTGCTTGTTTTAAGAAAGATTATGAAAAAAAAGTCTAAAGAAGTTAATATGTTGAAATGTAATTTTTACTTGACCTCGGTTGCGGTAGAGGGTTAATGTAAAAAAAGCAAAAAGTTTTCAAAATGTTAATGAAAATGATTCTAGACAGTGATCCTAGTTTCATTCTTCGGTATATGAGACCCTCAATAATTAAAAAAATAACAAAAATCAAGATCCTATTCAAATGTTGGTAACCCTCTACCGGAAATGTTGTAGTCAAAAGAGGAAAAGAAATTTTAAAAAATCTTAAAATAGTTACTTTTGATTGTTTTAAGAAAGATTATGAAAAAAAAAGTCTAAAGAAGTTAATATGTTGAAATGTAATTTTTACTTGACCTCGGTTGCGGTAGAGGGTTCATGTAAAAAAAGCAAAAAGTTTTCAAAATGTTAATGAAAATGATTCTAGACAGTGATCCTAGTTTCATTCTTCGGTATATGAGACCCTCAATAATTAAAAAAAATAACAAAAATCAATATCCTATTCAAATGTTGGTAACCCTCTACCGGAAATGTTGTAGTCAAAAGAGAAAAAGAAATTTAAAAACATCTTAAAACAGTTACTTTTGATTGTTTTGAGAAAGATTATGAAAAAAAAAGTCTTAAGAAGTTAATATGTTGAAATGTAATTTTTACTTGACCTCGGTTGCGGTAGAGGGTTCATGTAAAAAAAGCAAAAAGTTTTCAAAATGTTAATGAAAATGATTCTAGACAGTGATCCTAGTTTCATTCTTCGGTATATGAGACCCTCAATAATTAAAAAAATAACAAAAATCAAGATCCTATTCAAATGTTGGTAACCCTCTACCGGAAATGTTGTAGTCAAAAGAGAAAAAGAAATTTAAAAAAATCTTAAAATAGTTACTTTTGATTGTTTTAAGAAAGACAATGAAAAAAAAGTCTAAAGAAGTTAATATGTTCAAATGAAATTTTTACTTGACCTCGGTTGCGGTAGAGGTTAAATGTAAAAAAAGCAAAAAGTTTTCAGAATGTTAATGAAAATGATTCTAGACAGTGATCCTAGTTTCATTCTTCGGTATATGACACCCTCAATAGATAAAAAAATAACAAAAATCAAGATCCTATTCAAATGTTGGTAACCCTCTACCGGAAATGTTGTAGTCAAAAGAGGAAAAGAAATTTAAAAAAATCTTAAAATAGTTACTTTTGATTGTTTTAAGAAAGATTATGAAAAAAAAGTCTAAAGAAGTTAATATGTTCAAATGAAATTTTTACTTGACCTCGGTTGCGGTAGAGGTTAAATGTAAAAAAAGCAAAAAGTTTTCAGAATGTTAATGAAAATGATTCTAGACAGTGATCCTAGTTTCATTCTTCGGTATATGACACCCTCAATAGTTAAAAAAATAACAAAAATCAAGATCCTATTCAAATGTTGGTAACCCTCTACCGGAAATGTTGTAGTCATAAGAGGAAAAGAAATTTAAATAAATCTTAAAATAGTTACTTTTGATTGTTTTAAGAAAGATTATGAAAAAAAAGTCTAAAGAAGTTAATATGTTCAAATGAAATTTTTACTTGACCTCGGTTGCGGTAGAGGGTTAATGTAAAAAAAGCAAAAAGTTTTCAAAATGTTAATGAAAATGATTCTAGACAGTGATCCAAGTTTCATTCTTCGGTATATGACACCCTCAATAGTTAAAAAAATAACAAAAATCAAGATCCTATTCAAATGTTGGTAACTCTCTACCGGAAATGTTGTAGTCAAAAGAGAAAAACAAATTAAAAAAAATCTTAAAATAGTTACTTTTGATTGTTTTAAGAAAGATTATGAAAAAAAAGTCTAAAGAAGTTAATATGTTGAAATGTAATTTTTACTTGACCTCGGTTGCGGTAGAGGGTTAATGTAAAAAAAGCAAAAAGTTTTCAAAATGTTAATGAAAATGATTCTAGACAGTGATCCTAGTTTCATTCTTCGGTATATGACACCCTCAATAGTTAAAAAAAATAACAAAAATCAAGATCCTATTCAAATGTTGGTAACCCTCTACCGGAAATGTTGTAGTCAAAAGAGGAAAAGAAATTTAAAAAAATCTTAAAATAGTTACTTTTGATTGTTTTAAGAAAGATTATGAAAAAAAAGTCTAAAGAAGTTAATATGTTCAAATGAAATTTTTACTTGACCTCGGTTGCGGTAGAGGTTAAATGTAAAAAAAGCAAAAAGTTTTCAGAATGTTAATGAAAATGATTCTAGACAGTGATCCTAGTTTCATTCTTCGGTATATGACACCCTCAATAGTTAAAAAAATAACAAAAATCAAGATCCTATTCAAATGTTGGTAACCCTCTACCGGAAATGTTGTAGTCATAAGAGGAAAAGAAATTTAAATAAATCTTAAAATAGTTACTTTTGATTGTTTTAAGAAAGATTATGAAAAAAAAGTCTAAAGAAGTTAATATGTTCAAATGAAATTTTTACTTGACCTCGGTTGCGGTAGAGGGTTAATGTAAAAAAAGCAAAAAGTTTTCAAAATGTTAATGAAAATGATTCTAGACAGTGATCCTAGTTTCATTCTTCGGTATATGAGACCCTCAATAATTAAAAAAATAACAAAAATCAAGATCCTATTCAAATGTTGGTAACCCTCTACCGGAAATGTTGTAGTCAAAAGAGAAAAAGAAATTTAAAAAAATCTTAAAATAGTTACTTTTGATTGTTTTAAGAAAGACAATGAAAAAAAAGTCTAAAGAAGTTAATATGTTCAAATGAAATTTTTACTTGACCTCGGTTGCGGTAGAGGTTAAATGTAAAAAAAGCAAAAAGTTTTCAGAATGTTAATGAAAATGATTCTAGACAGTGATCCTAGTTTCATTCTTCGGTATATGACACCCTCAATAGATAAAAAAATAACAAAAATCAAGATCCTATTCAAATGTTGGTAACCCTCTACCGGAAATGTTGTAGTCAAAAGAGGAAAAGAAATTTAAAAAAATCTTAAAATAGTTACTTTTGATTGTTTTAAGAAAGATTATGAAAAAAAAGTCTAAAGAAGTTAATATGTTCAAATGAAATTTTTACTTGACCTCGGTTGCGGTAGAGGTTAAATGTAAAAAAAGCAAAAAGTTTTCAGAATGTTAATGAAAATGATTCTAGACAGTGATCCTAGTTTCATTCTTCGGTATATGACACCCTCAATAGTTAAAAAAATAACAAAAATCAAGATCCTATTCAAATGTTGGTAACCCTCTACCGGAAATGTTGTAGTCATAAGAGGAAAAGAAATTTAAATAAATCTTAAAATAGTTACTTTTGATTGTTTTAAGAAAGATTATGAAAAAAAAGTCTAAAGAAGTTAATATGTTCAAATGAAATTTTTACTTGACCTCGGTTGCGGTAGAGGGTTAATGTAAAAAAAGCAAAAAGTTTTCAAAATGTTAATGAAAATGATTCTAGACAGTGATCCAAGTTTCATTCTTCGGTATATGACACCCTCAATAGTTAAAAAAATAACAAAAATCAAGATCCTATTCAAATGTTGGTAACTCTCTACCGGAAATGTTGTAGTCAAAAGAGAAAAACAAATTAAAAAAAATCTTAAAATAGTTACTTTTGATTGTTTTAAGAAAGATTATGAAAAAAAAGTCTAAAGAAGTTAATATGTTGAAATGTAATTTTTACTTGACCTCGGTTGCGGTAGAGGGTTAATGTAAAAAAAGCAAAAAGTTTTCAAAATGTTAATGAAAATGATTCTAGACAGTGATCCTAGTTTCATTCTTCGGTATATGACACCCTCAATAGTTAAAAAAAATAACAAAAATCAAGATCCTATTCAAATGTTGGTAACCCTCTACCGGAAATGTTGTAGTCAAAAGAGGAAAAGAAATTTAAAAAAATCTTAAAATAGTTACTTTTGATTGTTTTAAGAAAGATTATGAAAAAAAAGTCTAAAGAAGTTAATATGTTCAAATGAAATTTTTACTTGACCTCGGTTGCGGTAGAGGTTAAATGTAAAAAAAGCAAAAAGTTTTCAGAATGTTAATGAAAATGATTCTAGACAGTGATCCTAGTTTCATTCTTCGGTATATGAGACCCTCAATAGTTAAAAAAATAACAAAAATCGAGATCCTATTCAAATGTTGGTAACCCTCTACCGGAAATGTTGTAGTCAAAAGAAGAAAAGAAATTTAAAAAAATCTTAAGATAGTTACTTTTGATTGTTTTAAGAAAGATTATGAAAAAAAAGTCTAAAGAAGTTAATATGTTCAAATGAAATTTTTACTTGACCTCGGTTGCGGTAGAGGGTTAATGTAAAAAAAGCAAAAAGTTTTCAAAATGTTAATGAAAATGATTCTACACAGTGATCCTAGTTTCATTCTTCGGTATATGAGACCCTCAATAATTAAAAAAATAACAAAAATCAAGATCCTATTCAAATGTTGGTAACCCTCTACCGGAAATGTTGTAGTCAAAAGAGAAAAAGAAATTTAAAAACATCTTAAAACAGTTACTTTTGATTGTTTTGAGAAAGATTATGAAAAAAAAAGTCTAAAGAAGTTAATATGTTGAAATGTAATTTTTACTTGACCTCGGTTGCGGTAGAGGGTTAATGTAAAAAAGCAAAAAGTTTTCAGAATGTTAATGAAAATGATTCTAGACAGTGATCCTAGTTTCATTCTTCGGTATATGAAACCCTCAATAGTTGAAAAAATAACAAAAATCAAGATCCTATTCAAATGTTGGTAACCCTCTACCGGAAATGTTGTAGTCAAAAGAGAAAAAGAAATTTAAAAACATCTTAAAACAGTTACTTTTGATTGTTTTGAGATATTATGAAAAAAAAAAGTCTTAAGAAGTTAATATGTTGAAATGTAATTTTTACTTGACCTCGGTTGCGGTAGAGGGTTAATGCAAAAAAAAAGCAAAAAGTTTTCAAAATGTTAATGAAAATGATTCTAGACAGTGATCCAAGTTTCATTCTTCGGTATATGACACCCTCAATAGTTAAAAAAATAACAAAAATCAAGATCCTATTCAAATGTTGGTAACCCTCTACCGGAAATGTTGTAGTCAAAAGAGGAAAAGAAATTTAAAAAAATCTTAAAATAGTTACTTTTGATTGTTTTAAGAAAGATTATGAAAAAAAAGTCTAAAGAAGTTAATGTGTTCAAATGAAATTTTTACTTGACCTCGGTTGCGGTAGAGGGTTAATGTAAAAAAGCAAAAAGTTTTCAAAATGTCAATGAAAATGATTCTAGACAGTGATCCTAGTTTCATTCTTCGGTATATGAGACCCTCAATAATTAAAAAAATAACAAAAATCAAGATCCTATTCAAATGTTGGTAACCCTCTACCGGAAATGTTGTAGTCAAAAGAGAAAAAGAAATTAAAAAAAATCTTAAAATAGTTACTTTTGATTGTTTTAAGAAAGATTATGAAAAAAAAGTCTAAAGAAGTTAATATGTTCAAATGTAATTTTTACTTGACCTCGGTTGCGGTAGAGGGTTAATGTAAAAAAAGCAAAAAGTTTTCAAAATGTTAATGAAAATGATTCTAGACAGTTACCCTGGTATCATTTATTCGCAATTAATGATAAAAAAGAAAACTTTGTATGAATATGATTCCAGAGGGTGATCTTAGTTTCATTCTTCGGTGTATGAAACTCTCATTAATTAAAAAAAAAAAAAACAAAAATCTAGATCCTATTCAATTTTTGGTAACCCTCTACCGGTAGTCGAAGGACAAAAAGAAATTTAAAAACTTAAAATAGTTATTTTGGATTGTTTCAAGATAAATTATGAATAAGTCTTAAAAAAATAATGTGTTCAAATGTAATTTTTACTTGACTTTGGGTGCGGTAGAGGGTTAATGAAAAAAGTTTTCAAAATGTCAATGAAAATGATTCAAGTCAGTGATTCTAGTTAAAAAAAAGTACATACCTTGTTTTGGAAACAGTGATGGTGGCAGGAACGTGATTGATGGCAGCAAGAAGGTATAGCCAACTCAGGAACAGAAAGTGGCAGCGCCTTTTAATTATTTGGCGACGGTGGCGACGACAGTGGAGCAGCAGTAACGTGTTGGAAGAGCACTACATAATGCATACAAAATTTTATTTTAGAAACAAAGCAAAATAAAAGATTTTCTACTATACATATATAATGTATAAAATGTTTTGTTTTAGAAACAAAAAAAAATGAAAGTGTATGAAACTCTCAATAATAAAAAACAACAAAAATCTAGATCCCGTTCAAATTTTTGTAACCCTCTACCGGAAATGATGTAGTCAAAAGAGAAAAAGAAATTTAAAAAAATCTTAAAATAGATATTTTGGTTTGTTTTAAGATAGATTATGAAAAAAAAGTCTTTAAAAGTTAATTTTTTCAAATGAAATTCTTACTTGACTTCGGTGGCGGTAGCGGGTTAATGTAAAAGAAGCAAAAAGTTTCAAAATGTTAATGAAAATGATTCTAGTATGTGATCCCAGTTTCATTTATTCGCAATTAATGTCAAAAAATCAAAATGTTTATCAATATGATTCGAGATAGTGACTCTAGTTTCATTCTTTGGTAAATGAGACTCTCAATAATAAAAAACAACAAAAATCTAGATCCCGTTCAAATTTTTGTAACCCTCTACCGGAAATGATGTAGTCAAAAGAGAAAAAGAAATTTAAAAAAATCTTAAAATAGTTATTTTGGTATGTTTTAAGATAGATTATGAAAAAAAAGTCTTTAAAAGTTCATTTTTTCAAATGAAATTCTAACTTGACTTCAGTTGCGGTAGAGGGTTTATGTAAAAAAGGCAAAAAGTTTCCAAATGTTAATAAAAAAGATTGTAGACAGTTACCCTAGTATCATTTATTCGCAATTAATGATAAAAAGCAAAATCTGTATGAAAATGATTCCAGAGGGTGATCTTAGTTTCATTCTTCGGTGTATGAAACTCTCAATAATTAAAAAAAAAAAACAAAAATCTAGATCATATTCAATTTTTGGTAACCCTCTACCGGTAGTCGAAGGACAAAAAGAAATTTAAAAAACTTAAAATAGTTATTTTGGATTGTTTCAAGATAAATTATGAATAAGTTTCAAAAAGTTAATGTGTTCAAATGTAATTTTTACTTGACTTTGGGTGCGGTAGAGGGTTAATGAAAAAAGTTATCAAAATGTCAATGAAAATGATTCAAGACAGTGATTCTAGTTTAAATAAAGTACATACCTTGTTTTGGAAACAGCCAAGTGATGGTGGCAGGAACGTGATTGATGGCAGCAAGAAGGTATAGCCAACTCAGGAACACAAAGTGGCAGCGCCTTTTAATTATTTGGTGACGGCGACGACGACAGTGGAGCAGCAGTAACGTGTTGAAAGAGCACTACATAATGTATAAAAGTTTTTTTTTGAAACAAAGCAAAATGAAAGATTTTCTACTATATGTACATATATATGATGTAGAAAATGTTTCGTTTAAGAAACAAAACAAAATGAAAGATTTTCAACTAAATAAATTTTGGAAGTACTGACATAATGTTTTGGAGCAGCCAACGTCTATCGTGATGTCGGTGGCGTTCGGCGGCACGATGGAAAACGCAGAAAATTGCTTAAGTTCTGGGAACTAGCAATTACGTGATGGGGGCTGTGGCGGCGATGTATTGAGGCAAACGAAGAAATCTGAATGCCACCATATAAGAAGGTGATGGCAGACATTCTTTAATTTTTGTGGCGACGATAGTGGTGGCACCAATAAGGTGGTGGCACTGCATGTAGGTATAATATGTTTTTTTTTTTTTTACAAAATGAAAGTTTCTCTAAACGTTTAATACTATTAGATAAGGGTATTCATGCAAAGGCGACAACGTTGTAACATTTGTAAACTGCGTAAATCTATCAAAATTTGTGCCGAAAATTTACTACTTTTACGTCTTGGCAAGAATACTCTTATTATTAATAATTTTAAAATGTTTAGAACGTCAATAAATGCATTAGGGGTACTCACATAAAGTTCTGGAGACAAAGCAACGGCACGTGATGGCGGCTGTGGCGGCGGTGGCGGCGGCGTTGAGGCAAACGAACACGTATGCCTTTTTTCATTAATTAATAACGTAGGCTGCAGTAAAAACAAAATTATCATCAATTAAATACTCTTTTTTTAATAATTTCAAATCGAATTTAAAACTTGCTTTTTATTTCTACTTACATACATTATTTCTGCAGTTGTAGGTTCGGGTCAGGTATCTTCCACTTCTTCACACTTTCACACTTTAACTTTGAATGGCTTAATGCTTGGCGTCCTTTTGCCGGCTACATCATTCAACGAAAGAAATTCTTTCGTTCAATCAAGCAACTAAAGTGCTCCCACTGTTATAGGTGGCGCTAATCAAGTTTCGGCAAAATTGTTTAAGCTAAGTGTTCACGATTGGTAGATCTTATAATATTGTTAGATCTGCAGTGAAAAACATACTTACAATTAAATAATTGTCAGAAAATTTGTCTGACAATTAGCTAATTGTTAGAAATCTGACAATCACTATAGCTGACGATCTGACAATCGCTATCTAACAATAGGGGTATTCACGATCCGATGTAACTGGTCTTGTATCATTGCAAAAGTGTAAAAGTGTAACACTTTCTTGCACTACAACAATAAAATAAACTGAATGTCAAATTTTTACACTTTTGCTATACTCCAACCCTATTGTAAAAGAAAAATACAGCATAGTAAAGTTAGCGCTTGTGTATTTGATAACTTGCCAAATGTCAGTTTTTTTGTAAGCTGATATTTGTTTGTGAAATTTTGTGAGTTTGCTACAGTGTATAACTATAGATAAAAGAAGTGCGTTCACGATCGATTGTAAAAAAATAAAATTTTACAATTTTACTAGGCTTGTTGCACCAGAAAGTGAATACCCTTAATAGTGTAGAGAAAAAATTGAAAAAAAATCGAAAAAAATTGAGTTTTAATCACACATAAAGTTTGTAAAAAGTGTATATTTCATTAAAAATGCTAAAATGAGTAGGTACTTTCACAATAGGGTGGTTCATAAATTCGAAAAAATTGACTTAATTACACAGAAATTTTGTAAAACGTGTATATTTAATAAAAAATGCTAAAATGAGTACTTTCACAGTAGGGTGGTTCATAAATTCGAAAAAAATGAGTTTTAACTACACAGAAAGCTTGTAAAACGTGTATATTTCATAAAAAAATGCTAAAATGAGTACTTTCACAGTAGGGTGGTTCATAAATTCGAAAAAAAATGAGTTTTATTTACACAGAAAGTTTGTAAAACGTGTATATTTCACAAAAAAAATGCTAAAATGAGTACTTTCACAATAGGGTGGTTCATAAATTCGAAAAAAATTGAGTTTTAACTACACAGAAAGTTTGTAAAACGTGTATATTTCATAAAAAAATGCTAAAATGAGTACTTTCACAATAGGGTGGTTCATAAATTCGAAAAAAAATTGAGTTTTAATTACACAGAAAGTTTGTAAAACGTGTATATTTCATAAAAAAATATTATAATGAGTACTTTCACAGTAGGGTGGTTCATAAATTCGAAAAAAAAATGGGTTTTAACTACACAGAAAGTTTGTGAAACGTGTATATTTCATAAAAAAATGCAAAAATGAGTACTTTCACAGTAGGGTGGTTCATAAATTCGAAAAAAATGAGTTTTAATTACACAGAAAGTTTGTAAAACGTGTATATTTCATAAAAAAATGCTAAAATGAGTACTTTCACAATAGGGTGATTCATAAATTCGAAAAAAGTTGACTTTTAACTACACAGAAAGTTTGTAAAACGTGTATATTTCATAAAAAAATGCTAAAATGAGTACTTTCACAGTAGGGTGGTTCATAAATTCGAAAAAAAATGAGTTTTAATTACACAGAAAGTTTGTAAAACGTGTATATTTCATAAAAAAATGGTAAAATGAGTACTTTCACAATAGGGTGGTTCGTAAATTCGAAAAAAATTGAGTTTTAACTACACAGAAGGTTTGTAAAACGTGTATATTCCATTAAAAATGCTAAAATGAGTACTTTCACAATAGGGTGGTTCATAAATTCGAGCACAAAATTGAGTTTTTTTTACACAGAAAGTTTGTAAAACGTTTACATTTCATAAAAAATGCTAAAATGAGTACTTTCACTACAGGGTGGTTCATAAATATTATGTCTTCTACATTTTCCAGTGGAATTAAAAAAAAAGCAACGTGGTAAATATTTGAAGCAAATAATCGATGAAAAAAAAAATTCAATTAGGGTGGCTCACAATTTTTTTGTTTGCTTTTTTCAAACAAATTTTATTTTATTAAGGTATCTTATGATGGAATTTCTGTTGAAAAGTGCAGAAAAATGTTTAAGCACCAGCCTAATAGAACATTTTTTTCATCGATTATTTGTTTCAAATATTTATCACGTTGTTTTTTTTTATTCGACTGCAAAATGTAGAAGATAGCATATATTTGTACGACCGACCCTAATGTGAATGTATTATTTCAACATTTTTTACGAAATTTACACGTTTCACGACCTCTCTGCTTTTTTTCCAAACTTAATTAAGGTATACTCGTTACATTTGATATTGTTCATGGCAGTCCAAGGCAAAAGGTATATAAATGTTGAAATGTCCCGATTTCGGTCTTTCGCCAAACTCCATATGGACATGCAAAAAAACGCAGGTAGTGATAACGGAGAATTATATTTTTATTTAATATCTGTTCATTGTTTCAATGAACCTGTACGTTAGGACAATTAATTACATTTATTAAAATCAATCAACGTTAATTGGGATAATGAATAGCCATTAATTAAAATATATATGTTAACTTATTAATTAACGATAAAGCTTGACGAAAGAGCATTTCTATTAATGCTGTTCATAAATTTAATAAACCATTCATTAATTTAATGAACCATTCATAATTTTTAATAAACAGTTTATTATTTTAATGTATGGTTAATAAAAATTTAACGAAGGGTTAATTTTGCGCCATTTTTAAGTTACAACTTGCGCGTTGCAGTGATCACACTTTAAAAAAAAATTAAAGTACTAAATTGAACAAGGTTTTTACATCATTTACCTGTGTGATGTAAGGAAATAACTAAATTGAAATTATTTTCGAGGAAATGCCATTTAATTACCAACAGGGATACACCCCACAATAGGTATGAGAAAAGGAATAATATCAATAAGTAAGTATTTCATTTGCCTGATCAAAATCTGATTTGAAAAATAAAAAGAACTACTTACATAAAGAGTAGAAAAAAGAGACAAATGCGAGAAATTCACAATATTGTATCCATTACGGAAGCTTAAAGGTTTAATTTAGGAAAAATATAATGTTGGAACCTAAAATTGAAATTGTTTGGTGTGTACTTTTTTCAATATGAATGTAATATATTGTTAAATCAATTCCATTTTGTATTAAAATCTTACCGACAAACATTTGACATTTATATATAAAGTGTCGATAGCACACCGACAATCCACTTAATTATCTGCACATAGCTTAACTCTTTATGTATTTGGCATGTTTGCCACTTGAATTCAGTTGAAAAGTAAATAATTGATAATATGTGGTCGGAAAGTGTAAACAATTCGACATGTTTGCTCATAGAAATGCTTTTCGTTTTCATTCATCCTACGCATTAAAGCATATTGCATAGAGTATAAAAGGCGACTTTTTCACTCCTATTGTACCTTTATGGATTTAATTATGAGAGTATAAAAGAGATAATAATATATTAGATTAATTAATAAATACGAGCATAAAACATTAACTAACAATCATAAGAAATATGTTCTGATGCCAAATGGCCTATTATCGCCTTAAGCGTCACCATATTCACTTATACAAGCAATATAGAAACAAAGTACCACAAACTAATAAACGAGGCCGTGAGTGCAAAAATGGTGTAACCCAGAGATTAAAACATATCGCAACTATCCCGTTGATATTATTTATACCAGGAAATATTTAAGGATTCGGTAATGCTTATTTTTTATTAACTTCCCGTTAGAGATGTTATTGGAGTGCTATAGAAACAAATAACTAATCATGTCTGAAATGCGAATTTCAGATTTTTATTAAGGATGTTCATAAAAAATTTATTAACGTTTATTGATTTTTATAAATGGTTTTCATTGTTTTTTAATGAACACGTCATTAAAACAATGAACAGATTAATTAAAAATAAAAGCAGATTTTTATTAACGATGTTTATAAAAAATTTATTAACGTTTATTGATTTTTATAAATGGTTTTCATTGTTTTTTAATGAACACGTCATTAAAACAATGCACAGATTAATTAAAAATAAAAGCAGATTTTTATTAACGATGTTTATAAAAAATTTATTAACGTTTATTGATTTTTATAAATGGTTTTCATTGTTTTTTAATGAACACGTCATTAAAACAATGAACAGATTAATTAAAAATAAAAGCAGATTTTTATTAACGATGTTTATAAAAAATTTATTAACGTTTATTGATTTTTATAAATGGTTTTCATTGTTTTTTAATGAACACGTCATTAAAACAATGCACAGATTAATTAAAAATAAAAGCAGATTTTTATTAACGATGTTTATAAAAATTTATAAACGTTTATTGATTTTTATAAATGGTTTTCATTGTTTTTTAATGAACACGTCATTAAAACAATGAACAGATTAATTAAAAATAAAAGCAGACTTTTATTAACGATGTTTATAAACAATTTATTAACGTTTATTGATTTTTATAAATGGTTTTCATTGTTTTTTAATGAACACGTCATTAAAACAATGCACAGATTAATTAAAAATAAAAGCAGATTTTTATTAACGATGTTTATAAAAAATTTATTAACGTTTATTGATTTTTATAAATGGTTTTCATTGTTTTTTAATGAATACGTCATTAAAACAATGAACAGATTAATTAAAAATAAAAGCAGATTTTTATTAACGATGTTTATAAAAAATTTATTAACGTTTATTGATTTTATAAATAGTTTTCATTGTTTTTTAATGAACACGTCATTAAAACAATGAACAGATTAATTAAAAATAAAAGCAGATTTTTATTAACGATGTTTATAAAAAATTTATTAACGTTTATTGATTTTTATTAATGGTTTTCATTGTTTTTTAATGAACACGTCATTAAAACAATGAACAGATTAATTAAAAATAAAAGTAGATTTTTATTAACGATGTTTATAAAAAATTTATTAACGTTTATTGATTTTTATAAATGGTTTTCATTGTTTTTTAATGAACACGTCATTAAAACAATGAACAGATTAATTAAAAATAAAAGTAGATTTTTATTAACGATGTTTATAAAAAATTTATTAACGTTTATTGATTTTTATTAATGGTTTTCATTGTTTTTTAATGAACACGTCATTAAAACAATGAACAGATTAATTAAAAATAAAAGTAGATTTATATTAAGGATGTTCATAAAAAATTTATTAACGTTTATTGATTTTTATAAATGGTTTTCATTGTTTTTTAATGAACACGTCATTAAAACAATGAACAGATTAATTAAAAATAAAAGCAGATTTTTATTAACGATGTTTATAAAAAATTTATTAACGTTTATTGATTTTTATAAATGGTTTTCATTGTTTTTTAATGAACACGTCATTAAAACAATGCACAGATTAATTAAAAATAAAAGCAGATTTTTATTAACGATGTTTATAAAAAATTTATTAACGTTTATTGATTTTTATAAATGGTTTTCATTGTTTTTTAATGAACACGTCATTAAAACAATGAACAGATTAATTAAAAATAAAAGCAGATTTTTATTAACGATGTTTATAAAAAATTTATTAACGTTTATTGATTTTTATAAATGGTTTTCATTGTTTTTTAATGAACACGTCATTAAAACAATGTACGGATTAATTAAAAATAAAAGTAGATTTTTATTAAGGATGTTCATAAAAAATTTATTAACTTTTATTGATTTTAATTAATGGTTTTCATTGTTTTTTAATGAACACGTCATTAAAACAATGAACAGATTAATTAAAAATAAAATTAGATTTTTATTACGGATGTTCATAAAAAATTTATTAACGTTTATTGATTTTTATAAATGGTTTTCATTGTTTTTTAATGAACACGACATTAAAACAATGAACAGATTAATAAAAAAATAAAACTAGATTTTTATTAACGATGTTCATAAAAAATTTATTAACGTTTATTAATTTTTATAAATGGTTTTCATTGTTTTTTAATGAACATTAATAGAATCAGTGAATCGTTAATTAAAAATGAAAAAAAAAAAAAAATATGAATGGGTGTTCATAAAAAATAATGAACGTTTATTGATTTTTATAAACGGTTATCAATTTTCTATTAACAAAGTTCATTGGGACAATTTATAAATTAATAGAATCAATGAATCGTTAATAAAAACGTGAATTTGGATTTTAATAAACGAGAATAACCAACGTTTATTAATTCCCGCTTTTATTTTTTATTATTTGTACATTGAATACATGAATCGTACATTGATTCAACGAATAATCGGTTTATAAACGCCGTTTATAGATTTTACGTACAATAATTTTTTCAGTGAATAAACAGAAACAAATTGTGCTCGTTTTATACACTCAAGTCGCCATCTTGGTCTTTTCATGACGTCACATTCATCTTTTTCTATCAGCAAGTGGTAGCATTTTTCATGTTAGTACTTTTTAGTACTCACTTTGACAGCTGTTTTCATAACGAGTTCGCGAATCGCCTTGCGCGTGTTTGTGAAGTGATAAAATGATAAAACTCTGTGAAAACTGAAATGATAACTTTGTTTTCATTTCACAGTTTCACAGATCGAGAATTGACCCCCAGCTCCACGGTAGCTGTATTACTGCGGCGAGTCCGCAGTGGTCGCTGTCGTACTCGATCGTTCATAAACAGTTTCTTGGTCTTTGATCACCCATTTGATATACATATTTAATAAAAACTAGCTATTGAATTATTTTTTAAGTCTAGTTTTTATCTGCACTTTTTATGTTTTAAAAATTTTATATATACATACATAATATCAAAATTTGTTTCTTAAAACCATCACGATAATTTTGTTTTTAAGTATTCAGATGGCTTTTTTTTCATCTCAAAATATTTAACAAATTGTTTAAGCCCTTTAAAGAAGAAATTTCATGCGTGGTACAGACAGCCAGAATGGATTTCTGAACCCACTTTTTTGTATTGTGAGCCCAAAACTTGCCTGAGATACCAATATCGCAACTTTTAAACTATTAAAGCTTATGGCTTGGCTGAGTGATTTAAGCAAATTGCAAAGTGATTATTATTATTCTCGGTTCCAGTTACACTGCACTTCCTTTATTTAAAATTTAACAAAACAAAGACAGAAAATCTGAAACCTTACCTACCTTAAATAGTTAATTATACCATGTGCAGCAGGCCATTCACCACTCTATATACTCTTATTTAATAAATGACGAAAATTCTTATGAAATAAAAGATCATAAATAGTTTGAGAAATGATTTAAAATTTGTAGTCAACAGGAATTTTATAATTGTTTTCTTTTTAAAATAAAAGTTGATAATATACTTGTACCTACTTAGCATACATAATTAAATTTGCATTCTCGCACTATTTTCATTTAAAAAATATTTCGCATTGCTGAATAATTTAAAAAATTTCATACATGTACATAAAGGGCGATTCCGCTGGAGACGATTCTCGACATCAATTTTTAAATTACAATTTTTTTTACTTTTTTTCATAACAATGCAAAGTAGAAGAACTATATTTATCAATAAAAAAAATTTTTGCTCACCAAATTTAAAGACAACATTTTTTTTACGCTTCGCAAAACTATCATACGAAAGGTCGGTGCAAACTGAAATTATCATGACTTTAAGAAAAGCGTGAAATAAACATTACCGACAGTTTGAGGTTATGATTAACTTGTTAGACTTGTGGTCACAAATGTTATTTAATCGTTTGTTCAAAAATATTGAAATATTTTTTATTACTTTTTAAGTATCATTTATCGCAAAAAACCATTGTAAAATTGTTGCACCCGCGATATAAAAGATATAAAAGTTCGTTTTTATCACAAAAATAAAGTGCTATCGTTTTGAAACTTTGTGAAAGTAAGCAAAAACCAAAAACAAAATTAAGTCAGTCGTATCAAAAGTAAATTGTTAATTGAATTTTGAAAAAACGTTGATTCAAATTGGTTGCACCCGCGATCGTGAAATTAGAATCGCGGGTGCAACTTACTGACAACTAACATTATTGAGTGATATTTTATATTTAATTTTAAAATATGCCTTGAATTATATTTTGTGTTGTTCAAGGTTGTTTTTTTTAACAATTTAATATAATATTTTATTCTTTTTTATAAAAATATAAGTTAAATGGTAGGGAACACGGAATTTCACAACGTGGCACGAAATCTATCAAAAAACACCTAATTGATATTTATTTCTGAACAATAAATTGAAGAAGGGAAAGATGTGTTAGTTTATAAATAGGAACGATTGAAAAACATATTGGGTTTTCAATAAAAATTTGTGTTTAAATCAGAAGAGGGCAACAACATAACTGCGGCACGAACCTTATTGTCTCGTTTCAAGAGCACAGTTATTTTGAAATCTATGATCATCGAAACAGATAGTGTTAGGGAAGAGGATGATTTAAAGCCACTTATATGATCGGTGCACAAAGAAACTCGGTGTTCTGATATATGTGTGTTGCTCCTTCTTCATACATATATTGGGCCAATCCCTCCTCAATAAAAACAAAAACTGCGCGCTTTCAATGTTTTTAGTGATTCAGAAGATTAATCTTCAACAACCTCTATTGAACATTTTATATAAGCAGCAGGATCATGCCTTGAAACCTGTACTATTTTCACTGCAACAGTCTTGCAAAAAGATATTTGCGCGGGTTTGTATCTATGTTATCTTTCAGTTCCCTGCAAGTTCGGTAGAAAAATTACACTGTATTGTTACGTAGGGTTGTGTCTAAACGATATGGATGAAGAGGAAATTGTAAGATCAAAATTTCTGAGAACAATTGAAGACATGATCGTAAAATTGCGAGCACCAGAACAAAATATTGATGGCAATAATATACACACAGAATTTTTTAAAAATATTGACATATTTGATATAAACTTAGTAATAATTAATAGAGAAGTGGACTAACTACCAATATATGTTACTCAATCACTAATCCTGTTCCGTTATATCATTTTTTTTATATAAATATTCATTCAATTTAGACGCGTTGCACCCGCGATAATTTGATGTTGCACCCGCGATTGCTTTAAGATCGAAAAATTCAATCTTTATTTTTGTTTTCTAACTTTATTTTTATTTATTTAGTTGTTTGGATATACGTCGTTCAATATAATGTCAGAAGAATATAATAAATAATTCTCAATTAACAGACTTTTGTGTTTTTCGTACTGTGATCCAGAAAGGTGGGCCAAATTCGTTGCACCCGCGATCGTACTTTGAAACCTTTTTTCCGACGGTTTATTTATTTCATTTAAATTATATAAAAGAACCCATAATTAATAGGTCAAAATGTAACCCTTCAAGTAGTTATTTCATTAAAATAAGTTTGTATTTTACTATAAATATACTCAAAGTGAGTCTAAATGTTGCACCCGCGAGAATGGAATCGCCCTAAAGTAACATAGGTATAGAAGAAAAGTAAAAAAAAAACTTCCTTAATTTATATAGAAATTGGCAAAATTAATATTCAAAACGAGGTTTCAGGAAATAAATTCTACACGAATTTATACTATTTGACGTATGACGTATTTAGTTGGCCAGGGCGCACACTTATTTTCATATATGTACTTGTACATATAAGCGTGGTGCTGCAAAAACCAACACGTTTTCTGGCGCAAGGTTTTCACATAAAAATCACATCATCATCGCAACAGACGTCATTAGTTAACAATTTTATGGCGCTAAGCTGATTTTTTTTAATGATTTTTTTTCATTTAATGTTGGATACTTATGCATACGCATTGACTTTAATACATAGTAACTTAATTTGTAGTGTACGTAGGTACATATCTGATTTAGATTTCCGGCACGCATAATTCAAATTCAAAACGCATTTCACTTAGGAATATATTGAAAATATTGAAAACCACTACGTTCAATACATAAAATTCCTTTCATATCACATCAGAAAATTTATGCTATTAATGAGACAAACTCATAAAACAAAGAAATTCCAGTTGAATTTTAATTCTATGTCTTTCCCGTTGAAACCTTTGTAGTTATTTCAGAAAAAGTAAAATAAATTGCAGATACATTCAGTAATGATAGCTTTTTGATGCGGCGCAGGGACATGAGCTCAGGCGCGGATACAAGGGGAGGGCAATGGGTGCAATTGCCCCCCCCCCCCTGAGCAAGATCGAGCGAACGAAGCATAAAATAAGAATTTAGTAAAATGTAATCAAAAAAAGTTTTTTTCGTTTATAAAATTAATTCTTGGCAGTCAAAAGAGGACTTTGCGTTTTCATTTTCCGATGTATCTCACCTCTCCTAGCTGAGCCTTACCTTTATAGCTACGAGTAAAACACAGGTGGAGCTGTTTAAGGTTCTAATGGGAGCAGACATACTCAAGAAATGCATGTAGCCCAGAGCTGTGCACAATATTTCTAAATTTGCTGCGCAGTGTTGCAGCAATATGTGGTTGTTCGTCGGCCGCTGACCAAGTTCAGTGAAGAAAAGTACCACTATGCACAAATAGCCTTCAAATTGACCGATTGGAAAGCTTATAACTTCTGTTTTAAATGTCCGATCTTCAAAGCTAATGTCTTTAATTAAAAGATCAATGTCAGGCTGTACTACTGTATAACATTTTTGAGAACATTTTTTCATACTACAAATTAGATTGAGTCCCAAATCAATTTCATTTTCACTTTTGAAAATGCAATGTAAATGAAAAATTTAAAAATTTTGAAAAATAGTGTTTTAAAAAGTTATTTCCCCGACTCTCCTCTACAAATTTGTTAGTGGTTTTTGATAGTAAAATGTAAAGGGAGAGGTGGCAGGGGCACATATCAAAATTTTCAACCTTACAATTGATCATACAATCAAACTTTGCTTTGCAAGGCTCTACAAGATTAGGCTGAAACAATAAACTACATTTGTGAATTAAAATTATTGGGAAATATCAAAAAATTTTGGTTGATTGAGTCCTTTTTATGATAAATATTTAAATGTGCATTTACATTTTAGAAAGTACTTTCACTAGAAAACTCTCGAAAGTGGTGAGCTAATCTCATGACTGTGTCCTCTTGCGAGTTTTACTCTCGACAGCTTCTTCAGAGCTGACGGCCGTCTTTTTCCTCTCAAATGAATACACACCTTAAAAGTATGCAAAGTTTTTCGAGTGCGGCAATGTATACACAGCGATGCGTGCTGCACAACAATTTTAGCCATAAGATACGTTTCTGATGGTAGAATTTGTGAGGATTTTGTTTCGTGGATGCGTTGTAGGAACATCCATGTTCCGTGTTATTAAACCTGCGAAGAGTACGAATCCGATGAAGAAGGTTGGAGAGAAACCAGGAAACAATGACAGCAGTCACTGCCAAAGAGAAGTTGGATGGAACTTTTAGACCTAAGGATAGTTGTTTTTGGCCGTTTTTACAAACGTCAGGTCAACGGCCGTTTTCGAAGAAGTCATTTGCGTCAAAAATGCATTTGCAGATTGATCTTTAAGGCAAATTGCTAAAGCCACATCTTTGAAAACATCATCTGCGGTGCAGTTGTGCAGAAAAAAAAATCGAGTTGAAAGTAAAAAATTGAGAAACAAGAGAGCGTGTTCGTAAACATCAAAAGTTTTTGCGAACAAGTTGAATGACGCTAATCAAACCAATTTCGAGAAAACAGGACAGTTGCATATGACGATTGCAATCTGCGTTAAAAAATGACGATCATTTGAAGATCATATTGATTTTGACCTTTTCGAAAACGGCCAACGTCAGTTTGTATGTTAAATGATTGTTATTTTTTGAATATTGCTTTTGTTTGCACAAAGTCTTTTTTATCAACGTCACTCAATTTTCTTGCAAGTGCATTTGACATGTTCTCTGTCTTCTCAATATTTTTGTCGTCAGCTCAATTTTTACTGCAGAATTGCACCGCAGATAATGTTTTCTAATATGTGACTTTTGCAAACTGCCTTATCGAACACAATGCTTATGTAGAAATTTGAATTTTCGAGCAAAACGACATTTGAGAACATTCTGCAAATGCATTTTGACGCAGATGATTTTTTCGAAAACGGCCTTTACCTGCAAAGCCATTGGCCATTTATCTTGTCACAGCTAAAGAGGAGGCTAAAACTTTCACTCGAGCTAGAAAGTCATGAGTGGGAATAGGAACATACCGATGTGCCATTATGCTTTCCGAAATTTGAGGTGGTGTTACACAGATCCAGAGAGAACTCAAAAACGCTGCAAACACACCATGCTACAGCTACAAAGTGCTTAGCTTCATTTCACAAAGTTCCAAAGTAACTGCTGTTCGAGACACCTGTATAGCAGTTATGGAAGAAGTAATTGCGTTCTTCAAATTTCAAACCCACATCGCTTTGTTTGACCAGGTGTGGAGAGTGTTATGAAGTGTACTCCAATTTTCTGTAGATTTCATCAAGATTGTGGAAACTCATGAAAATTGCCCCCCCCCTGAACGAAATCCTGGATCCGCGCCTGCATGAGCTAGATATTTCTTTGACGTTAGGCAAAAAGGTCTTAAGTCAAAAAATTGCATTTTTGGTTTTTGATTGGGTTTAACAATTTTTTTTTCTCTTTCGTTCGGTATTAACGTCTTAAGTATAGCACAACTGCTTCCAATCGTAATTACTTAGTCTTAAGGCATTAAGTCATAAAAATGCATATTTGGTTTGGTATTAGCGTCTTAAGTTCACCTAAGTCTTTGTGACCGATGTCTCTGACTTATTTAAATTTCTTCTAAGGACTTAAGTCAACTTTCTTTTATACCGAACCGAATACTCAAATAGGAGAATAGCTCGGATATACTTATGTAGGTATATTTTGATTTTTTTTTTGTTTCAACAAATGTATTTGGAAAAACATTCTAAAAACGAAACAGGAATGAGAAGAAAAATAAACGGTTATTGCATCACATGAAGCATGAATCTCTAGCTGCTAGAGGGGGAAATGAAATAGCTTCCTGTCTATGTGCTCATATGCAGAAGTTGTCTGATTGTGTTTTTGAGGTGACATTTTATTTGGACATGGGGGCCAGAATAAAAACAGTCATGTGACGACAATGTTTTTCATGGCTCAAGCTAAGTTCCCCAATTTAACCATAAACCACAAGTTCCTTGTTCCGGGTCACACACATATCGTTTGCTTAGAGTGAAAAGCAGCTAACTCCTATTTTGCATTTTTTACATAAAATTATTTAAAGAACATGTTTGCATTATTTGAATATAAAATAACATTAAGTATTTTTCAGCACTCGTTATTTCTAAATTCAGTGAAATTGAAAAGATTTGATAGATTTTTGTATTTTTTAGCAATTTTTGAAGTGGTCTATAATGATAAAAAAATGTGGAGTTAGCCGCTTTTCACTCTAAGCCGACGATATGGAATTTGACGTGGATCATTCCATGATTGAAAAAAAAAGAAAACAAAAACACCTGTTTACCACCCCCATAACTGGTACCAGCTAGTGCGAAAAACAGGCCTAAAAAAAAGAAGTTCCAGGTGCACAAATGCAGCGAGAAGAATTCTTTGATTTTGCCGCTTTATTAAATACAGTTTTTGTGTGCAGAAAAAAAATACTATTAATGAGCAGTTTTCTTGGCATAGTGTGCAATGTCTCCAATACCAGCAAAATGGCTTAGTGGGATATAAAAACAATTTATGCTACTCCGAAGAGTTAAAAATTTTAAGCTTCCTTAGAAGAGGAAAAATAGATATCTCAAAAATTATCCACTCTAAGCAAAGTACAAAACTTTAGTCCCGATATTTGAGGATAAAAAAAAGGATTAATTCTCTCTTTTAAGTTGAGTGCCACCTGTGCTTCACGATTTCTATACAAAATTACCAACTTCTAACTTTGCAATAAATGATGATCCAGATTTTGTAGATGAAGAAGAAGAAGCAGAAACAACATAAATAAAAATATTCATTATTCATATTATGTCCCACCTTACAATATTGGGAACTCCTTGTTTACTCATAAATTTTCTAAATTAAACGAGTTAAATAAATACTAAATGATTGTTGAAAATAGTTAAAGAATTAACGACGTCATCAGATGTTGCTGTAAGGACTGGCTGGGATGATGGTTGTTTAGAGCTGGGAATATTGTTGTTCTTGTCAACTGAAAGAAGAAAAGTCGGTTTTAAATGATCGATTGAAACTGTAACGTCTTTTCCTCGAATTTTTAGAATACACAATTTTTCTGATATCTTCACAACAGGAAATGGACCTTCAAATGGCTGTTGTAGTCCAGTTCTTCGGATGAAAAAGTAGGATGTTGTAGAAAAATCTTTGAACTAAAAGGTTCCTCTTGAGCCATGACGAGAAGCTGGAACTGGAGATAGTTTTTCGAAATTAAGTCGGAGTTAGTTCACATAAGTTGTCGGGTCACTCATGTTGTCTCTTCGTAGCGACAAAAATTCACCAGGGAGTCTGATGGATTCTCCGTACAACATTTCGGCTACTGTAGCTACTGAGTCCGAGTAATACGACACGGGAAGTTTATCGACCCATGCTGGTGACTCATGGCATTATATAGCTGCTTTTAGTTGACGATGGAACCTTTCGACCATGCCGTTTGATGTAGTGTGGTAAGCAGTTGTCGTCTGATGATTGAAGCCAAACGATTTGGTTAAAGCCTGGAAGAGATCGGACAAAAATTGTCTGCCACGGTCAGATGTTACTTTGAGTGACACTCCAAAATGTGCTATCCAATTCACCAAGAGAGTTCTTGCAAGCGTTTCAGCAGTTGAATCTTCTAATGAATCTGAATCATCTTGAGTATGGAAGATAGGTCCAAAGAAATCGACGTGGATATGCTCAAATCTTAAAGATGGTTGTTCAAAGTTACTAATTGGAGATGTTGTATGACGTGTTATCTTTGACCGTTGGCATGGAATGCATGTGTTTGCCAATGCTCTGCAGCCCTTGCGAATTGAGAGCCAGATGAATTTTGAAGACCCGAGTTTTACTGAAGCGTTGGTACCAGGGTGGCTCAGGCTGTCAAGTGATTTGAATACTTGCGAAGGATTTTGTTACAAATAGTCTAGCAACACCCTAAGACACATCACAAAACATTTGCAGCTCGGAGTTTGGAAGCGGAACCTTGACAACCTGTAATGTAGACGCAGATTTAATAATGTTTTCAAGTTCTATGTCACCAATTCACCAACTTTCTGATGCCTTCAACTCCTGACAACGTATCAGCTACAACGTTTTCAGTTCCAGTGATATGCTGGATGTCTGTTGAAAACTGTCCAATTAGGTCAAGACAGCGAAAATTGTCGAGGTGATGCTTTTTCCGGCTTTTGTTTGAAAGCAAACGTCAAGGGTTTGTGGTACATGAAGATGGAGAATTTTCTGGCTTCCAACATGAACTTGAAATACTTTACTTACTTACCTAAGGTGGCGCTACAACCAACCAACAAGCTTCTTCCAGCCGGCTCGGTTTCAAGCTAGCTGTCTCCAGTTTCGCACGCCAAGTTGGTTGAGGTCCTCTTCCACTTGCGTGCGCCACCTTTTACGCTGACCACTTCTGCTGCGCTGTCCCACGGGGTTGGATTCAAAAACTTTCCGGGCCGGAGCATTGATGTCCATTCGCTCCAGCTGACTCAGCCATCTCAGTCGTTGGCTTTTCACTTTTGTGGCTAGGTTGGTGTTGCTGTACAGACCGCACGGTTCATTATTGCTGAGTAGATTGCTAGTAGTTTCCCTGCTATAGGTACGTGTTTTATACAAATAGAAGTTCTACGTGCGTGTACGTGTTTTATTTACGTTGAGCATTGTTGAAATTCTCAGCAAACTATGACCATGGCTGCCAACCAATCGGTGTTTTCTGTTGCAGGACAGCGCTTATGGCACAATCTGATGCGTCGTCGGTGAAAAGTCCCCACTCGAGTGTTGGTTTGGGATGTGCAAGCAAAGCGGCTTTCATAAGTCCCTCTTTACAAGCACTAAAAGCTTGCTGAAGTGGTTCTGTCCAAGTAATGGTTTTATTGCCTTTGACTTTTGATTCTTTGAGGCACTCGTTAAGTGGAGAAGTCGAGCCCATGTGTGACCTTATTATTGAACCTCTGAAAGGTTTGAGCAGTGATTCGGAGTCCAAACGTCATGAACATGAACTCAAAAAGCCCAAATGGTGGTCACGATGACCGTTTTCTTGATGTCTTTTGGTGCAATCGGGATCTGATTAAATGCTTTCACCAGATCAATATTGGAACAAAATTGCTTGCCTGCGAGATTAGCAGAACAATCTTGCAGATTTCGTGGAGGGTATAGTTGTCTGGAACCGTACGATTGTTTAATGCGCGGTAATCTCCTCACAGACACCAATTGCCTGATTTCTTGGTAACGAGGTGGAGTGGAGATGACTAGCAGCTTTCAGAACGGGAGCTTTTCCCATTTTGAGCATTGTTTTGCATTTAATTTTTGCAATTTTCATCTTGTCAGGCGCCAAACATCGCGCTTTGCAGCTAACTGGAGGACCTGCTGTTGTATTGATGTGATGAATGGCGGAATATTGAATTTCCCTGAAGCTCCCATCTAGCCCAGTAAAACTGGGAAACTGCTTGAGCAGGTCAAAGCTGCTTGAGTAGCTCGATGTTCCAAAAACTTATTTTACGTGTGATGAAACATCGTATGCATGAAAACCAAGTGTAGTGAGTCCAGTGATTCCATCAAGCAATCTGCTGTGCGATACGTCCACAAGAAGTTGAAAGTAAGCTAAAAAATTCAGCACCTATGATAAGTTTACTGACTTCAGCTACCACAAAACGCTATAGGCTTTTTTCTTTTTTAGCTCTGAGCAGAGCATGGAGTAGAGCTCGAGCTATCGGAGTTAGCTCTGAGCAGAGTATGATCAGAGCTCTCCGATATAATTTAGAAACACATCCGAGCTCTGAGCTGTCATACGATTGCGATGCGCTCAACTCATCAAAATTAAGTAATGACTTAATTTTTATCAGACAGCTGGCCAATCAAAAACTCAAAAAATTTCCAAATTGTGAACTGAATTTGATGTGTCGAACACGGCCACTTGAAATGAGAGAAAAAAAGAGTGAAGTTGGCTGTGCTCAGCTATTTGTTCCATTCGCTCGGTCTTTTTATTCGGAGCTCATGGAGCGTACTCCGAACGAGCTCTGATTTAAAAAAGAAACACAGGTTGAGCGCTCTGAGTGCTCGGAGCTAAAAAAGAAACACCGATCTTTTTTTCACAGCTCAGTGCTATGCTCGGAGCTAAAAAAAAAAAAAAACGCCTTATGTGAAATCACGACGCAGTCCTAGGTTCAAGTTCAACTGCAAAGTGCGAAAACCGTAGGTTGGTATCGGGGTTCCGTTGGCGGCAAAGAGTGTGTAGTCAGATGGTATAGACATTCGACATTCGGTGCCTCCAGATGAATCTCTCAACCGTCGAAGAAATTGAGACGGTTTCCTGTCGCTCAGCTGTTCTTGATCTAGCATCTGTCTGATCTGCTTGTCTCTATAGATGGGGCCAAACGAGAAACTAGTTCTTCTTTTAATCGAACATATGCATTACCTGCTGGTGGATTGATGATGACGTCTTGAACTTCCGTGGCAGTGGTCTTGTTGAGATTTGCAATGACGATGTTGAATTTTCGGGCATCAGATCTCAAATTTACCAGCGTAAACTGCGCCTCGAACTGTGCAAACTATAGGTCATACATTTTCTTGCCAAAATGGTGGTGGTTGCTCACGTGCATGGCTAGCATCAACACCTGGCACTCTGCAACTGGCACTACTTGTGCCTGCTGGGAAATTAGTTGTTGCTGGTAGTTCTTGCAATCGATTCTATTGCGCTTCCACTGAATTTTCTTGCGGTTGAATGATTGGAGCATCTTCTTTAGCTGTGGCTGAAACAGGTGGTTGCTGCTAGTCTTCGGACATTTTATTGTTGGGAGAAAAAAACAAAAATCAGACAATGATGTATTTATTCCGGGATCACCAATTTAGGAACGTGTCGACGAAATAAAGCTCTCAAAATATCAACTAATTAATTAAAACAACTTTTATTATTAAAAATGAAAAATGAGATTTGACAATTAGAAAGAAAACTTTATATGATTCGCAAAAAGGATGGTTGACAAGCTCAAGGCAAAAACTGGGACGAATACTTATACATATAAAAATAAACAAAATCTTTGATTGCTTCAGTGTCACACTCTTGAGGTAGATCCATGAATTGATTCAAAGTTAAAAAATTCAAGTTAGGCGCAATTAAAAAACTTTGTGGACCTAAAATTCAGAAAACTCAAAACCAATCCAGAACCACTTCTGAACATTTATTTTGAATTCTTATCAATTATCTACCTATTGATGAAAACAATAACACAACACACAAAGAGAAAAATTAATTGCGATGGTAAAAAAATGCAAATCTGTTAAAAAGTTTAAATCAAACTGTTTAAAATCCAATCTCGTATTGGGCATGTTATTTGTATGTCTCCAACTCATCTCAGAGCGGCACCAAACAACACGAAAAAAATCTAAATTAAAATACAAAATATTTTGTGACTTAAAAAAAAAATAAAACATAGCACAGATACCTATATTTTGCACACTTATTTGATTTGTATTCAACAACAATTTTGTTGAAATTATTTTTTAATTTCATTCCGCACATCTGCATACGTGATCTGACTGACTGATGAATAAAATTGAACTTTTTTTGTTTGTGCGTATTAAAAACTTTTCAAGCCAGGCATATTTTTATTTACGGTCTAATTTTTAAAACTGTATTCTATTTTATGGAAATTTTATTTTTTATAATCACCAGGTATCAGCATATGGATATTAATTTTTGTTTTATTGTTGATATTTTTATAATTCTAGTTTAGTTCATTGGAACCACTGATACCATCATGGCAGGTTGATCCTTGCCAATTAGAAGACAGCTCAGTGGATATGGAAGATCCAGTTAAATTATTTCAAGGACGATTACGTGTGGTATGGGAACATGGTGGACATGTATTGTCATCGAAATTAATGATAACCGTTTTGGGGAAAGGTGAGGCATGCCAGGACGATAATAAACATCCTTGTTTGAAAATTGGGTAAGTAACAATGCAACAGTTAACCTGAAGGTGGTGGACATTATTTTTTTATACAAAAAAAAAAATATTTAAAGACACATGTTGTCGAAACTGTGTCAAAAATTGACAAGTTGACTGTAATATATTGCTTTCTTTTTGATTTCTAAAAGTTTTTATCTTGAAATTTTTTCTTAAAAATTCAATAAATATTCATTAAAAAAATCTATGGCTGGCCAATTACTGAAAATAGTTAAACTTTTTTCACGATCTATGGATCTTTCGGATGGTAAACACTTTTTGCAAATTTCCCATAAATGAGGTGCCAAAAATCACGCATTATCTCGCGTGACCTCACGTCACCTTGAGAAAAATTAAGTCTTGGTTACAAGTTATCTAGGGCTGACCAATTTCTGTGACTAGTTGACCTTTTCTGACCAACTAATTGACATTTTTCAAATCAAATTTACCATATACATATGAGGACCCAAGAGCCCATATTTTGGGGACTTATTGTATCATGAACAAGATCTCAACAACTGAAAATCTGTTGCAGTAGAATTGTGCTTTAAGTTCTTGGATTATTTGCTAACAAGGACCAATTGACTCAGAAATTGAAGCAAAATTACCACCCGCATTGGTATTGCTTACTTAAGGTGGTGCTACAGTTCAGGGTAGACCAGGGCCTCAACCAACAGCCGACTGTCCCACAGGATTGGATTTAGAGAGTTTCAGAGCCGGAGCATTGATGTCCATGGGCTCTCTATGTGAACCAGCAACCTCAGTCGTGGGCTTTTCACTTTTGTGGCTAGGTCGATGTCGCTGTACAGCCCATACTCGTGTTGTATCTTCCTTTCCATTTCCCATCCACGCAGACGGAACCAAAAACCACCTAGAGAATTTTCCTCTCAAAACAGTTTGAGGTCATCTCATCCACCGTTAAGTGTTTATGCCTCTATGCCACCGGGATTATTAGTGCCTTTTACAGGGATACTTAAGTTGCATAAGAAAGGGCTTTGCTCATCAATTGCCTTCTTAACCCAAAAAAGCAGCAATTGGCAAGAGTAATTGTTCGTTTGATATCAGCCCCGAGTTGATAGCGGAGCCTACAAAGACAAAGTCTGCTGGGGTTCCATTCATCGGGCATGCTCTCCTCTGACCATATTTATTGCAGATGAGCTGGTGTATACTCCTGACCAATTCATGGCCAGCCGCTTTGAATAACTCAGCCGCGAAGCCATCAGCGACAGCAGCTTTATTGAGATTGGGTGGACGGAATTGTTGGCCTACGTACTCCAGGTTGAATGGTGCAATCTGCATGGTTTGCAGCAGTTATACAATTAAAAGAAATGATTCTTCCATATCCTCAGCAGTTTGTATCTTCCGATTGTGCCACCAAAGACGTCTTCTCTTCCTAGTTTGGCATTAAAATCACCCAAGACAGTTTTAATGTCATAGCTAGGGCATTGCTCATATGTCTTATCCAGGAGCTCGTAGAACTCGTCCTTGGTGTCGTCATCTTTCTCCTCTGTGGGGGCATGCGTGCATATGAGGCTGATGTTGGCGAATTTAGCCTTGATGCGAATTGTCGTGAGGCGTTCGTTCACATAATTGAAACTCAAGACCTCTTGCCTAAGTCTGCCTCTAACAACAAATCCACATCCAAAGAGACGCTGCCCTTGTGGTCGGTAACAGTCACCGTAGTATATATCGCAGTCTTTCAGTTTTGTTTTGCCCGGCCCATCCCATCGTACTTCTTGGTTGGCGGTGATGTCTGCTTTGTAGCAGTCTAGGGCCTCCACTTAATGTTCGGCTGCACGTGGTCTATAGAGAGACAGAACATTCCACGTGCAGATCCGAAGTTCGTTGTCCTTATTTCGTTGGCTAGGTTCGTCAACAGTAAATCCGTCCGTATCCGAGGCTTGTTGTTCCTTCGCAACTAAAATAGCTTTACGTGGCCGGGAAGTCACCCCGACGGAATGACCCCCAAGACCTAAAGGACCAGACCCTTACAATATAATTGCAGGGGCGGGGAACCGGATTAACCGCTCCTTATAGGCCTGAGCTCCGAATATGTCGTAGTAGCCCGTATAAGGTGTTCACTAAGTAGTTTAGCCTAACTGGAACTGTAGACCCCACCGTAGATTCCATCTGGAGAATTCTTCCCCTGCCGGGTGGATAACGGAGAAGTGCCTTAGTGGTAACACTCCTCCAAATCTCATCTCAATATATGCAACAGCTTAAGCTTGTGACACATAGCTAGCCATCAGTAATTTAGTTTATTTTAAAGAAAGATATTTCATAAAAACTAAATTATTATTAAAAAATAAAAATGATTTAAATTTCTAATTGCAGCCTGGAACCTTTACTTTGCATTTCCAAAGCCCTAGTATGCGATGGCATACGGCACTGCCCATACAGCAATGAATACGATAGTGACGAAGACTACAATATGTGTTGGAATCGTAAGAAGATTGACGACGGTGTCGAAAGTGACATTCTCGAACACTGGGCGATAGAAATCTTTCGAAATCTCTTCGCCTTCGATGCTCCGCATCCGAATACCGATGCAAACATAACCAAAAATTCATCACCAACTGATAATAGAGCCGATGGCAATACAAAGAATAAAACACATGCCGTTGGTGAAAATATGGCCAGTGGAAGTGGTTACACAAGACGCAACTCAACACGTCTGGGTCTAAATAGTGACCTCTCGAAATACGGCCCCTGGGGCTATTTAATGCTGGGCATGCTTCTATGTGGTGGGGCGCTGCTAATCTGTGGTCTTTGGGGTAAGATTTTGTGTTTTCATTAATTTTATTGGTTTTCGGTGTATTATTCTCTGGCTAAGGGTGCTATTTTGTATTTTACATTTTTGTTGGTCAACAACTAGAATGCTGTTTCCTTAACAAAACCGATCACACAATTACAGCTTCTGCATCGCAATCAGCCCACAGTGATTCTGACGCCTCTATGCAACAGGGTAACATCACAATCGAGCACCAGTCAACGCCACCGAACTACGAGGAACTCGATCCCCCACCGCCCTATTCGGTTCTCTTTCCCAACCAAAAAGCTGTAACTCCTGAGGCGGATGCTACCGCAGTCACTTCAGCATCTGTATTGCCAACAAGTACAAGCTCCGAGCCAAACACAAGCTCCACGGCAACGCCAACGCCAGCGCCAGCGCCAACACCATCAGCACCAACGCCATCGCCAGAAACCACCGAGATTACAGTCACCTCCTAGCCTACTGCTGCCTTATTATAGTTTATTAAAAAACAAATTATAAGGAAAATTGTAATTAATGATTTTATATGACTGACTGTTTATGCTTATTATGCTCATCAGCTTTTTAATTAAAGTTTTTTAAGTAATTTTTTGTTTGTAAAAATAAGAAAAAAAAAACAAAAATTAATACACATAAAAGTAGGTAAGGTTATAGATTGTAGCTGTGCTGCGCGTCAAGTATGGATGTTGTTGTTGTCTATATATTAATTGTGAATCTGCGAGTGAATGTTGTAAGAGATTTCTAATTATTCGAAATTGTGTCTTCTCAGATACTTTTCAAAATTTTCTTTTATTTTTTTGTTTTTAATTAAAAGTTTTTTGTTTTTGTAAACAAAATAACGAACAAAAGACATTGTATGTGATATGACTAAAGTGTCTGGGAATGTACATACATCTCGGTTTTCTATATATAAAAAAAAATACATAACAAAATAAATTGTGTTCTCTAGTTATTAGTTACTTTTTCGAAGTTTTGAAGTGACCTGCATTTTTAAGTCGGTCTTTATAATTATTATTAACTTTATTGTAAATTGATGTTATCGTAGAATCGAAGGAAATGATTTTTCGAAAACACAAAAAAATATAGTGTAGAAAAAATTGTAAAGATTAGAGTATGAAATGAACTTATTTATGTGAAATAAAATTTATATAAGAAAAATTAATGTTTTATTTTATTTTTATTGTTTTTATTAGTAATTATCATTTAAAAGTATTTTTATTAAATAAAAAAAATAAGATCAAGGATGAATTGTGATATACTCAAGAAGGTAAACAAAAATTCCATTGAATTTTTTTAAAGAATTCATCAATAGATGAAAAGCAAATTTGCCTTAAGTATTGAGAGTCGACTACAATTTATTATCTATATTCAGTCATTAAATAGCTGAACAAATAATAGGTTTAAGGTCATTTAAACTTGTGTTAACATTATAGCAATCACCTGAACATGATAGTTTTCTTATTTATACAATTGATTTCGAATTGAATTTGAGTTTATCTAAATATATTTATGGACATTATGTTTGTATATACTGTACATATGTTGTTTTTTGAAAGTTATTTTAAGAAAATTTAAAGTTAGGTTTTTGTGGAGCTTTTTATATGTAGGTAAACACAGAAAGAACTCAAATCAAGCTTGACTTAATTCATGTTGACTTTAAACTTCAGTAGGTAATATTGTTGATTAGCAATAAACACCCATAGTCCATAGATGAATTAGAGCGGAACTTTTTCGTATCCCCAATGGCACACTAGAGCAAAGCAGTGCTTCCGCGGGAAAGAAAAGGGTTCGAAAACAAGAAAAAGATCCCACATACAAAATGCCCACAATACTTGTAGAGAATTATAAACAAACAATATACCACAGCATTCAGTACGAAACTTGGATGAAATTGAAGTTTTCTTATAAACAAGCAAAATTTGTAGAATTTTTAAAATTTAAATCACATTAAGGTAATACGCTTGTTTGGAAACATTAAATTCCACTTAGTATCTAAAGGCCCCGACCCATAGAATCAGGTGCGTCCGTTGCGGCGACGGATGCATTATCGTTTGCCGGATGCGACGGATAGAATGACCCAATGGATACGTTTACACGTTTACATTCACGTAACAACCACCCAGCGGGAAAAATTAAAAAATTAATAGAGGAAAGGCCTGCTTTTTTCTTGAAGAATGGTAGCTGCAGCTGCCACTTTTAAGCTTATTCCTTTGATGAATTTAACATGGGCGTGTCATTGTCGGGAAGCACATGGCACTTTCTCGATGAAAATTCACTAACGAAATCACTACTTCGCTGGAAGTTGTTTATTCACCAGGTGATGAAAAACATAGTGATTGCATAATATGTGAATTAACTACTTAAATGTATTTGGCTTATTCACCAGTTCAATATGTACGATGAAAAATGTTATGAAAAATCAATTGCGAAATAACAAGATTAGTGGTAGTCGCCTATTCATCACTTAAATCCTCCCATTTGTATTGTTAAGTAAATCCCATTGTGAAATTTTCAAAATTTCACCGAGGAATCCTCAGCTCATTCCTCAAGGAATGGAAGCTACACACAAGGAATGCTTGTTAAATCATTTAATGAGATTATTAACATCGATAATGTACCCTTTACTTTAAGATGAAAACAAACCAAAAAGAAGTTCCCGTTTCGAATCCCATTTCAAAGTTATTGGCGTTTTGGCAAATGCATTTTCTATTGAGTTCAGTTCGTGTTACATGGATTTTTGTGCAGAAAGCCGCGGTGAACAATGTTCAACAAAATGAGAATTCATTGTTGCCAAAAATCATATACAACTCCGTGCATTACTATTCATCGTTGAAATCATCGATTACAATCCACCATTAATTTCACTCTAATTTGTTTTTTTTTTTTTTTCGCGATGAACACTTTACAAAGCAGATGATTGGTATCAAACAATGAACCTTGTACATTACTTTTCCATAGTTTTCCCTATTAAATTCACCGAAAGAAAGAGTCGTTTTCTAAACACAAAGCAAAAAGTGGAGTCAAAGCTACGAACTGAAAAAACCTTGCATTACTCTTCACCTACTAAATCATTGCATGTCGTTTCTTTTATGATTTGGAAAGTGAACTCATTGATGATTTCAGCTTTAAAATTCATTAAGGACAATATTTCCCGCTGGGCACTTGAAATTCAAACACACACACAAAAATTGCTGTGAACGCATCTGCCGGAGAGAAAAATTCAAAAGTTTGGCTACTCTGTCCGTTTCGTCCGACGACGCATGCGTTGCTTATGGACCAGTTCTCATAAGAAAACATGTATTTAATCAAATGTCTGTTCTCTGTTCAATGCGTCGCCACAACGGATGCCACGTATTCTCTGGGTCGAGGCCTTAAGAATTGCTTTTTTCAAACGCGTTAAGACAGAAAATGGTAAACATTGCAAGTAGTCAAACACGTTACACGTAATAGCCAAAAATTGGGACGCAAAAAAGGCTATTTGGCCTTTTGATTACAAAAATCTGTTATGTCATCTTTAGTGCAGTAAAATTAAATTAAATAATTCGAAATATCTTCCAAAAAATACTGCGTCGAATTTAAATTTTGTTTCTTAAAGGATACTTAGAGTGTTAATTCACAAAGTTCGAACAAAAATCGCCGATGCTTCCGCCATTTTGAAAAAGGTTTTGCAAAGCGTGAATTCGATTTTCTCGGCTCCTATGTATCACAGATAAAGTTACATTTTTTTTTTATATTCTATGTTAAAAATTTTTCTACATTTTTTAACTACAAAAAATGTTGATACCTCTTTCCAAAAAAAAGTTACTAACGAAAAACTGTCGAAGATTTGAAGTAAGAAATTGTTTTTAACATTTATCTGGCCTCATGTTCATATCTGATCGAAAAAATACTTAAATAGTATTTTATAGACAACTTTATTTCATACATTTTGGTATATTAAATATTTATTAGCGAAAACGAATTTCAGAAATACAACCAGACAAAGTTGCTACTATTCAGCAAAAAAAATCTTAGGTATATAGGGAATAAATAATATAACTTTCTAGAATGAGCAAAAATTTATGGGAGCCATTTCTCAAAACGAATGTGCCATACCACCTTGAAAAGTTTATTATGAAAATATGATTTTATTAATCAGCCGTTAAGCTATTAACACTGGTGTTTGCGACATAATTTGCTTCAAAGCACCGAAAAGAACAATAATGCAACTCCGCACTAGGACATTGTCTTCCTACTCAACATCAATGTTTCGTATGTAAGGTAATGACATGCACTTCATTCTATTGTATACCCATTAAGCTGTAAATCATGGGGTTCGAGAGATATTTTGCAAAAATGCATTATAGAACAAAAATGTAATCCCGCATTGATGGGATCTGGTCTACCGCAAGTCCACAGTAATGGCAATGTGTCATACATCGTTGATAAGGAGCCGGGAAAATAGAATTCACGCTTTTCAAAGAATTTTTCAAAATGGTGGATGACGCATGGGGTTTTTGTTCAAACTTTGTGGATTTACACTCTCCAATAAGTACTCTTTAACATAAAACCCTACCCTGGGGTCCAGCACTTGAAGAAACTTAACTTTAGTAAATATTTTTTTAACAGAGCAATCCACGATCGCCCTTTTCATGGTATTCTTATAAAACAACAGTGGGCGTATATACTCTTCATATCCATCATAGGCAATTGATTATTATATGTCATATAATAAGGAACTAAAACGTTCATGGGTTTTTGTTGTAAAAGTCTTTACATGGGTCGCATTGAAGATTGAAAAGTAGTGTAGTGCTATTATATTAGAGGGGGCAATTGAGAGAGGGGGGGTAGGTGTGGAAACTAGCCATATACAATCATTTGCAGCAAAACTCTTCATCATCATCATCATCAAGTCCTATAACCCCGGTTGGCGCATAGGGCGCCAACAAATCGTTTCCATCCTTCACGGTCTGCAGATAGATGTTTTAACTGTGGCCACGTCTTTCTCTGGGAGTCTGCTTCTGCTAGAACTGTTGATTTCCATGTGGTTCTTGGTCTTCCAACCCGCCGTGCACCCTGAGGATTCCATTCAAATGACTGCTTTGCAATTTCATCGTTTGGTTTCCTCAGCGTGTGACCAATCCATTGCCATTTACGCTTTCTTATGTCAACGTCCAGCCGCTCTTGACTTGTCCTGCGCCACAATTCCTCGTTTGATATAATTTGTGGCCAGCGAATTTTTAGAATATGGCGTAGACAACGGTTCACAAAAGCCTGCAATTTCTTTGAGATGGTAGTCGTGACTTTCCAGGTTTCGCAAGCATATAACAGCACGGATTTGACATTGGATTCGAAGAATCTCAACTTTGTGCGCAAGGAGATTTGACATGATTTCCAAATTTGGGAGAGAGAACCGAAGGCTGCGCGAGCTTTATTCATTCTACTTTGAACGTCCAGATCAGTACCACCACTTCCAAGGTAGTTAAATTGTTCAACCTCTTCAACTGGCGTCTCCTGTATTAAAATACGCTGATGTGTGGAGTGGCCTGTGAGCATTATTTTTGTCTTTTTGCTATTTATTTTAAGACCACTCGCCTCTCCTTTTACCTTCAGAGCTTGACACATCCCGTTCAGCCCGCTGATGTTATTTGCCAAGAGACATATATCATCGGCATAGTCTAAGTGGCTAAGCCTTTCAAACGGTCTCCATTGAATGCCCTGCCTCTCTGCTGTTCCAAAGCTGGCCGTCAAAACATCGTCAATCGCCAGTAGAAAGAGAATTGGCGATAGAACATCTCCCTATCTCACACCCTGCCGCACTTCGAAAGAGTCGGATAGCTGCCAGGGTTACCTCTGAAAATTTTTGGAAGGAGTCAAAAAAAGGAGTCCTGGCTGAAAAAAGGAGTCCCATTAAAACTTAAAGAAAAACATCAACATTTATCACTGTTTTAGTTCAACATGGTTTATTTAAGAACAAAATAACAAATAGCTTCTTTTTTTAAACAAAACAATAAATAAAAACTTCCATCTATTAAATTTTTTTAGTAGACATTAGTTAATCTCAAGACAAAAATCAACAATTACCTAAGTTTCCTTAAATAAATAAACAGTTGCTCTTCTTAACAAAACAAAACAATATTCTTAATATTAATATAATATTACAATTCAAATATCACAAATTATCTACGTATTTATAATACTAGTTATAAGGAACATCGTTTCTATATTTTTGAATTAAAATTGAATCAGGAATCCAGTGTTCTAGTTGGTTATAATCTAGTAAGTAAGTGCAGAAAGCATTGAAATGCACACTTCAACTTTTAGGCGGTTTGTAAGTTTTTTTTAAATTAGAGTCAATTTATAAAAAATTCTTTCTGCGCAAAAGCTGCTATGGCCAATTTTAAAATCTTTATAATAATATAAATTTTTTAAAAAAATATATTTTTTTTTTTTAATTTTTCCAATTGGAAAAAATTGCCCACTTAAAACCAAAACTTTCAATATCATTAAACTTAAAATATATTTTAAAACGACTATCTTGGGCTTTTATTTCTGGTAGTTTGTATTCTTCATAATAACTTTTACTGGATGAAGGGTAAAGTTGGGATATTCGGATATCAAGGAAAAATAGTTAAAATCTTTTTGCTTCTTAATTATTTGCCTTTGAATCCAATATTTTAGAATTGAAAGCTTGTTATCATTGGGAATTTAAACGCGAGATTATTTGATTACAAATAATTTTGTAATATATACTAAGATTATTTCTTTAAATAGTATCACAGAAACTAGAGTTACATAGATATCTCATCCAGTACAAATAAAAATTACCATTTTTCAATATTTTGTGTTTTCATAAGCTCTTTTCTTTCTTCCTCAAAAATCGAGCCCGTTGATCGAACTACTGATGACTTGTAGTTGGCGTTTTGTATTTATGTCTGTGCATGTAAATCTATCTTTTTAACGTCCAAGACTCACACAAGATTGATATTACTGGGACATAGCTCTACGTCCCACGATACAAAAAGTATTCATTTTTGTTCCCTTTGCGTGCGATATCTAACTATATGTAACTAAAGTATCTGTGATTGTTTTTCTTCATCCGCTTTGAATAGCGCTGTGAGCCGAATGCCGTATGTAATGAGAGAACATCTTTTACTGACGAAAGAAGATGCATAATTTCAGATGAATCGCTCTGAAAATTTTTATTTTATTTATTCGAAAAATTTAAGATATTTGAAAAGAAGCTAAGGTAAACGAAATTGATGCTGGTTTAATGAATTTTTGCTTTTGAAATTTTGGCACAACTGCCTTCGAATTGAGCACTTAAATGTCAGAAAGGAACCCATTGCTAAATTATTCTTCTTGTAACCACTAGAAATTTTTCCCAAACTGAATAAAATTCTGAACCATCTTTACAATTTTTTGCTGGTAATTAACAACTACAAATTTTGTTTTGAAGAATCTGGAATTTTAAGAATTCTGTTGACTACAAATTCGTAATTGTAATAACAATTTTGTAAGATGGTGCACTCGGCACAGGAGTCTTTTCCAATACAAATCGTATGGATACCCTAAACCTGCGATGCGGCATGTCTAAATATGAATATTAAGAGCTCAAGTTTTCACACTTCTTTTTTCGCTCAACTGAAACTTTTGAATCTGTTTGAATGAAACATTTTTTTGAAAGTGTCTAATGTAAACAAAGAGTGAAAATGAGCTTCAAGCGATATTGAACTCGTTCATATCATAGAATTCAATAAATATTTGTGCGTTTACGAAAAAGAGTCCTAAAATTGTAAAAGGAGTCAAATTTCAATTATTTTTAAAAAGAGGAGTCCTGGAGTCCCAGCGTTTAAAAAGAGTCAAAATGACTCTAAAGAGTCCCGAAGGTAACGCTGATAGCTGCCCATTGTGTAAAACAAAGCATCTTGCGTTGTTATAGGACTCTCTTATAATGGCAACAATTTTTGGGGGAATTCCTCTACCAAGAAGTGATCTCCATATACATTCGCGGTTGACTCGGTCAAAGGCCTTCTCAAAATCCACGAACATGAGGTAAAGCGGTGATTGAAACTCCGCAGACTGCTCAAGAACGATACGCAGAGTGTTGATATGGTTGACACAAGACCGCCCACTGCGGATGCCTCTTGAGTGTAGACTCGATTCTAACCTTTATCCGCTCCAGAATGATGGTTGCCATTAATTTTGGAAAAACGGACAAAACTGTAATACCTCGCCAATTGTTGCAATTCTTAAGATCACCTTTCTTTGGCAACTTAACAATAACACCATCCTTCCAGTCGCTGGGATAGATTTCGTTTTCCCACACAGCTTGTATCAACGGGTGTAGAATACTAGCCGTTCTGACAGGTGTTAAGTAATAAAAGTAAATATGTATCTAGGTCAAAAGAACGCACTTTGTAGCAATTGGCAATATTAACATGATTGATTATGAAAGCCACACGAGCCACGATAATACAGCCAAGTTGCACAAAGTGTGTGCAATTGCCCTAGATTACCGATTATTGTTAATTTGTAAATTTATATTAATAAAAGGCAGAGTGTACTGCAACCCATCAACCAAAACGGTCGTTATTACTTTAACATTTTGGCGCAGCCGGAAAAGAAAAAAAAAAAACAAAACTAAACTAAACAAAAGTGTCTCCCAATAAGATATAATCTTTGTAAATTAAAAAAAAAAAAACAACAAAGACAAGCAATATTGGTGCGGTTAAAAAAAAAATATTAATAAAATAAAAGAAAAAAAAAACAGTGATACGACCGTTGAAGCAGTGAAGTGGTTAATAAAGATCAAATGCCAAAAGGTGAAAAATATACAAGCACCCCACGTCTTCCCGTTCAACCAGGCTTGCGAAGGTTTTTAGAGAAAATAGACTCCTTTTCTATCGAAAACTCGAGCCCCAGCTTTTCTGAAGAAGAAAATACATCAGACCAGCTTACAGGAGCTTCCAAAGAAGTAAGCCAAGAACGTGAAGGAGAACAACAGCAGGGGCAACAACATCACCAAGAGCAACAGTACATTCCACATCAAGAGCAACACCAACAGCAAGAGCAACAACACATTCAACATCAAGAGCAACAGCAGGAAAAACACAAACAGCAAGAGCAACAACACACTCATCATCAAGAGCAACAGCAACAGCAAGATCATCAAGACCAGGTTCAAGACGAAGCAGAAAAAGCACTTACAACACAAGTAAAGCTTCCCCGAGGAAGAAAATATATTCGACCACAATCAGCAAACAGGTACGTCAGAAAAAATAAAATAGTAAAATCTAAAATCAAAAAGAAAACAGAAAAAATGAATCATCAAAACATTCATTCAATTATATTTAATATGATACCGTTGTTTTCGGCAGACGCTTGCGGAAGTATAACTTCTGAACTGGCAACATTTGTTTCTTGTTGCACATGTGCAGAAAATTCATTAGCGACAAAAGAGGAAAAAGATCTTTTTTTAAAATTAATTCCTTTAAGGCTCCGTGGTAGGGCACTTGAGTTTGTTCAAGATGCTAGCTTCTCTTCCCTTGAAGAACTGATCACCCTATTAAAAAATAAATTTTTGGATAGCAAAGCCTACGTTGTCCTAACTAATGAGTTACGTTCAATGTACCAGCTACCGGGGGAAACTCTAATGAATTACTTAGGTAGAGTCAAATCTTCTTTAAATAGATGCAAATCTAAGGCTTTGGAACAGTACCCTGAAGGGATAGATATTCTTACAAAAGAACTAAACGAAATGGCCTTGCACACATTCAAAGTGGGAATTATAAATCCCAATCACAAATTCTTTCTCTTGCAAGAAACGCAAAAGAATTTAGACGATATTGTTCCAAAAGTTAGATTACTGGAACAGACTGAGAGTTACATGTTCTCTTCAAATTACCTTCACCAAAACCTACCACATAGTTCAAACAATTTTAGTTCACATAATTCTCAAGCATTTTATTTTAATCCCATCCCTGACCCAAATCAAAATTTTCATAATATTAACAGCTCAAATTACCCAACACAAAATACTTTGCAATCTCAACGATTGCAAAATGAGTCAACGTTATGTACAAGCTCTAGTGCATTGCCCAACAGAGTCCCACATAAACGTGAAACTCGAATTAAATGCACTTTCTGTGGAAAACTAGGTCACAGCTATACAGAATGTCGCATTTGGAAATCGACACCCTTTTGTACGACTTGTAGAGCATACGGACATTTAACGTCTCAATCGTGTGCTAAAAAACAAAAGCGGGTCTATATGAATGACGTTGAGGTAGATCAAGAATGCAAAACTTGCAACTTTTGCTTACAATGGGGACATTCCGAAACCGATTGTTTAGCTAAAGCGAAGTGGGAAACCAATGAACTTCGTAAACAGCTGGACAATCTGCGTTTGGAAAACTCCATGGGAAATGTCGCCAATACCCCGACAGGTTCCCAAAAGATGTAAACAAAGGGTATAATAATACATTGTTACCTATGGTTAACCTTCCATTAAACATAAGTAAGAATGGAAACGTACAGCTCGTAGTTGATACTGGAGCTCAGATATCAATTATTAAGAAATCTGCTTTGAACGTTAATGCCCAAGTGAATAAAAAGGAAAAGTTTACAATTAAGACAATAAACAGCCAGAGTTCGACTGTTGGTTCAGTGAAAGGTTTTTTCGAACTTGATGATTCACTCCCACGCAAATTTCACATCGTGGAGGATGATCATCATATTACAGGTGACGGCATTTTGGGAAACGACTTCTTATTCGAACATTGTAATATAGAAGGTAAAACTCAACGTTTAAAGTTCCTTCAAACGGAACCGGGCGCTGAGAGCTACTATTTACCTTTTCAATGCAGAAAATTGAGAGGGACAAGTTCCAATTTTAGTTCTCATACTAAGCACGTTGGGACGTTTAGTTACTCGGAAGTCGTGGAACAAAAAATAGATTTAACAGAGGAATGCTCTGAAATCTGTGAACCGAAGAATCAAGTGGAAGGAAAAGGCACACCAGGGGAGATCAAAAATATTTCCAATCTTAGTTTGCAACCTAAGCATGTTGGAATATTTTCGGACACCTCTGAAATTAAAGCGAATCCTGCAACACTTGCTATTTCTTCAAATCCTGTATTGCCAGCTTATCATGAAGGGATTTGTTGCGAGTCGGGGTACCACAGGGGTATATCTTCGGTGCATGAAGAAGAGGCGTGGCATGCTTGCTCTGGCTCGGCTCAGCTCTAAGGATTGGGGTGGTTCTTGCCCCTCTTCATGCACCACCCACTCAGCAAACAAAAAAAAATCATGCCATGAATAAGATTAGGGAAGGAGTAGGATACTAGGAAGGATAATCAAAAGGATCTGGACCAAAAAGGAAGCGCATAAACCTGGTTACCTATGCCACTGCTTGTAAGAAAGGATGAGGATAGTTGACGATTCGCATGTCCAAACAAACAAAAAAAATTCTTAAAACCTAAATAACTGCTAAATCCCTAGTGTCTATTAATATATCTACATATATTCCAAGTGAATATACAGTTTATATATATGTATGTATACATGTATATGGGTATATATGTATACCCCTATACATATATAAATCATCTGTTTATAATACTTACTAATCTAATTAAAAATAAATCTTATCTTTATTTTATTTTGTTTTTGGACCAACAAAATCGCCAAACACCCCACTGTCTCTCCCAAACAGTGGTTCGTCGAGATCACAGTTGGCATTGCCTGATGTATTTGGCAAAAGCCTGGCCATCCCTCCCTTGTATCTAAGATACAACCAAAACGTTGTCTTCTTGGCCAAATCTTGAGAAGACAACCCCTACTATAACTTTCAGCCGCACTTAATCCATTTTTGGTTCGTAGGTATTTGGAGTTCACATCCTTAGTCTTTGTTGTCCTATGTTAACACTCATGTAATATCGTAGTCTACAACCCTTCTCATCTTCTTGGTAGGCCTAGCCAGGCCTCCACACACTTTTAGCTTTAATTTAGCAACTCATCTTACAATAAAGAAAAAACCTTCAATTAGAAATCATACAAATCCAACTTTTATTGAAATTGATCATTCGGTCATAACCTCAAACCATGGATAACTAATTTTACAATTCTAATTCAAAAAAAAAACAAAAAGGCAAGAAACTTCAAAAATCCGCACCGACGAAGAAAATAGTTTGTTTGTTAAACCTCCTAAACGTATGTGTTTTACAATTAAGTGATTACTTCGGTTCGTCTTTTGTTACCACGGTATATACATATATATAATTTAAATCAAATTCAAATATAACCAAACTTACTGCTTAATCACGTCCCTCGGTGTCCTGCCGGCAGCACTAATCCAGGATACGGTTTGTGCACTCTCTTTCACGAGTTGCTTTATTTTACACTAGCAAATATTACATATATATATATATAAAGGTAGGTCCAAGCACTCAAAAGAATCACTTCATGAATCGATAATCAACTACTTTTTTTTTTTCTTTTTTTTTTTTTTTTCCTTTTTTCAGACGTTAATTTTCTTCCTCGGATTATTATTCTCAAAATTTGTACACTAAATTCAATTAATTAATTCTACTTTACTCTAATTCTTATTTGTTTTTTTTTTTTTACAGGTTATGTTTTAACACTATTTATAGGTTTAGTTTCTTTATGTTCATTTACGGGGTGAGTATTTAGGTTTATTTTGTATTTTTTTACTCTTCTTTAAGTTAAAAGGTAAGTAGGTATTTCTTGGTAGGTATTTCGATTTTGTATTTATCACTTTTCTTTAGGTAATAAGGTAGGTATTTCTTGATGAGTACTTTTCGACTTTTGTATTTTTCACTTTTCTCTAAGTATGTAAAAGGTAGGTATTTCTTGATAAATATTTTTAACTTTTGTATTTTCACTTTTTTTTCTAGGTAAAAGGTAGGTATTTCTTGGTAAGTATTTTTGACTTTTGTATTTTCACCTTTTTTTTTCTAGGTAAAAGGTAGGTATTTCTTGGTAAGTATTTTTGACTTTTGTATTTTCACCTTTTTTTTCTAGGTAAAAGGTAGGTAGGTATTTCTTGGTAAGTATTTCTAACTTTTGTATTTTCACTTTTTTTTTTTCTAGGTAAAAGGTAGGTATTTCTTGGTAAGTATCTTGATTGATCTTATGGTTTTGATTACACTTTTAAAATTGGTTAGGTACAAATTGGGTAACTTTTTGTAGGTGTTGCGAATACTTTTTTTTTTTTGTAGATTGTTTTCACTTTCTTTTTGGTATTAAAAGAAACATAGGTAGGTGCACCTGCTAAACTAACACTCCGCGAAGTAAAAAAAAATCTTGGGCTGCCAAAAGAGTACTCAGTCCACCAGAATGGTTGCTTTAACCTCTATATGAACCCCTCCAAGGTCAAAATAGCAGAGGCTTAGGCCACTATATTCGGTCTCGTGATCTGGCCTATAGAACTTTTTATACGGCGACAGGTACCACGTTCAAGCGAAACGAATGTCTCGTTTGACCCAAACCTGAATATAAAAACCTCTGTTATCAAAATGTATAACTTGGACAATTCAGTCACGACATACCTCTGCTTATTCTTAAAGAAATTTCCTTCAACGAAAATCAAAATCTTTCCTCAGAGCTTCCTCTTTGTTCCTTTTGAATTTCAGATTTTTTTTGTCCCAAGTAAATCTCAATAATTCGGTTTTTCCTCCTTCAGCTAAATTTTATTCGTTTTATTAATATTGTTCTATTTTCAGATTGGAATCTATTTTCATTACCTTTGTTAGTTTTTTTTTTTCCTATAGTGCTATCTAATCACTGGTAAAATTTTCCTTGTTCTTCTATAGCCACCTGTTTGCTTGAACTTGAAATGATTTGTTTAAGTATATACGTACTATCATACCACTATCCTATTTCTTTCGATTTGCCTATGTACTCATTAGCAAGGTCTTTGACCTGAATATTCAAGCTTTTTCCCCTTTTTGTTCATCCCAACGGTGTTAGTTATTAGTTTCATGATTTTTGACTTAGCTGAATATATCACTACATACTAATTCCCTATCTATATTGCACTCATACTATCACATTTTTTAAAGCTTTTCGGAGAAGGTTCTATTCCCTTGTTCATATGTTGGAGCTCTTAAAATAGACCCTCCCTGCTTGGAAGAAGTCCGAATTCTAAACTTAAACACCCGAATATTTTAGTCAACTAATTATCCCCACATATCACATGAAACATTTAATTGAATGTGTAAAATCGTTACCTATAACTAGTTTTATTAACGAATGCTGAATATCGACGCGATTATTAAAAGAAAGATAAATCTTCACTATCGTCAAAGAGGATGCGAACCTCTCGGAACCGATCGTTATCCATTTTTCCGAACTTTCGGAGAGCCATTCTCGTCACTTTGTTGAACGCGCCTAAACTGCTGTCACTTAAAAGCTCTATGTCTGACATCTTTGAAATGTCATTTAATCCGTGCATAATTGTGAAGAGTCAACAACATAAACATTAAATTTTAAAAAGGTTGGGACAAAAATTAAACAAAAAGGACATAAAAACAGTGCAAACCTAATCGGACATTACGTAAAACAGATGGACTGAAGCCAGAATCAAAGAGGCATAGATAAGTTAGCATTTGCCACTGGAGATCGTCCTACTAGCATATCTATGAGATTTGCAGCAAGACAAACTCCAGCGGCAATTGTTTTTTCGATTCATTTAATAATTTTTCTTGTTTTTTTCTTTTCTTTTCAGTTGCTGGTTATTCTTAAGTGAAGCCCTCCACCTGACTTCATTGGATTTATGGATGCACATGATTGCGGCCGGTGGATGTAACAGATTTTTAAAGCTGAAATCATGGAAGTAGTTTTACCTCCACGATCGGAACTCGCAATTCCTGTCAGCACAAACAGCGTTGCAGAAATGCTCTGTTTATCCCGTGAAATTCATGCAGGCGTTTATCTAGGCAACTGTCTTACCAACAGTAAGAATGGAAAAGCGGTTGTTACTGTCCTTAATTGTAATGATTATGAAGTAAAACTTGAACAGCAGTCAATCGAATGCGAACGCCTTGAAGATTATGAAGTAATTAACCTTTGCAAAAATATTATCACAAATAAGGATTGCGATATTGTGGATGACATCAGACAGCTCTTTTGTGTTGAAGGACAAAATCATATTCATGAAACTAAATTAGAAAGAGTAGAAAAAATTCTCCAAATAGTCAAAATAGGAGAGAATTTAAATACTGAAGAAAAAAACGCTCTTTTTGATTTGTTTTATGAATATGAAGATGTATTTCATCTGAATGGGGATAAGCTTTCTTGTACGACAAGTATACAGCATTCTATTAAGACCTCACCATTGCAAACCCCAATTAACCAAAAAATGTATCGGTTACCATATGTGCACCGAGAAGTTATAGAGAAACAAGTTTCTGAAATGTTGCACCAAGGAGTTATAGAAAAAAGCAAGAGTCCTTGGAATTCACCACTGTTGGTAGTTCCCAAAAAACCGGGACCTGATGGAGAGAAGCGTTGGAGGGTCGTGGTAGACTATCGAAAACTAAACGAAGCCACGATAGGCGACGCTTTCCCACTGCCTAGAATAGAAGATATTCTGGACCAGCTGGGTCATGCTCGATACTTTACCACTCTAGACCTTGCAAGCGGCTACCATCAAATACAAGTGAGCGAAAAGGATAAAGAAAAAACGGCTTTTAGTACTCCTGGTGGACATTATCATTTTCGGCGAATGCCATTTGGTTTAAAGGGGGCTCCTGCGACATTCCAGAGATTGATGAATTTCGTTCTCACTGGAAAGTCTGGTTTAAAATCCTGGGTCTATATGGATGATATACTCGTATTTGCGAGTAATCTCAAATCATACATTGAATGTTTGGCAAATGTTTTAAACGATCTACGTTGTCATAACTTAAAACTCCAACCTGAAAAATGTTGTTTCCTCCAAAAGGAAATAGTATATTTAGGTCATAAATGTACAGCCGAAGGAGTTCAACCTGACCCAGATCGAGTTAATCCCGTAAAAAACTTTCCTATTCCCAAAACAGTTAAGCAAGTTCAATCATTCTTGGGCTTCGCAAACTATTATCGGAAATTTATACGCAATTTCTCAGAGATAGCAGCTCCAATCAATAAACTCCTGAGGAAAGACGTTAAATTCGATTGGGATGCTAAATGTCAAGATGCTTTTGAAAAACTTAAATCATTTTTAATCACCCCTCCCGTTTTAAGATACCCTGACTTTAATAAACCCTTTATTCTAACCACTGACGCAAGTAATGAGGCCTTAGGTGCAGTTTTGTCCCAAGGAGACTTAGATAATGAACAACCCATTGCTTACGCAAGTCGATCCTTGAATAAAGCCGAAAAAAGATACTCCACGATAGAAAAGGAGCTTCTCGCTATTGTGTGGGCTGTCAAAAACTTTAGATGTTATTTATAAGGGAGACCTTTCATAATTTTTTCGGATCACAAGCCATTACGTGGACAAGTAAACGTAAAGGATCCCACCAGCAGAATACTCCGATTACGACATAAACTGTCAGAATACAATTTCAAAATTGAATATAAAAAAGGAAAGGATAATACTTGCGCGGATGCTTTGAGTAGAATACTTCTGCCACCTTTACCTGTTGATTCCGTTCTATGCTCAGTAGTTACCCGTTCTAAATCAAAAAAAAAGAACGAAAACACAAATGTGACTTCAGATAACAAAAGTGACCAAAGTGAAGAAAATAAATTAGAGCCTCAATTAAAGGACCAAACTAACAAAGTCACACTAAAAAAAGAAGTCAAATTGCTTAATGACCAAGACGAAATTAAAACAGTTTTACGAGACTACCACGATCTACCTCTCGGAGGACATCAAGGAATTTATAAAACTTTCAGAAGCATAAGAAATGATTTCAAGTGGAAAGGAATGCTAAAAGACGTTGAAAAATACATCAAAAATTGCAAAAAATGTCAGACCAATAAAATAGGAAGAGAACATAAAATGCCGATGGAAATTTCAAATACTCCATACAAACCTTTTGAAAAAACTTATATGGATATTGTAGGACCCTTACCGATCACTGAAAAAGGGAACAAATATATATTATCTTTTGAAGATGATCTCACTAAGTTTATGGATGTAGTGGCTATACCCGATATGGAAGCGAAAACTGTAGCTACAGCCTTTTTCGAAGAAATAATTAGTAGGTATTTAATACCGAAAATACTCGTTACTGATAATGGCTCGAATTTCACTTCTCAGTTGTTCCGTGAAACATGTAAGCTTCTAAAAGTAAAAAAGGTAGAAACAACTCCATATCACCCACAATCCAACGGTTCTTTAGAAAGATCGCATAGACCTTTAGTTGATTATCTAAGAACATTTGTAGACCAAAATCCATCTTCATGGGATAACCACCTACGGGCAGCAATGTTTGTCAGGAATAATTCTGTGCATGCGACTACGAAACTTTCACCAATTGAATGTCTCTTTGGATTCAAAGCTACGGTGCCTAACAATTTAAGTAGAGAACCCCAACCTTTGTATAATCACGAAAATTATTTTTATGTATTACGAAATAATCTTCAAAAAGCATATAAAATAGCTCGTGAAAATTTAATCGCTTTCAAAAACTCTTCTAAAAAATATTACGACTCAAAAATTAATCCCATTAGCTTTCACGTTGGTGATAAGGTTTTGCTTCGAAATGCAGCAAGAACTAACAAATTTTCCTCGCATTGGCAAGGACCTTTCCCTATTTGCAGCTATAAATGGTCCAGTTAACGCTACTCTCCAAATAGGCAATCGAAAACGTCGCGTACATTTTAATCGATTGAAACTCTTCAACGAAATTTTATAATTTTCTTTCTTGAAGTCTCTGTCGAAAACAACGATGTAGAACCCATTAAATAAATAATTAAAACAAAAAACTATTAAAAACAAAAAATTTACTTTGTATTCTAAAACAAAAAAAAAATCAAAATTGTATTGATAAAAATATTATACTGTAAAATTTCTAAAGATAATGATTTACGTATATGAAATTGATTAAATAAATATTTAAAACAAAATAAAAATTTGCGATTTAGTAGATGTAAGTACCTTAATCGGAATAGAAAAAATTATAAAATACAAATAGTAAAAATAAACATTATAAAAAAAAAAATCAAATTGAACATTCACAAAGAAAAGATAAACTAATATGTATAAAACAAAAAACAAATACTCTAAAAATAAATAATAAAGAGTACAATATTGAACTTCGTATGTATGTAGTAGAATTTTGTAATTAAGAGCAAAAAAAAAAAGAATCTAAATTTATATAATAATAATATAGTAATTTGTTTAAGAATAATGACAAACACCTCGCCGACCCATTCTTTGTAAGGGGGGAGGAATGTTAAGTAATAAAAGTAAATATGTATCTAGGTCAAAAGAACGCACTTTGTAGCAATTGGCAATATTAACATGATTGATTATGAAAGCCACACGAGCCACGATAATACAGCCAAGTTGTACAAAGTGTGTGCAATTGCCCTAGATTACCGATTATTGTTAATTTGTAAATTTATATTAATAAAAGGCAGAGTGTACTGCAACCCATCAACCAAAACGGTCGTTATTACTTTAACACAGGGTCAGGTTTCAGGAAATCGGCTGGTATACCGTCAAGTCCAGTTGCTTTGTTATTTTTACGAAGATTTATCGAAGATTGAATTCCAGTACTGTAGGGGGTTCGATGTCAATACCCCTATATGATCTACGCATCTCGTTAAGCTGGGGCACTTCAGCACTCTGCTCGACAGAATCCTCATTAAGCAAGGCACAAAAGTGATCCTTCCACCTGCGCAGCTGATCCTCGATTGATACCAAAAGTGTACCATCCACATCCATTACAGGATGATTGGTGTTGCTTTTCTTCCCGACAACTTCCTTGGATATTTGGTACAATTCCCTCATATCTCCTCTTCTTGCAGAGTTTTCCGCATTTTCTGCGAGACCGTCTAACCTCACCCTCTTGTCACGTCTCACACAGCGATAGACCATCTTATGTGCTAAGCGATACTCTCTTCGCAATTCAGCCTTTCGTTGAGCATCCGCTTCGGCATTTATTTGCATCTTTAACGATTTGCGAAGCTCGATTTTATCCCAGGTGTCTTGGGATATCCAAGTGTCTCTAACTCTCGACTGCTTGGGTACAGTTTCGGATCCAGCATCCATAAAAACACTTTTTATATCACCCCACATCTCATCAATTGTTGAATGTTGTATTCCGTTTAATGACGAAGCTCTGTCGTTAAGGTTGGTGACATAGTTACGACATATGTTGGGATCACTTAAAGCATTTGTATTGAACTTCGAATTCCTTGCTGCACCCTGTGATTGACGTTGTACAGCTGCAGTTCGTAGCTTGAGACTCATGAGAACCAAATGGTGGTCGCTTCCCATGTCGGCATTTCTAATGCTTCGAACATCGCACATTGACTTCCTCCATCGCTGCTGAATCATGGTGTGGTCAATTTGGTTTTCAGTTTGACGATCCGGATATACCCAGGTGATTTTGTTGCAAGTCTTATGTTTAAACACAGTCCCACCCAGTACAAGACGATTAGCGTTACAAAAATCGACCAGCAAATCGCCATTTTCATTTCGTGACCCCAAGCCATTTTTCCCCATGACGCGTTCCAGACCGTAGTTGTCTGATCCGACTTGGGCATTGAGATCTCCCATGACAATTATGATGTTGGCTCTTGGAACACCACTGTAAACTGAGTTAAGATGAGTGTAGAAAGCGGTTTTGTCTTCCTCGGTCGCTTCATTTGTGGGGGCGTAGCACTGAATTATTGTGACGAAGCGAATTTTTGAACGGAACCTTGCTGTCATTATTCTTGCAGAAATGGGCGCCCAGGATATAAGACTACGCCTCGCTTCTTCGTTCAACATAATTCCGACACCATGCAGCCTTTGGCCACCATCTCTTTCATCTTCCCCGGAATACAGCATTCTCGTTTGCCCAGAGTCAGCTCTGTATTCGGCTCTTCCTCTCCACATAGTTTCGCTGATGCCCAGGATACTGATCTTAAGGTGAAGCATTTCACGCTCAATCTGCTCGTATCTTCCTTCGCCGTACAAGGATCGAACGTTCCATGCTCCGATTTTCGTACGTATGCGGTAGCCAAAAGTATCATTTGCTCTTCTTAAAAGACTTCTTCTATTTGTTGAAGATTCATTTATTGTTATGGCGTCTTGATTGACGCTGGTACACGAAAGATGCCGCACCCCAAAATCCGATGTGCGGTTTACAGCAGCCGAAGCTGCCGAAGGATTCTCCATAAAATGGTCACCTCTTGGGGACTCATTTCCATTTGTTGTCATATTTCATGTATTAGCATATATCCTTCCACCATGGTGTTTTCCGAGATACGATTAATAACATACATAAGCTCAGATTTGACAGGCACACCCGCCTTTTGTATGGTCAAACACATAACTGCTCGAGGCCGCCCACTATGGGAAAACAGACGCCTTTTGTAGCCGCCCAATATGGGTTACAGACGCTACCTGCTGCTGCCGTTGGCCTTTTAACAAAAAAACGCTCCTCCGCTCATCATGCCGTTGACCGCCACCTGCAGTTCATCCGTCTTAAGGGGGCTTTTAACCATCCCAAGGACAAGTTTGTGCCCTGACCAGCATAGCTGGGTTGTCTGCTTATCCCGGCATCCATTCGGTCCCCCTGCACGTTAGCGTTACCCACCCTCTACCACGCGGAGGTGTGCATAGGGATTTTCCTATCATTGAGCCTAGGGCCATATGGCGTCCTAGCACTCTCAAGTACTTTTAGAGAGGGCAAAACTCTTCATATCCAAATTTAATTGTTAAATATCTAACGGAACATCCAATATATTTTTGCTCTTATTTATACCATAAAGATTTAAAAGTCTTTTATAATACAAAATAAAATCTTTTCTAGCAACTATGATTTAGCCGTATTAAGTTTTTCTCCATTTGCACAAAACGAAACTTTTGGATATAACGGGTTTTGGTTCTCAACTACTCATTTATAAAATGTGTGTTTGAAGAAAATAATTACAAAAAGTTAAACAAACAAAATATTAATTATGTTTTGTTACCATGATTTATTCATTGCATCCCTCGTGTTTTAGTATACAACACTACTACTTTGTCCTACTTATCTTCAGGTACTGGTGGGAGATATTTAAAAAAAAGAAACGGCCAATGACTGAGCCCAATCCTGCTAAACATACAACAAAAAAGATGAGCAGTCTGCCTAAGTTATAAGGACCGCAAAACAAAAATAAGGTGTGGGAGGTATTGAAACCCCCTTTGTGGGGAACAACTGTGCCCAAAACTGCCTAGACTCTGAGGCTTAATTAATTTTATACAATATTCGACATTTATGTCTCATTTAAATAAAAATTAATTTATCTTAAAATGTTTTATAGTTTTTGGAAAAAGGACAAACATGTTTATGGGGTTTTCTAGACCCCTGGGTAATAATAATGTTTCTCTATGGATGGGTAGGGTTTAAGGGTTAAGAAACAAAAAAAAAATCGACGCAGTATTTTTTTGTAGCTATAAAATAGTTATTTGACTAGACTATAAGGCGTTTTACTACAACTTATTCTGTTTTAAATGGTTCTGAACGCATTTTATTTTAAATGGAAAAAGAATTTTAACGTTAATCAGCAGACCCTTGTTTAAGTACCTATCTTTGACGTTAAGAAGGTATTAAAAGCTCGCAGGTTACGAAATTATAGTTTTGTGATTTCACTTAATTGGGATTTATTTTGTATTCATCTTTTCTCATTTTCCAATTTGTATACAATTCCAAACTCTACTCTTTTGATAGAAAAACGCGGACCAAACTAAGCAAAAATTCATCGATTTGGATGTGTATAGGTACTTTTTACATAGATAATACAGCCCCGCATCTATGGCAGGGCAAACCAGGGCCTCTGCACCGGGCGGCAGCTTCCAGAGCCGCCAGATCCATGTGCATAAAAAAAATAATGAGAGTATTGCCGACACTTAATGAAATGATAAGTGGAAATGGATTTTCAAACTGTATTTCTCCGTCAGCCTTTAATAGTTTTTTCTGCCATTTCACCATTTAAACTTAAAATTATTTCAAACTATGTACATACCTAGACCCAAAACAATTTCTGTTTGCTTTTTGTGCAACATCGGCTGCAGGATTTTTCAAACTGGTTGTGGATTGTCTTTGTCAAGCATTGTCTATTATATTGTATTGAATAGTATTGACTATTCTAGCAAAAATAAAGTATGAAATTTGCTGAATAGGTTATATGGAGTGCGAGCCCAAATTCATTAAAAAATCTCATTTTCCGGGTTACAAAAAAATCCAAAAAAAATCCATTTTGATTCAAAAACTGGTGGGGTGCCAAATTTAAGTTTTTGCCCCGGTTCGTCAAAACTGAAGATCCGGGGCTGAGATGATATCTATAATTATAATTTTTGACCGAAGCTAACCCTTACCCAAAAATATTAAAATTTAATTTATATGTATCAACTCACGGGTATAAAATCATATTTCCTCCAAAATTACCTGTAAAAAAAGAAAACCCAAAGTTACTTTCGGCCTAAACTATTTTTTGTTTTTATTTAGGTACAAACCTTAAAAACGGAAGAAGAAAATCGATATTTTCAAAATGATACCATTCAAAAAATCACAACACTTTCTCGAAAAAAAACATGAAAACGGTAACCGCACCAGACCATTTGTAAATGCTTTTAAAAATATTTTATTAAAATAAATTGGAAAAGGGGCAATGGGCTTTACATTCTAATGTCGTTTTACATTGGTTTCACTCAAGAAGACACTCAATCTGAATCCAATGGAACAGTGCTTGTTACTTCTACTCAATTCTAAAGTTTTGTCCCTATATTGGTGCATCATTAAACAGAAACTTTTTGCTGGTACGCAAAAAGTAAAATTAAAAACAATAGTGAATCTACCCCTTACTTACAAATTATAATTTTTCTATTTGTTTTTCTTAATTCGTTCATTAAATTATATTAAATTCTTTGTTTTCGAGTGCACAATTAATTAAAATGGAATGTTAAAAAAATATGAAGTTGCGCTGCAGTTTGTTTTGACATTTGAGTGAATTTTTGTTGAAGTTTCGTGTTGCATGTATTAGTGCTTCTGAGTGTCTTCTGAATTCAAATCAAGAATCAATTTTCTCTCCTCAGAATCGTCAGAAGAGTATTTTTTGTGCCAATGAAACGGTTTCAGAAGCGTTTCGGACGATTCTGGACGCTTCCGGACGTCCAATGGAAAACAGCATAACACTTTTATTTATATATTTTTCTTTTGCAAAATATCTAAGAAATCAAAACACCAGACCACTTCAAAAATTCACTTTTTCTTATTTTGGGTAATGAAACTGATCAAGGATAATGGACTTAACATTTACTTATAACTTTTGCAAATCAAGACAAAAAACAGTAAACGCAGCCGATCACTTTAAAATGCACAACTTGTTATTATTTTATTAAAATTTACAGGGACAGAGTTAAAGGACTAAATTTCTTTTAAATGTTTGTAAGGCCCGAAAAGAAAACGGTGAACAAACCACATCAAAATTACACTCACTATAATTTTCTTATTTAAAGGAAACGGGACAATGGATTCAACATTATTTAATATTTTGTTCAAACCGAAATCTCAGATCTAACCGACATTTTTCATTTGAACTAGTAACGGTAAACGGTACACCGGCGGTGACGAACAAGAACGAACTCGTAGAAATTGCACTCATTGAATTTGCATTTCGCGATTAAACTACTTTTTACTTATCCAAACGTTTCAGATTACACTTCAAAGTTTACTTAAAACATTAAACTTATTTATTCACTTATTTTTTGAAGCCTATACTCAAAATTCATGCGAATATTTTTATTTTACTCCGGAACTATTAACAGAAAATTATTTGTATTCCACTTGACGACTGAGAATGAGAATTAGCCAGTTTATATTTCTTGAGCGCTCAGTAATTTTTCTCCTTTCTTTGACAGAGCCGGAGGATAAAATATAAACAGGATTCCTCAAATAGAAGTCAAAACATCTCTCTTTTTCTTTTCTTCTTATGTAATTAACTGCGACAAAATATAATTGAGCAAGCGAATCCAAAAAATTTCAGTCTCAGTTTTTAAGGGGAAATGTGAGGAATTTTTGTGAGGAATCGTGTTTATATTTCAGAGTCCTCTGAGCCCTCTGAGATCTCAGAAATATAAACTGGCCAAATAAAAAAAATAATATAACAATGCATTGAACTTGAGCACCTGCGGGTATGCAATGCAATATTGCATTATAGGTGTGTTCGTTCACTTGTAGCCTGAATTGACACTTTCAGGTAGAACTATAATTGTCAGACGGCTACTTAAGTGGTCATGCGAAAACAAACAAATGCAAAAGCATATCAAAAACCCATAGGATTGACCGTTTACGCATAGTCAAACAATAGAAAATTCACATTTGATATCTGTTTGTCTATAAAGCATTGTTTACAGTTCCGATGCGAAAAAAAATCAAAATTTTCAAAACGATTTTCCACCTATTCTATGCACCGAGTTGAATAATATTCAAGGTGAAACACGTTTCCCGTGGCCTAGGCCACCCATTGAGTCAATTATTTACCCTTAATTAATAAACTTTAGGCATAAAAATGGAAAATAACTATTTTTGGATGCGAAAACCATTTGCATGCTAATAATGCCTTGAGGTGAATATTTTTTTTTTTTAACTGTAAACCGACCATCCAAAAAAAAATATTTTATTCACCACACCTTTTTCGCATGCAAAACAATTGCCGGTCCATTGTTTTGCATGACATTCCATGACAGCAACGGTTATTTTTTTGCATTAAACTGTAAACCAATCGTGCAAACAATTAATTTTGCATTTCAATTGTTTTTGACATGCGAGAATATTAGCATAGATTTTTTTTTGCGCAATGGAACTGTAAATTAGACTTAAAGCAACAAAAATGCATTTTAAAATATGACAGTAATTCAATGAAAAGCTTAGCGTCTCTTCTAAAGTCGTAAATTGATACAAATTGTAAGTTCGAAACAGTTGTGAACACTATAAATTGTGGGGTCTCTTGCTTGTTTTCTGTATCTAAAGCGTGGTACACATTATCAAACCTGGTTGTCACCCGTGTTGGATATCAAACCTGCGTGAAAAGTTTCGCGAATTTTTATAGCGAATCATTGGAAAAAGTGCAAACAAAATAAGAAAAAGCTCGTGTGTGTCAAGTAAAAATGGAATTAACACGATTCGTGGCGAACTGATAAGTGTGTACGCGAAAGTTTTCACGCAGGTTTGATATCCAACACGGGTGACACTCAGGTTTGATAATGTGTACCACGCTTCACGCAGTATCAAAAAATTTTGTGAGCAGGCAGCTATGAGTGTCAAACCATCATTCAGCGTGTACACATTGTCAGTTTGGTTTGATATCCAACAAGAGTGTCACTCAGGTTTGATAATGTGTTCCACGCTTAACGCATATTTTTTGAATTCAAGGCCTTTCCAAACCAACACGAAAACATAGCGCATAGTTCGCAACGATACAAAATATTAAAGATACACAATTCGCTATGATTTCGCGTTGGTTTGGGAGAGCCTTTACTCATGCACCGAAAAGCGAGTGGCTCCGGGATCGCATTTATGAACGAATCTGAGGATAATTAAACGAATTGAAAGTAACTGGGTCTTTCTTATTTGGTTAAAGGAATTATGTCGCCTAACATTAACTTTCCGCCATTGCATGAATACCCTTTATGTTTTTTATAACTTTGTCAAGTACAAATATTTTCACACTTAAATATTTAGTATATCAATAGGGGTATTCATACAACGGCATAAGGCCGTCGTAAACGTAATAACGTTTTAAACTTTGTAATTCTGTCACAATTTGTATGGAAAATTTGACAAATTTACAAAGTTTACAACTTTACTCCGTTTACGATGACTTAACGCTATTGTATGAATACCCTTAATGTTTTCTCAACGCTACCTAAGAAATTTAAAAGAAAATTATTAGGTTTGTTCGTTGAGCTCTGAAGTCAACCTGGGGCCGCCTTTTTTTGGAAAGCCTGAACTCACTCTGACGAGAAAATTCTGTGTTTTTTGAGATCTAGGGTCACCCTGCACTGAAGCAGAACTATAAGTTTTATACTGGGGCGCATTGTGGTAATGAATGAACTATCAAAATGACATTTGTTCTTTTTTTTTATTCACGCGGTGCTGGTAATTGTTTATTTTTGAAATAGAAAATGAAAGAATAGACATTATGTATTATATTTCAATTCAAATAATAATAAAACAAAAATAGAAAATGGAAACTTTGATTTGTTTTTATTCAATTTGCAGCAAATTTTAGTTTTAATTATCAGATTTCAGAAACTACAAGAAGTACAATTGAAAGCCCTTGTGTGTTTTTGAGAACCCAAAAACCAATTTCTTGAAAATTCTTGGGATTGTCAAGAAAACCTGGGTCAACGCTGGATAAACTTCAATTTCATAACCTCGCAATAACGAAATCTCGCAAGCTGAAATCTCTCAAATCAAAATCTCAAAAAATTTAATTGCATTGCAACAAAAACATTTTTTAAAAAATTTAGTGATGTATCAAACCATTCATTTTCCAAAACGAGTTAGACAGAATTGGAATTTATGCAAACCGAGTTGTAAACCAAATTGACCAACTCGGTTTGCAGCAAAATCAATAGTTTGTGTGCGTCCGTAGGTTCGCTTTGAATGATTCGGTTCGGTTTGCTTCGAGTCGTACTAATGGGCAATTTGAGTTGCAAAGCGAGTCAGCCAATTCAATTGGAATTTGAAAGTTCGTGGCTTGACAGATGGGAGACGAGCTATTTTTTGACGGAAAATTTATACAAATGCCACCCAATTGCCTTAAATCATTTTTTCCGGAGCGATAAAATTTTTTAAAAAAGTTCTATCTTGTCAGTATTTTAAATATCGACATTGTACCCATCAGAGAATATCAAATAAAGAAGCCAATCCTCGGCTGTCAATTTGATTTGCCTACAAGCTGAAACGAACAGCTGTGATGATTAGATTTGCAAAGTATTAGTGAAAAGCAGTCCAAAACGCACACATAGAATCAACTAGTCATTCAGCACATCACTCAGTACAGGTCTTGTTGTTGTTGCAATTCACTTCTATTTCTTTGACACGAAATGTAATTACAAATAAACAATGTAAACAAATGGGTTTTGGGGGTGAAACGTACGAAGGATTGGCTTCTTTATTTGATATTCTCTGGTAGCCATCCTTCAATGGAATTTGACAGTAGTTAATGGTTTGAAGATGGAGGAAAAACTTTATTTTGACAGAAAAAGTTGGCCAATTTGTATTTCTGAGATCTCCGAGGACTCAGAAATATATATTTTTCATTTCGAAAATATTAATCAAAATAATTTTAATAAGTTGAATGAAATGTGTTTAAGGAAAAAAAAATCAATTTATATAGAATGTCTACTTAAATATCGAATAATGGCATTTTTACGAATCTTCTGAAAAAATCAACTTTTTTGACATGTTTTAAAAAACATGAAAAAAATCGATATTGCTCTTTTAAGATTGAAACAAATGAGGAAGCTACTATGAAGTAGATTGCAGCAGGATGAACCGTTATTTAAAAAAAAACGTTGAAAAGTGAACTCTCGATCTGACAGACCAATGCGCGGGTGTAGGAAGGTCTAAAAAAGCATGGTTCTTTGAACGAACGTTATTTTTCTTAAGCGTTTTAAGCCATTACAAAGCAAGTAAGTGCTTTTATTTCCAAAGAATAAAATAGCAAACATGTCAAAGATTTCAAAACTGGCCTTAACTCAAAACAGTCAAAAAGTCAGTTACGTTTTTTTTCTCTTAAACGGCAGAATTGCGATCTGGTACTGTTCGCCTAGTCTTCGTTAACTTTTGGTGTCAGACGTGAAGAGCGCTCACCGACCGCTCTATCTTAAGTTGACGAATGCAAAAATAAAAACGGTGGAAGCAAACTAAAAGAAAATTGCCATGGTGCATAGTTTTCAACTGTTTTCTTCTGTTTGATGAATGTTAGGCATTTTCCTTTGGAGGTGGCGAAGTACTTGCAAGTACTTTGCTCGCTTTTTTCAATGGAACACATCAACCTGCTTTCCCATGTAAAATCTACCTACTCGCACATAAGAGCATGTGCAGTTGGTAGTACTAGATTAGGGTTTTCATCTATTCATAAGTACCTTGCCACCTAAAAAGGAAAACGCCAGTTAAGTAAAATCTTTAAATTTTTAAATTAAGTGGGGATTTGTGTGTAAATAGCAATCCACATGGTGCACGGGGAAAAGAGAAAGAAATCGACTGAACAACATCAAAATTGTGTGTGTTTATAAAAATGCTAGTCACTGTTGCAATTGATAAACAACGAAACCTGCATTGGGATAGAGCTAGCCATGTTGTTTCAGTGGTGCGGTGTGAGGTGCATCGGCCTCTCAATCGCAAGGTTTATGTTTCGCTCCCAGATGACGGCAAAGAGTTTTTCAATTAATACGAGCATAACCAGACTAAGCACCACTAAAGGAGTCTGATGATCGAGGTAGCTCTCTTGAAATAGCTATAACTTCAGACTATATACACTTTTGTGGTAACACACACAAGTTTGTTGGTGTTCATTCAAGAATTATTCTTTAAATTTTCTTTATATTAAATTATATCACATCGAATTTTTGTGGTTTCGCAAAGTAATTAATTGAAAGCCTATCACTCTGTGCTGTGAATAATTATAAGAAAATTAACATTGCACAAACAATTAGGCTAGTCGCGCACATGCAACTTTCAGTTTCGCAACTGTTTGGTTGTAAAAATGAATCCTATTGACTCATATGGGACAGCGCGCACATGCTGAAACTATTCAGTCGTCGATTCGGGCAACTTTTCAGTTTGTGTTTTGCCACAAACTGGACGATTGCCTGAAATCGGTTTTTCAATTTGTGTCATATAGAATAATATGTAACGGCGCGCACATGCAACCAAATAGTTGCAGATATTTTACCACATCGTTGAATTTTGTTCTTTCCAAAGTGACTTATGTTCTCTGTGCGAAAGAGAACAAATTTATCTTTTCTTTTATTTGCTGAGCAAAAGAATAGGACAAAGGCGATAATATTTTTCTTTGTATGTATGGGGTAGAACATTTTAATAAACATTGTCGGTGTGTTGGTTAGTTTCGTTGCGATTGCTTGTGGAGTTGATCATGTGCGCGCTCATCGGTCAACTTGTGACTAAACTGTTTTGTTGCAGTAGCAGTTGCATGTGCGCGACTAGCCCTACATCCCAACTAAAAAAATTGCTTGGCATTTCAGACATTACAGTGTTATTTGTTTCTATAGCGCTCCTATTACCCCTCTGACGGAAAGTAAATACCTTATTGGAGCATTACTGATTCCTTAAATATTTTCTGGTGCAAATTATATCAGCTTGATAGAAGCAATATACCAAGGTTTCTTTTAACTTCATATATTACTCTTACGAAATGAAGACGGAGCTTTCGCTTCTATACCCAACTAACAATTTAAGTTGTTTAAGTGTCAATACAAGTAATTTTCTGACTTGTCTAGAAACTTAAATCAGCCTTATGCAAATCATTTTGGCGCACATTGAAGAAGCTATTTGATTCCCTTAAAACCTTTCATCACAAGTCCTATGCAATTTAATAGCTTTCCAACAACATTGTAAAATGGTCTTAAAAAGACAAAATATTGCTCAACTAAACAAGTTATAATAAGGCTTGTATTATAAGGCCTTGAAAAGGCCATACAAAAATTTTACATTTAGGCCTTATAAAAGCCACTCAATGCAGTTGTGTACCTAGTAAGAAAATTGCTTGCTTTGGAATTATTTTATTTAATTTTTACTATTTTTATTTTATCAGTTTATTTTCCTTACGGGAAGCTTACATTACGTTTTTCTTTATTCTGAAATGATAAGAATATTATTTTATTTATAAAAATGTTACTTACTTACATGACACTTCCGAGGATTGAACTCGCATCCCTCTAATCACATATCCAGCACGCTACCCACTACGCCGATTCGCAATTCAGAAGGTGCATGTAAAAATTCTAATGAGTTGATACTTGTGCCTGTACAGTTTTACCAGCAAAATACAGATAGTTAAGGTCACGTTTTGGATAAAAAAAAAATTCACTCCAGATTTTAATCCTAAAAATACGATAACAGAGAACATCTACAACTATTTGTAGATGAATCATCTAGCCAAAATCATACTGATGTGATACGATTTTCTTCATATTTTTTACTTTTTTTTTAGTTTAAAAAGGGAAATAATTAATTCTTGAAGGGTTTGACAGAAGAAATATACAAGAGCATAATGATTTTGTACTATTATGTATGTAGATATAAATCATAAACAATTACTGTTTCTCTGCGTTCTTATGACAAAAACTTTTTTTAAAGCAATTTTAAGTTATTATGTGAAGCTACATAAGTATTTGAGTGTAAAATGAGTGAATGATTTTTAAAGATCACACTTTATACTTCTATTTCTATCAAACCACAATTTGGAAAATAAATTTTCTCGTTAAGTATAAAACTTAATTATAACAGCAAGTACGTTCGACTCATTGCCATTGGTGTATTTTATGTGTACACTGGTGGGGTAGCTTACTAAAGAAGATAATCATTTCAATAAGTTTGCTACTAACATTTTATAAAAACTATATATTTCGTCGTAGATGTACACAGCTGTCACAACCCATACGAAATAGCTCACGAAATGAGACAATTATTTCATTAAGTTTGCCACAAACGTTTTATAAAAACTATACATTTCCTCAAGGAGGTACACAGCTGTCACAAGCCAAAAGTAATAGCTCACCAAAGAAGACAATAATTTGATTAAGTTTGCTGATAGCATTTTATAAAAACTATATATTCTCTCACGGAGGGATACAGATTTCACAAAAAAAAAACTAAATAGCTCACAAAAAAAGGAAATAATTTCAATAAGTTTGCTTTAGAAATTTTATTTTATTTTTCCAAACAAATATAACGTAATAACGTATAACAAAATTCTTGTTGATTGATAATCAGAAAAACTAAGCATAGGAGTTATAAGTGATTTAATGCCGGAATCCTTACAACCATTTAAGAACGATTTTTTGGTTAGATGGAATTATGTCGTTTTCCATTGGTTTCACTCAAGAAGACACTCATTCTGAATCCAATGGAACAGTGCTTGTTACTTCTACTCAATTCTGAAGTTTTGTCACTATATTGGTTAATCATTAAATAAAAAAAATTTGCTGGCACACAAAAAGTAAAATTGAAAACAATAGTGAATCTACCCCTTACTTACAAATTATAGTTTTTCTATTTGTTTTACTTAATTTGTTTATTAAATTATATTAAATTCTTTGTTTTCGAGTGCACAATTAATTAAAATGGAATGTTAAACAAATATGAAGTTGCGGTGCAGTTTGTTTTGACGTTTGCGTTTGAATGTATTAGTGCTTCTAGAGTGGATTCTGGTTTCAAATCGAGAAGCGAAATTCTCTTCTCAGAATCGTCAGAAGAGGATTTTTGTGCCAATGGAATGGTTTCAGAAGACTTCTGGATGCTTCTGAAGGCTTCTGAATGTCCAATGGAAAACGACATTAGTAAAAATTAAATGTTTTTTTTTTTTTTTTGGGATTGCGTGTGCCATTTGTCACTAGATTTGAGGCACACAAACCAATGCACATACAAGTTCAGAACAAGTATTCAAAAGTGCATTCATTTTTTTGTTAGATTAAAAACAAATATATTTAGGAGAGAAGTTGCAAAAATAAACAGAAATAATTATGCACTTATTAAAGTTTAAAAAAAACACAAATTCTTTTAAGAAACACATCAATTGAGGAACAAACACATCGGTGAGCGCGCGCTTCATAGTGTTAATCGACTTTGGGCACTGAAATCGAAGTTCATTGATATTTTATTAACTTCTTATTAATTATTCACTATTTTTTGATAAATTATATTTTTTTTATAATAAGGGTATATGCAACATCGTAAAGTCGTTGTAAACGTGGTAAACTTTCAAACTTCGTAAATGTGTCAAATTTTCCATACAAATTGTGACAGAATTACGAAGTTTTAAACTTTACAACGTTTACGACGACTTTACGCTGTTGCATGAATACCCATAATATATTTGTTTTTAATCTATTCCAATGAATGACGAACACTTTAGAATATTTGTTAGACCCGCTGCAGAATCAGGCGCGGATACAGGGGGGGGGGCAATGGGTGCAATTGCCCCCCCCTGGGCAAGAACGAGCGAAGCATAAAATATGAATTTAATAAAATGTAATAAAATAAGGTTATTTCGTTATACCTTTATAAAAATTTTCTTGGCAGCGCAGCGTTGCAGCAATGAGTGGTTGTTCGTTGGCCACTGGCTTACCAGGTTCAGTTAAGAAAAGTTCCGCTATGCACAAATAGCTTTCAAATCGACTGAGTGGAAGGCTTATAACTTCGGTTTTAGATGTCCTATCTTTAAAGTTAAGGTCTTTAATTAAAAGATCAATGTCAGGCTACATTAGGTACTTTATAACATTTTATGAGAAAAGTCAATTTATTTCATACTAGGGAGCAGGTTGAATCCCAAATGGATTTCATTTTCACTTTTCACAATGGTTTGAATAAAAAATTTCAGTTTGAAAAATAACGTTTTAAAAAGTTATTGCTCCACCTCCAACCCTACTCTACAAATTTGTTAGGGTTTTTTTTATAGTTAAATGAAACAGGAGAGGTGGATTTTAATTTTAAAAAAATAAATCCTTAAAATGCATACGTTGCGTCGATTTAATTGGCTTCAAAAATTTCTGAATTTGCTTCAAATGCTCGGATCTACTGGATGAAAATATCTAATTAAAGTTAAACTAATTAACTTCATTTGTGTATAAAAGTTATTGAGAAATATAAAAAAAATAACGCTAAAAGGGTGATAGAGTTTTTTTTATAGTAAATATTTAAATGTGCGTTTCCATTGAGGGAGTACTTTCACTAGAAAACTCTCAAGAGCGACTCTCGGATATGTACCTTCCCCTCTGATGAGCTTATTTCAAGACTGTGTCTGTGTCCACTTTCGTGCTTTACTAAGATACGTTTTTGATATAAATGTAAGTACTCCTGAGAATTTAGTCGATCTCGTGGATGCGTTTTAAGTACTTCCGTGTTCCATTTCATTAAACTGCCGAAGAGTACGAATCTAACGAAGAAGATTGGAGAGAAAGCAGGAAACGACTACAGCAGTCACTGCCGAAGAGAAGTTGGATGGAACTTGTACACCTAAGAAAAGTAAAGTTGTTTCGTCAATTCGATTGTCAAATGATCGCCATTTTTCGACGCACATATTGCTTTGTATCGAACTGCATGAGTCTGGCAACTCTGCAGTCTATGTTTTAAGCTTATGTGAAACATTTATATTAACTAAATTTTACGAAGAATAAATATATTGTAAATTAAATGAAAATAGTGGTTTTTTCTTTGTATTTTGCACTATAATCATAGTGTTTTATTTAAATGTAAGAAAGTTTCATCTCGGCTTTGATCTACAATTCTAGTTTTGCTAAAATACAGCTACATATTTTCAAATTAATGCAAGGGTTTTGTTTGAAAAACTTAATCTTTTTTATCAACGTCCCTCAATTTTCTTGCAAACGCATTTGACGTTTATGAACACGTTTTCCGTCTTCTCAATATTTTTGTTGCCAACTCGATCTTTTTACTGCAGAATTGCACGGCAGATGGTGTTTTCGAAGATAGGACTTTTGCAAACTGCATTTTAGAACACAATGCTTATGCAGTTAAACTTGTATTTGCCTTTTGAACAGAAGACTCTTGCAGTTTGCATTTGAGAACATTCTGCAAAACGCATTTTTGACGCTGACGTTCTCGAAAAAGGCATTTTACCGACAAGGCTAGGTTAGGTTGTCCAAGCTAAAGAAGAGGCTGGAAATTTCACTTGAACTCTAACGTCATGTGTCTGAATAGGAGCGTACCACTGTGCCATTATGTTTTCCGAGCATAATATTGTCGAACTACGCATATCCAGAGGAAAATCAAAAACGCTGTAGAGATACCATGCTATAGCTACAAACTGCAAAACTTCATTTCACAAAGTTTTCAAAGTACCCGATGTTCGAGGCACTGTGGTAGTTATGAAAGAGTTAATTATTTTCATCAAATTTCAAGCTCACATTGCTTTGTGTGACCAGGCATGTAGAGCGGTATGAAGTGTACTCAAATTTTCCGTAGACCTCATCAAGATTTTGGAAACTTACGAAAATTGCCCCCCCCTGAACGAAATCCTGGATCCGCGCCTGTGCAGAATACTTTCAACTGCAGAGAAATGTCAAATCTTGCTGCTGTGTGTTGCGTAGCAAGCTTATTTAAGAAAGCCGTATACGAATTTATTTTGTTTACTTTCAGTAAAACCAACTTGGGCAGGCCTTAAACAAGGCTTTTATACTTAAGCATACAAGCCTTATGTATAACTTGCCAATTTCATTTTAAAAGGCATTAAACAGGCTATCAACAAAAATAAATATTGGAAAATGGTTGCATTATATAAGAAAGCCTTATATTAGTTCTATGTGAGCTATAGCTTATCAGATTTTAAAAACCGGACCTAATAGAAGTTAAATTGTTAGTTGGGTAGTCATCCTGTAAAACTATTATACAATCTCTTTGTTAGTTTCTGTTACTTCGTTTCTATGTTGCTAGTATTGGTATGCTTAGGTGCAGCCACAAACCATTTCTGCTATACTAGTGAAAACACAAACCACTTCTGGTATACTAAGGAGTATAGCCACAAACCAGCATACGTTTTTTTCATCGTAAATAACGGGTGATTTTTTAAGAGGTTTAGAACTTTTTAAAAAAAAAAACACAAAAAATTCGAAAAAATGAATGAAATATTTATTTGAATCGATAGTTTGAACCTTGCAATTTAATGTTTAAAGATAATTTCATGCAAATGTTAACCGTGGCTGCGTCTCAGGTAGCCCATTCGCTGAGTCCAATTTTGGCATACTCTTTCACACATATCGGCCGGTATCTCACGAATGAATGCATGGATGTTGGCTTCCAGTGCGTCAATCGAAGCGGGCTTGTCCCTATAGACATTAGCCTTGACATACCCCCACAAAAAATAATCTAATGGTATCAAATCGCACGATCTAGGCGGCCAATTGACCGGCCCGAAACGTGAAATTAACTGTTCACCAAACTCGCCTCGCAATTGCGCCATTGTTTCGCGTGCTGTATGGCATGTGGCACCGTCTTGTTGAAACCACATATCATGCAAGTCAAGAACTTCCATTTCGGGCAAAAAAAAGTTTGTTATCATCGCTCGGTAGCGTTCACCATTGACAGTAACGCTGCGATTCGCATCATCATTGAAGAAATATGGCCCAATAATGCCGGCCCATAAACCGCACCAAACAGTGGCTTTTTCGGGATGCATTGGTAGCTGTTGCAATGCTTCTGGCTGATCTTCACTCCAAATGCGGCAATTATGCTTATTTACGTACCCATTCAACCAAAAATGAGCCTCATCGCTGAACACAATGAACGCGCGATGAACATTTCGAACCGAGCACGAATTTTGATAGTAAAATTCAATAATTTGCAAGCGTTGTTCATTTGTAAGACGATCCATGGTTAAATTGCAAACCAAACTGAAGCTGTTTGACAGTGACACAAGGTACTAAACACACGTCAGCTGTCAAAACCAGTGTTGTCAAAACCAAACCAGCTAAAAAATCACCCGTTATATTCTTCCATGGCTGAGCGGTTAGCGTGGTGGACTTTCAGTGCGAGAGGAACATGGCTCGAATCCCCTAGAAACCTTGTAATTTTTATAAATCTTTCAAATAAAATATCAGCAAATAAATAATATAAAACAAAAATATAAATAAACAAATATAAATCAATTGTGTAATTTTTTTTTATTTTTCCACCTTCTTCTATAAAACCTCTAAATTGAGTTCAGTGAGTGTTTTCAGGGGCAAATGAATTAACTCCATAAAGGTCCAATAGGAGCTTAAAAAGTGCACCTTTTTAACTCTATGGACTATTATATAATGCTTGTATGATTACAAGAAATGATTATGAGAAGCTTCTTTGGATGATTATAGGGGCAAAATAATTAGTTGGTGTATTTACTTTTTTTTTTAACTTTCAACCACTTAAATGCACTATGGGTGACTTATGAAACTGATGTTTCGGAAAGCTACTTTTCAGTCAGTTTTGACATAAGCTTCCGCCTATTATAGTTCTACTTTCGGAGTAAAATTTTTTGGATCCACTTGATCAATTGTTTTTTGTCGCATTACATAAGATAAAAGTTAGTTGTATTTATTTCTTTGTGGGGGATCATGTTTATGTTTTATTCTTCATCTACTGCTTTGTCAAAGAATAGAGGAAAATCACTGAGTGGAAAAACATTTGTACTTTGCTAAAGTTATCTAAAAAACATGACCTCCTACAAATGCTACATCCGAATATTAATCAGCCTCCAAAATTTAAAAAAATGGTTGGAACTTAAATTAAAGGTAGAACTAGAATAGTTGGAAGCCAAAGTACGTGGTCCTACGAAACAGAGCGAAAAAAAGAAATTCATATGATGTGCACATAGTTACGAAGTGGTACTCTCCGTTTAGTTTTCGTCATTTTTTGTCGACGGACGAGACACTTACCGACCGTTCTTTCGTAAGTGGGCGAATGGAAATCAAAATGGTGAAAGCAAACTAACAAGAATTAGGCACTTGGGGCATGGTTTTCAAATTTTTTTTTCTGTTTGGTGAATGAGTGAAGTCAAATCTTTATTTTTACTTGCGATATAGGTACTAAAGGGCAAGTTTTGGATTCGGGCAAAAAAAAAATTTCGAGATAACAATCAAACATGACATTACGATGATAGAGTGGGTGGCACAATTCTGTCTGTCTGTCTGTCTGTCCATACCTCAACCTACAGCCTAAACCACTGAAGCGATTTTCTTAAAATTTTGAACTTAAGGTTTTTTTGTAACTCTCCAGAGGGGAAATTGAAATTTTTTTTAGCTCAAAAAATAACGGTACTTGCCATACAACCGTCAAGGAAAAGCTTATTTATCTCAAAAACGGCTCCAACGATTTTGATAAAAAAAAATCAGTGTATTATTGTAGATATGATATACCTTTTAATAAGAAAAAAAAATCGCCAAAAACATTTATTAACGGTACCTGCCATATAACGGTTTTTTTGATTTTTGGTTTTCTCATTAACCGCTCATCCGATTTCAATAAAAATTTTTGCACTAAAGCTTTGTTAGAATATAAATAATACTAGATACCAAAGTTTTTGAAAAAATAAATTTTGGATTTTTAAAAAAAGATTCAAAATTTTTTTTTGAAAATTCAATATTTCAAAAACGGGTTGATGAATTGTTTTGAAATTTCAGTTTTAAATGTATTTTAATATATACTCAAAATTGGCATACCAATTTTTTTTTGAAAAATGTTACAAAAATTTTATAGGTATAAAAAATTAATTTTTAAGAAAACGGCTCCAACGATTTTAAATTTTTTTTTTGCATATATTGATATTTTTTTAAGTAATCAAATGGCATACTTTTTTTTGCGCTCTAAGATATTTATCTGGCTGTTTAAACAATTAAAAGAACGATTTAAATGCTTTGTTATACTTTTTCTATAATAGCTTGAATATTTTTTAAAGTTCTTAAGTTCCACACAACTTGAACATAAGAGCAAGTACGTGCGATCCAGTCGTGCATTTTATTTTTTAATTAATTTATATCACATCGAATTTTAGTGGTTTCGCAAAATAAATAATTAAAAGCCTGTCGCTCTGTGCTTTGAATAAATGAGAAAATTGACATTGAATAAACAATTGTTTACATTTTTTTCACTTCCAACCCACTTAAGTGCATTATGGGTCACTTGTAAAAAGTACGTTTCGGAAAGCTACTTTTCGGTTGGTTTTGGCCTAAGCTTCCGCCTATTCAAGTTCTGTCTTAAATGTCATTGTGCTACAGTTTTGGGTTTGACATTTAGAAGTGACTGAGATAGAGACATATTATGGTATTTGCTAAAAGGCCCCATTGGCTCACGACCTGAATTGTCAGAACGAGCAAAACATCCTTAATTCACTTAGCCATCTATCTCTGTGCATTCTTATTGCACCAAAAAATGTTAGAGCACACAATTCCTTTGCCCAGATAAGAAAGAGCCCAGTTACTTACAACTCGTTTAATTATCCTCAGATTCGTTCATAAAAGCGTTCCCAGAGTCACTCGGTGCATGAGGAAAGGCTCTTCCAACCCGAAACCAAAACCAAACGAAATTATAGCGATAGCATTGTGTATCTCTCATATACCCCTTTCACACGAAGAAACAAGTTGCTGGAGATTTTTTTGACGTTTTCTTTTTATCTTCTTAAAAATCTCTTGTACCTTTCACACGAAACAAATCTCCAGGCAATTTTTGAAATTTCCTTTGAAAACACACCTAAACCTAGATGTAAAAGGAAATGTAAAAATATTTCTTCAAATCCTCGCCCGGGGAGGTTTTTTAACCGATCTTTTGTCCGGCCCTTCTCACCGTGGAACTAAAAGTTGCTGGCAACTCAGTTTCCTCGTGTGAAAGGGGACATATTTTGTATCATTGCAAATGATTCGCTTTGATTTTGCGTTGCCTTCGAAGAGCCTCATACTATGTTTTTTGTAAGGCCAAATGAGGTAATTTCGTTGAAAGTTTCCAAATTCGATAAGAAATCATCTCATTTCCCATACGAATAAAACATTCCAAAATAAGATAATTTCAACCAAATTCGGACGAAATTAGGTTGGAAATTAAGTCAAAGCCTAACGAAAACACCCAATAAGTCACAGTTTGAAGAGCTCTGAAAAGGCTTCGTATGAAGACGTCAAAGCTCAATGAAAGGTGAGAAAAAAGAAATGCAGCAACAAAAAGCGATTAACAGCCAATTGAAATTCAAAAATGGAATGAGGTGTCAAATGAAATTGCTAAATTACAAATAAAAACATTTTTTTGTGATTTTCAAAACTACCTCATTTCAGCTCTAATGAAAACATAGTTTTATATTACGTTTGCATTAGAGCCGAAATGAGGCTATTTACGAAAATCACAAAGTGTTTTGATAATTTCAGACTTTTTCGCCTATCACTTGCGGAGATAGCAGGTTATTTGCATCCTTTCATATCAACACCATCTTTTTGTTTATTTTTCAGATAATTATAGGTCAAAGAATAAATTCTGTAAGTTTATTCCAAAATTTGATGCCCCGTTAGCCATTTATCATGAAAACAATAAATTTGCGCGTACTCAGCCGCGAAAAGAGCTTTTCCTTTACCCATTCTACGTTTGTTCTCAATTTGTTTGTGTCATATCAAAGAAACCATGATATAAAGCCCAAAAATAGCTTTAAAAGGTCTGACCTCCAACTAGTTAAAGCAAAAGTGATTATAAAGGCGGTGCACCTATTCAAATAAACGAAAAAAGTGCTACGATTTCAATATGAATTTAAAGAAATGATAATAAAACGTGTAATGATGGAAAGTTTGATATTGTGTGTTTTCTTATTCTCTCCTCAATTGGATGCTTTCTCTAATGCCATTTTCAAAAATGCATTTATTTCACATAGTTTGGAGTTATAACGGTAAATCGCACTCGAAAATTTTGAACCAATTCAATTGAACGGGAGTGTATCATTTTTGAATTTTAACTGGCTGTTAATCGCTTTTTGTTGTTTTTTTTCTGTTTCTTTCCATTGAGCTTTGACATTTTCATACAAAACCTTTTCGGAACTCTTCAAACTGGGGCTAATTTGGTGTTTGTTTAATTTTGTTTTTGACTTAATTTCCAACCCAATTTCGTGCAAATTTGGTTGAAATTATCTCAATTCAATTCAAGATGTGAATTTTTATGGGAAATGAGATGATTTCGTGTTGAATTTAGAAATTTTAAAAGAATTTTCCTCATTTGGTCTAATGAAAACGTAGTATTCATTTCAACAAAAATGCGTTAGATACAGAAAACAAACAAGAGATGCTACAATTCACAGTGTTGGCAACTGTTTTCAACTTATATTTGTATCAATTTACGACTTTAGAAGAGAAAGTAAACTATTCATTTCATTGCTGTCATATTTTAAAATGTATTATTTAATGTTTTACAAGACAAACAGAAATTAGAGGGGTATTTTCTGTTGTTGGCTTATGTGCAAACGGTCAAACCTATAGGCTTTTAATATGCTTATGCATATTATAGTTAATTTCCTTGCATTCGTTTTTTTTCCCATGGCCACTTAAGTGGCCTTCTGACAATTATAGTTCCACCTGGAAGTGTCATGCAAAATACCTCAATTCAGACTACAAGTGAACGAACAAACCTATTTTGCATCACTCCATTGCATACCCGTAGGTGTTCAAGTTCAATGCATTGTTATATTATTTTTTTTATTCTCATTCTCAGTCGTCAAGTGGAATACAAATAATTTTCTGTTAATAGTTCCGGAGTAAAATAAAAATATCCGCATGAATTTTGAATATAGGCTTCAAAAAATAAGTGAATTAATAAATTGAATGTTTTAAGTAAACTTTGAAGTGTAATCTGAAACGTTTGGATAAGTAAAAAGTAGTTTAATCGCGAAATGAAAATTCGATGAGTGCAATTTCTTCGAGTTCGTTCTTGTTCGTCGCCGCCGGTGTACCGTTTACCGTTACTAGTTCAAATTAAAATGTCGGTTAAATTTGGAATTTCGGTTTGAACAAAATATTAAATAATGTTGAATCCATTGTCCCTTTTCCTTTAAATAAGAAAATTATAGTGCGTGTAATAATGATGTGGTGAAGTTACCTTTTTCTTTTTTTTATAAATAAGCGTACAAGAAATTAAGTCCATTTGTTCTGTCCCTGTTAATTCAAATAAAACAATAAACACAAATTGTGTATTTTAAAGTGGTCTGCGGCGTTTACCGTTTTTCGTCTTGGTTTGCAAAAAGTTATAAATAAACGTTGAAATGTTAAGTCCAGTCCATTATCCTTGATCATTACCCTAAATAAGAAAAAGTGAATTTTGAAGTGGTCTGGTGAGTAATGTTTTGTTTTCTTATTTTGCAAAAAAACTATAAATTAAAGTTAAGTCCATTGCCCCTTTTCCTATTTATTATAATAAAATACTTTTAAAGCAATTAAAAGCGGTCTGGTGCGGTTACCGTTTTCGTGGTTTTTTGTTTGAGCTTTTTTCTCAATAAAGTGCTTTGATTTTTTGAATGGTGTCATTTCGAAAATATCACTTTTCTTCTTCAGATTTTAAGGTTTGTAAATGTAATGAAAAAGTTGTTTAGGCTGAAATTAACTCTGGGCTTTCTTTTTTTTCAGGTAATTTTCGAGGAAATAGGTATGTCAAATAAGATAGATTTTATATCCGTTAGTTGATGTAAATTAAATTTTCATATTTTTGATTAAGGGTAAGCTAAGTTCATAAATTATAATTATGTTATAAGTAAAAGGTACCTACACAACACATCCAAATCAATGAATTTTTGCTTAGTGTGGCACGTGTTTTTTTTTATCAAAAGGAGTAGAGTTAGGATTTGTAAACCAATTGGAAAATGAGAAAAGATGAATAGGTACAAATATGTAATTCTCAATTAATTGAAAACACAAAACTATAATTTCGTGACCTGAGCTCTCTCTTAGTACCCACTTAACGTTAAAAATACAATAGTCTGCTGATTAACGTTACCTTCCTAAGATTCTTTTCTCATTTAAAATAAAATGCGTTCAGAACCATTAAAACAAAATAAGTAGTAGGTAGTAAAACGCTTAATAGGTACATAGTATAGTCAAATACAATTTTATAACTACAAAAATTATGTGTCGGTTTTCTCGTTGTTTCTTAAAGAGTACTTTTTGGAGGGTGTAAATCCTTAAAGTTAGAACAAAAAGCGTCGTCCCCTATTTTGAAAAAGGCTTTGAAAAGTGTGAATTCGACTTGCTCGGGTCCTTTTCAACGATGTTTTACACATCACTGTGGACTTGCGGTAGACCCCCAATTCGGAATTACATTATTTTTCTATAATGCATTTTTGCCAAATACCTCTCGGACCCCATGATTTACAGCTTAATGGGGATACAATAGAATGAAGTGCATGTCATTAACTAACAAACGATGCCGATGTACGAAACATTTATTTTGAGTAGGAAGATAATGCTCTAATGCGGAGTCGCATTATTGTTCTTCCAGGTGTTTTAAAGCCATTTTTGCCATTCTCCAAAGTTATATTTTTCCCGATATATGAAATTTTTCGCTGGATATTAGCAACTTTGTGAGGTTGTATTTCTGAAATTCGTTTTCGCTAATAAATAGTTAATATACCAAAATGTATGAAATAAAGTGGTCTATAAAAACTATTTAAGTATTTTTTCGATCAGATGAACATGAGGCCAGGTAACCGTTAAAGCTATTTTTTCTTAGAAATTTCGACAATTTTCTGGCTATGGCTACGGCCGTGTGTATTTATGATGTTGTCTGTGGTGGATGTTACTAATCGGACCATATTTGTGTAATTCAAATTGTTTTTTTGTGGATAATATTGTAACAAGCTCAATTTTCGATTCTGAAAAAGATATGCATTTTGGCTATGGATAGATCCCATAATTAGTAGAAAATTAACCGTTATTACCCTTATTATTTATTTAAAAAAACGACAAATCTCAAAAAGCGACACTTGGTGTTTCAGTAAAACGACTACCATTTAAATGGTAAGAATAGTGAAGAGCGAAGAGGATGCTTTACTTTTAGTTTCATTGAAATACAAGTTATCTAAAGCCGTGTTGGTTTACTGGCATTTTAGTAAAATTACTATCGTACGTAAAAAAGGGTAATTTACGAGTGCTCATTATATGAAAAATGTGAAAAATGCGGTTTAATTTCCCAATTTGACTGGACTAATAATAATAAAGATAAAATTGTTAGATACATTTAAAACATTAACACGAGGTAATATTTTAATTAGCAGACACACAGTGCTATTTAAGCCAGAGTAAGGTGAAATATTGGAAAAAAAAATCGTTAGGTCAATTGAGGCTACATAAATGTAGTTAAGTTCAAATTTATAAGTAACCACAGTACACAAATCTAAGGTATTACCTATACTGCGCACGATGTCAAAACTGAAATAAAAATGGCTGTGAACGTCATGACTAAAACACACGTAAACAACAACAACTATTAACATTTGATACAAATTTTGATATATGCGCAGAACTGAACAAAAATCAAAACTCTAATGATATTACCTTTATGTGTGAACAAGAAACCATGTTAAAATAGTATTCGGCTATGAGTCTTAAATTTTCAAGCCTTAATGGAAACTGACTGAATTTTAAATCCATCTTAACCGCCATTAGACATTTTGACAAACATCTGGGACCTTATCACACACTTGTCAAAAAAATTAAAGGAACAAAATAATTTTAAATTTTTGTTAGTGTTTTTTGAAGAGCTGTATCTTTGTTATGAGTGGTCGTATTGAGCTGAAACAAAGAACATTGTACAGCTTTACGTTTTTTTCAAGATTTGTTTGCAAAAATTTTGTCTTTAAGTACCGTCATTGCATTTTTGCAGGAAATTACATTACATTAGGTAGAAAATTATATTTTCTTAATTTTTTTTACGGTAGATACTCATTTCCATGGATAGTTTTTTTGAGTCAGTCAAATGAAATAGTCAGATACCTTGAAATGTATTTTGTTCTTTTAATTTTTTTGACTAGTGTATTTTCATGATCAAGTCAAAAAACAACTGTGATAAAACTTAACATCCTTCGCAAGTTATGTATGTATTCCAACTGATTTAAATAAAACAATATAAATAATTATTTGTGATAATTTTTCTTTCATTCCATTTATTACATTTATTTAGCACTTAAACAAATAATGATTTTGTTGAATTTTTTGTTATTAGATTCTTATATTTGGTATTTACTATTAATTTTTATTTTTATTTTTGGTTGCTTTAGTGTATTTGTGTTCTTGTGATGTTTTAATTTGATGTGAGTCTTTCGTTTTTCACAAAGTAAAAGATAGGAATACAGCATTTAGCTTTTGCATGTGAAAACAAATAATATTTTAAATTAACCTTAAGATGCACACTTTTACATAATATACACAAACACATACACAAATCTATCAATCGATGCTATTTACATAATGTTTATTTTTTTTTCAATAAACGTTCATATTATGAACATTTTATAACATAGTGATATGAAAACTTAACAAGTTAAATACATATATTTAAATTTAAGCAACAAAAAAATAGAACCATTTTTTTGTAAATTCCATGACCAAATACAAACCATTAATACCAGTTAACTCTTTGGCAATGTGCTAGGACAATAAATTTTAAATCATTGGAAAATAAGCCACAGTTATGTTTTTGATTTAAAGTAAACGATTAGGAAGGTATTCTAATTTACATGCTACTAACTGTCATCCCAGCTTTCAATCCTTAAAAATTAATGATTTCAGCAAATCGATATACATTACACAAGTGTTGAACAATCATTCGAAGGGTGATGATAAACAGGTATAACAGGAAAGGGATTTATTGCAATTTAAATTAATTTTAATTTATAGAATTTATTTTTCATTTTCTATTTTGTAAATGCGTGAATGATTGTGGTAACAGTTTTATTTTTTTTTTCTTTGATGTTCTAATTACTTATCGTAGGTATATAATTAACACTAATTCATTTTTCTCACAAATACTTTGCAGCAATTTTGTTAAAATCTGTTAATTTTTGTTTCATAAGATTTGGGCATGTTATGTTTATGTATTTCAACATAATTCATTTATTTAAATTTACCTATTTTTTTAACAATTATTATATTCTTATTTTTTTTACTGGAATTAAAAATTAGTTTTAATATTTTTTTGTTTTCTTGTATTATATAGATATGCACTATATACCTAAGCTTATAAAGACACACACTTTTCTCATTTCAAAAATTTACCTAGACTGTAAGAACAATTAATCTATAGAATTTTTGCATCTTTTTATCTACGTATCAACTTGGATTTTTTTTGTAGTTATAAATTAATTTATTTACTTATTTTTATATAAGCTCTGTTTGAAATAAGAATGTAATAAGGGAGTGGATAGTTTGGTTATTAAACGGAATAGGTATGTATATGCTTTTGAGAACTGTAAAAACAATTTTTTAAAAGCTTAAATTAAAAATAAAAGTGAGCTGAGGCTAACGTCTCCACCAAAACTCTCCAAACCCACAGTTTTGAAAGAAAAGAAGCATGGGAATCAGGTGATCAAGAAACGAAATATCATACCATAAATGAGCTTCAAAGCATAAATTAAAAAAAACAATGTGAGCCTTAAGTCTCCACAAAAGTCTCCAAATGAACAGTTTTGAAAAAAAGAGTATATGAAGCAGGTGATCAAGAGATGTCATAGCATAGAAGAGCTTTAAAGTTTAAATAAAAAAAAGAATTAGAAGCTAAATTCTCCACAAAACTGTCCAAAAGAACAGACTTGAAAGAAAACGAGCATGGATATCGGGTTATCACGATATGTCATAGTGTGGCAGTAGTGTTGCTTAAACATCGATAGTCTATCGATAGTATCGATAGTAAGAAACTATCGCGTACATCGATAGTTTTGAAAAGCTATCGATAGTTTCAATACTTCCAAATTGTGCAATGAAAGGCCTGTAACCATACAAATTTAAAGAAAAATCGTATGATATTTTAAGGTTGTCTATTGTCTCCATCATTATTTTTGTATACTGCAATCCTGACATTAATGTCGTTTTCGATTGGATTTTCTGACTGTTCTAATCCTTTTTGAATCCAATAGAATACGAAAACATCGTGTTGTCAAATTTACACACACACTACTGAATGACGCCATATTATAAAATGGCTTCTTCAAGTATTGATCACTTTTGGCAAGTAGTGCGACTTAAAACTGTATGTGCATGCGTGTGTTCCAAGTCTACTCCTTCTTCAAATCGGGAATAGAAAATTACTCTGAAAACAGTACGAACAGCCAATTGAAGGCTTTTGGAGTGGATGGAGAAGAAAAGGCGTACTCCGAACGTCCAAACGCCGACTATGATCCTGTTGATTAAGTGCTACAAGACATCAAATATGTCAATAGTTGAAACCAAATATAGGTTATATAGATACTTGAAACTCTTAAAATGGAAAAAAAACATTAAACGAAAATACGGTGAACGCTTTATTTGTGAAACTCGAAATAGTGAACTATCCAAAATAATGAACACATAAAATTTTATATGAAAATGTATTTTGTATAAAAATTGCCCGCAAACATTAAACAATGCTTAAAATCACTGACGAGTTGTTTTATTTTTTGTTTAAACCTCATTGACAGCTTTGGTAAACGCTAAAATAAAATTAAAATTCACATCGAACAAAATGTGCACTTTGGATAGAATTCATCTTAAGAAAGCCTTTTAAAACTCCCGCACGAAAAAGTGAACAATCTCGAAAGAGTGAACAGCTTTGGTTTTTATTATTCCACTATATCGAGCGTCTACTGTAGTTTTGAATGAGCTAAAACTAAATAATTACTATCATTTAAATTCAATTATAAAAAAAAAGAAATTTTGAGACCTTTTTATGACAAAATATATTTTTTTTCTTTTTCAAAAATCATAACTCATTTTACAATTCTGTCCCAAAGTTGTCTTGTCGTGTGATCGTCAACGCAGAATACTGTCCATGCGTTGACGGCTACGTTGACACGAATTTAAGGGTCAATGGGTTGATTAGTTTCGTTGGCCGTGTAATCACCCTGTCAACGCAGTTAGGATACTATGACAGACTATTCAACAACGCGTTGACTGTATATTTACGTTGACACAGCGGCTTTTTCTGCCATGTCAACGTTCTCTGTGTTGACCTTCATCTCAATCTCAAATTTTTTGCATTTTTTGAGTACTCTAAATACATTGACAGTTGATGGCTTGACAGATGATGGAGACAAACTATACTTTGACGTCAAAAGTATATTTCAATCCAAATGTCACCGAATTGCCCTAATATCACGTTTTTTCGGAGCAGTACAAGAATTTCTAAAATTTCTGATTTTTAGCTGTTTTTAATCCATCCACATCGTAGCCATCCTTCAATGGAACTTGATAGTTGATGGCTTGACAGATGGAAGACAAACTCTATTTTGTCAGCAAGAGTATATTTTGAAGCAAAAGTCACCCTTAAATCACTTTTTCGGGAGCAGTAAGTAAATTTCAAAAATTTCTCATTTTTAGAGGTTTTGTAATACATCAACATCGAAGCCATCCTTCAAAAAAATTTGACAGTTGATGGCTTGACAGATGAAAGACGAGCTATATTTTGATAGCAAACGTATATTTCGATCCAAATGTCACCCAATCGACTTAAAATAATCCCGGTCTCTAGCTTCCAGCTACGACGCACTTCAAGGTCGTTTTCGCTTAAACGAGGTCTTCCTCTTATGTGTTGTTCCTCCTCGAATAGGCACTTTATTAGCCAGAGTCCATTCATTCTGCAAGTCCCATCCATCTGAGCTGATGATATTCACTTGACTATATTGCAATTCTCCATGTCCAGGGATTATCAGATATGCAATAAAACGTAACAAGCGAAGAATTTTTTGCACGGAGTGTCGAAGGATTTCTTCATGGGCCAGCAATGCCTCAGCACCGTCAAGTGAAACTGAGACTATTAAGGTCTTATAAAGTATTCCTTAATTCTTTGTAATATTAGGACCTTAAAATTTATTATTATTAAATTTATTATAAAATCTAGTCCCGAAGAAGCAGTAAAGCAGTTTTTTCTTGTCTGCTAATATCGTCAGGTTTTATAGTAGAACCAAAGTAGCGGTAATAGAATGAGGGCCAACGACATAAAAAGTTAATTCATATCAATAATAGCCTTTGAGGTCTTCAACCAATAACCATTTATCAGTCTGCTTAAGTACGTACCAAATAGGTGTAAAATTTGACGTAAATTTTTTACATCTATTTATTTCAATAAACCTATTCGTCGGAGGGAAAAGTGCGTTTACCAGAAATATTTAGCTTGCAATTTTGAACAATTATTGTCATAAGTCAAACTCTCTGTAGTTAGTCCCTTAGAAGATATAAAGCAGTAAATTTTCCAAAAACCACTCAGATTTCGAAACTTTGCTTCCCTCTATCTTCTTAGGGACTTACTACAGACAGTTCAACCTATGACAATAATTGTTCAAAATTGCAAGCTAAATACTACTTGCAGACACAGTTTTTCCCTCCCACCGAAAGGTATTGTAAATCGTAGAACAAATGTACGCCAAATTGTACACCGTGTTTAGTGAGGCAGACAAACGGTTATTGGTTCAACTCCTCAAAGGCTATTATTGATATGACATACACTGTTACGCAAATGACTTGACTTTTTATGTCGTTGGCTCTTAGACTATAACGTTTTGGTCAATTCGTCAATGTCCCCCTAAACGGATGTTTTTCCTGTCTCTTTTACTCGTAGATGTCCAATTCTTATGTATCTTTTTCTATAGTCTCAATTTGTATGCTTCTTATCTTCTTCAAACCAGGGGTTTCAAGATGGTGATCTGGTGAAAACTAGCTTTGGTTTCCTCATTTCATTTCCTCAATTTTTGTATTAATTTCACTGATATTCGGTACATTGGGGGCTGTGTTAGTCTGTTGCACAAGTAACTTTTTCAGTTGAGATGCTAGGAATATCGACTATTGTATCTTGTCTCTAACAAAGTAGCAGTTCGAATCAATATTGGCCTCTGGGAATACTGGAGTCATTTCTTTCTTCGTGTCGTTGACGGGATTCCGACAAAAGACCTACATACATAAAACCTGGGGCCTATAACACAATACATAGAGTGCTTGTTGAACAAGTGAAATGCAACAACTTTATAAAATTTGTGTAACACGGAACAACAAGTTTTGGAGAACTTTAACAATTGTTTTGGCTTCTTAATTTTAAATTTTTAAATTTTTTCAGTTGGCAATTGTTACGGTTTTTATTGAGTTACAGAAATGATTTTCACTTGTTGAACAAACATAGTTGTACAAGTTATTAGCTGCGTTTTATTATCGCTCATAACCTACATATGGTTCACCTCGTGAAAATACAACGATGTGGGTTAGTGCAAAAACACTGCTGACAAATCGCTGACATCATTCACAATGGTAAATAGCCCTCTGCCGGTCAGAGTGAAAACCTGTATCTGGGTTATTGAAACTAACCTCGATAGAAACCTGGACCCCATGTTGTTTTTGTAATACATGTTAAAAGATAACCTCGACCCAGACCCGGAGATAATACAACGCAGCTATTGTTGACTTGTCGACTTGTTATTCTGTGTTATAGGATCCTGATATTTAAATCCTCCATATACCTATACCTATCTGACCATCTTCTTCCAATAGTCTCTTTTGTTCTCATTAAGAGTCGGTGTTTCTCCGTTCCTCACTCATAGTATGTTTTGGTTATGTAGTACCTATTAACTGTGGTCATCTGAACTTGTAATAGAAATAATGCGGAAGATTTGGTCAGAAATGTCCAAACATGCATTGAGAAAAAAAAAAAAAATAAGAAAAATTACGGATCTGTAGATACAAACTTTTACTGCTGGAAGAGAAGATAGTTTGAAGTCAATATGACCTACATATTGAGCAAAGAAAAAGTTACATGAACTCACTTATTCAAAGTTGTCCCAGCCAAATTGCATGATTTGTAATACAAAATACTGAAGCATTCATCTAGTAGTCGGACATGGCACCCTGTGACCCCTTTCAATTCAAAAATATAAAAACTTGGATCACGGGAAAAAGTACGGCTCAAAAATAAATACAATGATACAAAATTTATACAAATATCAAATACCTTAGCCCTTGTTAAAATTACCATTATACCAGGAACTTTATGAACTTAATTAAAATACATATTATGTATTATTATAATTAAAAACTTTTAAATAAATCAAATCATTCTTATTCCAAACAGTAGTCTTAAGGTGTTACTCAAATTTCCTCCCCCAATGCCTTTTTACAAGCTGTTTTAATACTTTTACATATTTTTGTGTTCTTCGTTATTTTTTTTTTTTGTTCAAATATTTTGTAAGTCGTGATGTAAATAATCAAAAATCAAAATATTTTGAATAAAGTGGTCTCTTGCATTTCAATATCAATTTATCTATATATCATTTTCTTTCGCTTTTTTTTTTAAATATATTTTTATGTATACCTATGTATACATTATCATCATTTAGTTAAATAGTTATTCAAAGGCTTTTTTTTGTTTTTAATAAAATGTATAAGTTCATAAAATTTTACATATTTTCAATCATTTTATATTTTATTTATCTATTTTGTCTCTCTGATATTTCTATTAAAATGTTTGTTTTTTTTTTTGTCATCATTTTTATTTTCCTCTGCTAAGTAAATAAATTCTTAGATTTTTTTTTAGTTAAAATAAAATAAGGCCCGTGGATATAATATATTATGTTATGAAAGCAGTACTTCATTTATCACCTTAGTGTGATTCTTGTACAGATTTTTATTTTAAATTATTTTGTATTATTAATTTTAACTTCTTTTCAATATTATTCAGCGGATAAAAATAGTATGAGATTTGTTTTGTCTATATATTTAAATAATGAACGGGAAACATTTTATAATTTTTTAAAATAATTTTTATATATTTATTTATTAGTTGAAATGCAATAACAGTTTTTTTTTTTGTTTTATATAAAATTTCTTATAAAATTTTAATTTTATAAAATTTATTATATACTTTTGCATTTAATTCTTTTTGTATTATTATTTACTTGGTATAAAAAATAGAAAAGGGGTTTTTAAAAAATTACGAAAGGTGTTTATATATTTTATTTTATAAATACTTATTTTTTTTTTCATTTACGAATTAATAGAAAAAACAGTTGATTTTTAAGTTTAAGTTAAAGTTAAAAAAATTGTAAATCAAAATATTTTAGAAACAAAAAAAAATTGCTTGTATGTGTGACTTAAAAAGTGCTAGATAATATAATAATTATTATTCATCATTATAATACAGGTAGGTATAGATTTTATTGAAGCAAACCAAGATTCTTAATGTTTCTGTAGCACACTTATTTATTTCTCTTGAATATAAACCTATGTTTATGTATATTTTCTGCTAAAACGAATGTAAATTACTTCAGTTGAATGCTAGTCGTCGGATTGGGAATGTATTCAAGATATAAAACAGGAGCGAAGGTAAGGCCAAGATTACATATTGAACTTGGGACACGTTGGGTGCAAGCATATTGAACAAAAAAAGAGCCTCTTTGCAAAGTCTCAGGTTTCAGCCGACGGAAAAAAACTTTTCAGTTTTGTTTTTTCGCGTGTACATAAGGTACATAGGTATTTCATAAATTTTCAAGCACTTATATTTTTTTAATTATAAAAATGTATGACTTTCAAAATTATACCATTTCTTATCATTTCTTGCAGTTTTTGGCCGGAAGCCCGTCTTTTTGGTTTTACATGACAAAATAAACTATCCTTGTACCTAGTACAAAGTCTAGTGATAAATCGGTCCAGTCGTTCAGCTTGTAGGTCTAAAAGCGTTTGAAAACAGCCGAAAACAAAAATGTGGGCTCTCCTACTTTTTTAAATATTCTTAATAATCTTTATGTCATATCACATTAAAATCTTGAGTTCGAATATTTTTTCGAATGTGAAAATTGCCATAATGTACCGAAAAAGAGGCTTGCGGGCCAAAACAACAAACAATAACAACAAATGGTAGAGTTTGAATGGATATCGGTCAATAATAAAAATGACTTTCTTAACATGAAATATTAAAGCCTTGAGTATCTACTTTATTTTGTTTGAGCAGGTTATGGGTCTATTCTTGCTCCAAAAAAAATTATGCGTAATTTGTTCAAAAATTAAGAAATCGTTAATTTTTAGAATTTTTTTGGCTGATTTTTGTTAATTCTTTCTGCAAAAATTTAAATAATTTTTTAATCATCCATTCCGATAGGAAATTAAATTTTGAACATGGCTTGTTACCAACCACTCATTTCCCAAGATGTATTATCGATACATCTCCTGTGGACAGAGCCCCCAACATAAATGTAATCTCTGATATAAGCAATCAAATCGTAGACAGTAGGAAGATGGCTTGGGCCATTGACTCCTTCTCAGCATACAAATCTGCAGGGCCGGATGGAATAATTCCGATTATGCACCAAAGCTCTAAAGATTTAATTGTTCCAATTCGAGTGGACATCTTTAGGGAATGTCTTAACATCATCTTACATTCCTACTAGTTGAAGAAAAGTCAATGTCATCTTCATTCCGAAGGCTGGCAAGCCCACGCACACTGACTCGAAAGACTTCAGGCCAATAAGCCTGTCCTTATTTCTTCTCAAGACTAGAAAGACTAATAATTTTGAGGTGGTCAGAGACTTTGTCTACCTAGGATCCGCTATAAACTCAGCGAACGACACCAGCGCTGAGATCAAACGAAGAATTACTCTTGCCAATCGCTGTTTCTTTGGGCTAAGAAGGCAATTGATAAGCAAAGCCCTCTCTCGAGCAACTAAACTGTCCCTGTATAAGACGCTTATCATCCCGGTCCTGATGTATGGTGCAGAGGCATGGACACTGTTAACGGTGGATGAGAACGCGTTGGGCTGTTTTGAGAGGAAAATTCTCCGGGTGATTTTTGATCCCCTCTGCATAGATGGGGAATGGAGAAGAAGATACAACAACGAACTGTATGGGCTGTACAGCGACACCGACCTAGCCACAAAAGTGAAAAGCCAACGACTGAGATGGCTGGGTCATCTAGAGCGAATGGACACCAATGCTCCGGCCCGGAAAGTCTTTGAATCCAACCCCGTGGGACAACGCAGTAGAGGTGGACAGCGTAAAAGGTGGCGCACGCAAGTGGAAGAGGACCTCAACCAATGCGAAGCTGGAGACAGCTAGCTAGAAACCGAGCCGGCTGGAAGAAGTTTGTTGGTTGAGGCCCTGGTCCACCCCGGACTGTAGCGCCACCTTAAGTAAGTAAGTAAGTAAGAAAGACTAATTGAAACCCATATTTGCCTAAAACTGAATGATGGTGTGCTCTCACAGGCGCAATATGCATACATGAAGGGCAGATCTGTTGAGACAGCACTTCATGAAGTGGTCGGCACAATTGAAAACTCAATTCAGTTCGAGGAATTTACCTTAGCAGCATTCCTGGATATATTTAGAAGGGGCCTTCAACAATGTTAATAACGATTCAATTCGACGAGCCTAAACTCCATCAACTTCAATCCGATGGTGATAAACTGAATAGAATGTATGCTTCAAACAAGACTTATAAATGTAGAATTAGGTGACAGCAAGCTTAAAGCCAGGACGTGTGGAGGTACTCCACAAGGTGGAGTCTTATCTCCTCTGCTCTGGCTGCTCGTAGTTAACCAGATCTTAGTTAAGCTAAGTCCAAGTGGTGTCAAGGTCGTTGCATATGCCGATGACATCGTGTTAATGGCGTCGGGAAAATTTGCTCCTACGCTGCGCTGAGTGAACTCCTACAAACAGCCCTTCACAAGCTCAGTAACTGGACCAGTAGCTGTGGACTTAACGTTAACCCACTTTTAAGACTGAACTGGTGTTGTTTGCAAGGAAGCATAACGTTCCTAACATAAACCCGCCAACCATTAACGGAATTTCGCTAAGGGCTTCGGAAACTTCCAATTATCTTGGCATTGTGCTTGACCGTGAACTAAACTGGAAAGAAATTATTAAAGAATGAGGGAAAAAAGCCTCAATTGCATTCTACACTTGCAGTAGAATCTTTGGTAATGGGGGATGGGGTCCCAGCCCCAGAAACATTCATTGGATGTACTCAGCCATAATAAGGCCGCATGCTTGGTCTGGTGGCTAGCCTTGGACAAGAAAACCAATCTTATGACCATGACAAATATTCAGAGACTAGCGTGCATGGGCACAACTAGTGCTATTAGAACCACACCAACGCCAGCCCTTGAGACTAGCCCCCACTTGATCTGTTTACAAAAGAGTTGGCGGCCAAAAGTGCTTTAAGACTTAAACAGTGGAAGAGGGGCCACTACGGTCATAGAACTATTATGAAATTCACATACATAGACTTTCAAACCGACTACACCACACCGCACATAGATTTTAACCCCAGTGGCCATAACAGATATCCCGATAAGGGAATCCTGGAATGGAAACGGGGTCATTAACACTAATCATGTCTCGGTGTTTACGGACGGTTCCAAAACATGTGAGGGGGTAGGGTCAGGTATCTACTCAGTTAACCAACATATTAACAGATCAATAAAGCTTCTAAATTTCTGTAAAGTATTCCAAGCGGAAGTACTTGCAGTATGCGAAGCCGCAAAATATCTTGCCTCACGTGAAGTAGTTAATAGAAATATGGATATCTTTACAGATGGTCAGGCGGCAATAAAAGCCATTTCCTCAATTTCTAAAAAGTAAGTAACTGCGAATCGAACACAGTCATCCTAAGATGGGTCCCAGGGCATCGTGATATATACGGGAATGAAATGGCAGATGAACTGGCCAAAAACGGGTCATCTATTGATCCGAGCCAAACCAATCACTCTGTGCTTATGTCACTGGAGCAAGAAAAAAGTAGAATTCGCCAAGGCTTCCTCGAGGTTGCAGATGTCAGATGGTCAACCATCGACTCTTGCAGGTTTTCGAGGAATCTATGGCCAAATGTCTCTATTTACTTAAGATAAGCAGGCCTCAAATTTCCAATCTAATTGGAGTCCTAACGGGTCACAACTCGATGGGAGCCCACTTGCACAGAATGGACATTAGCTCGTCGGACTTGTGTAGAGGGTGTCAGGATGCAGAGGTGGAGGAGGGCTCATATCACTTTCTTTGTTAATGCCTCAGCCTAGCCAGAACCAGAAAAGCAGCCCTCGGAGAATACTTTTTCGACGAATTGGGCGAAATCTCTAACTTGCCACTAAGAAACATCCTTAAATTCATCCTGAATTCAGGGTGGTTCAGAGTAAGGCATCCCATGCCTTAACTCCACCCAATCTACCTTATCCTTTTCCCCATAACTTCCTTACCTAAATCCAATGGGGAGCAGTGCTGCCATATCGTTCACAATGAATTATCATGCAATGCGCTAATTTCTATCATACCAGAGTAAAAATTATCATACGTAAAATAAAAAAAATGTCCCTTAATATTTATGTAAGTACATATAAAGAACGCATTTTTCATCTAAAATAAATATATACCGAGTAGCAATTATGATGTTTGCTATGCTTTGATAGTTTAATGAATTCCACATAACCATTAGTAGGGGTGTTAGTGCACGATATGAGGGCAAACCTTTCATTTCGACCCGACGCGACGGGTTGAGTCTAAGTACACTAATAGTTCATCAAGTGTGTGTCAATGCTTGGATATTTAAGAATATCCTAAAAACATGTGTCATATGCTTATATTATACCAAGATGAATATTTAGGTTTGTATATCTTTCATATCCTCTCTCCCCAGCACTTTGAAAGTGGCTTTAGAAACAAACCAAAGTAGGTTTTCAATCAACTTCGGATGTAATGTAGTAGATTGTGAAATTCTGCGTCGACACCGTCTTAAAATTTTATTAATTAGAATATTTTTCTTACTTTTCTTGGCTTTTCAAATTTTCTTTCCCGAAACGACTTTTTCTACCCCTTCGTACAAGGGAAAAGGTGGGAGAAAACAATTATGTGGTCCTATGGTTTCAAGAGTGCTGAAACCAACGGGAGTTCTTGAGTCAAAGCCCAACCCTTGGTTTTAGATTTATAAGCAACATTTCGGGATTTAAACTGGTAAGTGGCAACCCTTCTCTTGTCCTTCTGACAGTAGCCGTTTTCCTTTGGAGGTGACAAAGTACTTATGAGTAGATGAAAACCCTAATCTAGTACTACCAACTGCATATGCTCTCATGTGCGAGTAGATACATTTTACATGGGAAAGCAGTTTGATGTGTTCCATTGAAAAAAGTTAGGAAAGTACTTGCAAGTACTTCGCCACCTCCAAAGGAAAACGCCTAGTGTTGACACCCTTTCAACACTTCTTTAAAGTAAAGTAAGGACATGAACTCCTTGTATACTAAAGTTCAACCCGTAAGGTCAAAATGGAATTATTGAATAGACCTTTTAAAAAGGAACAATTTCGTGCAAGAGTATTTATTATTCAATATATTTGTTTGGCCTTTATTATTATTTGTGTAATGGTCACACTGGCCACTTTTCAATATTTGGCAATTTTACACTTAAAATTTTTTGTTCAAAATTAAATTTTCTATCGAAATGGATAGTTTGGAAAATTTCTTAAAAAATTTAAGCAGGAAAAGAAAACAAAAACCAATATACAAAATATCGAAAAATCAAAGATTTTTAAATTTTTTTCTAAATTGAGTAACTTTTTTCGGAGCGAAGATACGTTCAAGACATGTTTAAACAAAGTAAAGTAGAGTTTTAAGACCTTAATATGAAATGTTAAAGCAACATGTTATTTGAAAACTGACAAGAGATATAGCCATTCAAACTTCAGCCAAATATAACAATTATCATACATTTTGCGTTTGATAGTGAATTTCAAACATACATCATAGAGGACCACAAATTATACTTCATGTAGCATAATTATTCTACGGTTCTCAGCACTGACAACGACACAGGCTGCGGCAAACGGCACATTTATTTAAACAATGCCATACAAAAAAAAAAACTCTTCTATTCTATTCTAAGGTAAGTTAATTTGGAGTAAGAGAGTCAGCTATATATTCTATGAGCAGAAAAAAATGTAACAAAAAATAGTACCTCTGTTCGTGTACTATCCAAAACAGCCCATTTTAGTCCAAAGTTCTGTCAATATCATTTCTTTTATATGAACTTTGACAGAACTTTGGCCTAAAATGGGTAGAAATTGGCAGTTTTGGGTAGTACGCGAACAGAGGTAATGTCTTGTTGAAAAGAGTTCAATGAACAACGAAAATTAAAGCGTCAACACGAATGAAGAAGTGCCGACAGTGTAGTAGAAGGCTGATGGCTGAAATCAGAAGAAGTTTTAGAAAAAGAGTAGATTTATGTTTAGACTTGATGTCTTTTAAATTTAGATAGCGAAATTTTGTATTTAAGTCAAATATCACAAATTATCATACATTTTGCGTATGATAATGAATTTCAATCATACATCATACAGGACCACAAATTATGCTACATGTAGCATAATTATTCTACGGTTAGCAGCACTGATGGGGAGCGCAATGGATCCATTGAGATCCGAGTGAGATGCGACGGCTTAGCATATTGAAAGTGGCCAGTGTGACCATTCTTTCATAAAAAAACGATGGCGAAATAATGGAATGTCGAACTGAATCTAAAACAAGTGACTTTCTGATCCACTTTTATTTTTCAGGATAGATACAAATGCTCCAAGTTTATAAAAAATATTGTATGGCAAGTACCTACCGCTTTTTTTCGTAAAAAAAAATGAAAACAAGAATAATATAAAACGGGAGCGAAAATCTGTAATTACCAGATCTCGCATTTTTAAAATAAGTAATAAGTCAGATAAATTACGGAAAATATAGGGCTACCCCGAAAGAAATTGAAACAAATGAAAATCCTTTGCAGTTAGATTTAATTACACGTGCTACAACATAAATCCAAAACTAGACACAGTCCATCACCTTGAAATGGTTCAAACTTGAATGCATTTATGCATATATACAAGCATTTTGCATACGATGCAATGTTAGTTGCACCGAAAAAAGAAAAAAAATCATTTCAAGGAGCGGTCTTATTTACCCCCGTTTGAGAGGTAAGGGCAATTTATAAAACAAAAACAAATGGTGACCTTGAGTTTAATTTTGGTAAAAACAGATACCAAAGTTCGAATCAGGGTGAAAAATTATGTAAATGTATCACAAGTCTGCTTTATAACAGAGTACATTTTGTCATCTGCTATAGGTGTACACATTGGTATCAGCTTAAAGCCATGAGCTACTTTTGGCAAATTTTAGATATGTCTTTAATACCAGTGTTCTTAAGTTCTGATGAGTGTATTAGCACAAAATTTTCTTCTGCTACTATTTGTTTTTGGGTCAAACCATAAACTTACTTGTATATAGTCCAGTCATATTGTATTTTTAGCATGCAAATTGTGGGGTAGTTTTGATTTGTTCGCTCCTTTATGTTTTCGGGGGTACTGAATCCGAATCTGAGTTTTGCCAACAAAATTTCGTGACGCAACATGGAAAAAAATGCAAAAAATGATTCAAAAATGGATTTTTTGGGAGTTTTTCACTAATGGCTTGAAAACTACCAATTATTCGAAAACTACATCAAAGTACCATTGAAAGTTTACACAATTTCCAATAAATCTCTATTTAAGGTTTTTCTGCGACAACCCATTTGGACTCAGGCGCTAGTCGAAAATTGACGAATTTTTACTGTTTTCGAAAATCCACTCAAAAGCCTAAGAAATAACTTTGTGTGACAAAATTTGAATTTTCCTCCGTAACATGAACCAAGATAGACTTTTCGGATGGTAATTGATGCGTTGAGTTCGAATCTGGCCTTGGAATTGCTCAAGCACGTCACGTTTTGAGATATTCGAATCTAAAGGTTAAAATGCATTTTTAATGCAAATTTGGGGTTATATTTTTTTCTCGAGGTAATTTTTTTCGAACAAATATTTATGGTCATTCTGAAGTATGAACATTTTACTTAAAAATTCTTTTTGAAGCTTTGAAATACCTCCATTCATCTTCGAGAAATCGTTAGTTTTCGTCTTAAACTACCTAATTCAAAAAATCCCACAAAGTGCCCTTTTGAGAAAAAATTGACTGGGTTTTTAGAATTAGGTAGTAAGACGAAAACTAACGATTTCTCGAAGATGAATGGATGTATTTGAAAGATTCAAAAAGAATTTTTAAGTAAAATGTTCATACTTCAGAATGACCATAAACATTTTTTCGAAAAAAAATTACCTCGAGAAAAAATATAACCCCAAATTTGCATAAAAATGCATTTTTTTTAAATCTTTAGATTCGAATATCTCAAAAACGTGACGTGCTAGAGCAATTACAAGGCCAGATTCGAACTCAACGTATCTAAGACCATCAGAAAGGTATATCTTGATTCATGTTACGGAGGAAAAGTCAAATTTTGTCACACAAAGTTATTTCTTAGTGCTTTCGAGTGGATTTTCGAAAACAGTAAAAATACGTCAATTTTCGACTAGAGCTTGGGTCCAAATGGGTTGTCGCAGAAAAAAAACTTGAATAGCGATTTATTGGAAATTGTGTAAGCTTTCAATGGTACTTTGATGTAATTTTCGAATAATTAGTAGTTTTTAAACCATTAGTGAAAAACTCCCAGAAAATGAATTTTTGCATCATTTTTTGCATTTTTTTCCATGTTGCGTCAAGAAATTTTGTTGGCAAACCTCAGATTCGGTTTCAGCATCCCCGAAAATATAAAGGAGCGAACAAATCAAAACTACCCCACAATTTTCTCGCAAAGAGCCTTTTTGAGCACAAATTGACTGGACTAATAAAATACTTGACTGTTTAAAAAATTAGCAGTTTAATATCTCGCTATTAAAAGATATCGCTCACGGAGAAGTGATTAAAATTTCCCTGTTAAAGTTTTCATCCTTCGCATTTTGGTTGCGTGAATGATACTACCAAGCTATTAGCTTGTTTGGAAGTTTATCGGTATGGGGAATACATTTTCAAGCGGAATTAAGCCGTTTTTGTTCGAGGAAATATATTCCTGGCGAGGTTGAAAATAGCAAAACAAAGCACTCTTATTGGTTTTTTGCATATAACTCGAAAACGGGGCAAAATTTCGAAATAATTCTTAAAACCTTTTTTGTAGAAAATAAAATTTACAATCAAAATGGATTTTTGAAAAAAAAAAATTAAAAAACTTTTAGTTAGTTAAATTAAAAAAAAAATCATTGCAAAAAAAGTGTAAAACCGAATTTTTTGTTGCTTTTTTCACTTAGAAAATGTTGAGCTCATCTGGCAAGGACTTTCAACCGTAAAACTGGTCTGACACTATTTTGTTCGTGTTCGAGAAGGTATACACTAACATGCGCTCAAAACCCGGCTTTTTAAGAGCAAGTGTGTTGATTTTGGAAATTATTTTAAATTTTGAAAAAAATTGATGGCAACTCGAAAACTGCGAAAAATTTGAAATTTGACTTTTATTTTTGACTTAGCAGGTCATGACTCACTTATACACCCAGTTTGAGCGTATAATCTAACAAGTCCATCAAAATAGCCAAAAATGCCATTTATAAAGCTTTAAAAACTTAAAATCAGCCTAGTTTGAACGACTATTTCTCGGTCGACTTTTATCGAAAGCGTTTTTTGAATAATTCATTTTACATGAAATTTAGTTATCTTTCTTTTGTTTAGTTAATGCCTTTACCTATCTCCACTGGTAAAAAAGTTATAAGCAAATAAGTAAAAAAAAAGCGATTTTTTACATTTTTTTGCAATGATTTGTTTAACTTTCAGCTATCTAAAAATTTTTATAATTTTTTTTTTCAAAAATTCTATTTCGATGATAAATTGTTCTCTACAAAAAAGATTTTCCAGAATTATCTCGAAATTTTGCCCCCTTTTTGAGTTATATGCAAACAACCATAAAGGGTGCTTTTGAACCCCCTCTCCAAAATGCGCCCTCTAATTTAATAGCACTCCGCTGTTTTTTCATCTTCAATGACCCCTTTGATTATTTGTACAATAAAATCCCATGAATGTCTTAGGATTTGTTATATTCAAAAAATTAAAAATTAGAGAAAAGTCTTCTGTGAAAATTTTTAAAAGACTGACAAATTTCAAGTTTGGATTTCGGCGTGAGAAGTCAAACGATGTCAAAATGGATTTTAAATAAAGGGAAATTGGAGTTTCAGATTCCAGGAGTTTTTGAAGAAAAAAAAAAATATTTCGTGATGTAGCATACCCTCAAATATGGCGAAAAAAACGTTTTTTAATGCTTTTTTAGATATGGTTATTTCAAAAAGATTTCTTTACAAAAAAAATTTGAGTGTCATTTTCTTTTTCAGTGATATAAAATTAGCCTTTAACATTTTTTTTTTGAATAAGTCAAAATTGGTTTAAGAAAAAATTATTAATATCTATCGCACTTGAAAATTTTATAAAAATACAATTTAGAGTGATTTCGAATTTTTAATTCAAATTTGTATTGCCTTAATTTTTGTTTCTTTTTAATTGTCTGTATACTTAATGCAAAATTATTTAAATTAGTTAAATCAGCTCAAATTAACTATAACCATATCCAAGCAATAGACAGAACAAGTATTTAAACCCTTTTTTTTTAAATAAACCTTGTTGTTTGCGAGCCAACACATCATCTTATTTCAAAAATTTTTCATATATTCTTTTTTCTACGATTGTAATGAAACTTTTGGCAGGTATTTGATTTTAAATCTGAACAGTATTTTTTTCGCCATACCAAAGTGACACACCCTACTATATAGATATACAGAAAATGTCGAAGCTTTGTTAATGTGAAAGTAACATTTCTTTCACAAAGCATAAAATACAAATGACTCTTTCAGTAAAGTGAACTTAAATAAAACTCACAAGTGGCGTACATTGAACACAGCTATCCATGTTTGTTTATGTCTCTGTGGAAAATATTATTTACATCCATAAAAAGGAATGAAAACAAGTCGTAAGTTTCCAAGGCATTCATCTTTTCAAACTATTCATTTATGTCATTCTGGTGTGATAAATGTGTTAGATGCTCTGTTAAGTAGGCTTTTCGAAAACTAGAAAATAATTAATTATTTTTATAACTGAATATGTTGTGTACATAATATATAAATTAACTACACACATCATACATCCTACATAATTATTTTTACAGGTATGGTTTTTCAAGTAGGGGAATGCTTGTTTTAATTGCAAATAGAATTCATATTTTACAACCAAACGTTTTTTATGCCTTTAAAGGCAATTTAAGCGAGATTATTAATTTAAACTTTATGTCATATTACCTTCACTTACAGTACAGGATCATGCGTGGTGGTGTTGAAGTAATGTCTAAATATAAATGAGGTGCAGGGACGCCCAATTTTTGATTTTGGGGCTTATCTATATCCCACTAGAGTGGGTCATAAAATCATGAAATTGAATTTGGGGCTCAAGTCCCACCCAAGTGAGACTCAAGCCCAAAATAAAAATGTTGGGGGTAATGCTCCACTAAATAAGAATCACCAAATGCAAAGAAGACCCATTCAATAAAATGAATAGGATAAAATAAATGGATAGGATAAATTCAAAGTTTCCAGATACTTAAAATGCAAAACAGACTTTGCATTCACCTAACCTCGCACCCACTCCAAATCTTATAGTGTGCCCACTGCCCAAGCAGGGGGTTGCATACATACCTTAATGTTTATTCTAGATTTAAAGAATTTTTGAAAAACATAAAAATTTTCGAAAACTCCTTATTCTTCTGTGGGTCTAAGAAAATTTGGGATTTATGTCCCATTTTTAGCAAAAATATTTGGAGCTTGAGTGAGACCACTTGTGTGGGACTCAAGCCCCAAATTCAATTTTGGCTTTACGACCCACTCAAGGGGGACATAAGCCCCAGAAATAAAAAATTGTGCGTTTTGTCCCTGTGCCATTCCGGACACATGCAAATGTCAAAATAAGAAACACTTCACCAATATCTACTGTCATTCATTTCATCATAGAAAGACTTACGCCTGAACAACGACTGGAATTAATTGAATTATTTTATAAATAATCGTGCTCAGTCAGTGTGGCCAAATTTTTCAAGACGAGTGGAGCCGAATTTGAAAAATCTATTAGGAGCCAATAATAAGCACAGGTACACAAAGCCCAGGGACATAACAACCAATTTTTATTTCTGGGACTTATTTCTCACTTGAGTGGGACATAAGGCCGACATTTAATTTGGGCCTGGAGTCCCAACCTAATGAGACCAAGGCCCCAAATATTTTTTGTTTTAATGGGACATAAATCCCAAATTGTTTTATCCTTTCTTTTGACAAGATTTTTTTTCGTTTTCGATGCTTACCTCTTTAGAGCTCTAATGTAATGGAACCAGCAACCTGTAACTTCGGTATAAGGATAAACTTTTTGAAGTCTCTGTTCGAAAACATCAAAGTCAATTTGATCGTCAATTTGACCGTCAAATGATCGTCATCTTTTGACGTAAATTGAAATCGTCATTCATATGTAATCGTCCTGTTCTCACAAAATCAATTTGATCAACGTCATTCGATTTACTCAGTAGTTTAAGTTTTGAGAATAGAAAGAACAAAAAAAACGGCTTGACTGGTTATACCTACATACCAGGGAGCCGATTTTAATTTTATGAAAAAGTGAATCGAATAAATCGTTTTCACATTCACTGTCAAGCGACAAAAAAGCGATTCTGGTCCCGTGAATGAAAATGACAGATGAACTATATTGCCGACTCACAATCCGTCGTACCATTTCCCCTGAAAACAGCGCAATTTTCTCATATTTCTCGTGTTTTTGAAGAGAAATGAAAAATGCATGCGGGATAGATAATACAATTTTCTTTATGAATTAGACAGAGAAGGAGATATGGTTGAATTTAGCAGTGTTTGTTCGTATTTTTGCTTTCATTTTAGATATTCATTTTTAAATGACGTCGTGAAAAATTAATTATTCATATGAAAGTTTTTGATATTTGGTTTAAACATTTTCACAGAACGGAAATCCAAATGAAGTGTAAAAGCGTGAAAAATTTTCCGTTTCACTTTTTTCACAGACCCCAGGAGCGGATTCTAGTAGTCATTAAAATGTAAGGCACTGCATAGTTATATTAGTTAATAAAAAAACCTTAGCAACTTTTTGTGGTCTTGAAATGTCCCAAGTTGTATCATTTAGTGATTCTTATTTAGAAGGACATTACTCCCAAAATTTTTATTTGGGGCTTGGGTCTCTCTAGCGTGGAATTTAAGGCCCAAATTCAATTTCGGCCTTATGCCCCACTCAAATGGAATATAAGCCCCAAAAAAATTAAAATTGGGCGTTAGGTCCCTGGGCCTTATGTCCCTGCGCCCTAAGAGACGCAGGGATATAAGGCCCAGGGACATTATGACCATTTTTTGTGTCTGGGGCTTTATGTCCCACTTGAGTGGCTCATAAAGCCGAAATTGAATTTGGGTCTTAAGTCCCACCCAAATGAGACCCAAGCCACAAATATTTTTGCTAAAAATGGGAAATAAATCCCAAATTTTTTTTAGAGCCACAGAAGAATAAAGAGTTTTCGATAATTTGTGTGCTAGCACCCAGAACTACGGCGAATAAACAGTATGGTATGTTTGGGGGGGTAGGCTGCCCCCCTGCCTGCAGTCTCCCTTTTTGGGCACACTATAGGATTTGGGGTGGGTTCGAGGCTGGGTGAATGCAAAGTTTCTTTTGCATTTTAAGAGTCGGGATTTATTGAATGGGTCTTCTTTCCATCTCGTGATTCTTATTTGGTGGGACATAATCCCCAACATTTTTATTTTGGGCTGGAGTTTATCTTGGGTGGGACTTAAGCCCCAAACTCAATTTCAACCCCAAAATCAAAAATTGGGTGTTAATTTGGGCTTACAGCTGGTTCCAGTTTCCAGACAGTGTTGGAAGGATATCGAAAAAATAAGATATCCTCCACTAATAGGAGCTGTCACAGTGTCGTTTTAGTAAGTAGAAACCTTAACTATGGTGAACTACATCGTCCATATGCACTCCGTTCTCACCTGACCCTACTCGTGTGATTTTCACTTGGGTTACTCCATGAAAAATGAATGAAGACATTATAAAGATAGAAAAAAGCTGTTTCGGGTAGCGAAAAAAAGTTTTCCTGGGTTATCAAGAAACTTTCCAAAAAGATGGACAAGCGATGTTTTGAATTTGTAGGAAAACGATGCATCAATATTTAAAAAAGAAGCCTATGGTCAAATGAAATTATGTTTTTCTAATTTCCACCCATGAAAATCTTACCTGTTGGTCCTAATTGAATTCCTAACTTCCTATTTCTACCAATTCGACGCAGTATTCAACTTTTCTTTTAACAATCACCACTAAATCAGAAGAATGTAAAAGTTCTCAAGCTAATCTTCCAAAGCTGATCCAATAGTATCTTCTTTTCTTCCAATAATAAATTCCTTCCGTTTGTGCATTCTCCCCCCGGTAAAAGTAATAGCACCACAGCAGCATACCCTACCAAGGAAAGGTCCAGCACCATCAGTGCGGAAACATCAACGGTCTAGCCGTACTGGTTAACTTGTGTTTTCGCTTGTCGCCGAAATCAAAACGATACAACGGTGATATCTTGAGGCCAGTTTTTTTCCGGTATAATCTTAAAATGTGGTTGTTCGGTGCTAACAATTAATGGGCGTTTCATGGAATGCATATACTCACTATGCGGAGCACCCAATGGTCGTCGAGTACTGGGGACATTCATTTTCTTGCAAGGCTCGGGCTTGGTCTCATTAAGTTGGCAGTTAAGTGGTGAATACTTATTCGGTTTGTATATCGAAAAGATATTGTTGATAAGGCTCAGTGCACTATGGGCCACCACTGGCTTGGTGATGGCCATGGGAACTGTGTTCTGGATAAAAGTTGTTGTACTTATACGTCGGGATCGATTCGGGATAGATTTTTTGGGAGAAACGATGAAGGGGCGAGCCAGCATGTTCAAAAAAATGAAACTCACTATTATTCTGTTGCGGCGGAGAAGGCATACCTTCGAGAAGGTTCTTTTTGATCATCATGCGTTCTTGTTCGCGGTCGTGAGAATCAATGGGGGCGCCATTGTTGTAGCAACCAACATTGACGTTCTTCACTTTCAAATTGCTATTCATGTTGCGCTGTTGCATGTCCAGGTCGATGGGACTTGGGGGCTTCTCGAGCTCTTCCCAGTATTTTTCAAGGTCAATGTTGAAGTCTTCCAAGTCCATTTCGGTGGAGTCAGAACAAGTGTCATCGTCGTATCGACTGGGAGGTTTCACCTCCAGCATTGACTTGTTTCGCATGGGTCGGTAGTTGTTCGACAGAAAGTGCTCGTCCTCGTCAAGAAACTTGTCCTGGCACATCAAGCGCTCACGTTCGTCACGGATAAAGTGATCCAAGTCTGTATCATACGGATCTGCCCTGCAATGGTAGTGGTCTTCAAAGTGCTCAGTGTATCCCGGAGCAGAACCATAGCATGGCCTGTGCCTTGCTTGCTGATGGTGGTGACAGAACTCATCACAGGTTGGATAACGAATTGAAGGCCTTCGATTCCGCTCTTCCCATTCAGCGATCAGGTTGCGTCTGCTAGTACTCGGCCCTCGATCGATATTACGTCGGTCCCGAACAGTCCGGCGATTATAGTTGTAGATTTCTTCCAGGAGGCACTTGGAACTTGTGCACCTATCCCTGGCACAACAGCGAGTGTGGGAATCGACACAATGATAGTCCATGGACTTCCGCATTGCTTTCTTATCCTTGCGAGTCGGTGGAGGTGGTTCGTAGTCAATCACATCAAAAGGCATAGTCTTCGAAGTTCCGGCACTAAACGAAAATGATTTGGCACTGATGGAGCCTGGACAGCGTTTTGGTCATAGCCTCCAAAGCAACAACTCTTCGACTTTGGATACTTGAATTCCTTGCAACTTGAAGATCGCTGCAAGCTGTGACCAGCTCCACCATCTTGACTGTCATAGGACTCATCTAACTCACGAATATTCCTCAGCTTTCGATACATTCCATACTTCAGACAATCTGGAACATAGTCATCATCCAGGTCCTCTGATCTATTCGAATAGATATTATCGGTATACCAGGACGGATCAAGTGACTTTGGCTTAGGTTTGGCATTGAGTAGCTTTTCTTTCTTCGATTGGCGATAACTTTCGAAACAAATACTTTTCATTCGTTCTAGCTTTTGTTCCCTAATTCGTTCCCAGTTTTCCCAGTTTTTGTCATTTTTGCACTTATTGCTATTACTTAGGCTACTACTATTATTTAAGCTATACTCGTGACTAAAGTTATTACGACTACTGCTACCATTGTTAATATTATTATTACTATTATTATTAGTTTTACCATTAGTATTGGTATGATTATAGCTAGTGGTACTGCCACCGCTATCGGTGACAACTATTCTTATTCTACGTTTGGTCTTATCGAGCAATTTCGATGATAGAGATGATTTCGGTTTGTCACGATCACGATCGTAAACCGCTGGTGGCTCTTCTGGCTGTCACACCTCCTGTAGGTATTTGATTGGACAGTAGCCTTGGCGATTGTCAGCTGATCGGACCATAACCATACCATTGACTTCATCACCAGTCTGAAAAAAAATATATTAAATTCTGGGAAATTCCAGATCAAATGGGATATTTTTTTACCTGAATAACAATTTGATCCCTTAGTAACGTCATATTTTCACCACGTTCCCCATCTGACACTTGAAGATTGTGTGTAACTTGGAGAGGCTTTTCACCAGCATTTAAGCGAGCACAATACTTCGAAGGGAAGAATCCTACACGTCCCAGCAGTTTTCCTTTCCACCAATCAGGGTCAGAAGTTTCAATAACAGTTACCTGTAAAAAATAATTTAAAATCATAAAAATTATTATTATTTTTGTTTTAGCTTAATAATATGTTATGGGGAAAGTGTTTCCTTATTTTGTTTTTCAATGCTAAAGAATATTTCGAAAAAGAAGAATAATTATAAAGAACAAAAAAATATATTTTAAGTTCTAACTGGCGCCCCTGTGACTTCCATCAAAGTGAACTCTCCGCCTTGATGTTCCTTTAGCTCAAATGTCACAGCATCCATAATGGAACGATTTTCACAATGAATACAAATACAACACTCTTTATTGCTCTCTTTTAAACTTTTAACCTGAATTGGTTTCTTTTATTTGTAATGGTATAAAGGTTAACAGAAAATATTCTGAATACCAAAAAAAAAAGAGAAACTTGCTACAAAATACAATAAAACCACTTCGTCGTTGAGTGATTCGATTCGATAAAATGGTTCTCCTTTCTTTTGCATTTGATTCACAACTTTCAAAGCATTCAAAGAAGGTACCTCTCTCTGCAGCATCGATTCAAAAAAAATCAAAAAAGGTTTTAATATTAATTCCATTTCAATTGGGATAAAAGCAGGGTTATAAGGGCAAGTTATAAATTCTTGAAAAAATGGCTTAAGAAAAGTCTGAAGACTGGGTCGCCTGTTGTTTGACTAGCTCCTAAAGTTGTATAGTTTTTTTCATTGTTTTATTTCTGATTCACCTAAGTTGTGACAAAAAGATGGAACGTGTAGGAAAGGTTAAGATTGAGACAGTAAAAAATCTTATTCGAAAGGGGAGCTTATTGCCCTCCTTAAGGCGGGAGAGGTAATTTTCAATAAAAAATTGACTTAAAACAGCACAAACAAGAAAGTTGGTTTATTTTTTGTTGAGGTTTGACTAAGAAGTTATAAGAGCATTGCATTTTGAAAACTAAAATAATGCATACATAACTAAGTGAAATAAAAAAAAAAAATAATATATTGTTTTTTAATATGAAGTATGACTTTATAAAAAAAGTATAACATGTCGTGGTTAGTGTTACCGTTGTTTTTGTATATTTTTTTAAAATTCTAAGTCATATTTGTAGAAAATTTACCTTCCCGCCTAAATGAGGGACATACTACCGTGTTAAGAAGAAAAAACGTATCTGACTTTTTGGCTGTTTTGAGTTAGGGCCTGTTTTGACATCTTTAATATGTTTGCGTTGCGTGCATTCAAGAGGACACAAGCATCCTAAAGCTTTTTTTCAAAGCGAACCTCTGCCTATCAACTCCTACTCTCACCTCAAAGTGGTGAATATCGGGGTGAATAGCACCTTTAACTGAAGATGGGGTCTCAGTCCCTGTGGACGGGTTAAGGCGGCAGCAAACGAGAGGGCGGGGAGCCAAGCTAGGAAAAGAAGACGTCTTTGGTGGCACAGTCGGAAGATTTAGTCAAAACGCCACCACCTCCGGTAACGGACTCAGGTTAATCGACTTTGCTGCGGGGTAGATATCAAGGATGTCCGAACGTTCCGAGGAGCCAACGTTGACTCAGACCTATACCTCGTTGTAGCCAAGGTAATGCTGCGAATTTCCAGACCAAAGCCAAAATAAGGATATACTGTGAGGAAGTTTAACGTCGGACGCCTACAGTCGCAAGAAATCACCAGGTCCTTTTCCGACCTAGTCTCTCGCGCCCTCTAAAATAGTCCTTTGCCCCGAACTGCAAATAACGAGAACGAGTGGAAAAACTGCCAGGAAGCCATCAGAGATGCTGCCTCTAACGTGTTGGGCCTCGCACGACCATCACAGCGAGACCCCTGGTTGGACGAAGAATGCCGGCAAGTACATGCAGCCAAACAACAGGCATGCAAAGCGGCGCTTCATAGAAGGACCAAAGCTGCTCGTGAGCTCTACGAGTAGAAGAGGAGAGAAGAACACAAGCTTCTAAGAAGGAAAAAAACGCATGAGAAGCTTGCGATCGAGGAATTAGAGGGATGCCATTGCAGGAATGAAGTTCGGAAGTTTTACCAAAAAGCAAAACGAACCTTCCAAGGTTACAAGGCCCGAACCGAAGCCTGAAAAGACAATCAAGGGAACATCGTGGTAGAATCGCAGTCGGTGCTGAGGATATGGAAAAGTCATTTCTGGAGATAGCTATATCCAAACTGAATTCCAATAAAGCTAATGGAGCTGATGGCCTTGCGGCTGAGCTATTCAAAGCGGCTGGCGATGAATTGGTTAGGAGTATGCACTAGCTCATCTCTAAAATATGGTCGGAGGAAAACATGCCCGATGAATGGAACCTCAGCATTGTTTGCCCGATCCTCAAGAAAGGCGATCCTCTGGACTCAGGCGCGGATACAGGGGGGGGCAATGGGTGCAATTGCCCCCCCCCTGGACAAGAACGAATAACGCATAAAATATGAATTTAATAAAATGTTCTAAAAGAAAAGTGATTTCGTTATACTTTTATAAAAAAATTTCTTGGCAGCGTTGAGCAATGAGTAGTTGTGCGTTGTCCGCTGGCTGACCAGGTTCAGCTAACAAAAGTTCCGCTATGCACAAATAGCCTTCAAATCGACTGAGTGGAAAGCTTATAACTTCGGTTTTAGATGCCCCATCTTCAATTTATTTCATACTAGAGAGCAGATTGAATCCCAAATCGATTTGATTTTCACTTTTCAAAATGCTGTGAAGGAAGAATTTCACAATAATGTTTCAAAAAGTTATTGCTCCACCTCCAACCCTATCCTCTACAAATTTATTAGTGGTTCTTTATAGTTAAATGTTACGGGAGAGGCGGTAGGGGCACTTTTCTAAATTTTCAACCTTAAAGTTGATTTTAATAAAAAAAAAATAAAATCTTTAAAATACGTCGATTTAATTAGTTTCAAAAATGTCTAGTGCTTCGATCTACAGGATAAAGATATCTAATTAAAATTAATATAATAAAACTATACATTTCTGTATAAAAGTTATTGAAAAATACCAAAAAATTTCATACTAAATGGATGATAAATATTTAAATGTGCGTTTCCATTGAGGGAGTATACTTTCACTAGAAAACTCTCGAGAGCGACTCCCGAATATCTGACATGCTGCACATCTGATTTAGCCAAAAGATACGTTTTTGATGTATGTTAGTATTCCAGAGGATTTTGCCACTTTCGTGGATGCGTTGTAGGAACTTTCCGTGTTCCATATTATTAAACTGGCGAGGAGTACGAATCCAACGAAGAAGATTGGAGAGAAACCAGGAAACGACTATACAGCAGTCACTGCCGAAGAGAAGTTGGAACTTTTACACCTAAAGATAGTTGTTTATTGGGCATTTTTGAAAACGTCAAGTCAACGTCAATTCAATTTTCAAATGATCGTCATCTTTCAATGCGAATATTGCTATTGTATTAAACTGCATGAATCTGGCAACTCTGCATTCGATGTTTTGAAGTTATGTATATGAAAAATTTATATTAAAACTTAACGAAGGCTTAGTATATTGTAAATGAAATGTATAACGAAAGTTAAGGTGGAACTAAAATAGGTGGAAGCTGTCGGAAGTTTATGTCAAAACCGACCGAAAAGTAGCTTTCCGAAACGTCAATTTCACAAGTTACCCATAGTACACTTAAGTGGTTAAAAGTGAAAAAACGTAAATAATAATTTCTTCAATGTTAATTTTCTTATATTTATTCACAGCACGATAGGCTTTTAATTATTTACTCGTGAAACCACGAAAATTCGACGTGGTACTAATTAATTAAAAGAAAAATTAAGATTTTACTACACTCATACATCAAACGGAAAAAAAAGTGTTGAAAACTATTCACCAAGCGCCAAATTCCTTTTAGTTTGCTTCTACCATTTTGATTTTTGTCCGTCCACTTACGAAAGAGTGTTTTATTTCAATGTCGGAAAGTTTGGTTTTGTATCGATGGACGAAGGCATCTGAGCAAATGATACGGTTCATCTCGGTTTTGATTTACAATTTTAGTTTAGCTAAAATACAGCTATATATTGTCAAATTAATGCAATGGTTTTGTTTGCACAAAATCTTTTATATCAACGTCCTTCAATTTTCTTGCAAACGCATTTAACGTTTATGAACGCGTTCCCCAGCTTCTCAATATTTTTGTCGCCAACTCGATTTGTTAACTGAATAATTGCAATACACATGATGTTTTCGAACATGTGACTTTAGCAAACTGCATTATCGAAAACAATGCTTATGCAGTAAAACTTGTATTTGCTTTTTTGAACAGAAGACTTGAAGTTCGCATTTGAGAACATTCTGCAAAATGCATTTTTGACGCTGATGACGTTATCGAAAATGGCCTTTTACTGGCAAGGTAAAGTTAGGTTGCCCCAGCTTAAGAAAAGGCTGGAAATTTCACTCGAACTCGAACGTCATGTGTCTGTCTAGGCACATACCACTGTGCCATTATGTTTTCTGAAAATAATATTGTATTGTTACGCAGATCCAGAGGGAACTCAAGAACGTTGTAAAGACACCATCTTTTAGCTTTAAACTGCAAAACTTCATTTCACAAAGCTCAAAGTACCCGCTGTTCGAGACACTGTGGCAGTAATGAAAGAGTTAATTGCTTTCTTAAAATTTCAAACTCATCAACTCACATTGCTTGAGTGTGCAGGCGTGTAGTGCGGAATTAAGTGTACTCAAATTTTTTTGTAGACCCCATCAAGATTTTGGAAACTCACGAAAATTGCCCCCCCCTGAACGAAATCCTGGATCCGCGCCTACTGGACTGCCACCAACTACAAAGGCATCAGTCTTCTTAATATCGTCTACAAGATCTTCTCTGCCGTACTTTGTGAACCCCTGAAGCCATTCGTCAACAACCTGATAGGTCCATATCAGTGTGGCTTAAGGCCAGGGAAGTCCACCATCGACCAAATATTCGCACAACGGCAGATTTTAGAGAAAGTCAAGGAGTTTCAAATCGATACCCACCCACTATTCATTAGCCTTGACATGACAGCATCTATAGAGAAGAGTTACGAGTAAATAGAGCAATGTCTAGTTTTGCATCCCTCCCCAACTTGTACGTTTGTGCTGGATGACGATGGAGAATGCACGCTACTCCATCAAGGTCGGCAAAGACCTCATCAATACCTTTCATGTCAAAAAAAGTTTTAGGGAAGGTGACGCGCTGTCATGCGACTTCTTCAAAATTGTTCTTGAAAAGAATAGTGCAAAACTCTCACGTCAACACCAGAGGTACAATCTTTCAAAAGTCCATCCAATAACTCGCTTCCGCCGAAAATTTTCACATAATCGGACGAACAAGCCGTGATGTCAGTGGTGCTTTCGTGAGTTTTGAGGATTAACCAAGAATAAAATAGGTTAATCGGCGAATGAAGCCAAGACCAAGTAAATATATGTTGTCAACAAGAAAGGACACCCGACACCGATGTCTGGGACAGAACGTCACTATAGACAGCTATAGTTTTGAGGTGGTCAGAGACTTTGTCTACCTAGGATCCGCTATAAACTCTGCGAACGGTACAAGTGTTGAGACCAAACGAAAAATTACTTTTGCCAACCGCTGTTTCTTTGAACTAAGAAGGCAATTGAGAAGCAAAGCCCTTCTTGAGCAACTAAAGTGTCCCTGTTCAAGAAGCTTATCATCCCGGTTCTGATGTGCGATGCAGAGGCATGGACACTTTTAAGAATGAATGAGAACGCTTTAGGTTGTTCTGAGAGGAAAATTATCTGGGTGATTTTTGGTCCCGTCTGCATAGATGGGGAATTGAGAAGAAGATACAACAATGAACTGTACGGGCTGTACAGCGACACTGACCTAGCCACAAAAGTGAAAAGCCATAACGACTGAGATGGCTGGGTCACCTAGAGCGAATGGACACCAATGCTCCTGCCCAGAAAGTCTTTGAATCCAACCCCGTGGGACAGCGCAGTAGAGGTGGACAGCGTAAAAGGTGACGCACACGAGTGGAAGAGGACCTCAACGAACGTGCGAAACTGGAGACAGCTAGCTAGAAACCGAGCCGACTGGAAGAAGCTTATTGGTTGAGGCCCTGGTCCACCCTGGACTGTAGCGCCACGTTAAGTGAGTAAGTAAGTATCATCGTAATGACAAGTCTGATCAAAATCTCGAGTTCTATTTTTTGTATGAATGCATAACTTGCCATTTGGTAGTATATCGCAAGAAAGAACTAGTTTAAACACCCACAACCGATATTAAGTAAATTCAAAATTAATACAAAATCATTCAATGGTAGATAGTAACCAAATCTAGGGAGACAGTTTCGGGAAATAAAGATTTTCCTTAACCTTTTTTCAGCAATTTTGTATGAAAGGTACCGTTATTTTTTCAAAAAATAAATAAGTTTCTTAAAATAATCTAAAAAGTGATTAAAAAAATACCTAAGTTTGGTCAGGAAAACAAACCCCATGCACTTTAATGGAGAGATTTTTTAATAGTTGGAATTTCTCTCCTTCATACTACGTATGAGATTTAGCTTGGGAGTCATTTTTGTAATCCTGCCGCTTAGCCGCCATTTTGAAAAAAGGTGCCCAGTAAGTAGTCCATTCAGGAAACTGAAATCCCTACGCTTTTTGTGGAGGGGGGGATTATTTTTATATTTAAAATGTTTTTTTTTGATGTCCCAAGGATGAAATTAAGCTCAGGAGTCATTGTTGAAATCTTGTCGCTGGAACGCAATTTCATAAAATCTGTTGAAAATGATAAACTAAAAAAAACTCTTTAATACCTACCTACTTGGAAAATTTAACACGGTTATAAATAACTTGATAGGTGTTGAGCAAACGCGCTTTCGGGTAAAATATCACTGTTGTCACTTTTGTTACTTTTCGGGAACATACATATTTGTTTTAGTCAAGGTGAGATTTCGACTTCCTTGGAAGGTGGAGGTCCCACCCTTTGATATAAAAAAGTATGTTTCTGAAAAGTGACAACACTGAAATATTACCCAAAAGTGCGAATACTCAATACCTATCTTTAAAACATAGATTCCCCCCCCCCCCCCCCCCCAAAAAAAAAAAAAAAAACGTAGGGATTTCGGCTTCCGGTTTTTTAGTGCTTTTTTATCTTCGCTTAAAAAAAAGTAGCATGTTAAATACAACAACTATTTGGTATAACTCCGTATTGTTGTTGAAATTAACACGCTACCTTTTTCTAAACAAAGATAATAAAATGCACGACTGGGTCGCACGTACTTGCTCTTATGTTCAAGACACTGCGAGTTTAAGAAAATTGTATACACAAACTTGGAAATTATGAGAGAAAAATGTAGAGAAGCATGAAATACGACACTTAAATTAGCTAAAACAACTCTTTTGACAGTTTGAGGTGAAAAAAAAGTATGCCATCTTAATTCATGATGGAATATGATTGTATGGGAAAAAAATTTTTAAAATCGTTGGAGCGGTTTTTTTTAAAATTTATTTTCATATATAAAATTCTTAAAACATTTTTAAGAACAAATTTTGGTATGCAAATTTAAACTATATATTTATGTGTATATAAAAACAAAATTTGAAAAAAAAATTTAAATCCGTTAAGCCGATAACGAGAAAACTCAAAATAAAAAAATACGTTCTATGACAGGTACTACTAATAGTTGCTATGTGTAAAATTTTATAATTTTTGATGGTAGATCGTACTAATTTTAGTATATGAATAAAGTTTAGTCAAAATCGTAGGAGTCGTTTTTTAGCAAAAACATATTTTCCTTTGCGGTTTTTTCACTTTTGTATGGAAGGTACCGTTATTTGTTCATAAATGTAAAATTTTTTTCTTAAAATATTATAGAGTACTAAAAAAGTCTTAAATATCGAGTTTCAAAAAAATCTATGATGCCGTTTTCGAAATATTTGATTTTCCAAAAAAAAATTTGAAATATTTTTTAAAAATCCAAAAAATATTTTTTCAAAAATGTTGGTACACAAAACTATTAACATTTTTTGGAAGCTTCTGTATAAAAAAACAATTGAAATCGGTCATACCATTTTGTAGAAAATCAAAAATTAAAAAAATGGTTGCTTGGGAGGTACCATTAATAACCATTTTTGAAAAATGGTTTTCCACCCAAAGAAAGCCTTTACTAACATAAATTTATTGAATTTTTTTTAAGAAAAGTTGTCGAGCCGTTTTAGAGAAAAATACGATTATGTAAATTTGCCAAAAAAAAAATGTATGGCAGGTACCGTTATTTTTGGTTCTAAAAAAATGAAAAAAACGTGTGGGCATAATCACCAAAAACCACTATGTACCAAGTTTGAAGAAAATCGATCGAGCCGTTTAGGCTGTAGACGAACAGACAGACAGACAGACAGAATTGTGCCACCCACTTTTTTGGTGTTCTCTATCATCGTAATATCATGTTTGATTGTTATCTCAAAATGTTTGTTATGCACGAATCCAAAACTTGCCTTATAGTACCTATAATCGCAAAAAAAATTTAGGCTTATGTTATTTCGCATCAAAAAAGCTACAAGTTTAAAAAACAAAAATGAAAATTTGTTTGAAAAAGCGTCGTTTTGCTTTGAAATAAAAAAAAAAATGTTTTTTCACCAAACAGCAATACATTTTTTTGTATTAATAACTTTAAATAAGTTAGTTGAAGAAATAACAAAGAAAACATAGTGGAGAAGTACCAGCCGATTCTTTAGATAAATCGCAGAACAAAGATTGTTCATTTGAAGATAAACCTTGGTTTTGAAAATTGTTTTCAGATGATGAGATTTACTATTGAGGGACAGTTAAAATATTTATTACCAACAACATTTTTGACGGTTATGGCTTTTGATATATATTTTGAGGGAAATTTTGACATGATGGGAGTTCATGGCGAGAAATCATTCATTCTTGATATTATCCTTACTGGGTTGGGGTCTAAATCCCGCGTGTCAAAATCCCGTTTTTCAAAATCCCGGAAATCAAAATCCCGAAAATCAAAATCCCGCCGATCAAAATCCCGCCGTTTCTAATACTATGCGACAGCTCATCAATATTTTTCTTTCCTATGCTATTTGTGACACCGTTGAACTGGCACATTCCAAGATCACGAATATGCATTTAATAAGTCGCTTGGGCTCTTAGTTTAGCCGCAAATCAAGTTCAAAGGTGTCAACTTTGATGCCTCTATAGGACGCTTAGTTTAGCCGTAAATCGCGTTTAAAGAAAAAAGTTGATTTTTTGTATAATGCTATGCATTAATTGAGTTCTCTTGAGCAAGAGTACCTTGAATGACATATAAACGTGAATAAACAGCAACCCCCCTGCTTGGGCTCATTATAAAATTTGGGGTGGGTGCGAGGTTGGGTGTATGCAAAGTTTCTTTTGCATTTAAAGAATCTGGATTTATAAGTCGCTTGGACGCTTAGTTTATCCGCAAAACAAGTTTAAAGGTGTCAACTAGGATGCTTAGTTTAGCCGCAAATCGCGTTTAAAGATAAAAGTCGAATTTTCGTATAATGCGATGCATCAATTGAGCGCCAATTTCAAGTTTTCTTGAGCAACAGTACCTAAAAATGTCAAAAAAGTTTATATTTCTAAATATTAAAAAAAAAATCCCACCTGTGTCCAGAATTCAGACCCACCTCTGTCCAGATCCAGACCCACCTCTGTCCAGATCCCGACCCACCTCTGTCCAGATCCAGACCCACCTCTGTCTTCTTTTAGACTACCGTTCCCCATCACCCAAACCGAAAAAAAATTCCCACCTCTGTCCAGAATCCAGACCCACTTGTCCAGATCCCGACCCACCTCTGTCCAGATCCAGACTCACCTCTGTCCAGATCCACCTACGTCTAGATCCACGGCACTGTGAACCACGACCATAAGGCAAGACGTCAGCGAGTTGATGGCGAGAGCGAGACAGCAAGTCAAATCCATCACATCGCCGGCATCGTGGCCCTCGCCGTTCTTGTCGTCGTCGTTCTCGTCCCATCGTGGTCGTCGTCGTTGTCACCCGTCCCCACAAAACCAAAATACAATCCAATTTCTATCTCTCTAATTACCTCGAGGTCTTACCTCTACGGAGTTCTAAGAAGAACTGAAGATAAATGCCAAAGCTATAACTCTTATACTTTTTTTTTCAAAAGGGGGAGTGGTTTTGAATAAAAATAAATTCACAAATTAAAATAAAATATTGTTTCAAAAGCATGAAAAAGTATCTAAAAAGTTGGGATTATTTTAAAAAAGTATTGAAAATCCCGAAAAATAGTAGCAGGCTACTGGCAGGATTCTTTCGGCGGGATTTCGATCGGCGGGATTTTGACTGGTGGGATTCGTGTACATAATTAGTAATTTTATTTGGCGGGATTTCGACTTGCGGGATTTTGACCTTTTCCCTCCTTACTTCTTGCCAGAGTAACTAGTATAGTTTGGATTGATTATTAGGGAATCTAAAAAATTTAAGTCAAATAAAATTGTTTGCAAAATGAGGCACTTCTTCAAGTAAACAAAAGAAATATTATTAATATTTTTGATTGAAATATTGCAGTAAAATGACATTAAATGAAAAGTATCACTTTTCCAGGAACTTTTTAATTATGATTTCTTATACATACTATTCCTAACAACTGACACAAAACTGAAGAAAAGTCATTCTGCTGGGAATAAGATCAGGGATTTTACCTAAGCTAAACTGAAAAACGACACTTCCTTTCTCTAGCTTTCAGTTTGAAAGATATACCTAATAGTTTTTTTTGGAGTTATTTGTATGTACTTAACTGAAAACCTCAAAACTTTGACTTTTATCAATTTGATTTTCAAGCAAAGCAAATGGTTTAGGCTGTATATTAAAGGACAGACAGACAGATGACAGAATTGTAAGACCCGTTATTTCGTAGTTCCTTTCATCGTTGGAATAAGTTTGATCAAAACCTCGAGTTTGTTTTTTTTTGTGAATGCATAAGTTGACATATAAATGTATGTATAGTACATATGTATAGGTATATCTATTTATCGCCATTAAAAAATTGGATTTTTATTCTACTGTGTTTATTCTTTTTTGTGCTCGTTTTTTATGTATCGGATTTGTAAATCTAAAAGTCAATAAATAAACATGTAAAATAATACACAGTGGATAACACACGAATAAAATTTCATTTCTTTTGAAGTACGGGAGCAAACAACTCGTATTATCACGTATGACACACACACAGTTACTCATATACTATTTTCAACGTAGGTAATCCCGAAAAACACACATTTTTAAATAAGTCATATTATTCGACATCCTGATGCTGTAGCATTGATTGTCATAAAAGTTCTTCATTTAATGTTCATAATAGAAAAGACTTTTTTTTTTGTCCTCGGGCCAATATTTTATAAAGGTTTTTACTGTGTTCTTTGTACTTGCTCTTAAGCATAGTCTATAGAAAGTGTTTCTTTTCGAATTCTCATTTTAATAAGTGAACAAGTTAAAAAAATTAAAAGACAAAATCGGTAAAATTAAAAGAATTTTCTTTATCAATTTCAAGAAAAAATAAGATTTTCTTCAACAGTAGGTTGTGAAATGCTTTTTATCATTGACTGAAATATGCTGGTCGGTATCAGGACTTACCAAATTTTAGTGTATTTGAGGGTATTTAGTAACCAATCGTCTTGTTCTTTACTATTTGTATACAATTTTGGAATGCGAGTTTCATATGAATTAAAAATCAACAACAAAATTTTTTGGGTATTACCGTTACATTTAAATTGCAATAATTGGGAAGCAGATTCGATAAAGTATTGGAGATATTTAACTTTACGAGATCTTCGAACGTGATGGTGATTGGCGATTTGAACGCGAGAACTGGTTTAGCTCCAGGTGCGATGAACGAAGCAATCGGAATCTGTAGGAAATTAAATGATAATTTTGGTAATGCTAGAGAAAACCAACTTCTGGATCTTTGCGATTCGTTTGGACTTCGAATTTTAAATGGAACCAGTTTAGGCGATGCATCTGGAAATTTTACATTTGTTGGTGGTCAAGATACATCAGTGATCGATTATGCTATTTTAGGAGAAGATTGGGAACCTTTTGTGACAGATTTAGCCGTTATAAAAGAACCATACTCTCATCATTTCCCGGTTGTTGTTACCTTTCAACATTTTGTTTAGTCACATGATGAAACCATTAGCATGCGGTTGCTTCCAAAACTCTGCTGGAAAATCTCAAACGCCCAGGCTTAAAGACATCGACTTGATTTGGAACTCCAATCACACGAAGATGTAGACTTTGTCATGCTAGATCACATCGTAAAGACATCTTATCCTCACCAAGAATTCTGCCTTAAAACAAAGAAATCGGCAAAAGAACCCTGGCATGATGAGGAATGCCAAAAAGCTCGTAAGATATCTTTTGCATGGCTGAGAATTTTCCGTAATTCATTCCAAGGTTTGTTTAAGAATTTCTATATCGAGGCCAACAGAAAATATAAGGAGCTATGTAAAATAAAAAAAGGTGAATTATGCGGAAATGCAGGTAGCCAGGCTAGCGTCCTGTAAAAATGAGAAAGATTTTTGGAAACTTGCTTGGCAGCTAAATGGTAAAAAAAAACTCAATATCCACTCCAAATTCTGCTCAAACTCACTGCGTATCCATTTCAAGGATCTACTTAGTCCAACAACAACACCAACTAATTGGCATTTTTCGGTACCTGGTTTCGTCAACGAAATTCTTGACTCTGATTTCACTATAGAGGAATTAGAAGTAACGCTTGGAGCCCTTAAAGATGAAAAAGTTGCTGGTGCTAATGGTATTCCAGTTGAGTTTTATAAATACGGAACTATTATGCTCAAAGAACGTCTTGTAATGCTTTATAATAAAGTAATTGAGGGTGAAATTTCCCCATAAGAATTCAAGGACTCTATAATATTCCCAATACATAAAAAAGGATATTTACTGGATGCAGCAAACTTTAGAGGAATCTCTTTTCTTAACGCATCTTATAACTTTTCAATATTTTTATTTTAAATGTAAACTGAGCCGAGTTTGTCAGTTTTACTCCGCTTATGCTTAAAATTAAATTTTCTATTGAAATGGATAGTAACAAAATTTAAACATAAAAAGTTTACATACACCAACATATCAAAAATCAAAGACTTTTATAAAGGTACTTTCGGGCGAAAGCTGCGAGAAATTATAAGAATTGGGAAACCTTGAATGGGCATGTCTTTGTCAATAAAAAATAAATTTTAAATAAATTTGGTGGCGCAACAGCTCGTGGAAAACCAGGGCCTAGTGACTAAGAACTCTCAACCATTCCCGTGTGCGTGTTGTTGATGGCAGGAATTTCATCTCCATCTTCAAAGTCAAATATCACGAAAACTATAAAAAGGATTTTAAAAATATTTCACATATTTAATGTACTGAGTTCTAGCTTTCACTTGATACCACATTCATCTATGTACGCTCTGGGCCCAGGCTCCATAGATAAATGGGTCATCTTCTTTAAAATTAATTGAACGCACTCAACAGGAAATATCGTAACAAAACCTTTTATTAAAAGAATATTGCACATTATTGCCAATGAAACAAATACGTGCGACCAAATTGAGTGTTTTCTTTTTCTTTTTTTAATTTTTCAATACAAGGACCTTAACAGCTATAAAACGTTTTACGACAAAGCCAAATGTTCACCTCTATTACCCAATTCTTGATTTTATAAAGAGCATAGAATTTTTGAAAGCAAACTTTGTGAGACTTTTATTCGATGCGAAATCAACCTTTATGATATGGAAATAAGGCTTTGAGCAAAATTGTGTCTGTATGTGTGGATGTTTTAAAAAGAACTTTTTACTTCTGTTCTCATTATGCTAGACTGCATTATTTGCTATTATATAAAAATGTGTGTACATATTTATTACGCTAGAGTGCAATTTCGACATTAAAAACTGTTTCATGAAACACTTCTTTCCGTCATATAATGTCTGTCAAAATGATTTATAAAATGAATAGTTTCAGAAGAACTTTTTTTTCAATATTTTTTTGTTTGGCAGGACACTCTCATGAAATAATGCAACTATACCATCTCGGAGGTATAGGTTAGGTAGATACTTCAATTGTGATCCGAATGCAAAAGTTCAAAATGTGCAGCAGAGTCATTAATCATCGGATTGTATTGCTATCTTAGGAACTTTTTTTAAGATAGAAAGTGTGTGTCTAAAGCATAGACAAATTGTGGATATATTTTTGCTGTTAAAAGTTCCGGTTGACTTGTTTAAAGAAGTTGAAATACATTTTCGAACAAAATTTGTCTTTAAAAGTTCTTTATTTATTGATTTATAAAAATTTATAGACGGGAAAATGAATCAGGAAATATAATACTGTTGAGTGCTGATGCCTTTGAAATAAATTTCTCTAAGGCTTGTAACAGAGTCAGTTTAAGGCGATGATGAACTAAAATATTTAATAATGTTCAAGAAATTGTTAATCGCTAACTGTTTTTTTCCAAAAATATATTCGACAGTCAAAATAAACAGTGATAAAATAAATACTTTAAATTTAATTACCTTATATCCAGCTTTCAAGTCTAGTTCATCCGCATGTCTTGCTTTAAAGTTGTAAAGAATCACGTACAAATTTGTTGGCAATAATCGGTGAGACTTCTGAAATAAGGAATAATTTTAAAATTTAAACAAAAATAGTAAATATGTTTTGTTCTCTTTTAATGCTAGCAAAGCTATATAAGCAGCAAATGCAATTTATTAAAAATTTGTTGGTGGGGACAAACTTTCTAAAAAAAAATGTTGTTTTCTTACAAATAAAATTGTGAATTTAATTTAAAAATAAAACAGATTTGAAATGAAAAATTCTTTTGCAGGACATTATGTACATATTTTCATATTAAAAATCTATAATAAAAATATTAATTAAAAAATTCAGTAGTATTTGTATGTGTAACAAATTTATGTGGGCTTAAAAAAACACTTAAGTTTTACTGTGATGCATTGAATAGGCGTTTCCATACGGATATTTAAGTTTAAGGTAAAGATAGGATTCAAGGTGTAATATTGAATTTAAAAGTATATACCTACCCTATGTTTTAGATAACTTTCCGAAAAAAAATTATTTCAACACTGATAATAATTTCCTTAGATGAATTAGAGCAATGTTCTAAAATTCAGTGCAATACCGAACTTTGTCTCGTGTGCCAAATATCAGTATACTGGAATTCTAGAAAAGCAAAAAGAGAATGCCAAAAATGTATGGGAGCTGGTCTATTTCTCAACACGAAAGTGTAATAACCTCGTTCAAAGGCTTTCAAGCGGACACAAGCGTCCACAAGGTTTGTTTTTTCAAAGTAAACCTCTGTCTATCAACTCCTATACTCTCACCTCATAGAGTAGGTGCCTTGTACCTTTAACTGAAGATGGGGTTCCCCTCCCTGTGAACGGTTTAAGGTGGCAGCAAATGAGAGAGGGGGGAGGAGTGTTCCCACTAAGGCACTTCTCTTTCATCCAGGCGGCAACGGAAGAATTCTCTAGATAGAGTCAACGGTGGTGCCGTCTTCAGTTCTAGTTAGGTTGAACTACTTAGTGAACTACTATACGACATATTCGTAGCTCAGGCCTATAAGGAGCGGTTTATCTGGCTCCCCCACCCTTGGAGTTATACTATGGGTTTGGTCCTCCAGGTGGGGGTTTGTGGTTGTGCGTCGGGGTAACTTCCCTACCACGGAAAAACAAACTGGTTTCGAAACAACTACAAGCCTCGGATATGGATGATATTAATGTTGACGACCCCAGCAAACGCAGCAAGGACGGACCTGCACGTAGAATAACCGGACCTTAAACAGGCCACGTCATTTTTTTTTTTTTTTGAATTAACGCGCACTCGAGGGGTTATGACTACCCCTAATATGTTAAACACAGTGCGAGTGTTAGGAAAGTAGAATAGGGTTAAAAAGGAGCTACCGATGCACATTGGTTTTGAATTTCTGAATAGGAGGAAAAATAGAGTAGGGTAAAGAAAGAATCTATGTACGTACGCCCGAAATTGGGCTCAAGGGTAAATTGATGGGCATTCCTGGAAGTGCGAGTATTACGGTTAATTTTTCTCAAGGGAGGAATGCGACTAGCTATTTCACTGGAACATTGTTTATAAAAGTAGCGATAAAGAGGAAAAGACATGAAACATTACGACGGTGCTCGAGATAATCAAATGTTTCCGTTATGTTTCTATCACCTATCATTTTCAAAGCTTTTTTTTGTATACTATCTAAAAGACTCAAGTAGGTTGAAGGAGCACCTGCTCAGATATGCGAGTTATACTCCAGCTTTGGACGAATGAATGCCTTACAAATAACACCAAGCTCAGAAGGGGAGAAAAACTTTTTGCATCGTCGAAGAAAACCTAAACACTTTGCAGCGTTTTTGGCAACATCGAATATGTGATCATTTCACAAAAGATGATCTGTGATACACATACCGAGAACTGATAGCTGTGCAGTTTCCTGGATACAAGCACCGCTCATGGATAGTGGAATTGAGTTTTGGAAGCATTAAATTCTACACGGTTTTTGATTCCTCATTGGACAATGCTGTCGAGATCTAAATTTAATGAGCTTATCATACGCTACCGCTGAGAATCCACATCCGAAGGACAAGGATGTGAATCTAAAAACGAATACGAAAAGCTGAGGGTACTGTCGTCAGCGAAACAGTTATATGAATTAGAAGTTTAAGACAAGAGATCATTTATGAATATAAGAAAAAGAGTCGGAGACAAAACGGAGCGCTGGGGCACACCAGCATTTATTTTATGAATATCAAACTTGAAACCATCCAATACGACTTGTATTGAGCGGCCCGAAAGGTAATTTCTAATCCAACAACTAAGAGATTCATCAAAACCAAATACACGCATTTTCGATAAGAGAGCTTGTTGTCAAACTCTATTAAATGCTTTTGAAATGTCAAGTGCAATAATCTTACTTACTCCAAAACAATGTAAAGATTTGTTACACTGTTCGGTAAGATATACCATTAGATCACCAGTGGACCTATTGTTACGAAAGCCACTAGTGGAGAGCCTGGATAGGCTAAAGCTGACATTACAGTCATCCAGGAAGTGCGATAGGATGGAGAAGGCATTCGAAGGATGAAATCGTGTGACATCTACTTCGGCGAGTGCTCCAAGGAGCAGGGTCAGCGGCTTTTTGGTTGTGGTTTTGTGGTAAGGAGAAGACTTAGGCAAGTCTTAGGCTTCTGAAATGTAAGCGAGCGCTTGGTCACAATCCGCATTAAAGCAAAATGACGAGGCGTAATGTCATCATAGACAGCACTCGATTCCAGCACCTCAATATACACAAAGGGACCTGGTGGTCTCCGGATCAACAAATCGTCAACCAGATTGATGATGTTGCGATAGATGCCAGACATGCTTCCAGTATCCTGGATGTCCGAACGTTCCGGGGTACCAATATAGACTCGGATCACTGCTTGATGGTAGATCAAGTACGAATGCGGACGCCACAACGATGAGCGAATACTGAGAAAATATTTAACGTTGCAAAGTTAAAATCGCAAGAAATCGCCAGGACTTTTGCATAGCACGTCTCTCTTAATCTCTCAGCAAGACCACCACCAGCATCATCTTGATAGAACCAGTGAAAACACTGCCAAAATGCCATCAGAAGTGTCACGACTGATGTGTTGGGTTTCACTATGCCACCACAACGGAACCCCTGGTTCGATGAAGAATATAGGCTGGCGCATGCAACTAAGAATGAGGCCTACCAATCAATATTGCAAACCAGAACCAGAGCTGTTGAGAGAGCAGCCCAGGAGCCCTACGGACAAAAACGAATGGAGTAACGCCTCGCCGTCTTCTCATGGGGAAAAAGAGGGAGCATGAAACGGGCAGTCAAGTCTATTGAGAACCGCAGTGGCAGGGGAGCTGTTCGATAGTTATACCAAAGGGTAAGGCAATCCACCCACACTGAGGGAAAAATGTATGCACTCAGCACATCATTTTATTTACTCATCCTATATTTTTCTGCACACATACTTTTCTGTACTCATTACCTAATGAAATCTATACTGACAACATAAACCTATTAGCAGTGAAGCAGCTACTAAATAGTTCTGTAGACTCATTAAACGAATATGTACCACGCCAGCTTACGATTATGTAGTGAGAATAGATTCTATGCACTAATTCTTGGTATCATTGCGTAAATATAAACTTTCCATGGACTCAGTAAATAATTATTTGTAGGTTGTCGCATGATGATGTACTGAGTATAGCTCATATGCACCTATTAAATAAATGTAAGTACATCTATTTAGGCAATTTTTGAAAAAACTGTTAGTTTTCTGCGATTAGTACAGTGTCTATGCACTCAATAAATAAATATAAATATTTTATGTATGCATTTACTTAAAACAAACCGGTTATCTGTGATAAGTACAGATTCTTTGTAGTGAGGACAGATCAAATTTGTATGTAATGAGTACATATTTATGTAATGAGTAAATATGTTTATGTACTCCATGTGTGTATGTCCTCACTACATATGTTTGTATCGAGTCTATGTACTCAATTCATATTTATGTAATGAGTCCATATGTCTATGTACTTCCACATATTTGTGTAATGAGTCCATATGTCACTAGACATTTATTTTATGAGTCCATACATTTAAGAGAATCCTCTGTAACGTTTCACCTTATTCTGAAAGTTTATTTTCTAGATATTTATTTTATTTTAAAAATACTTTGTGATACTTACTCGGATTTGAACTGGGAACCTTTCACACACGAAGATAGCACGCATCCACCAGGCCACTTGGGGGCACAAAAAACTCATGCCAAAACTGAATAAGTTGAAACTCATTTTTTGGATGGCTGAAGTGCTCAATATACACATAGAGTCAGTACAAGTTGCGTGGACTCAGCACTGTAGCTAGTCAATAGATACATGTGTAGGTATTGAGAATATACCGTCTGTATTGAATAAATGTCGAAATGGCACACGTCGTATTTACTCAACACATAACTTAATGTAACGTATAACAGTTTCAGTTGCATGGGTTGCGCTTGATATGTGTTGAGTATATACCGTCTGTATTGAACAAATTTCACCATAGACTCTGTGCAGGTTGCATATACTCAGTACATAAATTTATGTAATAAATGTTTTCTATACTTTGATGGCTGGTGCTTGATATGAACTGAGTAAATACCATCTGCATTGAATAAATCTCGACATAGACTCAGTACACGTCATATTTACTCAGTACATAACTTCATGTAATAAATGTTTTTTATTGGTGGATGGCTGGCGCTTGAGTATAAACTGTTTGCATTGAATAAATGTCACTATAGACTCAGTGCACGTTGCATATACTCAGTATATAACTTTATGTATCAAATGTTTTTTATTGTTGGATGGCTGGCGCTTGATATGCGCTGATTATATACCGTCTGCATTCTATAAATGTAGACATAGACTCAGTACACGTCGTATTTACACAGCACATAACTTAATGTAGTTAATAATTTTTTATTTAGATGGCTGGCACTTGCTATGTGTTGGGTATTAAACGTCTCTATTGAATAGATATCGAGATAGACACATTGCTTTTACTCAGCACATAAGTTTAATTTTTAAATTTAAATTTGATTAAATCGAAACATATTTGACTTAAGCTGGTCCATAGTTTTGTAATGAGTATATTACGTCTGTATCCAGTACATAAATCTGTACTCTAGATTGTTAGTTTTATTCGATACATAACTTGAATTATAACTAGTACACATTAACTTTACTTAATGAATAGACCTTCGATGGCAATCCTTTGCAAACATCGGTACATACAATTTACATTTATGGTTCTGTACGGAGTGCATTCATTTTTCCCTCAGTGCAGGGTTACAAGGCCAGAACGGAAGCCTGCGAGACGAGAGTGGGAACATGGTGGTATAGACACACAGTCCGTACTAAGGATCTGGAAACAACTTCTCTAGACTGCTAAATGGTGAAGATGGCCAAAATTCCGCTGTATACACAATACGATGATGGTCAACAGTTCCTTCCACCCGTCCACCTGCGATTAGCGATAGCCAATCTTATGGATATGGAAAAATCATTTCTGCAAATTGCATAATGGCGATGACGAACCGATTTGCGTTACGATGCAGATTGCATCATTCAACCTGGACGACGTAGGCCAACAATTCCGTCCAAAAAATCTCGACGAAGTGAAGATAGCTATGTATATCTAAACTCAAGTCCAATAAAGCTGCTGGAGCTGAGTGCTTTGCGGCTGAGTTAATCACAGCGGCTGGAGATGAATTGGTTAGGAGTATGCACCAGCTTATCTGTAAAATATGGTCGGAGGAAAGCATGCCCGATGAATGGAACTTCAGCATTGTTTGCCCGATCCTCAAGGAAAGCGATCCTCTGGACTGCACCAACTACAGAGGCATAAGTCTTCTTAATATAGCCTACAAGATCTTCTCTGCCGTACTTTGTGAATGCCTGAAGCCATTCGTCAACAAACTGATAGGTCCATATCAGTGTGGCCTTAGGCCAGCGAAGTCCACTATCGACCAAATATTTGCACTACGGCAGATCTTGGAGAAAACCCAGGAGTTTCAAATCGATACCCACCACCTTTTCATAGATTTTAAGTCTGCATATATGATAGCATCAATAGAGACGAACTATATAGAGAAATGTCTAGTTTTGGCATCCCTCGTCCGTTTGTGCAGGATGACGATGGTGAATGCACGCTGCTCCATCAAGGTCGTCAAAGACCTCACCTGCACCTTTGATGCTAAAAAAGGCTTTAGGCAAGGCGACGCGCTGTTATGCGACTTCTTCAACATCGTTCTTGACAGAATAGTGAAAAACTCTCACGTCAACATTAGAGGCACAATCTTACAAAAGTCCGTCCAATTACTCGCTTACGCTGACGATATTGATATAATTGGACGAACAAAACGTGATATTAGTGGTGCTTTCGTGAGTATTGAGAAGGCAGCCAAGAAAATGGGGTTAACGGTGAATGAAAGCAAAACGAAATATTTACTGTCAACAAGAAAGGACACCTTTGTCTACCTAGGATCCGCTATAAGCTCAACGAATGATACCAGTGCTGAGATTAAACGAAGAATTACTCTTGTCGATCGCTGTTTCTTTGGGCTAAGAAGGCAATTGAGCAGCAAAGCCCTCTCTTGAGCAACTTAATTGTCCCTGTATAAGACGCTTATCATTCCCGTCCTGATGTATGGTGCAGATAGGCATGGACTCTGTTAACGGTGGATGAAAAGGCGTTAGGCTGTTTTGAGAGGAAATTCTCCGGGTAATTTTTGACCCCATTTGCATAGATGGGGAATGGAGAAAAAGATACAACAACGAACTGTACGGGCTGTACAGCGACACCAACCTAGCCACAAAAGTGAAAAGTCAACGACAGAGATGGCTGGGTCACCTAGAGCGAATGGACACCAATGCTCCGGCCCGGAAAGTCTTTGAATGCAACCCCTTGGGACAGCATAAAAGGTGGCGCACGCAAGTGGGAAGAGGACCTCAACCAACTTGGCGTGCGAAACTGGAGACAGCTAGCTAGAAACCGAACCGGCTGGAAGAAGCTTGTTGGTTGTGGCCCGTGTCCACCCCAGACTGTAGCGCCACCTTAAGTGAATAAGGAAGTAAGTTGTGAAATGAAATTCAATAGAGTTGTTGAATAATGTTCAAGATGGCGGCCTTCCCCTTACACCGGGCACTTCAAAAACTATTTTTATAATGAGGAAATGTATAGTCAAATACAAATCGTACACAAAAATTTTGCCTTTCGATTAATGAAATTTCAATAAATTTTTTGAAGAAATTTGCTCCACCATGAAGTTCTTGCAAGTTTTTCTCTGAACCTATTGATTGTATGAAAAAAAGTATGTTGATATTTTTTGTGTAGAATTACATAAGCTATAATTTTTAGCTCCACATTTTTCCAAAAAAATGATAGTTTTCGAGAAATTAAGAAAAAAATTGAATTTCACCCCCGTCTCCCTCCCCCCCCCCCAAAAAAAAAAAAAGACGTCAAAACAAAAGTTCCTAGCGTGCTTGGTTCTTGAGAAACACGATATGACTTGCTAACTTCACTGTGAAGTTAGCAGGTCAGTATGAAATATTTTTCAGAAAAAGGACTTCAAAATTTTGACCTAGCCTTTTCTTAAAATGCAAAAAAACTGCAAATTTGGAGCCTTACTGCAAGTTCTTAGCATTCTTGGTTCCTGAGATGCATGATGTAACCTATGTTTATACTTACTTCATATTGAAGTCAAATTTGGGAAATTTTTAAATTGGGGACTTCAAATTTTGAACATAGCCTATCGTTAAAATGCAAAAAACTGCAAATTTGGAGCCTTACTACAAGTTCCTAGCATCCTTATGGTTCCTGAGATACACCATGTGATCTGCTAACTTCACTGTGAAGTTAGCAGGTCACTCAATTACACCCTTATTTGGCGAACTGCAAAATCGGGAATAGAAATGCAAAAAAATGCAAAAAAAACTGCAAATTCCTGTCAAGGTCTCATTTGCGTGGATGAGAGCTGCCCTGCTAACTTCACAGACGTCAAAAACAAAGCTCTCCAGCAAAATTCACAAAATTCAGCTTTGTCGGGATTTTTCGAAGTGAAAGTCTAATTTTCCTGGGCTACATTTTTTATTGGGCCTAATTTCATAGCCTTTTTAAGCAAACCAAAATTTAAAAAAATATTGCTACGTGTTATTTTTATATTATAAACTTCAACTATATTTAAGGAGGCTGATAAATTATTAATTACAAAAAAGTATAGACATAGCCAAATAAATACAAAAATCAAGTGTTAAGCAAAAAAGCCACTAAGCTACCTGTACTTGTCTTACGGGTGATGGACACGGTGAAGTGCTAGCTGAAGATAATGACTTCTCCATGTCATCTGGCAGGTCCACAGATCCAGTTCTCATTCCTCGATTGGCATACAAAAGCTTTCGCTGATGAGATGGACTAGATGGTGCTGTAAGAAAATTTGACAATTTAAACAAAAATATTCATACAAATTAATATTAATTAAAAAATAAAAAAATAAATTAAATTACCAACTACTTTCTAGGGAAGGAAAAGAATCTAATTTATTTCTAAGAAAAAATCTAATTTGCGAGTCGTGCAAAAAACTATGAACATAGTCGTCTTTTTGTGTATTTGCTACTGTTACGCATTTAAATTTGTTCAACAATTTTGTTTTTTTTTTTGGTTTAAAGCTTGAAACATAAATCTACGTTATTTTTATTTTTACTTTTTTTGCTTAAAGGATGAATTCATTAAAGTTTTTCTGAGTCTCATTTATTTACAAAACAAAACAAAAAACTCTACAAGTAAACACAGTGTACTTTATGAATAAAAAAAAAACAATAGTTGTTTGGATTTTGTAGGTAGTACTGTCCTAAATTTATTCGTCTATGATAGTAGTTGTTGGGGTGGTAGTGGGTGTTTTGGTGGGTCAGCCTGTGAGGGTAGTTTTAAGAGGTTTTTGGAAGCGGGTTTGGTGAATAAATGTTAAGTTTTCTTTGTTTTTGTTTTTGAAACTGCGTTTGTTGGAGTTGATGTTTCGCTTGGGAAAATATTCATTTGGTGTTCCATTTGTGTATATGGACTCGTATATACACAATGTATACATGTAGTTCCGTTTCCGTTATGCAATTCAAACAAATCTTAGCGGTTCTCGTGGCGAAAAAAAAATGTAAATTATGGTGCTTGAGATTTTTTTATTTTATATTTTTTCAAGTTTACGGTGGAAACAGCTAGCGCGGTTGACCACCAAGACATCTGATATTTCAAGCTTGAAGCATCATCCACCTTTGAGCTCAAAGTTATTTTTTGTATATTTTTTTGTATTTATTTTTTTTTATCTCTGCTCTCGTTACTTGAAGGATTTACAGGACACAAGAGGACACAGAGGAATGAAAAAATAAAATATAAAAAAAAATATGAATTTCTTGTTAGGGTGTACTTACAATGCAATCGACTGTTGTTTGATGGCGGTGTACTGTGTTCCAATTGACCTCCAGATCCTCCATGGTAGTACGATGATGCTCCTGCAACTGGTTGCCTACGACGCATCTGGCCATGCAACTCTGATGACTCGGGTGAGTCCAAGCTTAGTGATTTCATGCGAAGATTAAGTTTTTGGCGTCGTGGTGAATGGGGAGCTAGATTTTTGTATTATGAAGTTGCAATGTTATTGAAGTGCTTTTTAAGGATAATTTTTTTAAATATTTTTTTTTTGTGTGGGTGATTTTAGTCACAGAGAAAAAAAAGTTGTTAAATTGCATATTCATATGTTTAGTTTGGGAATTATTTAGAATATTTTTGTTTAGTGTTTTGGGTTGGTTTTAGTTTGGTGAAAGATTAAAGTTTAGAAATTGGTTTGTATAGAAAGATTGTGCGGTGTTTGAAGAGGTTTTCTGTGTTATAGTATTGATTGAACATTAACATTTAAATTGGTCACAATAAAATAGTAGAACAGGCCAAGTGTAGGTTTTTTTTTAAAGACATGCATTTACGATACATATATAATGCATACAAGACGTATAAGCTTTTGTGGGTAACATTCCATAAATTGCAGTGTGTTCATCAGTACAAAGAATTGTAATTGTGTGGTTTAAAATATAAACAGAAAGAGCAAACATAAATAATATCTAAATACAGAAAAATAATTTTTTTTACAGAGTTTCTTTTATTTACATAAGTTAATAAGTTGTATTGAATTCTGTACAAAGATTAAATTTTTTTAAATACTCCCAATTGTTAAGATAACTATACCGTATCATTGGGGTTTATTTTTCAGTTTAATACTGAAGGTTTTACTGATAGTTCCTCGAATAAGGTTAAAAGTAATTTTTATAAATAAGTTATTTTGTTTTAACTTTTTACTCACCTCACCATGAAAAGAGAATCAGTTCTTCATATCAACGACAATCGATTTCATTTCAAAACAGAAAGATATTGTCTAACAATCGGGATAGTTGAGGTGAGATTATTCGACGTAGACCAGAAATTGTTTTAGTGCTGATAATATTAATTAGAGTCATGAAACATTTTGTCTAGTCTCTCCATGACAGATGCAGATATTTCTGTTATGTCAGTTGTACCTTATATTTTTGTTTTTAAAGCACTTTTCTTAGCTCTATCCATAGTCCAGTCATATTGTATTTTTATCATGCAAATTGTGGGGTAGTTTTGATTTGTTCGCTCCTTTATATTTTCGGGGGTGCTGAATCCAAATCTGAGGTTGGCAACAAAATTTCGTGACGCAACATGGAAAAAACGAAAAAAATTATGCAAAAAAGCATTTTTTTGGAGTTTTTCACTAATGGCTGGAAAACTACCAACTATTCGAAAATTACAGCCAAGAACCATTGACAGTTTACACAATTTCCAATAAATCCCAATTTAAGATTTTTTCTGTGACAACCCATTTGGACTCAAGCGCTTGTCGAAAATTGACGTATTTTTACTGTTTTCGAAAATCCACGCCAAAGCGCTAAGGAATTACTTTGTGTGACAAAATTTGAACTTTTGTGTGTAACATGAACCAAGATATGGGTGATTCTCTGCCAACTGTGATTCTTTTTTTAGAAAATTTTCAAAAATTAAAACTTCTTGGAAACAATTTTTGTTTTGTGTTAGTGGCTTCATTTAGTCAGAGTATCATATCAGTAAAAGCATTTTGCTACAACTTTTAAAGAACAAAAAATATAGTGAAATGTACTAGAACTAGTATAGACAATAATGACTTTTTTTTCTTTTTTTTATTTTTAATTTGTTCTCCCTCTTTTTGACCATATTTTTGTTGAGATTCTTGATTGTCTAAAACATTATAACCTCTTGACATATCAACTTCCCTTTTTTACTTTAAAAAATTATCTCTTTTTCGTTTTTGAAGTCAGTTCTTCTGAATGGCAACCCTTTTCCTTGTTCTGGGTTATTACTTAGTTTTTATTGCACGGAATGATTTTTGTTTGGTTCGTCTGAGGTATTTCTACCGTTATTACAAAAAAAATTGGTAGAAAAAAATATTATTGCAAGAAATTGTTTAATTATATTCAACTAAAGCTAAAAAAGTATTTAAATGCCACGGTACTGACATCCACGGTACTGACATTTAGACAGTTTATGTAACCTCACTTCTCTAAGCTTTTGAGAAAAATAATTTCCAGGACAATTTTAACTTTTGCCGTTAAAAGGAATACAAAATTCTGATAACCAACCAAAACATGTTATAACATGCTTTAAAAATACTACCACGGTACTGACAAATAAATTTGTGACATACTTTTATCGCATGAAAACATATCACTCTTAAAGTACAACAACGTACAAAAATTAAAATGACTCTTGTTACCTATACATAAATAGTTTATCTTTTAGAAAACCACAATACATAAGCTTTAAAGATAAAACAAAATGGCGGTTGAGCGGAAATCTTTTGAATTCAAAAATAAAACTAAAACCTCGGACAACATTCATTCATGATTATTTTATTCAGCAATAAGGATTTTGACTTAATGTTTGCATTATTTTGTCAAACAAGGATTGCACTCAAACTTTTCTAGGGACATAATTTCTATTCAATGAAGTATTTCATTAGAAAAAAGTAGATTTTATCGGAAAAACATGGAACGGACATGCCACGGTACTGACATTTTAACTACAATTTCCCAAGCCATGTGGAAGAAGTAGAAATTTGGGTCATGATATTGAATGTAGATTATAGGAAATAGCCATTTACACAATTCAAACCAAAAATATATACGAACATTCTACTTTAAATAACAAAAAAAGCACTGGACGCAAAGAATCACAGTTGGGACGGAATCGCCCATATACGTTTGTGATGGTCTTTGATGCGCTGATTTCGAATCTGGCCTTGGAGTTTCTCTAGCTAGTCACGTTTTTGAGATATTCGATTCTCAAAATTTAAATAAAATGCATTTTTATACAAATTTGGGGTTATACTTTTTTCTCGAGGTAATTTTTTTCGAAAAAATGTTTATTGTCATTCTGAAGTATGAACATTTTACTAAATTCTTTTTGAATCTTTCAAATACCTCCATTCGTCTACGAGAAATCGTTGGCTTTCGTCTTACTACCTAATTCGAAAAATCCAGTCAATTTGTGCTTAAAAGGGCAAATTGTGGGATTTTTCGAACTAGGTACTAAGACGGAAACCAACGATTCTCGAAGACGAATGGAGGTATTTGAAATATTCAAAAAGAATTTTGAAGTAAAATGTTCATACTTCAGAATGCCCATAGACAATTTTTCGAAAAAAATTACCTCGAGAAAAAAATATAACTTGAAATTTGCATAGAAAATGCATGGTTTTTTTTTTTCTTTAGATTCTAATATCTCAAAAACGTGACGTGCTAGAGCAATTCCAAGGCCAGATTCAAACTCAGCGCATCAAATACCATCAGAAACGTATATCTTGGTTCATGTTACACACAAAAGTTCAGATTTTGTCACACAAAGTAATTTCTTAGCGCTTTGGAGTGGATTTTCGAAAACAGTAAAAATACGTCAGTTTTCGACTAGCTTTGAGTCCATATGGGCTGTTGCAGAAAAAAAACCTTGAATAGAGATTAATTGGAGATTGTGTATACTTTCAATGGTACCTTGATATAATTTTCGAATAGTTTGTAGTTTTCGAGCCATTAGTGAAAAACTTCCAAGAAATGCTTTTTTGCATCATTTTTTTGCGTTTTTTCCATGTTGCGTCACGAAATTTTGTTGGCAAACCTTAGGTTCAGATCAACACCCCCGAAATAGGGAAAAAATCAAAACTACCCCACAATTTGCTCTCAAAGAGCCTTTTTGAAAACTGACTGGACTACCAGAAGACTTATTCATAATAGGAATTGTTCTCAAATATAGGAATAAGTCTAAAAGATTTCCACTCTCATCATAAGGTCAAAACCACTCTCATTAGCAGATGTCGAAAATAAAACTCAACCTTTTGAAAAGTCTTTAAAATTTTGCTTGCCTGCTGAGATTTTTAAAAATGGTCACTTAATAACCATTTAACTTAAAAAGAACTTTTATTCGGTTTCTCTCAGTGTGAAAAACATTTCTTTTGATTTTTTTTAGGTTTCGGTTAACCACTACTGACCACTTTTCGCTGAGAGAAAAAAATAAATCTCATTTGGAGATTTTCATTTTGTTTTGTGATTAAAATGCTCTACTTTTGGATTTTCAAAGAATTTTTGGTCATTCATTGTTTAATACTCTTCAATAGTTAAGTGGAAGTGCTGATCGTAGTTGAATCTTTTTGGTCTTTGAGCTGACACGCGTCTGTGAGGGTTTTGGTCAAAATCTCACACCTTAAAATCGCGCAAGTCGAAATAGAATGTCACCGACGATGATGGATACAATAACGACAACGACGACTGCACCATGGTGATATGACGATTTCTTGGCGTCATCTACTTGCCGATTGCGTTTACACGTAGTTTTGTGTATTGTTGTCCCATGGCATACGTCTAGCCATGGTGTTCTATTCATTTCTTCTCGCCGTATGCATTTAGGTACACGTACAAGAGGTTTTCTCACTTATGGTTATAATTTCATCTCGTTATGGTCTTATTTGAAAAATAAGCTTAAAGAGATCTTTTGAGGTTAGTCAACAGTTTTCTTGAACGATTGTGCGTTGGCTGGTCAACGGGTTCTTATCTGGATGTTTACTCCTTCTTTGGGGCCTCTGTGCCACTCACGCAACTCCGTTGACCCACTTAGGTTATGTACATATGTTCAGTCGGCAGTAAGGTGTCAGTTGCCATTGTTAACAGTTTTCTTTTGCCAGTCAGGCACCGTTGTCAGCAGCTTGAAAAAATTTGAAAAAAAATGAAACTCTTATTGCTATAATAGTCGGACTTTGGTAACATAAAAGCGAGACCACAGCGAGACGATGATAAGACGTGAACAATGACAAAAACCACTAGTAAATGTCACGGCGTGACTATAGTGAGACTATTGCGAGAAAACCACGACACAGATAGCCATGTAAATGGGCACGGCGAGACAAAGGCGAGGTTTACGCAATGACTATGAATTATTAACCATATTTGGAATTTTTAACCACATTTTTAGCTTATGGTAACATATTTGAAAAGTAATTTTAAAATAAAGAGATTTTGCGAGACTATTGTGAGACTAAAGCGAGATAATGGAAAACCATTATAAATGCCAAAACCCACGTGGAAATATCACGGTGAGATCAAGGCAAGAAAACCACGACACAGATAGCGATGTTAACGGACACGGCGAGACAAAAGCGAGACTAACACAATTACCATAAAATATTAACCATGTTTGGAATTTTTCACCACGTTCTTAGCTTATTGTAACCTTTTTGAAAAAAATATTTTCGAAAAAAAAGTTTTGGCGAGATTATAGTGGGACCAAAGCGAGATGATGGAAAAAAATTCTAAATGCCAAAAACCACGTGTAAATATCATGGCGAGTTCAAAGCGAGAAAAAGAAGACACAGATAGCCATATGTAAATGGACACGGCGGTGGCGGCGAGACAAAAGCGATATTAAAACAATGACCATGAAACATTAACCATGTGGGGAATTTTAAGCCACGTTCTTAGCTTATTGTTACATTTAAAAAAATTGAAAAAAAAAAGTTTTGGCGAGACTATAGCGATACCAAAGCGAGATGATGGAAAAACATTCTAAATGCCAAAAACCACGTGTTAATATCACGGCGGGACCAAAACGAGATCATAGCGAGAAAACCACGACACAGATAGCCGAGTAAATGGATACGGCGAGACAAAGCGAGATTATTACAATGACCCTGAAACATTAACCACGTGGGGAATATTAAACACGTTTTTAGCTTATGTAACCTTTAAAAAAAAAATTGAAGTTTTGAAAGTTAAAAGTTCAAGTGAGCTCAAGGTACGATAGTTGGGCGAAACGCAATCATGGAGTTGAGCTCACTTGAACTTTTAACTTTGAATTATATATTCGGTCACTCCACTTAAACAGAAGAATTTCTTTTCAAATTTTCTTCATATTCAATTATTAAAAAAAGTTTTGGTGAGACTATAGCGAGACCAAAGCGAGATGATGGAAAAACATTCTAAATGCCAAAAACCATGTGTAAATATCACGGCGAGACCATAGAGAGAAAACTACGACGCAAATAGCCATGTAAACGGGCACAGCAAGACAAAAGCGAGATTAACACAATGACCACAATGGCATTGATAGCCACGATTAAACGGTAGGTATCTGCTGCGTCGTTATCATAATATCTCTTCTTTTATGTTGATGACGATTTGATTGTTCTGAATTATCTGAATTATATCAAACAACACAGATTTTTCATCTACTTTTTCTTGAAGAAGAAATACCATTTTTGATTTATTTTCCATGGAAACAGTTTTAGGTTGATCGTTTCCATTTATTTTTTAGAAAAAAAGTCGAGAGTTATTCTGGAAGTTAAATGATAAATCTCACGAAAGACCTAAAAATTAATTTTTAAAAATAAATCTCAGACCGAGACCATAACTAAATTTGACGAATAAAATATCTCTCAGTGAGAAACCAATTGCCTCTGTTCTTTAGAAAATAAGATGAAAACGCAAAAATGTTTTTCACAAATGACGAAACAGTTGTTCCCCCTTTGGCAATCAAAATTGCATTTCTACACGTGTTCATTAATGTTTTTCCATTGTGAACTTAGGAATAGTCTACTACTATGCCCCACTCGTAATTGCTCATCATATTGGTATCCTATTTTTCTGGTTACTGGCTCTCTCTTATAGAGATACCTTTCAACGTGTTATTTACTCATGCCGAAATGACATGTTGTCATAATTTCTTCTATTTTTCCTTCTAATTCTGACTTAATCGAATGTATATGGTCTTAAGTATGCCAGCGCAGCGTTTTCGTCTCAAAACTGTCAAGTGCAACTGATATGTACTGTACAATAAACATAATAGTAAAGCTTCATTTAACTTGCACCACGCAAATGTTCTGCTGACACCATATTACAAACTATGAACAAATGCACAAGACAGACAATCAACTTGCTCATTCTTTTCTGACTTTGCGGAAAAGTCACCTCTTTTTTAACGAAAATGATTATATTTCAGAAAAAAGTTTCAAGGCATTTCTTATTTTGAGTTAAACTTTTTTCATTGTTTAAATAATTAGGGAATTGACCAAGAAAATGAAAATCGAGCTCATATAGTGCTGTTCATATAAGGTACATTATGTTCATCAAAAGGTTAGAACGTGTAGGTTGGGTTAAAATGGGAAAAAATCATATCGGTATTTCCCGAATATTGGTTGAGAGATGGGTAATTTTCCAAAAAAAATTAAAAATAATGGTTCTAGTTACAATATCCTCTAGTTTTTGAGAAATTTTTTATTAGAAAAACTACTATGTATTTGTTTTTCAAACATGTATTTTTTTTTGTTAGTTTTAAGTAAATAACAATAGGTATTTTTTTGTATATCACAAAACGTACTCCATTAACATACCCTTCCCCATGACTTCAACTCTATTGCCGCAAAAATTATTTTCTTGCGAAAAAAATAATTATACCTTGTTCCTGTTATTTACAATTTTCTTAGAAACTAGAAAACATCACTCAACACCATCTGGCTTTAACTTTTAACTGGACAATTGATAAGAGCTGAAAATTAAAGCCAAAAATAAATCTTTGAACGTAAAATTTATAAAATCACTTTGAAGTTCTTTTTTTCGAAAACTTCCAAAAAAATTATCACTAAGCAAATTGATATAAAAACTAAATTAAACATTTTGCTTATATTGCCTGTGCTTTAAACATTTCTTAATTAAGTAAATATTTTTATTTTAGCAAATTGCCATTATTCCCTTAGAATTTGTATGCATCGTCTTGTAGCCCAGGGAAAATGGGCTCTGGAATTTTGGCACGCCATTAGTGGAATTTTCACAAAACTAGTAAGCCATCAGTAACTGGTTAAAAATGGTCAAGTCAACTAGGTCAGCCATAGAATAAGTTTAGTTATTGGGTAGAGTTTTGTCAAGGTCACCCAAAAGCACACTTGATTTTTGGCCACTAGTTAATGGTATATTCGCAAAAAATATATACAATAAAAATGGTCAGCTAGTTTCAGTAATTGGTCAGTCAAATCCCAGTGGTCTTTCAGATGATATAAGTTTTTTGCGAATATCCTACAAATGACGTGCAAAAAATAGAGCGTGACCTTTTAAAACTTTAACCATTGAATAAAAATCTTCTATGGTTGAACAATTTCTAAAGCTTATTGATCTTTTTTGAAAAATTAGACGGCATACCTTTTTTTTGCCGAAAAATTAAAAATCGAAATGAAGCTTTTTGGATGCAATTATTTTTTATTTGGTAACAGCAATACTCACCGAAAAGCTCAGACATGTTTAAGCACCTGCTTTATAGGCATTATATAGATGAAGCAACAAAGAACAAAGAACCAGTTAATGAAGATCCAGTCCCAGCCCCCAGTACTGAAGATATTAAAAAAGCCATGCACAAACTTAAGAACAACAAATCCACCGGCCGGCTCAGTTGGCCTAACAGCGGAACTCTTCAAGTATGGAGGAGATGTCCTGGTAGAGTGCATGCACCAGCTCATCAACAAAGTGTGGGTGGAGGAAAGTATGCCTGATGACTGGTAAAATAGCTCCTGCAAGGACTACAGATGCATATCCCTGCTTAATGTTGCCTACAAGATCCAATCCAACATACTATGTGCTTCTATTGGCGATGTCGGAACTTGGGATCTAAAAAAATAGGTACTGATCCAGCTATGCTGCATGACGTTACAAAATACGTGGTGCAACGTGCAAATTGGTAACAGCTCATCCGAGCTATTCCAGGCATATACAGGGTTCAGAAAAGGAGATGCGCTATCATGTGATTACTTCAACTAATCCTGAAGCAGATAATGCGCAAGATGGGTGTTAACCTGGAAGGCACTATCTTCAACAAGTCTTCCCAACTGCTTGGCTATGTGGACAACATCGACATCATCTGCCGATCGAAGCAAGCTGTACCTGAAGCATTCACAGCTTATGATGAACAGGCGAAATGCTTTGGTCTAGTGAATGAGGATAAACCAAGTGTATACTGTCAACAAACAAAGCCTTATCTGTCCATTGCCTAGGACAAAACGTCACTGTTGGTAGCAGTAATTTCGAAGGAGTCAAGGAGTTCACCTACTTCGGAACAAAGACATCAATTCCACGAAAGACACCTTAGTGGAAATCTGACGCAGATTTACCCTATTGAACTGCTGCTTCTTCGATTTGCCCAAACAAATGGTTTCAAAACTTTTTTCTCGAAATACAAAATGCACGATATACAAAACGCTAATTTTACCAGTTCTACTCTTCAGTGCCATGTGCTGGACGATAAGTAAAGAAGGGGAATTGACACTGGGCACTTTCGAGAGAAAAATTCTTCGGCGGATATTTGGCCCTATATGAGAAGAGGGCGAATGGAGGAGAAAATTCCATCGTGAATTTTACGAGCTGTACCAAGATTTGGATGAAGTCCAAAGAGCCAAAACACGTCGACCACACTGGTTCGGCCACATCGAGCAAATGGAAAACAACGCTCCAGCCAATAAAATCATCGAATCACAGCCCCCAAATTCGAGATGACCAGGAAAACCGAACCTCCGCTACAGGGACCAGGTGGTTACAGATGCAAGAGCGCTTGGTCTCGATGACTGGTGGGAGCATGCGAGGGACTGCACCCGATGGAATACCGCAATATCTCAGACAGAGACCCTCCATGGATCAGGAGCCGAATAAGTAAGTACGATTTTTTTTGAGGTTTTATAACTGTATTTCGTAGTGATCTATTTCTAGTGTGTTTTCATTAAAAAATTCAGATTCAGAGTCTTACCAGGGGGTCAATTCTCGATCTGTGAAACAGTGAAGTGATAAATATCATAACGCCTTCACGCCAAATGCGATTCTTGAATTGTGAAAAAATGAAAACAAATGCCAAAGTGTTTTCATATGATAATTCGTTTATCACAACCATTTAATTCTTTGAAAACCTGTGAAAAGAAAAATGACAAACAGAAACAAATTGTGGTCATTTGATACACTCAAGTCGCCATATTGGTCTTTCTATGACGTCACAATCATCTTTTTCTATGAGCAAGTGGTACCATTTTATATGTTAGTACTTTTTAGTATCTACTCAATTTGACAGCTGTTTTTCGTAACGAGTTCGGGAATCGCCATGCGCGTGTTTGTGAAGTGATAAAATGATAAAACTTTGTGAAAACTGAAATGATAACTTTGTTTTCATTTCACAGTTCCACAGATCGAGAATTGACCCCCAGTTATACCAACTGAATTTTGCAGTGAACTATTTTTAAATTAATTTCAAAATAATTTCCGCCTTTATAATATTGCATAATTTTGTAAAATATTCAAAGCAAAAAATCTTTGCCTAAGCAACCCTTTGAGTCATTAATTTCCCTTAATTAACATACTATGGGCCTTAAAATGTGAAACAAATTATTTTTGGATGCAAAAACGCCTTGAAATTTTTGGTTGGAAAACATTTAGCTTTATTTCTAAAAACAAATTGCCTTATTTCGGTTTTGAAATAATAATAAAGCTAATTTGGCATAATTTCCATTTTCAAAACAAAATTAGGCCAAATTTTTGATTTGATCTTATTTCGGTGGGTCTTACACAAGTCAACGAAATTAAAGGAACACATTTGTTTTCAATTTTTGTTAGTGTTTTTTGAAGAGCTGTTTCTTTGCGACGAGTGGTCGGATTGAGTTGAATTAAAAAGCATTTTACAGCTTTATGTTTTTTGTTTCGAGATTTGTTTTGAAACAATTTTTTTTAAGGTACCGTTATTGCGTTATTGCAACAAATGAGACGAGACAACAAAATTATTTGTTTAATTTTTTTTGAAGGTCCTCATTTGTAAGGATACATTTTTTTGAGTCAATTAAATGTGAAAAGACTACAAGAAGGCGGTTTTTAGTACTTTTATTAAACTAACGGTGAACGGTAAAAAAAATAATTCCCACAAAATCTTAAAAAATCTTGTAAAACGCTTTCTCAAATTTCCAAAACTGTCTTTGAATTTTTTATAACGTCATTATTTGCTGAGAAATTGGTAATCAAGGCCAAAAGTATCTTTTTTCATTCAAAATCAGAAAAACCATGGAAATACGAAAACAAAAATAAATTTGAATTAAGCTGAATAAAAAAGGTATAAAAGGTAACTCTAAAAGTTCTATTTTATTTCTCATTTCGAAAATATTAATCAAAATAATTTTAATTAGTTGAATGAAATGTGTTTAATGAAAAAAAAAATTAATTTATATAGAATGTCTACTTAAATATCGAATAATTGCATTTTTACGAATCCTCTGAAAAAAGCAACTTTTTTGACAAGTTTTAAAAAACATGCGAAAAATCGATATTGCTCTTTGAAGAGCAAAAAAAACTCTCCAGTCTAGAAGATATTAAAATGAAGAAACAAAAAATACAAAAAAAACATGCCTCCAGATGGCGCTCCATATAACTTTTTACCTGCCCAAAATTGTTACACGTATACTCGCGTCGGTCTGACAGACCGATTGTTGTCTAATACCAACACAAGCGCCCCCCGCACAAAGCCTTATACCACACTAAATTGAAGATTGAAACAAATGAGGAAGCTACTATGAAGTAGATTGCAGCAGGATGAACCGTTATTTAAAAAAACGCTGAAAAGTGAACTCTCGGTCTGACAGACCAATGCGTGGGTATAGGAAGGTTAATGAGAAAAAAAAACGTTCTATCACAGGTAGGTACTATTAAAAGTTGCTAGTATATCATATTAATTTTAGTGTATGGAAAAAGTTTTATAAAAATCGTGGGAGTCGTTTTTGAGAAAAAAAAATATTTTCCTTTGCGGTTTCTTAACTATTGTATGGAAGTAGGGTTAGGGGACTGTCCACCTTTTTCATACCAAAATGCTGTTTGTCCATTCTATACAAACCTCTGTCCCTCTTATTAAGTAAAAAATTAAAAAGAGAAAACATTAAATTGTAAATTGCAAAAATATTTTCATTAAATATTTTTAAAAAGATTTTCTTTGAAGACACGAATTTGAAGTAAGAAATCCTTTCAAAGCTGAACGCATCCACTCTATGAACTACATCTCACTTCAGACGCAAACATTTTCCTTCATCTCTGTCAGTTTGAGTGGCTTTTTTGATTGTTTCGGAATCTAATGAAACTTTCTTATCTCACTTTGTTTTACTCTGGTGTTACATTTTTCAAAAATATATTTTGTCGCCATTTTTTGAACACTTGTTCCCTCTAGAAAACTCCCAATGTCCCCCTTTTCGTCATTTTGAATCTGTTAACGCTATATGGAAGGTACCGTTATTTATTCATAAATGTAAAATTTTTTCTAAAAATATTTTAAAGAGTACTAAAAAACTCTTAAGTATCGAGTTTCAAAAAAATCGATCATGTTGCTTTCGAAATATTTGATTAAAAAAAAAAAAAAATTGAAACATTTTTTAAATTCCAATAAAAAGTATTTTGTTTTTTTAAATTTTGGTACACAAAACTATTGATATTTTTTGGAAGCTTCTGTATACAAAATTATTGAAATCAGTCAAACTTTTTTGAAAAAAATCGAAAATCAAAAAAATGATTCTTTGGAATGTACTATTAATAACCATTTTTTGAAAAAAGGTTATCCATCCAAAGGAAGCCTTTACTAAAAGTAATTTATGGATTTTTTTTTAAGAAAAGTTATGGAGCCGTAAATGTAAAATTGCTAAAAATAGTTGCATAGTAGGTACCGTTATTTTCGGTTTGAAAAAAAAATGAAAAAAACGTGTGGGCAGAATCACAAAAAACTTCAATGTACCAAGTTTGAAGGAAATCAATCCAGTCGTTTAGGATGTAGCTGAACAGAGAGAAAGACAGCATTATAAAACTCACTTTTTTTGTCTTCCTATAAATCGCAAGTAAAAAATAGACAATTTAATAAACCGCAATACAACGACTATAGGGGATACAAATAAAATTCTAAAGAAAAAATTAGAGAATTATTTTTTCCTCATTTAGAACCAAGATGGCCTTTTTTCTAACCACCATCCTTATATACACTTTTAATTTTATACAGTAATCTAAAAATATAAACACCATGAATGTAATCCGGAATTACATACTTACATCCGAATAACCTTTAATTATAGCAATCTCAGTTTATGAGTTTTATGTGTTCCGCATTCCTAAAAATTCAAAAATTCGAATCAAATTCGAAGTGGTTCAGATTACTGAGAAGTTACTGTATTAATACACTTAATTCTTTTTATTTATTTCATTTCCACTTTTTCAAAATAAGAAAAGAAGAAAAACAATAACAGTCCAACTGTGAGTAATCCTATCCCATTTTCAAATCTAAAATAATTTAATTAAATAAAATATAAATAAACAATTAAAGAATGTTTTTATTTAAATTCAAATTATAATAATACAATAAAACTTTAAATTATTTAACTATTTTTAAGTGATTTTAACAATAATAAATATTTATGGCAAATAAAACTTTAAGCTAATTAAAATAAAGCAAACAAATAATATTGAAGCAATTATTATAGAAAATTACTGTTCACTGACTTGGCTTTTCGTTCATTATACATAACTGAGTTAAATTTAAGCTATTTTTAACTATTTTTTTTAAATTTCATATAAAATGAACTTAAAAAAAAGATAATTCTTATTAAGGGACATAATTTATTAATGGATTTTAAAAAGTGGTTCAACTCTTCTCTCATAAATTTTTATTTTTATTATTTTTTTTGTAATTCTATAGCAATTTCTATTTATCAATTTTTGGCGTTGGCAGTTAAAAAAAAAACAGAAAGGGTGATTAGGTTAGGAAGTAGAGGAGGTTTAGTTTATAGAGTCAATTTTAATTAAAATTTATGGTTGGATAATGTTTAAAGAATTTATTTTGGTCGCTTTTTACGTGCTCCCTTGTTGGTGGCGGTGGACGTTGATTTACTATCCTCTTCGTAATTAGTTTCTGTTGGTTGCAGGAAAAGTGGCTGACCGAATGGTCTACTTCTTTTTGTGTCATCTTCTGAAACTATGAATATAATTCGTGTAAAATTTACTGCCACATAAATAATAACAAATTTCATCATTATTTTTTATGATTTATATTTTTTTTTTCATTTTCTTAATTGAGTAGATTATTTTTGTTTTTTTTAATTTTTAATTGGTTTCTTTCTGTTTTATTAGTATTTTTTTTTTTGAGTGCAGGATACATAATTAATACCATGCCAAACCAACTCACCAACATCATTGCATTTTGTTTCAGGTAAAAAATATTAAACAAGTCTTTTTGCAATTCAAAAAGTTTCATCTTATAAATTCTAATTAGCCGAGGTTTTGTTTTTCAAAATAACCAAAAATCAAAACAAGCTTCTTTTTTTTGAAGACCACAGGGGAAAATAAAATCATTTAGCTCAGCATCCTTTCCATTCGACACAAAATCACACACAAAATAGTAAAATCCTCTTGAATGAGAAACCCTTAACAAATAGAGGCCCACATTTACCTCAGCAAAAAAATATAAAAATGTAATAAAAGAAAGGCCAAAGGCACCACAAGGACATATCTTTTTTCATAGCATCGCAATTCGTAATAGAGTCAAAGGTAAGAAATTAAAGTTTATTTCTTAAGTTTAATTGGCACAGTCAGTTTTTCGTTTGGCCAAAAATACCTTTCTTTTTATAGAAAAGGTATAGATGACTCAACAAAATCTCCAAATTTAATCTTAATAATACTTTTTTTTTTACTCAAAGACCAACCAACTTTATGAGTATACTGCTATACCTTCATAAGCTCCCAGACCTTTTGTTATAAATTGACCTATTCTTTTGATGGAACCTATAACAACTATACTATACAAGGCAACTTGCAACTTTGTGTGTTTTTTTTGTTGTTCGCTTTTGTTGTTTAGTTGTTTTATTTTCTTATTGTTCATCTGCACTCGACATGGCATCGTACAACAACAACAAAAATGGACAATTGCCTTGATTTCTTGTGTATGTTTGGGTATAGAGAACATGTAACAGCTTGGTATTTTTATACTACATTTAGGCATTTTATATATTTTTTCCGAGAGGGGGGGGGGGATTAGGTGTATTACTACATTCTTTTGGTCAATCTAAACAATTGAAGTTGTTGAAAACTGGTCTGATATATTTTTCTGGGCACGTCCTCGACAGGATTATTATAGAAAAACAAAAGGAATATAGAAAAAATAATGAAAAAAGTTAAAAAAACAAAGACTCATGCAGGATTGGATGTTTTATTTTTATGGAATAATTAAATTGTTATCATTATTGCATTTTTGTAGAAATATCCCCAATAGACAAATAATCACAATAACATCTGGTATAGAGGGTTATGCTGATGCCATTGAATTTAGGGGTGCGGGTGGCATTCAAAACATTAATGGTGGTCACGTTCATAGCTCGGTCATCAAGACCAAAACTATTTTTTTTTGTCTGAAGAGTTAGTCGAAGACGTTTTTGTATGTTTTATAATAGACCGATGCTAGACATGTTTTTTTTTTTAGCTTGGAAAAATACGACTTTCATGAGAAAAGATGTGTAGGATGTATAGGTATAGTTCAAGAGCTTAACAAAATTGCAAACGTTCCTACCATTAAATAAGTTTATGTGGGACCTAAGCATGTTTAGACTGCAAAGTGCTATATTCCTTTAAAATTAGGCTTTGAGTTTTCTAGAGAAGTGACGCACAATTTTCATTATTTTTGATAGTTTTCTTCTGATACGCTTTTTAAAGAAAAATAAAATGTGTATAAAAATGGATGGTTTAAAATTTGAATATTCGAAAACTTTTAATTAATCAAACGTTACTATCCTTATATAACATATTAAGCCCTTAGTCTAAAAAACGAAATAAAATGCACCATACATGTGAAGCGTTAAGGATATGTCAAAGATAAGACACGTGACGCAGCAAAAATTCCTATTAAATTCCTTTATGAAACGAAATAAGGACAACGAACTTCGGATCTGCATGTTGAATGTTCTGCCGCTCTATAGACCACGTCAGCCGAACATTTAGCGGAAGCCCTAGACTGCTACAAAGCAGACATCAACGCCATCTAAGAAGTGCGATGGAATGGGCCGGGCAAAAGAAAATTCAAAGACTGCGACATCTACTACGGTGACTGTTACTGACCACAAGGGCAGCGTCTCTTTGGATGTGGATTCGTCGTTAGAGGCAGACTTAGGTACTTCGCCAACATCAGCCTCATATGCGCGCATGCCCCCACAGAGACACCAACGATGAGTTCAAGGAGCTCCTGAACAAGACATGTTCTAGCTATGACATTAAAATTGTCTTAGGTGATTTTAATGCCAAGCTAAGAAAAGAAGACGTCTGGATATATAGCTTGCACGACACCACCTCTGATGAAGAACTCAGGCTAATCGACTTTGCTGCGGGACGAAACGTTGTGGTAGCTAGTACGCAGTTCCCGCATCTCGATATACACAAGGGGACATGGCGAATTCCTGGTCAATCAACTGCAAACCAGATTGACCACATTGCGATCTACTTAAGGCACTCCTTGAGTATCAAGGATTTCCAAACGTTCCGAGGATCTAACGTTGACTCGGACCACTACCTCGTTGTAGCCAAGGTAATGCTACGGATATCCAGACCAAAGCCAAAACAGGGAAATATTGTGAGGAAGTTCGACGTCGGACGACTGCAGTCGGAAGAAATCGCCAGGTCCTTTTCCGATCGAGTCTCTCGCACCCTCTCTTAAATAGGCCTTTGCGGCCAGCTGCAAACATCGAGAACTAGTGGAAAAACTGCCAGGAAGCCATCAGAGATGCCATTGCAGGAATGAAGTTCAGAAGTTTTACCAAAAAGTTAAGAGAACCCCTCTGGGTTACAAGACCCGAACCGAAGCCTGCAAGGATGATCACGGGAACATCGTAATGGAATCGCTGTCGGTGCTGAGGATATGGAAGAATCATTTCTGCAAATTGTATAACGGCGCTGACGAACCCGAATTCCACTACCATGCAGATTGCATCATTCAACCTGGACGACGCGCGACGTAGGCCACCCGATCTCGACGATGTAAAAATAGTTATATCTTAACTTAAGTCCAATAAAACAGCTGGAGCTGATGGCCTAACCCGAAGGCCATACGAGCGAGTACTCCCTAGCGATTTGGGTACATACATTAATTGTCAAATCACTCGCCGCTCTACTCGCTTCACAACTGGCTTCGAAAAAGGCAAGCCAGTTGACTAGCGAGTAGGAAAAGTTTCGATGTATTAGTAGCTCGCTTGCGATTACTCGCTCGTGTGGCCTTAGGGTTACGGCCTCAAAGCGGCTGACGATGAATTGGTTAGGAGTATGCACCAGCTCATCTGTAAAATATGATCGGAGGAAAGCATGTCCGATGAATGGAACCTCAGCATTGTTTGCCCGATCCTCAAGAAAGGCGATCCTCTGGACTGCCACCAACTACAAAGGCATCAGTCTTCTTAATATCGTCTACAAGATCTTCTCTGCCGTACTTTGTGAACCCCTGAAGCCATTCGTCAACAACCTGATAGGTCCATATCAGTGTGGCTTTAGGCCAGGGAAGTCCACCATCGACCAAATATTCGCACTACGGCAGATCTTGGAGAAAACCCAGGAGTTTCAAATCGATACCCACCATCTTTTCATCGATCTTAAGGCCGCGTATGACAACGTCTATAGAGACGAGCTATATAGAACAATGTCTAGTTTTGGCATCTCTGCCAAACTCGTCCATTTGTGCGAGATGGCGATGGAGAATACCCGCTGGTCCATCAAGGTCGGCAAAGACGTCACCGACACCTTTGAAGTCAAAAAAGGCCTTAGGCAAGACAACGCGCTGTCATGAGACTTCTTTAGTATCGTTCTTGAAAGAATAGTGCAAAACTCTCACGTCAACACTAGAGGCACAATCTTTCAAAAGTCCGTCAAATTACTCGCTTACGCCGACGACATTGACATAATAGGACGAACAAAGCGTGATGTCAGTGGAGCTTTTGTGAGCATTGAGAAGGAAGCCAAGAAGATGGGTCTAAAGGTGAATGAAAGCAAAATGAAATATATGCTGTCAACAAGAAAGGAAACCCAACACCGACGTCTCAGACAGAACATCACTATATAGACAGCTATAATTTTGAGGTCGTTAGAGACCTTGGATCCGCTATAAGCTTTGCGAATGATACCAGTGCTGATCTCAAATGAAGAATTGCAAATCGCTGTTTCTTTGGGCTAAGAAGGTAATTGAGCAGCAAAGCCTCTTGAGCAACTTAACTGTCCCTGTATAAGACGCTTATCATCCCGGTCCTGATGTATGGTGCAGAGGCATGGACAATTGGACACTGTTAACGGTGGATGAAAACGCGTTAGGCTGTTTTGAGAGGAAAATTATCGGGGTGATTTTTGATCCCGTCTTCATAGATGGGGAATCGAGAAGAAGATACAGCAACGAACTGCACGGGCTTTACAGCAACACCGACCTAGCCACAAAAGTGAAAAGCCAACGAATGAGATGGCTGGGTCACCTAGAGCGAATGGGCACCAATGTTCCGGCCCGGAAAGTCTTTGAATCCAACCCCGTGGGACAGCGCAGTAAAAGTGGACAGCGTAAAAGGTTGCGCACGTAAGTGGAAGAGGACCTCAACCAACTTGGCGTGCGAAACTGGGAGACAGCTAGCTATAAACCGAGCCGGTTGGAAGAAGCTTGTTGATTGAGGCCCTGGTCCACCCCAGACTGTAGCGCAACCTTAAGTAAGTAAGTATGCATCGTCGGGAGTATTGTTTTGTATGACAATGCCCAAACTAGGGTTCCCGGGAAAAGTAATCCATTTGTGTAAAGTGAAATAGGAAAGCACACATTGCGATGTAATGCTAATACTAGGCTTCTGGGGAATAACTCCTCCGAACTATTTCAAACATGGTACCTAATGGATTTCAAAGCAGATAGTGCTTGGCCAGGTGCTAACACGTGGAAGGAATTTAACTGTCAATAGCTCTGTGCTAGGATATGGAGACTTGGGGAAGATATTGTTATCATTACTTGCTCCCACTAGACAATAAATAGAGTCCTTCACAGCGATTTAAGAACAGGCAAAGCTTGTTGATCTTGAAGTAAACATGTGGGTCACCCACATCGACGGCATGGACAATAATGATCGAGCTAAAAAGGTCCCCGAGCGGCAGCCCCCAAGCATAAAGCGACAACGAAGAGTACAGAAGAGAACAAGCCATCATTGATTCCAGAGCGTTCGGTCTGGGAAACAGGAAACTGCTTGCTCGGGATGGTGGAAGGTTGATGTGTTTCAGGTAGATCTCTGTCATAGAACGGTAAAAAATTAGTAAATACACATTAAGAACTTTTGTAAGGAATCGAAAGGATAAGGAAATGTCGAGAGTTCCATTTTTTTTATTTAAGTTCAGGAATTATCTATACTCAAGGTTTACTGGAGATAAAATTTTAAAATTTTAAAAGAACTATCATGTTGACTTCGTAGTGAAGTTAGCAATCTGTAAGAATACTGGGTTATACCCACTATTTGGTGAATTGCAAACACCTGCCTGGTCTAGGTAAAAATTGTTACGCTTACTTCACAGACGTGTCACTGGCGCTTAAAGTGCCATTTCGAACCTACTTCACGTCTATGTCATGTGATTTCACTAATTTTTGCAGTCATTTTCTTGGCACAATGGATGGATGCCCATGGTGGGTAACAGCTATTCTAAATGGAAAATCTCGAATTTTCAATACGCAAAATATCAAGATTCTTTGGTGTCGAAAAGTAAATCAATTAGGGTTTTTGACATTGGTATACTGCTGTGTGCCTAATTGCATGAATCCCTAATGTCAAGACGCTGAAATTTGGTGAGGTGCCTTGCCTAGACTTGACTAGTTTAGCGAATACTTGAATATGTAGTTTAGCAAATGCAAGGATTAAATCACGAAAAATGATCTATTTTTGTATCATATTGAAAGTGTTTTTAGTCCTAAAATATTAAATTTCAAAATTTAGAGAGAGCGTAGTTTTGAATTTGTGACAATTCCTTTGGAAAAAAGTTAAAGAATGAAAACTAAAATAAATAGTACTATACAAATAGAAAATATGAATTAATTAACTTTCTTCATATTCAATTCATAGCTTAGTTTTAAAATGTACATTATGTATTTTCTGATAAAAAATATTACTTATTCATACATCGAATACAAAAACAAATATAATATTCCAATGCAATTAATTACGAAAACAATCAGATTGAAAAAAAAAAAATTAAAAACACTTATCACACCAACATTCGTATTCCGTAGAAGTACCTTTCTAAATATTAAATAAAATATGAAAACAAAAAAATAAAAACAATTTGAAAAAAAAAAAAAAAAAAAAAATTGTTAAACTCATTTACACTTTCAAACAAACAAACGCCAACATCTGCCCACTCAAAGCCCTTTTAGACACTTCAAATTACACTTCCGGAAGGTCACCATGATGTATACAGCGAGAGCGGGGAAAAAATGAACCAACAAACAGTCCTGCATTACAAAGGATAAAAAGGACATCTTTGTTGCACAATCCGGAGAGTGTAAATGAGCTTTTAAATTACTAAAAAAATAATAATCATGGCCGGAAAATAAAAAAAATAACAAGTAAACATAAATCCAGGATAATGACACTGCAGACGGATACACTGCAGAAACTGGATACATTTCTATGGTTGCCCTCTTTCACTACCTTATGCGCAGATAAAAAACTATTAAATAATGAATTGGAAACGAGCTAGCGAGTAGTGGATTTTTGATAAATTTTTAAACTAAAAATAAAAAACAAATAACCAAAATGAAGTGAATTAAAAAAAAATAACAATATGATATTTTCCATCAACAATTAACAACAAAAGTGATTGTCTTACAATGATTTTACTGTGATTTTTACATGGCACCTATAGTCAACTGTTTGAATCGGTCGGTGTAGAGTTTTGTGTAGAGTGTATTTTTTTTTGTTGAAATACTATCAGATAAAAGTTTATACCATTTTGATGCAAAATTTACAAAAAAAAAACATTTATAATTTCATTGGAATAGAAAAAAACAATCGAATGACTTTTAGAAAATACACTTATATTTTTAAATAAATTTAATTAAACAAAATAAGTGATTTCAAAGAGCTGCATCAAAACTATGGCAAAAAACTGACGACATGGAGATATGTTATATATTTATATAGAGAGAGAGAGAGATAGAAAATTATTGATTGCATTATTACAATTATCGTCAGTGGACACGTATTTACTTTCTGGCAATGATATTGATCGATGTTGGGATGATCGGCTGCGCAGGCGTCCAAGGCCAGATAGAGGTCTAAATCCTGCAAACAAGCGACGCCTTAGTCCAGAATCATTTGGATATGCCACAGATTGGTTGGATGATAATATTGTTGTTGCAACACCCGCCGTTGATGGTATGCGGCAATCTTAAAGTAATATTATACACAGAGGTAAAATGCAATGAATATGATGATGGTTGATGATTTGGCAAAATTACTTAATATTTTTTTTAATTTTTTTTTTTAATTTAACTTTAGTAATAATTCAAATTTCTTAAGGATCACTCTTATCAAAATATTTTATAGAAAATATTTTTTAACATCATTTAAGTTTGTCTAAATGTTAACACTGTGTGGAGTAAGAAAGGAAACATTTTAAGCACTTAGATTTGTTTTTTTTTTTAGCAAAAATTATATTTCACGTGATCAAATATTTGGTGTTACCTTTCCCTGTTTACATAAGGGGCAGTTAAAGCTATGATTGTAAAGTTTGTATCGTACTTGTATTTGAATTTCTGTGATTTTAAGTCCAAACTTCTGTCAATTAATTCTATTTATATGAACTTTGGACTAAAATTCACACAAATGTACAGAAATCACAGAAATTCCAAGTAAAGAAACAGACATTTTGAGACTAAAATAATACATTGATTCATAAACTTTATTTAAGTAACACATTATTCCCTGATTTAAGTTCTTAAACGTCTAAAATGTTGTCGAGTTATAGCACTGGCTATGACCCCTAAAAGTGTTTTAAAAAGACGCCCAGAAAATATACAAAAAATTAATAATAGAGGGTTTGGAAGTAGAAGTAGTACAAAAAAAGAGACTCATGCCAACGCAAACTTGCAGACTTCAGATAGTCAAATCAACAAACAATTTGACCATTCATTCATTAAACTCCAGACACCCATCCAAAATTTTAAATGTGCTTACAGCTCAAGGAACAAAGTTTGACGTTGAACATTTTCTGTGGCAAAATTTGAATTCTCTACTAGAAACAAAAATTTCCCACAAGAAGTAGTTCAAAAAGCTGTGTAAATCGTTCATTCCAAAGATCAAATCGTTCAAGAATCGATCACCAAAATGATTCAATCATTTCAATCAATCGATCTTTCGATCATTTTGATTTCCTTGAATTTATTTTTGATTAAACTCTTCCCATTCAATTTTCATTTCGATTAAATTAAATCTCTCCAAATTAAGCGAATTCAAATCAGTACTAATACTAATTAATTTTAAAAACAATACAATTTGGATGGTTTATAAAACCTCAACAAAATATGAAATTTCCACTGTTTTTTACTGCTCCAGAAAAGGGTGGTCTAGGAGCATTTGGGTGAGGTTTGGATCGAAATACACTTTTTGCGACAAAAAATAGTTTGTCTCCTATCTGTCAATGTTATAAACTATCAAATTCTATTCACGGAAGGCTACCATGTCGATGGATTAAAAAACCTATAAAAATCTAAAATTTTTGATGAATTTTTACTGTGCTCCTAAAAAAGGTTTTTTTCTTTTAAGGCAATTGGGTGACATTTGGAACAAAATACACTTTTTCAGTCAAAATATAGTAAGGCCTCTATTTTTCAAGCCATCAACTGTCAAACTCCATTGACAGATAGCTGCGATGTTTATAGATTAAAAAAGCTCTAAAAAATTGGAAATTTTTCATGAATTTTACTGCTCCAGGAAATTTTGTAACATTTTGATCAAAATATAGTTTTTCTGTCAAAATATTGTTCATCCCCTGTCTGTCAAGCAATCAACGATCAAATTCCGTTCAAGGATGGCTACGATGTCAATGGATTAAAAAATATCTAAAAAATCTCAAATTTTTGATTGAAATTGAAATCGACATTCACCAAAATTATTGAGATTGAGATTTGGATGGGAAATCGAGAATAATCGAAATGATTGAAATTGAGATCGATTGAAATGAAAATTTGTGATTTCAATCATCAATTCTTTCGTTGACCGGATCAAAAAAATCAAATCGTTCCTGATTGACACAGCCCAAATATTCATGGTTGGACATCTTGGGACACTTGAAGTTGCTGGATGGCTGGAAGCTGTCTAGAAAATAACTATTCTTAGTATGACGATACATCTTGAGGACGTCCTAACAGAATTCAGAACCAAGCGATTCGAGCTCAAAAAGACTATCAGCTTGAGCAAGAAGCAGAAATGGAAGGATCTCGGCCAAGACGTGAACTGCGACCCCTGAGGATTAGGCTACAGGATCGTTATGGGAGAGCTCGGAGCCTAGAAGAGAACCCCTGCTCTTAAGGAAGTAAAGATGGGATGCATCGTTGATACGCTTTTTCCAACCTATTCTATCACCCCCCCCCCCCCAAACCCGCATATTTTCAACAAAAGGATAGACAAATTTTCAGACCAAATATGGTCAAAGTTTCTGCTGCAACAGCTGCTTTGAAATCGGTCAGGTCCGATATATACGCTGGACACTGCAGGCAATCTCAAAGAAAATATACAGAAACCCCATTTACCAGCTGTGGTAAAAAGACCGGGTGACTTAGCAGAAAAACTGTACGGATTTTAGCAAGACCATTAATCAGAGCCAAAGAAGAAGTAGAAGAAGACTATCCAAACCACCCAACAGGGAAACCATTACTCTAGAAAGATCGTTTTGGTGGCGTCTCTGAAAGAACAGAACGCTATCAATACAGCCAGGAGGAATGACGTGCTAAACCTGCTGAAGACAAGGTTCAACATTCGATTTTATCATTTGTGGATAGTGGAAGAATATCACAACAACTGAGATCTGATATATACAACAGAACAAATGATCGAAAGAGCAAGGTGTGATCACCTCTGGATAAGCGCACTGGGATCTATTTTGGGACTTGACCAACAAACTTGAAACATCTTCTAGGTAGGGAAATGCTGAAGACACCTTCTTGATGGGGTATGCCGATGGCAGATGCTCATGCTAGCGAAGAATAGGATAATGAACTTTCAAGAAGGATTCGAGGTCACTAAGGAGCAAAGTTAGATTTTAAAGTATCTTAGACACACAGTTAACTTTTTTGCAACATATAATGGCAGCAGTAGAACGGGTATCGAAAGTCACAACTTCGCCGAGTAGACTGATGGAAAATTTTGGAAGTCCTACGGCTAGCAAGCGAAAATTGCTGATGTCAACCAAATTACATGTACCATCCTCCTATATGGAAGCGAGATTTGGGCCCATGTACTCAAACAAGAAAGGTTCCGGAAGCAAATTTCAGAAGTACCTATATACGGCATCCTGAAGCCTTGTACGTAGATAGTTCCTACCGAAAGGTGTTTTAAACAGTCTTCCATTAAGTCACAGAAGTGACTTCCATCGATCTGCAAGCAGCAGATGTATAAACATGTATACGTTAACGACAATAAGACTAAGAAGGAAACTGCAGTAAAGTTAACTTTTACGTCACCAAGTTTTTAGTCAGATACGGGTTTGTTTTTTCCTCCATAAGAGCGGGAAATTGAACAGCCCAGCCAGCCAGTATGGAGACGGAGACTTTGTGACAAACGATGCCCAGTACACGTTCTACGTCTGAAGCAGATGGGAAGCCGCACGTCGCGTCAAGAACTATGGAGCAGAACTGGTGACGTCAACTAGTTCGACCAATATTGTGGTCAATGGATCAACCCCGAAAAGGCCTACTTAAGGTACATAAAGCATTTCTTTGGCTTTTCTTAAAAACAAAAAAGAGGTCCGAATATTGGACGATAAGCAGAAAGAGAGAATTGATACTGTGTTCTTTTCGGAAAAAAATTCTTGGATGAATAGAGCCACGAACTCTTTGAATTGAACAATAGTGAACAATAATGCTCCAGTCAAGAGATTCTTTAATTTCCAGCTCTAAGGTTGGAAGAGATGACAAGGAAGAGGAAGACCAAAGTTACCACGAATGCCCGAGTACTTTGGAGCCTGGTAAAGCATTCCACATTCTTGTTGTGCGGCTGAAGAAAGAATCTCTGAATTTTACAGTACGTCCGAAGTTGGGCTCAAGGGTAAACTGATGAGCATTCCCAAAAATGCGAGTATTACGGTTGAATTGTTTTAGGGGAGGAATGCAACTGGCTATTTCACTAGAACATTGTTTATAAAAATAGCGGTAAAATAATGAGAGACATAAAGCACTGCAACGGTGTTTCAGAGATGTTATTGATTGCGTTATTTTTAAGGCTCTATTTTGGATTTTGTCCAAGAGATTCAAGTGAATTATAGGAGCACCTGCCCAGGTGTGGGAGTTGTACTCAAGCTTAGGTCGGATGAAGGCTTTATAATATGTAGCCAGATCAGAAGGAGAGAAAAATTTCTTGCATCGTCGAAGGAAACCCAAACACTTAGCAGCGTTTTTAGCCACGTCGAATATGTGGTCACTCCACAGAAGGTGATCTGTGTGTTTCAAGGATTCAAGTGCCGCTCATAGATAGCAGCATTGGGGGTGGGTTCCGCTTTAACGTTAAGAGACAGCATTGAGTTTTTGAAGCATTATATTCTACGAGATTTTTGATTCCCCATTGAAAAATGCTGTCGAGATAAGGATTTAATTAACTTATCATACGCTGCCGCTGAAGTTCCACATCCGAAGGACAAGGATGTGAATCTGAAAACGAATATGAAAAGCTGAGGGTACTGTCATCAGCAATACAATTTAATGGATTAGAAGTTTCAGACAAGAGATCGTTTATGAAAATAAGAAAGCAAGTCGGAGACAAAACGGAGCCCTGGGACACACCAGCATTTATTTTATGAATATCAGACTTGAAACCATCCAAGACAACTTGTAAAGGTAGTTTCTAATCCAGCGAAGAAGAGATTCATCGATACCAAACGCACGCATTTTCGATAAGAGAGCTTGATGCCAAACTCTATCAAATGCTTTTGAAATATCAAGTGCAAAAATCTTACTTTCTCCAAAATGATGTAAGGATTTGTTCCACTGCTCGGTGAGATATACCATCAGATCACCAGTGGACCTATTGCTACGAAAGCCGTACTGCCGGTCATTAAGAAGCTTCCGTTCTTCGAGATATTTCTTAAGCTGATAATTTATCAGCGTTTCCATGACCTTGGAAAGAAAGGACGTAAGTGCAATTGGACGATAATTAGTGGGTGAAGAAAATTCGCCTTTTTTAGGGACATGCTGGACGAATGCTCTTTTCCATCCCCTCGGGAAGAGACCTGTTGAGTAGGACAGATGGAAAAGCTTACGCAGTGGCTTTGCCAGCGTAGAAGAACACCTCTTCAGAACAATAGGAGCGATACTCTCCGGGCCAGCAGATTTGTGTCTATCAAGATCTTTAAGGACTCTTGCAACTGCACGAGTGCGAAAGAAGACTCGTCCCATGAAATCATTAGCGCTCTCAAGTACAGGAGAAGTCATAACACTCCCTGGCATCGTCGAATTGATAGCAAACTGTGCTGCAAGCAAATTGGCTTTATCTAGTGAGTCGGGTTCTTTGAATATGGACGTTACAGGTCTTCCTAGCTTGTTTGAACTTATTCCGATTTTCCTCAGTAGGGTTGGCTTTATAACAACGGAAACTTACATCTCTAACGCTGATAACCTCTTTACAGCTCGAATCAAACCATGAATTTTCTTTCGGTTTGATAGACTTTATCCTAGTCGGAATAAAATTTCTCATCCCGTGAAAAATTAAATTTCTGCGCTGGAGTCTACGTCACTATCGAGTAAGCATAGTGACCATCAGTTAAAGTTTCTGAAGAAATCATTGAGAGCGTCCCAGTTGGCTTTCTCGTATTGCCAAATGGTTCTCTTCGGGCTTTGTATTTTAACTGGATTTTGTTGGCACGAGAAATTTACAGAAATGAAAAAATGGTCTGATGTGCCTAGAGGCGATAATACACTAATAGTGTATTTATCAGGGTTAGAGGTAAGAAACAAGTCTAGAGTGTTCCCGGGTTGACCTGCAACGTCATGGATTCGAGTTGGCTCGACAACAAGCTGGGTCAGTTGGTTTAACTCAGCGAAGACCTTAATATACCTTCCTTCGAATGTTGTCTGACCCGGAAGCCAACTAGAACTGTGTACATTGAAATCACCCGTTATGACGATTTCAGTGTGAGGATAATGGAAAACAATTCTTTGGATGGAGTCGGAGAGAGCATCAAATTAGTTAAAAGTTGAATTTCTGTCCAAATTTAGACTTCCATAAATAAAACAGGTATGTATGATGTGCTTAGTAACCGAAAATTTAAACCACATGAAATTGAAGTTTGTGTTTGAGCACAAGCCATATTGTGGTTGAAGTTGGTATGCAACATAATTTCTTCTGTTTGTTTTTTTCTCTACAAAAATGATAACAGATTGAAAAAAAATTAAACGATAAGTCAGAGACTGAAATTCTTACGAAAAACTTCATGTTTTTAATTTTGCAAGTATCTAGCTCAGTGGAAAGCTGGTTTAAAATCAATTCAAATGCGTACCGAATATAGACACACAGACAGAGAAGAAACCATGTTTTGTAAAAACATTCAAATGTTTAATAAACGCAAATAAATTAGTAATTCATTTATTTAAACTATGCGTAAACTTAAGCTAATACCATTCAGAAATTAATTAATCATCCTCATAAACAAAAATATTTTGTATTCACATTATACTCGTAAATACGTACTCAACCAGGATATTTAATAAATAATGGACGCAGTAGCTAAAAATAAATTAAATAACAAGTTTAAAATATAAATGCATAACGATAATCATATTAACCCAATTACAAGTCACCCCACAGAGTATAATAGTGAAGGTAAATATTGTTATATATTCATAAAGGTACAATATACATAGGTTGGTATAATGTTTTGCAATTTCAATTTTGTTTTCAGCAGTAAACAAAGGATAAAATATAATGTATTATGTACTTATATAATACCTACTTCAGTACAGTAGAAGGTAGAGGTATTGGTTTAATGTGGTGAAAATGTGTACCTACTTGCAGTGTGCACACAAGCGATTTATATAAACAAAATATTTATTTGAACCAGGTATTATAGGTTGAAAGGATATTAAAATCCGAACCCATTATATTCATTATATCCTTATAATAATATTTTATATTATTATAGTAAATATATGTATGAATGTGAAAATAGGGTTCGCTGGACTTTAACGAGATTAAAGAATTATTGATTTGATTTGGAAATTGGAATACGAAGTGACTTGTGTATTTTTTAAAGTGGTTAATATTTTTATAATGCAAATAATTTCAAGGAATCAATAGAATTTAATTGAATTAGTTATGGAAGGTTTAACTGAATGACTTCTTACGTTTCTAGTTAACATCATGATTGGAACAAATCAAACTAGTGAAGTGAAGTTATATAATAATGGTTGAATCTTTTCTATATGCGATTGCATACTTGAATTTGTTTTAAATGCATTAAAATGGCTCTTCTTCTGCTTAATGAGTCCTATATAAGTTATAGAAAAACCATGGCCTAGCTTAAAACAAATTTTTATATTAATATTGAAACAACTTGAAGAATTATTAAAAAACTTAAATTAATATTTCTAAGGAAAACAACTTCTTTGGCAAAGTTATGAACCTGACACATTTGTACATTCTGTATTCAATTCGATTACCATATCTGGTCGGTGTGGTGCGCAATATTAAGAAAAATGACTCGATCCACCTTTTTGAGTTAGAAGTTGCAAAAACCTTCGTTTTCACCAAAAAACTCGATGACTGTTTTTTTTTTTTAATGAAAAATTATAAAGCAAAACTTGTAGAAAATAAAATTATCTAACTTTTTGTGGAATGTTTGTAGAGGACTTTTTTCAAGGCTGAGATGAAGCTATTGCTGATCGTAGCACATCATCAATTCAGCATATTTTTCTGCGTGTTTAACCGTTTAAATAAGATGATCTTTATTGTTAACGGACTTGGGTTATAACTTTGCAGAGCGTTATTCTTCAAAATTGGAGAGCATTGGACCAACTTTTGAAAAGCGAACTTCTAATTGATGGAATATTGATATATCGTCTTGTCAGTCCGGTCAGGAAACCGAATCCCGGGCGCTTGTTTTGGGCGGTTGGGGGTCTTTTTCTTATAATTGGAACTCATTTCTTAGGTGCCAGTTATAGCTATCATTGAAACTCATCATTGAAAATTTTAATCATTGGTTTTGAGACGTTTAGGAGGCAAAATCATTTATTATTTTGATAGACGATCAAAGCTCAAGACTTAATTAATATTTATAGTAAAAAAAAAAGTTCTAATAGGCCCAACTTTCCTCAAAAAATGACTTTTAATTTTTCAATGATCATCGGTAAGGTAGTTCAATCATTGAAATAAGAAAAATCTTTTTATGTGGAAAGTTGGGCCTATTTGAACAATTTTTTTAGCTAGAAATATTAATTAAGTCTTAAGGTTTATTTTTCCATCAAAATAATAAACGATTTCACTTCCTAAACGTCTCAAATTCAATCATTAAAATTTTCAATGATGAGTTTCAATGATAGCTAATAGCTGGCGCCTTACACACTACGGATGAAATTTAGTTTCGGAGTTATTATTGTAATCCTGCACTTGGACAAAACTCGTAAATTTATTGGACAATTTGCATGGTTAAAATAGCGGTTGATGTCTTTAAAGATAGGAGATGAGCAGATGCACCTTCGGGTTATATTTCAGTGTTGCCACTTTTCGAGAACATACTTTTTTGATTTCAAAGTTTGGCACCTCTTTTTCGATAATTTTTAATGTTTTGAACATGAAAAAAGTTACAGAAACACCTCCATATGACAAACGCATTGTTAGGAAATAACAGTTGATGTCTTAAAATAGGTGTAAGGTATACGTACCCTTTGTTAAAATGTCAAAGTTTCCACTTTTCTAGAAAATACTTTTTTTTTATGTCAAAGAGTGTTACTTCGACTTTTTATTTTTGGTAATTTTAAATATGCTCTATCTATGCTATGCTCTATCCAACAAAAATTGTCAGTAAAGGGAAGATAGGACGTTTGCCTCTCAGTCTGGTTGCATTGGCTTGCATACATCTGTCTCAAGTTAAAGCTCTCACAGGGTTTCCGTACTTTGAATTATAAATTGCCACAAATCGAAGAACAATGTGCATATGGTTACCATTGATATCATTTCAAACATATTAAAAAAAGATCCATTTATCTTTTTTTACCGCAGCACACCTTTTTAAATGAATTTGATCACGTAACGCTTTGTGAATGTTTCAAAATTTAGCGCAAATAACTTTTTTCTTCTTAAAGACTAAAATCGTACAAATTTTAAGTGCACTTTAATGCTTTATTCAAATATACAAACAAATAATAAGGGGACAATCAAAACGACAACACTTTTGGCTCTCACCTTTATAAATATTGTTCTCAAAAGCTTAAAAACTGAAAGTTATTTCATAAAAACCACTGAAAAAGCTCTTTCGTACTGTTGCAACATGGCAAAGGCAACTCTGTTGGAATTTGAATTTTTTGTTTTATTTCACACAGTGAAGGTAGAAACGAAAGCGAGTATACGATCAGAATTCAGAATGCTTTTGGCATTGAAAGACGACGGTCATGTTGGAGCGTACGAAATGTTTCAAGGAGTTGCAACAACAATTCCTGTATGTTTATCAGTGGTTTAGTATCTTTTTCAGTGGCAGGTTTGTTATTTGAGTGTTGTGATGGTATGCAGCACTGTTTTGAAAAAAGCTCGCCCATAAGCCCTGTACTGACAATTTTTGCTGGATAGACTATAGTCTCGGGTTTAAACCGGAGTTAACTCCAAAAACGTGTTTTTCAGTCAATTGAAATCGAAAGTTAACTCTGAGTTAACTCGTCTAATTTGGTGAGTTAACTCAGGCACCAAATTGAGGGTGTTTTTAGTTGTGGCGCCATCTTGATTTCGATAATTAATAAAAGTTATTGCCAGTGCAATTCGTTGTGGCGCCATCTCTATTCCTTTGCGTAAAAGGCATAGAAGGGTGATATCCATAGTGTCGCGCATCGTTGGCCTCAGAATTTTGAAAGCTGAAAGATAAAGTTAATCCTCAACTGAAAAACTGTTCCTGAGTTAACTCAGGGTTAATTTATTTTCAGGATTAGCTAACTCTGATTTAACTCAGAGTAAAGCCTGAACTCAAAAACTGGTCCTAAGGAAAGGCCTACCCAAAAAGCGTACGAAATTCGGTTTCCTGACTGAACTATGTAGTGCAGATGGTGTTTTTTGCGCTCAATTGAAATGTAGAAATACTAGTCTGGCTTTTATATATTAACACTTCATTAAAAGTACCTGAGTTTGATTCCAATTTATGTATCCAACACATCGATTTTGAAGCAGGGTCATAAGTCCACAGGTAAACAGTAGGTATACATTTGTGGATCTTTAATTCACTAAGCGCCAGTTAGTGCTAAGTTAACTCTGAGTTAAATCAAAGTTAGCCAGCTAATCCTGATAATACAATTTCAGTTGAGGATTAACTTAATCTTTCAGTTGGCAAAAATCTATTGAAATCGATATGCAACAGTATGGATATCAACCTTTTACGCCTTTCACTAATTGAGATCGAGATGGCGCCACAGCAGAAATCACTCACAGCTTAGTTCCTGAATTAAATCTGAGTTAACTTTAGATTTTAATTGACTGAAAAATATGTTTCTGGAGTTAACTCGAAACAAGGATGATCTCACAGTAAAAAAACGACTCTAAGGAAGATGAGTCAAATGACCATTTTGAGCTTATGATATGTGGGTTTTTAGCCCAAATCCCTGCACCAAAAATTATGCCTTGGACAGACTAAGCAGAACTCTACTCAGGCCTTTTAGTTTAATTAATTAAAATAATAGATTAAAACTTTTTATCTAGCTAATTTTCGTTGGGCGCCATCAGGAATTTTTGGCGAATCGGTATTTTATAAATAACTTATGTAAACTAATGATAGGTTCCCATTCTAGGAACATTCAATGAGGTGAAAGTTCAATATGGATACGTCAAAAAGGATGGAAGAAGTTTTACGTCTCGACGTCAATTGCAGGAAGTTAAGAGAACCCGCTTTTACCAAAACAAATATTTAAATAAAGATTTTAAAAATCAAATAATAAATTGTTGACCTAATAGTTGTGCCAATTTCGAGTTTGTCGTTCAATGTCCTCTATGGTTTTTGAGTGGTTTGCAAACTTGACATATGTAACTCGAAAAGCGATAAAAACTTTTTATACTTATTGCTTTAAGGCTTAATAATTTGCCATTAGCTGGTCTATAATTAGTTGTGAAAAACTGAACCTAACCGTGCAATGATTGCTATGTTTTTTGTTGGGTCCTTTGCTAGCTTGATACAAAGTTAGAAAACTTTCACCTAAAAAAGGGGACAAACTTGCTAGCTTGATAGAAAGTAAGCATAGAACCACCATAGAACAGATTTATGGCTAAATAATTTGTTTTTATGTGTCCGTTCCTTAGTTTTGACAGTTTAGAAATTTCGTTCTATGTGTTCTATGTTTTTTTTTCGAAAAGTGGTAAGAACTTCGGCTAAAGAATGTTCTGTTAATTAGTCGGCAGTAAGTTGAGACAAATTCAATTTTTTGGTGCGATGTTTTCTATGTTTTTTTCATTTTCCTAAATTCATATGAAATCAATAAAGAGCTCTGGAAAAATTCTAACTAGACGTCAAGTAAGCAAAGCACAAAAAAAGCATAGAAAACATTGAACGACAAACTCGAAATTTTCACAACTATTTAACGACAAAATATCCATCTACTCATTTTTAGATTCGAAAAAGTTGCCTTGCTAACTTGACACTTATAAAAAGGTCAATATAAATGAAAATGTTGACTTACCGCATCACATTTTAAAAAGGCGACATTTTTCTGTCGGCTATTCTTACATCACTTAAGGAACATTACTGGTGATATGATAACAATAATTATTAACGAGTAATTATCAGATAAGGAAGATTGAAAGTGCGAGCTTGATAACATTTTTTTCCCGTAAACTATGACCTGAGCAAAATGTTGACTTTTAAAATGTCGATTAAAATCTCGATTCATGAATGTTGAAGTTTAGCAAATCGGCATTTTGAAAGATCATCACTTTAAAAAGCCAGTGAATTTTTTATTTTATAATCAGTAGGTCTTTTCATTAGTTGACATTTTTGTCGAGATTTAAAAAATCGACCTTATGGAGTCGATATTTATAAAGTTAACATATCGTATTCAATCATAGTTAGTGAATTTCATATCAATTGGTGTGGCGCGCGGTGGCCTTCACGGGAAACATTTTGGAAAGGGAGTAATACAGGGGTGCCCGATGAGCCCAATACTGTTCAACTTGTTGACGGCGGATATAGAAGATAAACTGGGCAAAGGGAGCTGGAAGGGAGCAAAGGATGGAGTGGAAAGGGAAAGATGATAGAAGAAGTAAAAGAATTTAAATACCTGGGGTATGTGTTCAAAAAGAATGGAGGGCAGGAAGCACATGTAAAGGACATATTAAAACGGCAGCAGCGGCCATGAAGAAGGCATGTGGGAGAAGGATTGGGAGAGGAGAGGAATATGTGGCTTTTCGACACTCTGGTGTGGACGGTGATGGGATATGAGACGGAAGTATGGGGATGGGAGGAGAGACAAGAAATGGCAAAGATTCAAGAGAGGTACCTCAAGTGGATGCTAGGGGTAGAATGGTAAACTCCAGGATGCATGGTAAGAGATGAAACAAAAAGAGATAAGATAATGATAAGAGCAGGGAAGAGGGCATATTACTATGAATAGAAATTAAACGATGGAAAAGGAAGTGAAGTAGCAGGGGAATGTTTAGAGGAGATGGAAGAGAAACAGAGAGACTGACGGGGAAGAGGGTCACGATGGGAACAAGGAAGAGAAGAAATGAAGGGAAGAGAAGACAGTGTGAATGGATACGAGGGAGTAGAAAGAGAAGGCAGGAGAGCGCAGGAGATGGAAAGAAGGCAACGAATAAAAAAATCCAGTTACAACAGGTGGTACGAAGAAGTAATTACAGAAAGGATACCACAATATTTGAAAGTGGAATGGAAGACAGAAAAAACAAGGAGAATTGCAAGAGGCAATGAGGTGAGAGAAAGATGGTACCAGAAACGGGAAGAGGAAAAAATGTGCAGAATATGTGAGGGTGGGAACATGTGTTAGAAAGATGCAGGTCTGGCAGAGTTGAAGGAAGATCAATAGGGGATAGGATAATGGAAATAATGGACGGAATGGGGAAGGAGGAAGAGTGGATGAAGGAACTAGAGGCAGTGAGAAAATATAAGGCGATAGAGAGGGGAGGAGAGGAAGCAGAGTAAGGAAACGGTAGCCTTGTAACCCTTAGGGGAGGCAATAATCAATGGAATGGAGTTAATACAAATTTAAATGTACGTCGTTCAGAGAAGAAAGAAAAAGAAAAAAGCATAAACTAAAACAAATAAAGTTACATGCCTTAGATAAAATCAGACCAAAAACTGAAAATATAATAATAGTACAAAAAAGCTGCATAATAGAAGTACAAAACATCAGATATAAAATTTGCAACACTACGATTGTTTCTTGCTAATTTCTTACTGCGGAGGAGGATAGATTATAAAATTATTAAATAAACTTTGTGGTTGCATTGTTTCATATAATGCGTGTGTGTAGTTGAATTTTATAAAACGCAAACAAATTAGAGAAAAGATGTACTTTTTCGAACAATATACAAACAAAAACATAAAACAAGAACAGGTAAGAAGATTTTTCAGACTTTAAAGGTACTATTTTTTTGATGTTGTAAAGAAAACGATTTTGATGTCGGACCTGAAGAGCTAGAGATATCTTGTGTTGGAGCCGCGAGACCCCTCGATCCGCAAGGAGCACTCGGTGCTGTTGCAGATGTCCGATGGGAACTAACTCCACGTCGACTACTCCCAGATAAAGATGGTACTGGAAGTGTAGACCTCTCGGGACATTCGGGAACATTAACAATTGGTATCTCATGTTGTGATTGAAGCTGCTGGGCTATACTTGGATCCAATGCCCCAATGGGCTTTAGCTGGACGGATGATTTTTCTGCATTGGATTTACCAGCGTCCCCGGCTTGCTTAAGGACTCGATAGATTTGATCGATGTCCGTGATTTCTATATATAATCGCGCACACACACAACATAATATATAACATTTTCAAATTGTAATTAAATCTATTTTTTGTTTAAATTTATTTTTTTTTAGAGAGAGGACATATTTTTCGAAATTCCCTGAAGGTTTAACAAAAAAAAAAAAAACTAAATCAAATTGTGCTTAAATCATTGGTCTATACTCTATAATATTCTATATGGACTTAAACATCTTTAACAAAACTCTTGTGTTAATCTCTACGAAATGTGTATAAATGTATGTATGTAGGTATGTATGTTTGTGTGTATGTGAGAGTCCTAGAATGAAACAATAGCCTGTCTAAAATGCACATGCACTAAGAGACAGGCTTTGAATTTTATGTTTATGTTTAATAATTTTTTTTAAATAATACATTTATGTATGTAAGCTCTGTAAAATGCGATTAATTTTAAATGTGATATTTTTTTTAAGTTTATATCTCCAATAAAATTTGTGTGTGTACCTAATTTTTCTAATCGCTCCACTCGAGGGAGGTTCTGACGAATAGAAACACTCATTGGACAAGCTTCATCTCCTATAACATTGATGGTAGGTTAGGTATGTACAGATATTTTTTTTTAACGATAAAATAGAAGTCAAATATTATTTGAATATTTATTTAATAATTTAGATTTTACTAACAGCCCACATATAGCATATATAGATGCCTTGCATTATGAGATTGTTGTTGGGTATAAGCTGAGTATCTATAGGTTTACGGGCTAGCTGATTTGAAAGCTTTTCGTATTTTTTTTTTAATAATTGATGACTAAGGTTTTTATTTATTGCAAACCTCAAAGAACCCCCTTCATTTTATCGATTATATGATTTTGAGAACATTCTTTTTCACAGTTTAGTTTCAAACAGAAGTTTTTAAAATTAAGCCCCCTAAACGCTTTTGAAACCAAAGTAACACTTGTTTATTTAATTGATTGTGATAATGATAATGATATCTCATGATTTCCAGAAAAAAAATAACGAAAGATGATAAAACGATTTTGACCTATCGTAAGGCTCCTCTGAAAAATAGAACAATCCTAACACCACCTGTCACTGACGAATATTTCATCAAATAACTTTTTCCATCCTCTTTCAAAGCTATTTGAATTTTTCGTCACGAAGTGTGTACAATATTGTGGTTACGGCATCAGAAATACAAAAACAAAAATATTTTGCGAATATTAAAATATTGATTAAAGTTTTATTTGAGCACGTTTCACGAGGAAACCAAGATTTTGTTCCTTAAATGTATTCATCATCCGGAATAAGTTATTATTCATTTAAACATTAACTTTAATTTTGGTTTATCGATTTTTATATAAGTCTGAGGGAACTTTATTTTCCTTAAAACAAAAAAAGATACATTTATTGTGTTATCTGTTTGCCAATTGAATACAAAATGAAATGTGCTGAATAAATTATGCAATTTCCCCCATTTCGATTAGAATTAAACGATTTCTATTTGATTTTTGTTTTAATAATAAAGTCACGTGCGATAGATCTGCCTACAAAAAAAAAACAGTTAAATCGGTAAATGTCCTTTGATTTTGAAATTGTTGTAGTTAAAGGAAATATTTTATTAGAAAATAATAAATTATTTTAAATTTAAGTAGATAAATTTGAATTTCAGAAACCAAGACCCAGGATTATTAAATTAAATCAGTTTTTAAGTGTGAAAAGTTAAGCCATAAATGGAGCCTGCCAAATGATTTGGTAGGTAACTGCCACTGCCAATAATAATTTTTAAGAATCATTGACTCCTTGCAAATCTATTTTCGATTTCAGTCTTGAACGAAACAGAACCATTCCTTTTTTTTCAATAGCAACAAAAACCAAATCGATACCTTCCCGTAAGAATGTATTAAGCGACATTTTAAAAACTTTAAGTTAAAATTTTAAAAAGCCTCTAATTCAGTTATTTATTTGAGTATTTTGTTATAATAAAAAAAAATTTAAAGGGACTTTGAGTTGAAATTCATGTTCCAAATCTTTTTATTCCTTTGAATACATACAAAAATAGCTAAACCAGAGGTTTTTATCGATGCCTTTAAAATTTTTGAAATGTCGCTTAATACATTCTTACGGGAAGGTAGCGAAATTATTTTTTTTGGTTTTCGTATTCAAATAGAATGACGCTATTCAATACAGGAATCACAAACGTCAACACTAAAGTAAGTCACAGTTGTTTTTATAAGCCTGATTATTAAGGGAACAAGCATGAGCACTAGGGTGGTCGTAAAAAAAAGGTAATCGCAGATGAGCCTAAATCGGCTCTAAATAAAGAATACAAATTATCTAATTTTTCAGATTTTTATTTTCATCCCATATAGTCGCTGTAGGTGTAAATTAAATTTCCCCTTTTTTTTGCATACTAGGAAATTCACTTTATAGCTATATGCCAACAAATTCAGAGCGTGTAGGTGGGAAGGGAGGGGCTAATAAATAATTGCATAAAATAGGAAAACATTAATTAAACAACACGTGCAGTGATGATTTATAGCTTTCTGGAAAGTCAAAAGTATATTTTTACGGTTTGTTTTCAAATAGAGTTTTTTTTTTATGAACAGTTTTAACCAAAAATTGTTTCAAATTCAACATTTTGAAGAAAAAACAATTTTTTTTCTTCAAAATTTTAGGTTTGAAACCAGTTTTTGCTGAAATTGGTCATAAAAAAAAACTTTATTTTAAAATAAGATATAAAAGTGGACCTCTAACTTTCCAGAAAGCTACAAAACAACACTGCAAGTGTTGCCGTAGTTTTTTAATTGATTTTTGTGTGTTTTTTGCAATTTTTTATTGAATTACCCCTTCTGAACGAGCGGGTGTAGATATTACCTCCTTCCCCTAGGATTTTTTCTTATATACTTCCCACCTACTACATACTCTGAACTTTTTGGCAGATTGTACGCGAACTTCCATAAAAAAGGGACATTTTATTTAACCCTACAGCAACTATAGGGGATGAAAATAAAAATATAAAAAAAGTAATAGAATTTTTTTTTCTTCATTTTGAGCCGAATTAGGTCCATACAAATATAAAAACTCAAAAAAAAAAAAAAAAAAAAATAACGAGCATCCTAATGACGATGTGCTTCCCTCTACTTAATCTTTTTGCTTTAAATGTTCTCAGGAAAAATCCAACATATTGAGCACGAGCAAACCAGTCAAAGTCAAGAGGAATGTGAAAAAACTGTAGAATGCCGAAATCTTGCGCACGATTTTTAATACCAAAAACAGTAGTAAACCATTCAAGATTCTAGCTTTCAAAATATGCTTTTTGTAATGTTTCTTTTTTGTGCGTATTGATATTTTCGATACTCAAAAAGAGTTGAAGAAATTGTGTTGGGATTTTGTCCATTCGAGACTTTAGCATTCGGGATTTTGGGTATTCAGGATTATGGCATTCGGAGTTCTCATTTTTTACCATTCGGGATTTTGTACCCTTCCCTATTAGAATATATCAATTAAAATTGGTTCTAATATGATTTTTTTTCTAAGTACCGTATACAGTACCTGCTCTATTTTTGGTCTTAACTTTTAAGAGGCCTCCGGACAAAAGTTCCAACTCAGATTCGAATGTTTGTTTGTTTGATTCGATCATACAATATGACTAGTGTTAATAAAACATCGGTAGTCTAATCGATTAATCGATTGTTTTGAACTATCGGGACTATCGATAGTTTGGAGAAAACATCGATAGTCTATCCAGTTGATAAGTTTTTGTGGTTGGGGACAAAATAATTGCCGAGAAATGAGTTGTCAACTCAAAATTGACCTTGAATGCCAAAAATCTTAGCTGAGCTTAACTTCAGTTGGTTGTTGAACACGGTTTTTTCCAAATTATGGTTCTATTATGTTTATTTAACTATTTATTACTATTAAAATCCTTTATTTTTATCAAAAATCTCATACTTAAATTCTTTTTTGCCTGTTGAGATTCAGCTGTGAATTTTTCGTCTTCTTTTTTTTTGTGAAATATCAAAATTAAAAAGACAAAAGACAAAGATAGTTTTTGGAAAAGCTAGGCCTAGGGAAAGTCCCACATCAATAGGTATGTTCAAATATGTATGCTTGAAAAATTTGATTTCTTTTTAATTTGAAAATTTGTTTTAAATTTTTTTTGTATTGCTTTTATTTATTATTTTTATTAGTAAAAAACAATCGCTTGTTTATCGATTAATCGATTGTTTTTTTTAACTATCGATACTATCGAAAACTCCAGTAATCAATGTTTTAATAACACTAAATATGACGTTCATTTTCGTAAAATAAAAACTATCTTCTGGCAATTTGATTTACTAAAAATTCTAAATATTTGAAAATACCGACTTTTAGTTGTAAAAATAAAAATAAAAATGTGCTATTTCTTACAAAATTTAAGTTTTTGTGCTAGTTTTTTATTTAGTAAATTAGTTTATTCAAACATTTTTGTCATTTTGAGGAAGTTTCGGCTTATTTGGTTCATTTCTTGTTTTTTTAAAAACACAACTGAAAAATAGAAAATTTGTCAGTTTCAAAAAGCACATATTCAAAATCCCTTTCGAACTGATCGAAGCTCTTATCATTTCCTTTATAAAATGATAAGCAAATGGTATAAATTCACTCCTCTCCTATTGAAAATCCAATTGGCAATTTTACGTGATTTTCTTTAACTTGTCACTGGATTTTTAAAATAAATCAAGAACAAAATCCAAAATCAAAAAAGTAGCTCGAACATTTTGAAGCCAAAGCTTCATTCTTTCATATGCAGTTTTATTTTTGGCAACAGATGGTTTCCTGGCTGAGATTTTTGGGAATCCATTTTGCTAATTTCCTCAAAAATTTACCCAAAGTCCTTTGAATTCCCATTGTCTTATTTATTTTTCTATTCAATTGCAATCTCGTTCGTGGAAGAAATTTGGAGCAATCCCATACATCATACCTACATTTTTGCCCATTTTCCTTTTATCGGAAAGTATTTCAAGTAATGTTTGTAGATCATGTGACCTTTTCAAAATAACTGAGGTCAGCTTAGGAACTATGGTGGAAACCAACACGATTACCAACTCTTGAAGTAACATCAATAGTTTGCTTTCTATGCAAAAGTCCCGGTTATGAACTACAAGTATTTGATTTCTTGAATAATTTTTTTTTGTTATTCTTCACACTCAAAATCAGCTGTATTTTTCAAAAGTTGCTTTACAGATTTAAATTAATTTATATTTAACGATAGAAAATTAAATTTTGAATAAAAAGTTTTTAGCGTTAAATTGTCAAATTCCGCTTAGTTTTTGAGTTATGCTAAATATATTGAAAAGTAGCCAGTGTGACCATTCTTTCAGAAACGCATGGGCTAACTTAGTAGCATTTTTGGTTTTCAGCATGCTTGTGGACCAAACAAACATACTCAACAATAAAAAACCACGAAATTGTTCCTTCATACCCCTCATACTTCGGTATATTCAATAGCTTATAAGGCTATATTAGAGTCAGGAAAAAGGGTGTCGCTATAAAATGTTTGATAGGGTAGTACAAAATATAATGAAATAGCAAATCAAGCTAAGATCTTAGCTCTCCAGCCAAATTGACCATCTCTTGAAACATTTTTTCCATTTCGAAAATGGCTCTTTAAACGAATACCTTTAATATAATGTATACCTATGTAAAAATTGGGAAACACCATACATACATTTTTTTCGAGTTTTATTCGAGGTACTGCCTCTTGCGAGGAACTGACAAATCCTCCAAGAGTATACTTGTCATGAAAAAGTGCTTCTCATTTAGCCGTTCGGACTCGGCAAAAAACTGTAGGTCCCCTCCATTCCTGCCAACAAACACGCACACAGGAGTGGTGGTGAGTTGTAAGTCACTAGGCCCTGGTTCTCCACGAGCTGTTGCGCCACCCAATTTATTTTATACATACATTTTTATTTTTCTACTGAATAAAGATAAGGTACCCATAGATATTTAAACAATTAACCTTCCAATATTTGTTTTTCGTTCTAATTTCAACATTGCACACAAACTGTAAAATAGGCTTTCTCTTAAATACGGGCCCGAGGTATTTGCCAAATATTTATTAAAAACTTGATCTGTGTGAATCTGATAATTCTATTCAAATACATATATGGCATTCCTGGAATAAAACATAGAAATTTTATTTCACAAAAAAATAGGCACAAGGAAGTTTTAGATACTTCTGGGTTTCATATTCACAAAAAAAAATATTTGTTTACTAAATTGCTTAAGGGCATCAACTCAATTTTTAAAATTATTAAATAAAAAATACTTTAATAGAAAAATTGCAACATGCGCTAAAATCCTTGAGTAATCATGTTATATATCGTGGTTTTTTTTTTGCTTACAAAATGCATTTAAATTTGACCTTTTGAATTCATTCCACGTCACGAAGTGTATAAATTGAACTCCAGAAAGTTCATTCTATTTATATATGCATGTAGCTACATTTACATTCACATAGCAATATTTCTATATTACGTGTGTTGAGATATATTAAGGTAGACTGTTATTAGTAAAATCAACTTTATAGGTATGTATACATATATTCATAATAGGATTCCTTGAATATATCAGGGATGTTACCCATCACGACAGGTGGAACGAAATTTGAAGGTTTTAATAATTATTGTTTATCAGAATGCGGATAGTAGAGTAAATTCGGAAAATAATGTCATTTAGGGTTTTCAAGGAATTTTTATCTATGATTTTTATTTCTCATGAAGAGCAGAAAAATGCCACAACTTAAATATAGCAAACGTTATTTGCTTAACATTTTGAGCGCACTTAAGTTTGAACATAATGCAAGCGTCATTAATAATAGAGCAGGAGTCAAAAGGAGATATCAAACTCATTGGTTTTAAGTGTATTAATATAGTGACCTTTTAAAAAGGAACAATTACGTGCAAGGTTTTTTACTATCGAATATGTTCGTTGGGCCCATAAGCATGATTAAAACCGAAAATACTACTAAATTCATTCATGCTTTTCAGAGAGAATGGTCACCCTTGCCACTTTTCCATATATTTGGGTTAACTTAGATACTAAGCTGAATTTGACAATTTTGCACTTAAAACTTTTTGTTTTAAGTGTTTTGTTCACTTTTTTAGAAAATTTTATAAAAAAAAATAAGCAAGAAAAATTACAAAAACCAATGCAAATAAATTGTATGCAATTTTTTAAACCATCCATTCCGAAAGGAAATTTAGTTTTAAACAAAAAGTTTTTTGTTATACCTAACATATTGAAAAGTTGCCAGTGTGACCATTCTCTCAGAAAAACGCATGGGTGAATTTAGTGGCATTTTCGGTTTTAAGCTTGCTTATGGGCCAAACAAACATATTCAATAATAAAACCTGTAATTGTTCCTTTATACCCCTCATTTTCCGGTCTATTCAATAGGCTAATAGAGCAAGGTAAAGAATTCTACATTCCTGTAGTGTTCTTAAAGAAAAGGAATCTTTGTGTTTAACAGTAAATCCAAAGCAAGGTTTAGGGATTAAGTTATGGAAATATTTAGTAGTGCGAGCTGAATTGTTAGGCTCGTAAAGATGGAACCGCCGCGCCATAGGAAAATTAGACAAGAAAATGAAAAAAACTTTGAAAAAATTCCGATGAAACTGAATTTAAGTAGAGCTTTGTTTTGACGTCTTAAGCATTTCCTAAAATGTTCCGTAAATTTGGACCGGGTCTAAATTTTTAAGGGGGGTGAAAGGGGATAAAAGCGGTTTAAGGGGTGTAAAAGGGGGTAAAATTCAGGGGAAGGCCGCCATCTTGAAAAAGAAAGTGATTTGGTTTTTATTCAACAACTCGATTGAGTTTCATTTTACAACAAAATAATAAGCGCATAGCATTTAGACAGTGAAATTATCTAAAAAATGAGCTATTAACAAACTCTGTAAATTACATAATCTAGAAGCTATAGTGTGTCAAAGTAACACTTTTGGTTTTGTACTATAAAAGGGACAGATTACAGTCTTTTGTAAATATCTCAGCAAATATAATTTCTTTTAAAAATTTATGAATTCATTTTGTTGCTCACTCTTCGCGTGGTAGTCACCTTGTTGTGGTGCGGAGGCTTAAGTAGCAAAGACTCATCTGACCCACTGACTTTGAGGCAACCCAAACCGGTGGTAATTTTGAGGAGTTACGAACCAAGAACTGCCCCCAATAATCCAGGGTGTTAAGTGACCCGTGCCCATTGGATGGTTTGCAGCCAGGGGGTATACCGGCTGTATTCTAACGGAACCTCTTTGATGTTGGTCGAATTGAAGAGTATCTATGACCTTACCATAACATGCGGAGCTCTGGTATGGCTCGACCCCATTATTTCTCTAGCTACTCGTGGGAACTATATGCCAAAACTACAAAAAAGAAAAACAACAAAAATTTTAAAAAGTTTAACACTCCACGGGACGTCACGGCGAGTGAAGCAGCAGATCAAATGGAAAGAGATTTCCGTGGCGATGATCTGAGACCGGATATCAGTAAGTTCTTGAAGAGGATGCCTTACGGGAACTTACAGAACCGAACCTCAGTGGGAGCGTCGAGGGAGAACACCTCTCGGATTAGAGGAAAACGAAACTCAAAACGAAGCGTCTACTAGCATGGGGAGAATACCTCCTGTGCAAGTAGAAGTTATACCAATGGGCACAAACGCGGCAAATGATGGGAAGCCACCATCATCAAGTGCCTCTAAATGACCGACAAAGCCATCAAGTCGACGAAATCGATATGGCCAAAGGAGCTTCCCACTTCCAGAACTGGGGAAACCAGGTGCTCTGGATGACCCATTCAGGAAGGGGCTAAGTGGAGCGGGCACAAAGTGGATGTCCCGCCAGGAAGCCCGGAACAAAGTGAAGGAGAGGAAAGAGAGGCGGGAAAACGAAGAAAAACTCCTGGGACAGGGTAAGATGAAAAGTAGCCATATAACTCCTCCCCAAAGGCAAGAAGCGAAAAAACCCAGGACGACGGCACTTGCGGGACCTGACACCGTGAAAACCGTCGAAGGAAGGCTCTCGTATGCAAGTGAAGCCTTGAGCGTCAGAATTGCTGTCCTGCCGGAAGACTACCCTCAGGTAACTTTGAATGCTGACGAGCTGTCGGCACTTGAGAAGGCCATAATTAAGGAAGTCTCTCTTGGCTGGAAGCATAAACTGAAGTTCAATGGTCTGTACTTCAGAACCGGTCTGCTCCTGGTTGATTGCGCTGGAACCGAAACAGCGGATTGGCTAAGGTGCCAGTTATAGCCATCATTGAAACTCATCATTGAAAATTTTAATGATTGGTTTTGAGACGTTTAGGAGGCAAAATCGTTTATTATTTTGATGGACGATCAAAGCTCAAGACTTAATTAATATTTATAGTAAAAAAAAAAATTGTAATAGGCCCAACTTTCCTCAAAAATTGACTTTTAATTTTTCAATGATCATTGGTAAGGTAGTTCAATCATTGAAATAAGAAAAATCTTTTTATGTGGAAAGTTGGGCCTATTTGAACAATTTTTTTGGCTAGAAATATTAATTAAGTCTTAAGGTTTATTTTTCCATCAAAATAATAAACGATTTCACTTCCTAAACGTCTCAAATTCAATCATTAAAATTTTCAATGATGAATTTCAATGATAGCTATAACTGGCGCCTAAGGGAGAGTGTACCAAAACTGAGCACTTGGAAGGGCATCAAGTTGGTCACGTGCAAGGGAGACGAAGTATGGGGCAAGATGACAAGAAATCCTTGGCATTAGTTCAAGCCCAAAATGAGGGACTTAATGTTCAGGCTTGGAAGGTCGTGAAAAGCACCGTAGAGGGCAAAGGTCAGCTGCTCATTATCACCGTAGATGCTCGGTCTTTGGAGACAATAGTGAGAGCAAACCACCAGCTTCACTACAAATTCGGCAAAATACCTGTCTACGGTTTGCGTAAAGTAACAGGTCAGAGCTCCTCTCGCGAACCGGTATTGGTCACCTCCGCTCAACCCATCCATGCTCCCAACCCTTCCCCATCCTACACCCGAACCCTCGAAACCTTACCAGACAAACCAACCTCCCTAACTTTTGGAACTCCGACAGCCTACAGTCTTATACGAGACTGGAGGGTATCCAAAAAGCCCTCCATGTCCGACCACAGAATTATTGTGTTTACCTTGGAAGGCCTTCTTACAGAGAATACCTGTGGAAGGAACCCAAATAGAACAAACTGGGACCTATATACAAAACTGTTCTGAAATCAAATAGGCCCAGCAAGCAGGACAAATAGTCACCTTGAATTGGGGCCATACAAGAGGCATATGAACTCAGTTGTTCCTTGGTGGAACAAAAATCTGTCAAAATTAAGATCCCAAGTAAGAAAACTCTTTAATGAGGCAAAAAGAACCAGAGAGTGGCATAACTTTTCCTCAGAACTTACAAAATATAATAAGGCATGATTAAAAAATACAACTTCCAGAAAAACTTTCAAACGGAGTTAAGTAGCAAAAAGGGGTGGGTAGGTGAAACAGTAAACTACAGTCTCAAAACAAATGCCATCAAGTGGTACACTGATGGATCGAGAACGACTGAAGGGACTGGAGCGGGAATCTTTGGGCCTAGAACCAAACTTTCTATTCCAATGGGACAGTCTACTAGCATCTTTCAGGCGGAAGTTCACGCCATAGCGAAATGCGCAGATCGTAATCTCAAAAGAAATTACCGAAACCAAAACATTGCCATTATGTCAGACAGCCAAGCTGCACTCAAAGCGCTGAGCTCCTTAGCCATCAGCTCGAAGGTAGTTTGGGAGTGTGTGAACAGGCTTAATGTCTTTGGCAAAAACAACAGAGCAATTAAGGTGGAGGAAGAAACATTTTTTAAAAAAAAACTGCTAGTTTTTGAGAAATTAAGAAAAAAACTGAATCTTACGCCTTTAACGTGCTCAAATAAAGTTCTCCAGCAAAATTTAACTTAATCGGAAATTTTTCGAGGTGAAAGTCTAATTTTCCTGGGCTAATAACGAAAATTCAAAAATTTAATAATTGTGTACGTGCGTATACCCAATGACATGTATACTTAACTGCTTGAGTGCATTGAAGGTTGATGAATAAAAGCACTGCCTAGCTTACTCTGTAATTATAATATAACAAAAGAATTTGAGAAGACGAATGCAAGTTAAATTGAAAATTAATTTAAAACCAGTAATAGTAATAATTTGATTCGGAGTTGCCAAAATATAAATCATCTCTAAGATACAAACGTTAACACGAAGGTAATCCCACCCCGACAATACCAACAAAATGAGCTTAAATCCACCACAAAACTTCAATTAGGATCTATTATTCTTTTCCTTCAGCCAGAAATATCCTCTAACAATGTCACAATGATTATCAATTGATCCCCAGACAACAGTTTCATCGACAAATGTTCCCATCTCTGAAAAGAATATACCTACATATAAGTACGCTCCTTATCAAACCAAATAATGTCGTCTTTCGTTTCACTGTCGAATGACATATCAATTTCAAGACTAATACAAAATTCGAATACCTATACGCTATACCTATACAATTTTTCTTCTTCTTTTATTTTGGGAATGTCCTCGTTAAATGAGAAATCCGATTTACAACGAAAATACATTTCAAACCAACATAACACAATATTACGATACTCAATACCCATACAACAATCTTAAAAAGTTTTTCAATTACCTCGTATTTTCTTGTTCGGTTTTATTGAATCAAAGACATAGACTTTCAGATAAAGATGTACATATGTATGTATTATATAGAAATGTATTTTTTATTCCACAGAAAAATATATAAAAAACACAAAAAATAGTAAAACAAAACAAACAATTTGACAATCTGATTTCTTTTCAGTTTTTGTTCAAGGACTTCTTAACGAAAAAGACAAGGAAATAAATTTGAAACAAAACAGTAAAAAAAAAAGTAGAAAAATCTTCTGCATCCGGTTTATTGGAGGGGCCAAAAACTTAACAACCGTTAGCAAAAGCCATATGCACTTTTGACTTTTTCCTTTAAGTATGCCAAAAACAAAAGAACGAAACAAAAAAGCAAAAAACAAATTGAATACAAAAAAATCAAAGTAAAAACAGAAAGAAATCTTCAAGAATTAAAAAAAAAAAAAAATAAATAGGTAGTTTCCTTTTGTAGAAGAAAAGTATTTTATCCTGTTTTCCAATTCATACAGACAAACACACACAAACCAACAAACACTCGTATCCAGCAATACAGGGTGAGGTTACCTATAACTTTGAACCCTATTAAAATCTGACTTCGTTTAAAAATATCCACCCCATATTAAATGTGTTGTTAACTTTCTTCTGCGAGGAACAATAGTGCTAGGGTTTATAATTTTGGAACTTAAGCTTACAGTTAATGAGAAAACTATGGGTTGAGCAAGAAGTTTGCATATTAATAATTCCAGATTTTTACTATGAAAACGAAGAACCAAAAGAGTCTTTAAAAACATCAGGGCGGAAGGGTGCTTTTTTTTAAAGGACGGGAAAGTTTATGTTTTTGAAACAACAACACTTTCCTTCACTCCTTAATAAACTAAATAAACATCCTTTTATCATAAATATTTTGATAGACTCTTTTGATTCTTCATCAAATAGTAAATAAAACATATTTACCAAGTTTCATGAGGATGTACGAGTATCATTTTTGTCACACGTTTTTTTGTTTATGATCTCACCCCTTCCCCATCCTTTATAAAAACACCATTCCAAGCGTACTATTTCTATGAACTCTTTCGTTTTCATTTTTATGAGAAATAAAACGTTTTCACCTAGGTTGCGTTAGGGGACGATTTTTTTTGTTCGAAGGACTTTCCGTTGGTATACTTCTCTATACCTATATACAGTATCTAAACAATATTTGGGAACTTACTACAATGAGTTTGACTTGATCATTGGTATTCTGAATGCTGGCAAACAATGTTATGCTGACAAATCTCTAGCAGGAGAGCAAAGGTGAAATGAATAGTAAAGTGAACTTGCTCAGTTTTGGAAAAAAGATTGTGTAATGGCGCAATTAGTTATTCTATTTCAGTTGTTTTGAGCTGATTTAATACTAAGCAATGATTTATTTCCTGATTAATAAGGTCAGTATGAATTTTTTTTTTTCAAAAAAAGGACTTCAAAATTCTGACCTATCTTATCGTTGAAATGCAAAAAAACTGCAAATTTGGAGCCTTACTACAAGTTTCTAGCACGCTTGGTTCCTGAGATACACGATGTGACCTACATGCTTCATATTGAGGTCAAATTTGGGAAATTTTTTAATTGAGGACTTCAAATTTCGAACATAGCATATCGTTGAAATGCAAAAAAACTGCAAATTTGGAGCCTTATTGCAAGTTCCTAGCATGCTTGGTTCCTGAGATACACCATGTGAGCTGATGCTAACTTCACTGTGAAGTTAGCAGGTCAGTATGAATTTTTTTTCAAAAAAAGGACTTCAAAATTCTGACCTAGCCTATCGTTTAAATGCAAAAAAACTGTAAATTTGGAGCCTTACTACAAGTTCCTAGCACGCTTGGTTCCTGAGATACGCCATGTGACCTGCTAACTTCACTGTGAAGTTAGCAGGTCACTAAATTACACCGTTATTTGGCGAACTGCAAAATCGGGAATAGAAATAAAAAAAAAATGCAAAAAAAATGCAAAAAAACAGCAAATTCCTGTCAAGGTCCCAATTGCGTGGGTGAAAGTTGCCCTGCTAATTTCACAGACGTGTACACGAGCACTGTTGTTCAAAACCTAACTAGTGAAATGAGAACGTCCTTCGAAAAACATTGCCCTAAATCTCGTAACATTAGCCCCACTAACCAACCATGGTGGAACAGTGAACTTAAGAAACGAAGAACAGGGGTCTGAAAACTTTTAATAAAGCCAAATTGAGCAAATTAGAAGTAGACTGGAGCTCATATAGAGCCGAACTTAACTCTTACACCAAAGAGTTAAGAAGGGCCGAGAAAGATTCATGGGCTAGGCACTGTGAACATTGAGAACAAAAGTGAGGCGGCGAGACTTGGAAAGGTTCTTGCATTTAACCCCACAACTCCAGGATATATAAAACATCCCCCCATGGATCACGGTTGAATTCGAGCCAAGAAACACTTGAACTCTTTATGGAGACACACTTCCCTGTAAGAGTGCTGAGGTCTCAGGTTATACCAAACCAGACTCCTTAGAAATTTTACAATCAACACCAGAATTGGAACAGGTTATCATAGAGCAATAAACTCGTTCAAACCCTATAAATCAGCTGGACCAGACGTAATTATTATGCCATTTTTCAACATAATCACCTAAATATGGCTAAGGGTAATCTTCAAAGGTTGCGTTAGACTTAGATTCGTCCTTATCAGCTAGAGAAAGGTTAAAGTTCTCTTTATTCCAAAAGCTAGAAGACCGACACACTCGACCGTGAAATATTACAGACCGATAAGTCTCTTTTTGTTCCTCCTTAAGACACTGGAGAGAATCATTGATCTGCATGTTAGAGACCTTCTCAATCCAAACATTTTGTGCAACTACCAACACGCTTACCTTAAAGGTAACTCAGTGGACACTGCGTTGCACGAAGACGTTTCACAGATTGAGAAAAGTCTCGAGCACAAAGAACACACCCTGGCAGCATTTTGGACATTGGGGGAGCGTTTAACAACGTAAAAACGGAGTCCATTAAATCTGCTCTGGAAGAAGTTGGAGTTGAATCTGTCATTGTGAATTGGATTTACACCATGCTCAATGGTAGAATCATTAACTCTCAACTTGGAGATATTATCGTTGAGAGAACAGTTACAAGAGGAACACCACAAGGAGGGGTAATTTCACCTCTCCTTTAGATCCTCATTGTTAGCAAAATTCTTACAAGATCTACGAATCAGGGCATTCAAATGGTGTCCTATGCAGACGACATAGTAATTTTGATAACGCGTTAGTGTCTTACCACCATCAAAGATATTATGGAACCCGGACTCAAGGAATTATCTTCTTGGGCAGAACAAAACGGTCTCAGGGTTAACCCTACAAAAACTAAACTAGCTCTGTTCACGAATAAAAGGAAATTAGAGGAATTTAACCCTCCCAGGCTTAATGACATTCCTCTGAGACTATCCAAGGAAGATAAATATCTTGGAGTAATCCTTGATTCCAAGCTAAAATGGAAACGGAGCACAGTGGGAAGAATGAAAAAAAAAATATCCTGCGCTTTCTACACATGCAAAAAAACCTTCGGTACACAGTAGGATACGTCCAGTGGATATACACCGCGCGGCTTCTATCGTGTGGTGGAAGAGTGTTGAAATAGTAAGCTATCTCAAAGACCTGAACAAGGTACAGGCACTAGCCTGTATAAGAATAACGGGGGCACAGATGTCTACGCCACAAGCAGGGCTGGAAATTATTCGAAATCTTCCAGTCCTGGACGAGTACACAAGATGCACAGCAGCCAAAAGCGCACTTCGACTCAAAGAACTGGGCTTTTGGAAGCACAGCATCTATGGTCATGGGTCTATCCTGCAAAGGTATGACACAGTGACCGGACTTGATATGACGACTCACTACATACCACCCTTAATAGATTTTAACAAACACTTCTCTATTTTGATACCCGAAAGACATGGATGGGAACCAAACTCACTAACCAGTGAACAGGGTATCTCCTTCTACACCGATGTGTCAAAAAGGGAAGAAGGAATGGGAGCTGGGACGTTTTGTTAAGCTCCGAATATTAGAGAATCTTATAAACTCCCTGATGAGTGTAGTGTCTTTCAGGCTGAGATTTACGCTATTGAAAAAGCGGCAGAAATGGTACACACGAAGAAACTGATCTCGTCGAAGATCACATTTTTCGTGGACAGCCAAGCTGCTATCAAGGATTTAGCCAGTGAGACTATAAGAGCAAAATGCCGAGTCAAACTGAATAAGATTTGTAACACTAACCGATTCAAACTCTGCAGGGTTCCTGGACATAGCCATATAGAAGGGAATGATATAGCAGATAAACTGGCAAGGAAGGGGTCAGTCTCAAATAGAAACCGTAGTAACCAATTAGATTTGGAACTAAACATCCCAATCGGTGCCATTGCCACAATGGCCACCAGACTGGGTTTATTCGCACCCGATTTCTGCAGGAGCTGTCAGGACGTAGAAGAAATAGAAACTATTAAACACCTGCTCAGCGATTGTCCAAATCTCCAAACAAATCGCCTCCGTTATTTTGGAAACAGGTTTGTTGGAGAACTGGACATAAACTAGCGCAGGTCTCAATGGCAGAGAAAATTCATAGAAAGCACAGACTGGTGTGCAAATGAACCAGTCTATGTGAACTTCCGCATTAGTAAACTGACGAAGAATACCAATCAGACGAAGAAGATTGGAGAGAAACCAGAAAATGACTCACTGCAGTCACGAATGCCAAAGAGAAGTTGGATGGAACTTGTTCGAAAACGTTAAGTCAACGTTAATTTGCTTGTCTAAAAATCGTCATTTTTGTTAATGGGAATAGGTACTGCTTTTGTCAAAATATGCAATCGTTTTATTTGCACACAATTTTTTTGATCAACGTCAGTTAATTTGCAATGTGACACGCACACGTTCTCTAGCTTTTCAATATTTGTACTATCAACTCAATTTTTTACAACAGAGTTGCACCGCAGATGATGTTTTAAAACATGTGACTTAAGCAAAACTGCAATATCGGACATAATGCTAATGCAGTAAAACTTGTATTTGCTTTTTGGAACAGAAGTCTTTTGCAATTTGCGTTTGAAAACATTCTGTAAATGCATTTTCGACGCAAATGACGTTTTTGAAAACGGCTCTTTACTGGCAAGGCCATTCGCCAAATTATCTTGTCCCAAAAAAGAAGAGGCTGACATATTCACTCGAACTCGAACGCCATGTGTGGGAATAGGACACACCAATGTGCCATTACCTATGTTTTCCAAAATTCGAGGTGGTGTTTCAGAGATTCAGGGGAGTTCAAAAACACTGTAAGGACACCATCATGGCGCTTTCTTCGTACCTCACTCGTGGCATAATGGTTAGTGAGATGGTCTTTCATTCGATTCCCAGCCAATACCACCTAAAAACAGGCATGTGTATTCCGAGGTACTATACCTCTTGCCAGGAACTGACTGGTCCTCCAAGCGTATACTTGTCATGAATGTGCTTCTCATGTAGCCGTTTGGACTAAGCAAAAAAAAAAGAACCCCTCCTTTGCTGCTAACAAAATGCATGCAGGAATGGTTGAAGATTTATAAGTCACTATAGGCCCTGGTTCCCCACGAGCTGTTGTTCCACCAAATTTATGATTGCTTTCTTCAAATTTAGAACTCATCCCCTCACATCACTTTATGTGACCAGGTGTGCAGAGTGGTATTAAGGTGTACTCCAATTTTCTGTAGATCTCATTAAGATTGTGGAAGCTCTGGAAGCAATTTTGCAGTGGCGTGACAGCAGCACATTTGGAAAGGCTACACGAATATATCAATCTGAACGAAATCTTGGATCCGTGCCTGGTGTGGTGAGGTGTCTCTTAAGAAAAAGTGCATGCCAGTCCTGTTTTCTAGTACCTAGTTATAGACGGTAAGCAGAAAGGGAGAGCGGATACTAGGCACTGTAAAAAAAATGTATCGATAGATATTTGGTCGTTTGTGCGAAGAGAGTGAATGGAAGGGAGCATACGACCACGAACTTTATGAGCTGTATAAAGATTTGGATGTAGTTCAATAACTCAAAACGTCTTCCAAGCCATCGCAAATCACACGTTCTTAACTCTAGTAGAATCAAATAATTTTGATTTCTGAATTTGAAGCTAAATAAATTTGTTGCGCAAACTATGATCTTATACCTCCAACGGCTTTTTTTTTAAATATTCAAGCCAAAAATAGACTGAAGATAGCGAAGAAAATTGTAATACTTTGAATGATTTTATGGATAGTTTTTTTTTCAGTTCCAGTCAAAAAAAGCATTTCCGGTACACTACCATAGAACAGAAATATGTCAGTGAAATCTAGGTTAGGTAAATAAGGCGTGATCTTTCCTTTGCCCCCACTTGAGGAATCATCCCTCTATCAGGCCCGTAGGAGCAGCGAAATCTAAAAAATAGCTTGATTTTTTTTGTTTAAATGCGAAGCCATTTCTAACTAGATTAATCATCATACCGCGATTTTGTAGCTTGGTTGGTTTTCTTTCTGAACAAATTCCATATAAAATAAGACGTTACTCCCACATTGGAACGGGTTTGGTACGAAATCTCGCAAATCAAAATCTTGCATTCAAAATCTCGCATAACTCCCGTTATTCATAATCTCGCAATAATGAAATACCGCACACGGTTTACCCTTGAGCCCAACTCCGGAGGTACTGTAAGGTTCAGAGATTGTTTCTTCAACCGCGCTACATGAATGCGGAATACTTTACTTTACCAAGTCGCCATCTTGGTCTTTCCATGACGTCACAATCATGTCTTTCTATGAGCAAGTGGTAGCATTTTTTATGTTAGTACTTTTTACTACTCACTTTGACAGCTGTTTTTCATAGCAGGTTCGGGAATCGCCTTGCGCGTGTTGGTGAAGTGATAAAATGATAAAACTCTGTGAAAACTGAAATGATAACTTTGTTTTCATTACACAGTTTCACAGATCAAGAATTGACCCCCTGACTCAGTTTTTCCCTCCCATTGTGATATTCAAACATTCAATACTAATGTGCAGCGGTTTTGTCCTTTTAAATGCTCTCGAAATTTCCTAAAGCTCCCACTGTGTTTAACACTTTTAAGGTTGTCATAACCCCTTGAGTGTGCGTAAAACATAAACAAAATATGTCCTTGCGAAGCATTGCCAAACACATTTCACTTGCTTAAAAATAAAATTTATTGAGTTTACCACAGATGAGAAATATATATTTTTTTAAATCATAGCTTATACATACATACATTATTTTAAAGAAATAAATCAGATTAGTTACATTTTTTAACTCTTATCAATAAAAGTAAAAATAAAAAGTTTTTCATTTTTGTGTTTTTAATTTCCATTTGCAGGTTTTTAATTTTCAGATACGTCGCTGTGAGATTTGAATTTGCGAGATTTTGATTTGCGATATTTTAAATTGCGAAATTTTAATTTGCGAGGTTTTGGTTGAAATTTGCGATATTTTCCGGTACGAGATGTACATAAATGCGAGAATGTTCAAAGCGAAATTTTCTAATTGTGAGATTATGAAAAAATAAGATTTTTAATTTGCGAGATTTTGTTATTCTAGATTTTAAAAAATGCGAGATTTCCTTATGCGAGATTTTGGTTTGCGTAAGGCTCCCTATTGTAACTGACAAGATTTTCAAAAAAAGAATAATTTTTAATTTCTATGCCAGAATTTGAGGCTTTTGCAATGCTAGTTTGTAAGTTCCTATAAGAATATCTGAAGCTAGAGGCCAAAATCTAAAAAAACAACAACTTTTCAAAAAAATATTTGTCAGTATTTAACACTTTTTGAATGCTTATTTGTTGAGCAAACCAAATATTTGAAGCTCTAACGATTTTTTTTTTGATATTCAAGTTTTTGATCTCAGACCTTTAAAAAAAAAACAGTAAGAGCTACAAATTTTTAGTGTTTGCATATAAAGTTAGCATTTGAGCTTCTTATTCAAGCAAACGAGAAAATACATTGAAAATCTTTTTTATTTTTGTTTTTAAGATTTAGCTGGTTAATTTCAGTCCTATCGCAGTAAACCGGAAATGCTTTTCTTTTAAACTTGAAGGCAATACATACAAAATTATCTACAAAAGCTTCAAAAATTAATTTTTCCGCAACAAATTAGCATTCAAAAGCGGGGTTTGCGCAGCAAATATATATTTAATTTGCTCAGATATCAAAATTATTTGAGTTCCCCTAAATAAGGGACGTGAAGTTCGGAAATTTTACCAAAAAGTAAAAAGAACCTCCCAAGGTTACAAGGCCCGCAAATTGTATAACGGCGATCATCATCATCATCATCGTGTCCTGTATCCCCGGCTGGGGCATAGGGCGTCAACAAAACGTCTCCATCCTTCACGGTCTGCTGCAAGGTACTTAAGCTGTGGCCACGTCTTTCTCTGGGATTCTGCTTCCGCTAAGACAGTTGATTTCCATGTTGTTCTTGGTCTTCCAACCCGCCGTGCACGCTGAGGATTCCATTCAAAGGACTGCTTTGCAATTTCATCGTTTGGTTTCCTCAGTGTGTGACCAATCCAACGCCATTTACGCTTTCTTATGTCGACGTCCAGCCGCTCTTGACTTGTCCTGCGCCACAATTCCTCATTTGATATTATTTGTGGCCAGCGAATCTTTAGGATGTGGCGAAGACAGCGATTCACAAAAGCTTGCAATTTCTTCGAAATGGTAGACGTGACTTTCCAGGTTTCACAAGCATATAACAGCACGGATTTGACATTGGATTCGAAGAATCTCAACTTAGTGCGTAAGGAGATTTGACTGGATTTCCAAATTGGGGACAGAGTACCGAAGGCAGCACGAGCTTTATTTATTCTACTTTTAACGTCCAGATCCGTACCACCGTTTGCAGAAACAATACTACCAAGGTAGTTAAATTGTTCCACTACTTCAACTGGCGTCTCCTGTAAAATAATACGCTGCTGTGTGGAGCGGCCTGTGAGCATTATTTTTGTCTTTTTGCTGTTAATTCTTAGACCACTCGACTCTCCCTTCACTTGCAGTGCTTGGCACATCCCGTTCAGCCCACTGATGTTATTTGCCAGTAGACATATGTCATCGGCATAGTCTAAATGACTGAGCCTTTCGAACGGTCTCCATTGAATGCCCTGTCGCTCAGCTGTACCAACACTGGCCGTCAATACGTCGTCCATCGCCAGCAGGAAGAGAATTGGCGATAGAACATCCCCTTGTCTCACACCCTGTTGCACTACGAAGGAGTCGGATAGCTGCCCATTGTGCAAAACAAAACACCTTGCGTTGTTGTAGGACTCTTTAATAATGGCAACAATTTTTGGTGGAATTCCTCTACCAAGCAACGATCTCCATATACATTCTCGGTTAACTCGATCAAAGGCCTTTTCAAAATCCACGAACATGAGGTAAAGCGGTGATTGATATTCCATCGACTGCTCGAGGACGATACGCAGGGTGTTGATATGGTCGAGACACGATCGACCACTGCGGAAGCCAGCTTGATGCCTCTTGAGTGTAGACTCGATTCTATCCTTTATTCGCTCGAGTATGATTGTTGCCATTAGTTTTGGGAAAACGGACAAAACGGTGATACCACGCCAATTGTTGCAATTCTTTAAGTCACCTTTCTTTGGCAACTTAACAATCACCCCATCCTTCCAGTCCCTGGGATAGCTTTCGTTTTCCCAAATGTTTTGTATCAGCGGATGTAAAATACTAGCCGCTGTTACGGGATCGGCTTTCAGGAGTTCAGCTGGTATTCCGTCCAGTCCAGCTGCCTTGTTGTTTTTGAGGAGATTTATTGTTGTACGAATTTCCGATTCTGACGGGGGTTCGATGTCAATACCCCTATAGGACCTGCGCATCTCGTTTAGTTGGGGCACTTCAGCACTCTGCTCAACTGAATCCTCATTTAGCAGGGCACAAAAATGGTCCTTCCATCTACGAAGCTGATCCTCAATTGATACCAAAAGTGTGCCATCCACATCCATTACAGGATGATTGGTGTTGCTTTTTTTCCCGATAACATCTTTGGCTATTTGGTACAATTCCCGGATATCTCCTCTTCTGGCAGCGCTTTCCGCATTATCTGCGAGTCCATCCAACTTCACCCTCTTGTCACGTCTCACACAGCGGTAGACCATCTTATGTGCAATGCGGTACTCTCTTCGCAAGTCAGCCTTTCGTTGAACATCAGCTTCGGCATTTATTTGGATTTTCAACGATTTGCGAAGTTCGATCTTATCCCAGGTGTCTTGGGATATCCAAGAGTCTCTACGTCTCGTTCGCTTGGGTACAGTTTCGGATCCAGCCTCCATAAAAACACTTTTAATTTCACCCCACATCTCATCAATTGTTGAATTCTGGATTCCATTTAATGACGAGGCTCTGTCGTTAAGGGTGGTGACATAGTTTCGACATATGTTGGGGTCATTTAAAGCATTAGTAATGAATTTTGTGCTCCTTGCTGCATCCTGCGCTGGTTTTAGTACGGCAGCGGTTCGTAGTTTGAGACTCATCAGAACCAAATGGTGGTCGCTTCCCAACGGCGATGACGAACCGAATTCCGCTAACATGCAAATTGCACCATTCAACTTGGACGACGTAGGCCAACAATTCCGTCCACCCGATCTTGACGAAGTGAGGATAGCCATATCTAAACTTAAGTCCAATAAAGCTGCTGGAGCTGATGGCCTTGCGGCTGAACTATTCAAAGCGGCTGGCGATGAATTGGTTAGGAGTATGCACCAGCTCATCTGTAAAATATGGTCGGAGGAAAGCATGCCCGATGAATGAAACGTCAGCATTGTTTGCCCGATCCTCAAGAAAGGCGATCCTCTTTCAAAAGTCCGTCCAATTACTCGCTTACGCTGATGACATTGACATAATAGGACGAACAAAGAGTGATGTTAGTGGTGCTTTTGTGAGCATTGTGAAGGAAGCCAAGAAGATGGGTTTAACGGTGAATGAAAGCAAAACAAAGTATATGCTGTCAACAAGAAAGGACACCCAACACCGACGTCTAGGACAGAACGTCACTATAGACAGCTATAATTTTGAGGTGGTCAGAGACTTTGTCTACCTAGAATCCGCTATAAACTCAGCGAACGATACCAGTGCTGAGATCAAACGAAGAATTACTCTTGCCAATCGCTGTTTCTTCGGACTAAGAAGGCAATTGAGAAGCAAAGCCCTCTCTCGAGCAACTAAACTGTCCCTGTATAAGACGCTTATCATCCCGGTCCTGATGTATGGTGCAGAGGCATGGACACTGCTAACGGTGGATGAGAACGCGTTAGGCTGTTTCGAGAGGAAAATTCTCCGGGTGATTTTTGGTCCCGTCTGCATAGATGGGGAATGGAGGAGAAGATACAACCACGAACTGTATGGGCTGTATAGCGACACCGACCTAGCCACAAAAGTGAAAAGCCAACGACTAAGATGGCTGGGTCACCTAGAGCGAATGGACACCAATGCTCCGGCCCGGAAAGTCTTTGAATCCAACCCCTAGGGACAACGCAGTAGAGGTGGACAGCGTAAAAGGTGGCGCACGCAAGTGGAAGAGGACCTCAACCAACTTGGCGTGCGAAACTGGAGACAGCTAGCTAGAAACCGAGCCGGCTGGAAGAAGCCTGTTGGTTGAGGCCCTGGTCCACCCTAGACTGTAGCGCCACCTTAAGTAAGTAAGTAAGTAAGTAAGCCGGATAAGTAAGTCATAAAACACGATATACTCACTTTATCTGAAGGGTAACAGAATACCTATAACTTTGAGGACATTTCAAACACAGTCGTTTCCAATTCAATCGTTGCTTAATCTATTGTTATATTTAACGTCTTTCTTTTTTTGAAAAAGGTCAATAAAAAACACAGTTAAGGCTTGTAAAAATAATGGTTATTCAATGCAATTGATAAGCAATTAGATCTGCAATAGGTTTATGTTAATTTAGACACTTCGGTAAGATTACAAAGGTCAACATAAATTAAACTTTTTTCTGGAATAAGCCGTGTTTACATACTAAATTTTTCTTGCGTTTGTTTGTTTTACTATTCACACCATTTGGAAAAGTATACTCAGGCATCTACCCACCAGAGTTTAAATTAATGATTAAATGATTAAATAATTGAATAGATTAAATATATTCGAGTAGGCAGAGATTTAAAATTTAAAAATTCCCGATTTATTTCACCAGTTTTTAACATTTATACATATGTATAACTCAGAGCTAGCTCAACACTAAAAAACTGACCCTAAGCTATAGGTATATATCTTTTTTGACCGGACATAGTCCAAGCTTCTACCCCAAACCCCACCCTGTATTCACTTTCACATCACATACATACATACAATACATCCACATCACAAACATAAATCTCTCAAGTTTTCGAATTTGTACATTTTTTTGATATAAACAAAACGAAATACAACTTACTTTCTTCCTCGACATCAACACGACTCTCCAGTTCTGAAGTGCTCTTCTGGCGTCTTAGGAGTTTTTGCTTAGCTTGGCATCGTGGTAATTGAGGTGCACAATCTCCATGTGTGTTCAACTTGCATATTCTGCACCGCAATCCTTGTCTTGTGTGTCCTATTGCAATAAGATACAATAATACACACACAAAAACACACACATAAAAATAGTAAAGAGAAAGAATAAAACATTTTTATCATTATTTAGAAGGAGTTTTGTAGTCAGTTGGAACAGAAATAAGAAAAGAAAGAAAAAAAAAACTTTTGTAGAAAGCGAAAGCAAGGACCAAGAGGACTATGGCAATGGCAAATGGATACAAAAATGCAATAACACGAGAATAAATTTTCGAAGATTTTTGTTATGTTTTTTTTTTTTTATTTTTTTTTATTTTAAGGAAGGACTTTATGCATGATGCGATGAGCCTTGAGCTAAGACCGAACCATAAATCTGGCCATAATGACGAAACAAATGGAGAAGGCGTTCATGCTAACTTGCATAGACTATTAGCATTTGGCTTTGGTTGATGTATTTTTTTTTTAATGTATAATTGCAGGCAGCGTGATATTTTTTTTACGATGATGATGGGTTGTAAGTGTGTGCACTATGTATCTTGATACCAGAATAAAGTTAGACGATCTATTGTTTTAATAAACGTTGTGGTGGTGCTTTAATCTTTTAAATAAATTAAGTTAAGTTTAAAATTTAACTACAAATTTAAATTAAAAGTTTTCTTCTACGCAAAATGAATCAATTGGTATGATTTGGTGACAGTTTGTTTATTTTTAAAATATTACCTATATACCTATTCCTTTAAAATAATAAAAACATGCTTATGAAACAGGGACCTAAAAGATAAACGGGACCTATTTTCTATCTTCGTAAAAAGGATTTGTTTATTAAATTCAGTAAAAAACATCAAACTTTTTCAAGAAGTATTTAGGTAGACTTACATAGTGCTCTTTATAAATATATGAAGTTTAAGAAAACTCAGAAACTTCCAATTTTTCAATAAAAAATATTACATAAATGGTTAAATTAAAATGACACACTTTTATTTAATAAAATTGTAATTAATTTGCAAGCTCAAAATATTTTTGTCGAATTAATTTTTCAACTTTCTGAAAAAAAACGCTCATACGCCATACGTACTTTCCAGAAGATACATACATACCATGTTATGTTTTTCAAAATAAAATTCTTGTAAATAAAATTTTTTTGTAATGGTGACATAACGAATTTGAAGTTTTACAAGAAAAAAAAACATGGTATCTTCTGAAAAGTACGTACGGCGCGTATGAGCGTTTTTTGTTTCATAGGTATAGTAGAAAAATTAATTTGATAAAAATATTTTGAGCAGCAGATATATGGAAGCAGTAGTGAGTACATGAAAATAGCAATTTTTAAATCGCAATAGGAAAATCACAGGGTCGTTCCTAAGATAATCGTTTACATAAGATATGTATAGAATTGTTGCGATTTCATTGACGCATGTGGGTGCATTCGGACAAGGCTAGTTTTTTTAATCAGTTACCCCAAAAATCAAATGTTTAGGTCGTAAAACAGGATTTTTAATAAAAAACGTTGAGTGGAGGTCACTAACTATAGCGGCTAGGACCATACTTTTCCCATACGAATTTGAATAGGAATTCCGCACTTTAAGCCTTTTGTTTTTTTTTCTTTGTTGATTTTTTTTTTTAAATAATAAAATATTCAAAAAATCTGTGGTTCAAAATTTAAGTACAAAAAAAAAATAAATTCCATTTCGATTTTTTAAGTTGTTATGAACTCGTTCCTTAAATTTTTCCCATTTCACTGTTTATTCTCATTCTCAATATTTAAAGCAGCCATTCTAAACATTTTTGTTGTATTCTGTTCAAAATCTGTTCTGTTATTTTAAAACTAACACTCAAAAAATTTGTTTTAAAAAATATTATAATTAATTTCGATTAATAAAGCTTGTACTTATTTTAAGTTTTTTCTTTTTTTCTCTCTTGAACTACTGCAGCTATTCTTAATATTTTTTAAATTTTTATTTCAAAATAAATTTCCTAAGAAGCTACATTAAATAAACATAAAAAAAATGTAAACATACATATTTTATTTCGGTCTTCAAAGAGAACTTATTTTTAATTTTTACATTTTTCTACTCTTGCATTACTGCAGCTATTCTGAATATTTTTAATGATTTTTTTTTTCTATAAATAAAAAAAAATAATTTTATTTCTCAAAATAGTATTACAAACGGAATCGGGTCAAAATTCTGGATTTAAAAATTCTGTATGACCAAAATTCAGCTTAGGTATAATATTTTGGAAAATGCTGCATGACCAAAATTCTGTATTTGATTTGCTATTCGTTTTAATAAGCAATGTTACTTAAATCAGGTCTCCTTCTCATAATACGTCGATTTTTTTATTTTTCTGAATTATTTTCTTTTTTTTTTTTTAATGTGCTCTCCATTTAAAACCCTTTCCGATTGTGCTTTTGCGAAAACAAACTAATTTTTTAAGTCACTGATTTGTTTATATACCCCGGGCTTTTTTCTCCTAACCAATACTTTTAACCGGCGGCGATGCCAAGCTTCAACATTGTTTTGCGTCCTTGGGAAAACTTCTGTTCTTTTCTTTGAAATTTCAAAGACAGACCAAAGCTGTGGTTGAAGTCTTCCCTGCATATAGTTTTTTTTCCCATCTTCAAATGTACTACGCAAAGAAGTTCGGTTGTTAATGAGTTTATATAACCCCACCTTACATTTTCCTACCAAGCTTTTAAGTCAGCAAAGCAAAGCTTCAACACTGTTTTGTGTTCTTGGAAATCTGCCTATAGATATAGTATCTATAGTACAACAGTAGACGCTCGATTTAGTGAATCTCGAAATAGTGAGCTATCCACAATAGTGAACACACAAAATTTTATATAAAAACTTATTATGCATTCAAATTTCGCGCAAGCATTTTACATAGATTGAGAGCTCTGAGGAATTATTTCTGTTTTTTGTTTAAACCTGAGTGAAAGCCTGGTTTAATGCTTAATTAAAATTAAAAACATTCACACCGAACGAAATGATCATTTTGGATTTTGGATCAATTTCGTGTTAGAAAACTCCCGCTCGAAAAAGTGAGCAATCTCGAAACAGTGAACAGGCCTGGTATTTATTACTTCACTATATCGAGCGTCTACTGTAATTTTAAAATCGTTTCAATTGTCTATGTTCTTAAAACGTTTTATGTCGTTTTAATACATAACAAGAAATTTATTTTTCAAATTTCTGTATTTAAAAATTTTGTTAATCTGTTATAAAAGAGAAATCGGTTTGATAATGTAAAAAAGTGCGCACTTTTTTACATAGTCAAAACGATTTCATTATCACAGATTTACAGAATTTTTAAATACAGAATCATGAAAAACAGAATTTTGAAATACAGAATTTTGAAAAAAGGGATTTTGAAACACAAAATTTTGAAAAACAGAATTTTGGTCATGCAGAATTTTGTACAACCAGAATTTTGAAAAACAGTATTTTGAAATGCAGAATTCTGAAAACAGAATTTTGACCATACAGCATTTCGACCCCAACCCATTACAAACCTATAATTTTACATGTGACCTTTCAGATAATTTTTTGCATTAAATAATGTTTATTTTGTCAATCACGATTCACAGAATAAAACAAACTATGCAACTGCTTCAGCACAATCTTTAAAAAAAATTTTAACTCTCATATTTCTTATTAATTAATAATAAGGGGTAAAATTTAGTTTCTCTTTAATTTCTCGAAAACTTTCAGTTTTCTTGGAAAAAGGTGAAGGAGCCAATTGTAGCTTATATTATTCTACACAAAAAAGATTAATATACTTTTTTCATACAATCAATAGATTCTGAGAAAATCGTGCAAAAACTCTATGGTGGAGAAAATTTTGTCAAAAAATTTATTAAAATTTCATTAATCGATGGGCAAAATGTTTTGTACGATTTGTGTTTGGCTACATCTCCTCATTATAAAACCAAGTTTTCCGGGGTAAAGGGAAGGCCGCCATCTTAAAAAAGAAATTGATTCGATTGAACTTCATTTCGCAACAAAGTCATGAGACAATGACATTTAGTAAATAAAATTATTTAAAAAATGAGCTATTAACAAACTCTGTAGGTTAGTCTTGAAGTTATAGGTGTCAAAAAAACACTTTACATTTTGTACTGTAACATGGATAAACTACAGTTATTTGTAAATATCTTAGATACATATTTTTTTCCAAAAATTAATAAAATTATAATAGTGCTCATAGAATTTTACATACAAAATATTATGACAATTTTTTTCGTATGAGCAACAGATATCAATATGTAATAAGAAATAGTGAAATGTGGAAAATTTTACAAATAGCAATAAAATAAATTTGTTTGTGTTTACTTAAATTGTTAAGCGCAGTTTTATGGAAGGAAAAAACTAAATCGTCGGAGCGGTTAAAAAAAATAATTTTTAATTTATAAAATAACAAACAAATTAAGGAAAAATTTTGGTAAGCAAATCTTAAGTTTTTTTTTTTGAGAATATAAAACTAACATTTAAAAGAAAATTTTCAATCCGTTTTCAAAATATCAAATTTTCAAAAACAAATGAAAGGTTTTTTAAAAAATTATTTTGATATATTTTGTTATTTGAACTTGTTTGAAATTTGTACATTATAATCTATATCCGTTGGGGCAGTAATGAGAAAATAGAAAATGAAAAAACGTGAGATTAAATGTTTATAATTTTTAGTTGTATATCGCACTAATTTAAGTTACAGAAAAAGTGTTATAAAAATCGACGGAGCCATTCTTAACCTCTCCAATCGTCGCGCCTAGGATAATTACGGCAGTCGTCACACGGATTACATAATTATACATTTTAAAATGAAAATAACACCAGGATGTTATACATTTTTTTGATATTGTTTTGTTTTTAAATACAATTAATTACTATTCACTTTAAAGCAAACAAACAATTTTTCTTCCAAATTCAAGACAGTACAAATTTAAAAGTTTCGGCAAAAAAAAAACCATGGACCGACTATTGCAGGTTAAGGAAAAAATAATATTTTCTAAAACGGTTTTTTTTTCACCATTTGTACCTATAGAAGTTTTTTTTTCATAAATGTAAAATTTTTTCTTAAAATATTCGTTTAGTTTCAAGAACCCCTAAAATACTTTGCTTCAAAAAATCGATCATATATTTTTCAAAATACAGTAGACGCTCGATTGAGTGAACCTCAAAATAGTGAACTATCCACAATAGTGAACACACATAATTTTATAAAAAATGTATTTTATATAAAAATGTATTTTGTATGAAAATGTCTCGCATTTAAGATTGCTTGAGAATGCTAAGGAATCGTCTTTGTTTTTTTATTAAACCTGAAATAAAGCTTTGTTTAACGCTAAAATAAATGTGAAAACATTCACATCGAACAAAATGTGCACTTTGGATCAAATTCACCATTAGAAAGCCTTTAAAAACTCCCGTAAGTAGCGTATTGAAGAGAATCGAAAGTAAAAATATGTTTTTTTGGGAAGTACCACTGTTAACCATTTTTTGAAAAATGGTTTCTAATCCAAAGGTAGCCTTTACTAAAAGAAATGTATTGATTTTTTTTTTTAAAGTTGTGGAGCCATTTTTGAGAAAAATCTGTTTTAGTAAAATTGCTAAAAAATGAATGGCAGGTACCGTTATTTTTGGTTCTAAAAAATGAAAAAACGTTTGGGCAAAATCACCAAAAACCATATACATGTCAAATATTTGAAAATCGATCCAGCCGTTGAAGCTGTAACCGAACATACAGACAGTAAGACCCACTTTTTTCGTCTTCCCTATCGCTATCATCGTAACAAGTCTGATCACAATCTCGAGTTCAATTTTTATCGCAAGTAGAAATGAGAATATTTGTGTTCGAGAGAAAAAGAATAAAATGCAAAAGGTGCGAAATTTTCATACAAATTTGTATGAGTATGGCCCTCTACAGTCACTTTGCACAGCAACAAAAAACGAGTTTGGGAAATAACAAATGCGCTACACAGTACACGCAACAACCCATTAAAATTAAAGATTTTTCTATTTTTGTCTATGGTTGTCATAGGACATTGTTAGGTTTTATTTGGCCGTGTAGGTCTGTTATGGCCCACCCTGCACATTATAGACTGCACCAAAAAAATTAAATGTTTATTTTTCCTGTTTGTTATCAAAATTTCCGGTAGAGGCTCCTTAAATATAAATCCTCCTAAAATTTTTATATCGGTCACGCATCGCAATTTTCCGTTTTTCATACGAAATGTATAAAAACATGGTGTTGCGTTTTCATTATTATACCTCAAAAACTATGTAAAGTAAAATAGTCCATTGGAAAGTTACTATATCACAATTGATAGAACATTTAACGTTCTGAAAAAAAGTACTTCAGTGAAATTTACGTTTATTTACCCTATGATCATAAAACTTTAAACTTTTGAAAAGGTTATAATTTTAAAATTTTATAAGATTTTAAAAAATATATAACTGCCTATTCAGGATAGTGTAAAACGGAGTTAGTACAGGTAAAATAGTACAGAAAGGCCTTCGAATAAAAAAAAATTGGTACCACCATGAAACTTGGTGAAATCGTTTCATGTATTATGAGAATGAAGAATCAAAAGTCTATAAAAATATTTCATATGGAGGGGTGTTTTTTTGAGGTGGGGAGGGGCGTAAGTTGTGGAGTATCAAACGGAAAAATAGACTTTGGTGCTACCTAAGCATATGACATATGTTTTCAAGGTAGTTTTAAATGCTCAATCAAATGAAACCAAAACCAAGTTGACACGACCTCCGTGAAAAAAGTTATTGTAATTTTTGTGTTAGGATTACTATATTTTTCAGTATAAAAGTCAAATATTACTGAAAACTAGTTCAAAATGGTGGTCCGTCGATGAAACTTGGTATAAATGGTTCATTTGTCATTTAAAGCAATAATAAGAAGAGTCTATACAAATATCTGTGGTTAAAGGGTGTTTTTTGGGGGCATTGCGAGACTGGTGGGATTACTACCATAAAACCTGTGACGAAAATGGTACCCTCATGAGACTTTGTAAAAATGTGCTATGGACTAACAGAATGAAGAATCAAAAGAGTCTATAAAGTTATATCACATGGGAGGGCTCGCTTTTGAAGATAGGAGGAAGTGTGTGGTTATTTAAAAAGAAAAATTGAAAAAGACGGTACCCTCAAGAAACTTGGTAAGAGTGTTTCATTTGCAATGAGAATAAAGAATCAAAGGAATTAACAAAAATATCAAGGGAGAAAAGTTGTTTTTGTGGGTTTGGGTATAGGGTGTTATTTGTTTTTGGGATGAATTTTTGTTTTTTTCGAAAAAGTAATATGCTTTCCTTCACCCATAAAAACATCATACTACCTAAAGATAATTTTATAGACTCTTTTGATTCTTCATTCTGGTAGTTCATAACACATTTTTACAAAGTTTCATGAGAGTGCCATTTTTGTAACAGGTTTTATGCTAGATAATAATCCCACGATAACCACAACCCTCCAAAAAAACAACCTTTAATCACAGATATTTTTAAAGACTCTTCTTATTATTGCTTTTCATGACAAATGAACCATTTGTACCAAGTTTTATCGACGAACCACCATTTTCAACTAGTTTTCGGTAATATTTGACTTTTATACTGAAAATATAGTAATCCTAACAAAAAATTACAATAACTTTTTTCACGGAGGTCGTATCAACTTAGTTTTGCTGTCATTTGATTCAACATTTAAAACTACTTTGAAAACATGTGTCATATGCTTAGGTTGCACCAAAGTTTATTTTTCCGTTTGATACACCACAACTTACGCCCCTCCCCCCCTCAAAAAACAGCCTTCCATAGGAAATATTTTTATAGACTCTTTTGATTCTTCATTCTCATAGTACATGAAATGTTTTCACCAAGTTTCAAAGTGGTACCAATTTTTTTGTTTTATTTATCCTATTTTACCTGTACTAAGTGTAACCTCTTGATTTTTGTTTTGTTTACCAAATTTCATTTAATTTTCTTGTTGTTATTTAAAGAATATAATCTTCAAAGTTGTATTATATATTTCGTATGCTCATCTTCAAATATACAGGGTGTCCCGGACCTGAATGGAAGTATCTTAGAGTGTGGTTCCTGTGTATATTCTTAGAAAAAAATTGTATAGGGGGAAAGTTGTATCTCCCCTCCCTGAGGCAGGGGGGGGCAGTTTCTGAAACATTGAATTTGAATGCCAAAAAAAAACAAGAAAAAACTAAAGTAGGCCAGGAAAAATAGGTTCCGAGGTTGAAAAAATTAATTCATGAAATATTAAAATTGGAATCGACGCAGAATTGCAACCTCTATAACATATCCAAAGTCCCCCAAAATCCCCGCATTGGCTTTTTGTGTAGATGCATTTGAAGAGGTGCAGACGGGGAGAATTTGGAGGTCTATCAAACTTAAATATTTGTTTGGGTAAAACCTGATCATATGATACATGCTGTAAGGGTAGTTTTTAACGCCAAATCTAATGAAACCAAATTCAAAATGATACAACCACCCAAAAAGAAGTTATAGTCCTTTTTATGTAATGATGACTTTTTTTTCAAGTACAACAGGTAAAATATTACCGAAACCCCTTTGAAAATAATGGTATGTTAATGAAACTTAGAATGAATGTTTCATTTGTCTTAGGAACTAAGAATCAAGAGAGTCCTTAAAAATATTCATGGTGAAAGGGTGTTTTTTTTTAAGGGGGAGGGGCAACAAAGAATGTTAACCATAACACCCACGTAAAAACTCTTACACTCATGAAACTCGCCAAAAATATTAAACTCTTCATGGCAACCAAGAATCAAAATAGTCCATACAAATATCTTTGTTCTAAGAGTGTTTTTGGTGACCGTTAACTTTTGACTTGTTCTACGGAAAATACGAATTCAAAAATTTATTTTTGCTTGAAAAGGCCCATAACTTTTTAAAGGGTGCTTGTATCATTTTAGTTTTGCTTTTATTAGATTCAGCGTTAAAAAATACCCCTTAAATCATATACCATACTTTGTGTATATACCTCAATTACACCAAATCGGAATTTTGGCTCAAATCTTCCAACTTCTTCCCAGATTTTTCCTCTCTTTAATAAAAAAAACCCCAGAACAAATATATTTATGAGGACTATTTTGATTCTTGGTTGCCATGACAAATTATATATTTTTGGCGAATTTCATGAGTGTAAGAGTTTTTACGTGGGTGTTATGGTTAACATTCTATGTTGCCCCTCCCCCTTAAAAAAAACACCCTTTCACCATGTATATTTTTAAGGACTCTCTTGATTCTTAGTTCCTAAGACAAATGAAACATTCATTCCAAGTTTCATTAACATACCGTTATTTTCAAAGGGGTTTCGGTAGTATTTTACCTGTTGTACCTGAAAAAAAAGTCATCATTACGTAAAAAGGACTATAACTTCTTTTTGGGTGGTTGTATCATTTTGAATTTGGTTTCATTAGATTCGGCGTTAAAAACTACCCTTACGGCATGTATCATATGATCAGGTTTTACCCAAACAAATATTTAAGTTTGATAGACCTCCAAATTCTCCCCGTCTGCACCTCTTCAAATGCATCTACACAAAAAGCCAATGCAGGAATTTTGGGGGACTTTGGATATGTTATAGAGGTTGCAATTCTGCGTCGATTCTAATTTTAATATTTCATGAATAAATTTTTTCAAGGTTCCCCATACGATTTGTGCTATTTTTCCTGGTCTAAAGGTACTTTTCCCTAAACTGCCCGAAAAAAGGGTTAAATTATGGAAAATTCTGAATAATTTAATTTTTTCGGGCTTATTTGGGAAAAGTACTTTTTGTTTTTTCTTAATTTCTCAAAAACCAAGAAAGATTTTTGCATTTGGTTTTCGGTAATGGACTAAAAAATAATGAGTGCATTGAATATTGAACACAGAAACAGCACTTAATTACGTAAAATTTTGAAAAATATAGACTTAAGAAAAAAAAATCACAATTTTTTTTTGTAAATTGACTTTGAAATTTAATTTCTCAAAGACGATTCGCTTAAACAACTTGATTTGAAAACCAAATGCAATAATGGAGTATTAGCTCTCAAAAAAATTATAGCACATTATTAGATGTGTTTTCGTTAATTTTGAATGTTTTTTTTCGCATTCAAAGTCAATTTTTCGGAAACTGCCCCCCTGCCTCAGGGAGGGGAGATACAACTTTCCCCCTATACGATTTTTTTCTTTCAACATACCCAGGAACCACACCCTTAGATAATTCCAGCACGTTTCCTATGTGAAATGAGAAAAATGAAAAAAAAAAAAGGAAACAAAAAGATATTGCCGGCGCTAAGAAATGCGTTTACAAATATATAAATTAATATTTCTTTGTTATTGTCTGACTGGACTAATTTATCTAAAATAAAGGAACTTTTTATTTCTCCTAGAATCTAAAGAACATGAGGTCGGTTAGAAGAAGCTACTTCAGAATTGTACGGTTATCATATCAAATGATTTATGTATTCGGGTATTTTATAAGTATTTTCGTTGCATTTTAATTTTTATCTGATCTGATGAATGTTGCAAATTTTAGTTTTGCGAATCACCTTTAAGCTCATCCTGGAATAAAATTGTTTCTAAAGAAGCTTAGATTGTTCCATTTTGTAGAAACTTTTCACCACCAATACCAACTTTATTCGGGTACCAATTATTTATTACCATAATGTGCAGCACCCACCACCTTTATTACTATAATTACCTCGAAGAATTTGTGAGCAGACGTCGCATGCGGTAATTTTCTTGTACGTGTACTCTTGCAGGTGATGACTTCCATCTTCATTGGGTCGTAGTGGTTGAGAGGGTGCACTTCCTGTGGCACCATTTCGCCTAAACGCCAAATAATAAAAAACAATACAAAATTTCGTCAATATGAGTAGATTCAATATGCAAAAACAGAGAGCTCAAGTTTTTTAACAGATATGGCAGATACGGGTACAAGAAATAAAGATAGATTTATATTTCTCATAGTTAAGTTGAGAAGGTGTAAATTTATCTAAAAGGGATAAGTTGTAAACGAGTAGGTGTGGTTTGGATGGAATGGGAAGGATGGTCGGATGGATAGATGGATGAATGAAGGAATCGTTTCGGGGCGAGGAGGACGTGAAAGGAATGTCAGACATTTAATTATTGTTCCTTTGGATGTTGGTTGGCGCGCGTTGGCAGTAAAGTGGTGCGTTTTGCTTTTGGTCTTTAATAATAAGCTCGTGGGAAAGGCAAAGGAAAGTGCTTAAGCTGTTTTAATTGGATTCTATGGAGCTTAAACAACAAATAATAAAAAAAAAAAAACGGAAAATACAAAAATCGATTCCGACATGAGGATGATGATGACGTTGGTATAGCTTGTTTACCCCTTTGCAGTAGCTTACTGTGTGGGAGGACTGGCTTTATATTTTGTTTACTGAACTGAACACATACATAGGTAAAGATAGGTGTGTGAATATTAACAAATAGTTCGTCTGATGTTGAAAGGATTAAATTACCTACCGTTGTTTTTTTTGTTTTTGTTTTCTGTTAACATCAAGGAAATTTTCAGAGAATTGGGTCTTCTTTTTATTGCAATGTCTGAATTTGTATGGATGTGAGTTATATCAAAAGGGATTTGTATGGACAAAAGACATGTTGTCTACAGATTCATCTCCCAGCACAATCGTATATACAACCTTCACAACGACGACGACGACTGGACAAATGGACAAATGGAATTTCTCCGTAGGGGACCTTAGTTAGGTATTCACGTCTGGTGATGTCGTGTGGTTTGATTTGTGTCATGTCATTGAGTGGCCTCTTAGTGGGTGACATATGTTACTTTAACTGTCACTTTGAGAGATGAATTTGACATTCATTTACAGTGACTTGTTATTTGTCATTTATATGTCAAGGGAAATGTTATTTATCCGGTAATGAAATTAAAAATGTGTATATTTAGGTGTGAATGTGAAAAAGGCTTAAATAGTTCAATGTTTACCATTGAAGGTGGATATTCGATTAAAAATAATACATAATTCCCTTTTGATAGAGAATGTAAATGTAAATGTATTATAATAACCCTAAAGACACTAGAAAGTTCATATGTGTGGTTTTCAAGGAACCCACAAAAAAAAGTCTGTTACAACATTAAAAATTGTAGACTAAGGCCTTAGCTGTTGATGTCATTGGTTTGGCTACATTGGCCTCTAAATTGGTCCAGTAATGACAAAATTAACGACTTGCATCATGCCAGATCGGGAAACTACATATATATTGCTCAGAACTTGGTCTGGGTTAGTAGCGCAACAATCAGTCAAGCCACGGTGAAGTGCTTGTTTTACCTCCTCGTGGTGGTCCCCGGGCAACTATCTGCGTATCCCTAAATACTCTAATAGGATAAAATTACAAGTGCAAAAGGCCTAGCTGTCCGACTTTATGCTGCGGATAAGAAATGATAACATGTTGACGATTTTTGGCTATTGTACGCGGACAAAGATTGGTCTTGGAATGTGAAGATGCTTCTTGACAACGAAAGTGAAAGTCCTCAAAATGACAGATTCCTACAATTAGAGAAAGAATTCATGCGGTATAAGATGGATATCTTATGGATTAGTGAAGTAACACTGTACTATTCTACTCCGTAAGGCACCTGGAAGTTATCGTGAATCTGGCGTTGGATTGCTGGCTTTTATAACCAGATGAGTGCTGCTTATGATAGTACACCACGTGGAGACTTGAAAGCCAAGGTTGGCAATGACAGTGATGCTCTCCGGCATGATGTAATGGGAAAGTATGGCCTTGGCGACCGCAACGACAATGGCGAATGTTTTTTCGATTTCTCTAACGCCAACCACCTTGTAAAAGGAAGGACCGTGTTTGAGCACAAGACGTGCCACAAAATCAGTTGGGTGTAGACGGACAGACAAGCAACTTTCAACCAAATTTATCACTTCACGATCAGTCGGCAATTTACAAGCAGTCTCCAATACGTTAGAAACAGACGAGGTACAAACATGGGAATATTATCCCAAGAAAACACCCAAATGCTCAAGTTGAATACAGATGCACTTAAGGATCCCGCACAGTCGGCCAACAGCTAAAGTACCACCTTTTGCAAGAATTGAGAGCAATCAGTAGCACGGAACCCACCTCTGTCGAATAGCATATCCGGTGCTGAAAGTATAGTCAGTCGATCGCAAGGGGGATACAATGCCTAGCTTTCCAAAGAAACTTGAGCTTGGACCGAATAAAGAAAACAGCTCAAAGCTGGCATTGCAGCTACTTCCATAGCGGGGAGAAACCAGCTAGAGTCTGCGTATCGCATTAAGATGTGAGAAGATCACCGTAGCGTGTGACGTGATAGGTGAAACTATATATCAACGCATTGGCAACAGGAGCAGAAGAAGCCGCAAGTAGGTTTGCCTGTAGGACTGTCTATAGAATTAACAAATAGCTTACAGGCGTCCTAAGCTCTAAACAACACCTGGTTAAAGACGTAGACGGATCACTACTAGTTTCGGATGAGGACCAGCTCAAAAGATGGAAGGACCACTATTCTGAAGTATTAAACTGCGCTTCCACCTATGAAGCCAACCCAACACCCATTGACACGTCGCCGTCCGTAGTAACAAATTCCCGAATATGCACTGTATCTCCCAGGAGAGAGAAAATCTTAACTGCGATCGGAGCACTGAAGGACAACAAAGCGATTGAGCTTGACAGTATTCCCACTGAGCTCTTATGAGCAGCGCCAACAACATCAAGTGAGCTCCTGTACCCACTTTTTGAGGGAGCTTGGGAAACAGAGTTGAGCTGAGGAGTAGAAAAAGTGAATGATTGTCAAGCTCTCAAAGAAAGCAGACCTTACGCAGTGCAAAAACTGGAGAGGAATTTGCGTGCTGCCTGCTGTAGCAAAAGTAGCTCTGAAGGGAATAGAAGATCACTTCGAAGACACGCTTGACGCCGAACAAGCAGGATTCCGCACTGCAGCTTTGTCGACTGCAAATGGAGGAATTCCAATGGAATCTGCAATCACACCTCAAAAATCTGGACTATGTGGACGACGCACGTATTCTTACTCTCTCATATGATCATGGATCTCCATCAAAAATGATAACAAGGGTGAAGAGAGAAGCTGAAATCGTTAGGGGACGGCAAACACAAAAAGGATCAGTCTGGGAACTTCCTCATCTATACTCAAATAGATATTTCTGAACAACCAGTAGATATGTTAGAGAGTTTCCAATATCTTGGGAGTATTGTCTCTACAGGTGGCGAGACCGAACTAGATATAATCCTCATTCGGAATGCTGTCCAAAATATGGAAACACAACTCTATGAGCCTAAAGACCAAGCCAGGACTGTTCCGCTCCTATGTTGAATCCATGCTTCTTTATGGGTGCAGTACTTGTAAGGTAACACCCGCTGTCACAAGAATGCTGCAAACGTTCGTGAATAGATCTGTCTGTGAAACATCTTAAGGACTTTCTGGCTTAACCGTTTCTCCAATGATGAACTTCATGCGAATACAGGTCAGGAAACCATCATTTCCTCTGAAAAAGACCCGCTCTATCAAGAATTAGAGAAAAAACGTCTGAAAAAGGATTTTCGTAACGAACTTTACGAACTGAAGATTTAAGACTTGATCTCATTTTTCTTCGATAGCTTCTCCATCGAACTGCTACGACCGAGAAAATGTCAGTTAGAGTTTTTTGTATTGAATATCATGGTGCACAGTGGCCGCAGGCTTACTTGGTATGGGGACGGTTTCGACCCACCAGAATGCGTGCCATAAGATCCGATTCGGTTTTGTTGTTAGACGGCATACAAATTTTCATGAGTGTCAAGTTAGCAAAGCAACTTTGACGACTCAAAAAATGAGATGGTGGATAATTTCCCGTTAATTAGTTGTGATAATTTCGAATATGCCTTTCAATGTTTTCTATGATTTTTCGGGTGCCAAAAAGTAAATTGATATCAAGTTAACAAAGCACCGTGTCGAAAATCAGTAAAAACTCCTTATACCTGATAATTTATGGCTTAATAGTTTGCCGTTAAGTAGTCATTAATTAGTTGTGACAAATTCAATTTGATCGTACAATAATCTCTTTGTATTTCTGGGTGCCTTGCTAAATTGATATCAAGTTAGCAAAGCAACTCTCCCGGATCGAAAAATGGGTAATGTTTTCTATGTTTTTTTGGTTGCTTTGCTAGCTTGACACAACTCGAAAAGCGTGAAAAACTTTCTTTACTTAATGTTTTACGGCTATAAACTATTAGTTTGCCATTATTTAGTTGCGAAAATTGAATTCAATCGTGCAATGTTTTCTATGTTTTTTGTTTACTCTTCCTTAGCTTCATATCTTTAATTAGTTGTGAATTTGCCGTGCAATAAAAATTGTTTACATCGGATGGTTTATTGCTTACTAATTTGCCATTAACTAGCCGTTCATTATTTGTGATAATTTTGAATTTTTCGTCCTATGTTTTTTTCGAAAAGTGGTAAAAACTTCCCAAACTTAAAATGTTATTCCTAGATAATTTGCCATTTGCCAGTCGTTAATTAGTTGTGAAAAACTCAATTTTGTCGGACGATGTTTTCTATGTAATTTTGGGTGATTTGTTTTCTATAAGCATTAACGGAAAATTATCAACCTACCAGTTTTTCGATTATTGAAAATTGTTTTGATAACCTAACGCTCATAGAAAACAAATCATCCAAAATGCAAATGCAAAAATTGAATTTTCAACAAGTAATTAACGGCAAATTATCAAGGAATAACAAATTAGTTTTTGAAGTTTTTACCACTTTTCGAAAAAAAAACATATAAAACAGAACGAAAAATTGAAAGTTATAACAAATAATTAACGGCTAGGTAATGGTAAATTATTTAGACATAAACCATACGCTACAATAGTTTTCATCCCATTTTCAGGTAGTGCTTTGCCAACTTGATGTCAAGCTACCAAAGTACCCAAAAACATAGAAAAAATTGAACGACAAATTCAAAATTTTCACAACTAATTGAAGACTAGTTAGTGGCAAACTATTTAGCCATCAATAGTTCGGTATAAGCAGTTTCCTTTTTAAGGTGGTGCTTTGCTAACTTGATATGAAGCTAACGAAGAATAGAAAAAACATAGAAAACATAGCAAGATTGAGTTCAATATTTCACAACTAATTAATGACTAATTAACGGTAAATTATTAAGCCGTAAACATTAAGTATAAGAAGTTTTCCACACTTTTCGAGTTGTGTCAAGTAAGCAAAGCACCCAAAAAAACATAGAAAACATTGAACGACAAATTTGAAATTGTCAAAGCTAATTAACGAGTAACTAACGGCAAATAATCCACCTACACATTCTTCGATTTGTGAAAGTTTTTTTGCAAGCTTGACACTCGTAGAAAACAAATCACCCAAAAATACATAGAAAACATCGCACGATAAAACTGAATGTTTCACAACTAATTAACAGCAAATTATTAATGAATAAAATATTGAGTTTTATAAGTTCTTACCATATTTCGAAAAAAACATAGAAAACATAGAACGACAAATTCGAAATTGTTACAACTAGTTAACGACAAACTATCCACCTACCCATTTTTCGATCCGTGAGAGTTGCTTTCCTATCTTGATATACATTAAACAAAGCACCCAAAAAAACATAGAAAACATTGCACGATCAAAATGTATTTGTTAGAACTAATTAACGACTAATTAATGGCAAATTATCCACCAGCTCATTTTTCGATTAGTCAAAGCTGCTTTGCTAGCTTGGCACTCATCAAATTTTCAGCTAAGGCTGACTTCCAGTGGAGTTCTCATGTGAGCAGAAGAAGGCGGACTGGAATGGCACATCCAGACATGGTACTGGACGACCCTTTCTAGAGATCGTATGCGTGTTAGCTTGTAAGGTTATGATATTTTGGACATTTAAGTTTGAATCATTTTTTTGAGTCATCAATTCCTAATGTCAAAATAAAATTAAATTTATTTACGATGAACAGTGCGAATACAAGGGAAATTTTGTTTTCTACTTTATATTTGAAAACTTTATTTTTTAAGAAATGTCAGCTCCATTAGGTGGTTACCGACGTTATGAATTAATAGGGAATAAGCCCACTGCGACCTAAAGATCTATTGTGCCCGACGTTAAGTCCACAATAACATCCTTGAAAAAAATAAAAACAAAAATAAAAGTTGCATGAATTTTCTTCAACTCTTTGACAACTTTCCTTGTATCTGTGTTTCAACTGAAACTCTCTTATATGTATTCTCCCCAAAGAAAATAAAGAAATAAAAAAATGTATATCCACTTTCTTTTTCATTTAGAAAGCTACCTACAACCTACCACCTACATTTTTTCATTCATTCACTTAAGGAATTCCAATCCTTTCAAATTGATATCTTTGTTTAAGATTAATGTCTATATCTCGCTTCTATTTGCTTTTCCTATTGAGGAAGGAGGTCTATTTTAATTCAAATCATCAACTCCTTGTTATTTTTTATTTGAATATAAGAACTTCCTTGATGTTCCAATTCTGTAACAAATCCTTTTTTTCTCTTCCATTCATGTTTAATGTTTTATTCCATTTTTTTTAACTGAATTATTCATCCCAAAGAGTTATCCATGCTAACTCCTTTGATAGCTATAGAGGTACTATAATCAAGCAGTGCTCTATATTTTATAGTAGAGCTAGAGGTTCCTAAATATAAACATATTCCTGTTAAAGTTGTACACCACTCCAAAACTTGTCATGGAAGACTTAAATTGAAAAGCAAGTTAACAACAGTCAAACAACACGTCATTGTCGTCGTGTCGTTCGGTCGTCTCTTTAAGCTACAAAACATGAAATACAAAAAAAAAATTAACACTTAACGTGGATGAAATCCTTGAAGCGAAATCACTCACTCAACACAACCACCGGAAGAAGTGTTCTTTCATTTTGTGTATAATTTCGCACACGCAAATAATGAGTCGCACCCACTTTAAAACACCACCATCTCTAGAACCAAGTACCTACCTATACCAGTCCGTCTCCGTGTCATATAGCTTAGCAGCTCACAGAAAGTCGCCATTGCTATCGCCATATTGCCAACGCCATCCATTGCCAGGAACAGGATTATATGCAACTACATACAGGTAGCTACAACAGGAGTCAGGTGGAGCGTGGAGTATACAAGGAATAAAAGGAAGGAAGGAAACGGAAAAACTAAAAACAAAAACCAATGGTTTCTTTCAAGTTAACGGTGGCAGGTGGTGTCTAATAAAGTGTTGCATACTTCAAGTTTGGTTGGGTTAATGTAAAGTGATGTTGTGTTGTGCTGTTTTATTGTAAATTTTTTTTTTTTTTGTGTTTTATCTTAATTGTTCCAAAGGATACAAAAAAAAGTTTATTATGTGTAATAATTTTTTTTTCTATAGAAAGGACATTACACAGGCTTTGTTTTTTTTTTAAGTATTTTAGAAAAATAAAATTACAATTGCAACACTTATTGTATTTAAAATTTGTAAACAATTACTCGCTTAACTAGGGCGACATACAAAACGAAATTTACACCGGAAATAACCTGCTAATATAACAAATACAAGGATAATTTATTTATTAATGAATGCAAAATGAGAACAAACTACGCACATATGAAATAGGGAAACGATTGTTTTTATTTCTACTGTGTGAACATTGTTGTTAAGGGAGTTTTGTCTAATTGTTTTTATTATTGTACTTAGGACTTAATAAATTAAAATTAATGTATGTATGTAGGTCGTAACACTACTTGTTTAATAAATTCAACAGATAAACTATAATGAATAAGCTAATGGTTCTATCTAATAACATATAAATAAACTTTAATCTTTTAATTATATCAGTTGAGCTACATAAATATGGGGACAATGGACATACATGAGAGCTGATGATTTATAAAGAGGATATGAGGATTAATTTTGATTAAAAATATCTCTTTAGAGATTCACTTTGAAGATTATTTTTGTATCTTTTTTTTTTAAGATTTTGTTTAGATAATATGTTAATTTTAAAAGTATGGTATAAGTATTTTTTTAAGCTTTATATAAAGAATAGGATAAGGCATATAAGGCTTATCCCGATTTACCTATTGCAATGAATAATAACTGAAGAAGCATAATAAACGAAAATGTGCTGAGACTAAGCTAAGCATCAGGCAGATTGCTTGAGTTGATTAATTTTACTTGGGGCTTTAATAGAGCTCAGCTAGTTTATATTTTATCATTATTTTTTAATACGTATGGTAGTAACTGTCATCTTGAATGTCCTCTACCAGGACATTTTTAAATTAAGTTTTGAAAGACCGCTATGGAGAATACTGCAACCATTTTGTTGAGGGTATAAATTATTTTTTTGAATTATCAAGAATATATGACTTAGCCCAATTTATTCAATCACAATAAATTTAAAGTTTCAGTTTGAGACAGAAAATTAAAAATATGTATGAAATTTTTTTAATGGCGACTTTAAATTTAGTGGAGGCACTAAATAGTATTTAAGCGTTTGAATTAAGATTTGCAAAAGATCACACCAGGATTTAAGATCACAGGAATTTGCAACAAGCTGCATTTTTATAAATCTAATATTCCTCAAAGTCAAGAACGCTCAAAGACACTTGTTGTTTTTTATATTCTGATTCTTATAAAGGGTGTTTTTTTTAAAAGGTATAGAACTTTAAAATGGAATAAAACAAAGATGATTTTTTTTAAATTGACATTGATCGAAAGAATTAGCCCTTAAAAGCTGAGACTGACATTTTTCGGATTCGCTTGCCTGATTACTTTTTGTCGCAATAAAAGAACAAAGAACGAAGGAAAATTACTGAGCGCTCAAGAAATATAAACTGGTTAACTAATATTATAATTAAAATATGATTTCTGGCAAATGATCGCCAAAGCTGACTCGGACGTAGTCTAATCTTGAAGTCCAAATTTTGATGACTTTTTAAAACATTTGTGGCCGTATATCGGCAATAACGCGGCGAATGTTGTCCTCCAAGTGGGTCAATCGTTTCGGGCTTATCGGCGGCGTAGACTAGCGACTTCACATTTCCCCACAGAAAATAGTCAAGCGCCGTTAAATCGCACGATCTTGGAGGCCAAGTCAGGGGTCCGTAACGTAAAACTATATCTATGCGGTTACCAAACGTATCATTCAATAAATTCACTGAGGCACAGGCTGTGTGACATGTTGCACCGTCTTGTTGAAACTACAGCTTCTGCACATCATGATTATTCAATTAATGAGTGAAAAAGTCAGTAATCATGGCTCTGTAGCGGTCACTATTGGCTGTAACCTTCTGGCCAGCATCGTTTTTAAAGAAGTACGGACAGCTATTCCACCAACCCAATAAAGCACACCAAGCATTCTGATTACGGCAGTTTTGTTTATTGACGTATCCATTCAACCAAACGTGGGCTTCATCGCATAACAAAACTCGATTATTTCGTATTTCGAACAGAAACATGGGTTTCAAAATAAATTTGCTTAATTTGGAAGCGTTGTTCAGGCGTCAGTCTATTCATGTTGAAATGCCAAACCAAACTAAAAGTAAATCAATTGACAGCTGACAAATTGGCAGCCAGTTAAAATGGTGTTGTCAACATAAAGTTCTATACCTCTAAAAAAAACACCCGTTACTTTGCAAAAAAAAATATAGACAGGGTGATTCGCATAGTGTGAGACAAATAGCTAAAGCGTGTAGGTTGGGTTGAGACAAAAAAAAAAACTCGTATGGGAGGGAAAACTATGCCCTTCCCCGTTTGACCGATAGAGTGAACGAAACATTCCACTCTGCTCCACCGTATATAACTTTGGTCTTATCATAATTATGAGTGAGAATTATAGTTCACCACATACAATTCACACATACACCAACACCATACATACCTGATATCACAGAAAAATCTTCAAGATTATTCATTTTCGTTCAATACTTATATACAGTTCACATTCAGTCTTTGCTGATAATGTAACAGGAGGACCTAGAAAAACTATATCATGCGAGAAAACTAACATGATAAAAAACTATCACGCTAGAAAACTTATCATCATAGAAAGCCATCATGATAGAAAACTATCATGATAGCATACTAGATATCATAGAAGAAAAGTATCATGATACAAACTATAATGATAGAACACTATCATGATAGAAAATTATCATGGTAGAAAACAAGCATGACAGGCAACTATCATGATAGAAAACTATCATAAAAGAAAAGTATCATGATAACAGGAGGACATAGAAAAACTATATCATGCGAGAAAACTAACATGATGAAAAACTATCACGATAGAAAACGTATCATCATAGAAAGCTATCATGATAGAAAACTATCATGATAGAATACTAGATATCATAAAAGAAAAGTATCATGATACAAACTATAACATGATAGAAAATTATCATGATAGAAAACTATCATGATAGCAAAATATCTTGGTATAAACCAACACGCTAGAAAAATGATATAGAACTATTATGATAGAAAACTATTTGGAGCAAAATATCATGACAGAAAACTATCATGATAGACACTGTAACTTAGCGTTCCATGCTGCTCCACTTATTTTACTTTGGTATTATCTAAAGTTCTACTGAGAATTGTACTTCACCACATTCAATTCACATCATAATTTTTCGTTGATCACTTTAAGAGTTCACTGGAAATGCAACAAAAGGATCTGCCACCCTTTCTGTCATACACAAAGTCAGACGATAAAAGAAACTTTGGTTCTTTGATGATCTTAACTCCGGTTGTAGAAGAGTAAGTACGATCTGGTCACATAGTTTAATTTGCTAATTCCTTACTAAAGCTTTTCCCACCAGTGGTAATAGACCAAGAGCCGACAGCAAATTTTGGTAGTGGATGTATTACCAAAATTGGATTATGAGGGATTAATGTATATAAAGTTAGCAGGACACTTTTGGAAATTCAGGTTAAAAAGTATCCTATCATTAGTTGCTACTTAATTGCGAAACCTTACGCAAAAAAAAAAAATTAATTGCATTTTTGGTTTGCGGAAAAATGGGTGTCCTGCTAACTTCATATGAACTTGGCAGGACACAAATTTTTTCGCAAGCCTAAAGCGCAATACAAATTTTTTTTGCGTAACTAATTCGCAATTAATTAGTTCTCAACAACCAAATTTTTTCAGCTCGATTATCTCCTTTTTTGAGAAAGTTGTCCTGCTAAGTTCATATGAAGTTAGCAGGACACTCACTTTTTCGCAAACCAAAAATGCAATTAAATTTTTTTTGCGTAACTAATTCGCAATTAAATAGCAACTAATGATAGGATAGTTTTTACCCTGAATTTCCAAAAGTGTTCTGCTAAACTTTATATACATGAGTGATTATAGGTACATGTATTGTGATATCGAATAAAAAAGTCTGGCAGTTTTTTTTCTTTTTCTCTTCTTTAAGCAAATCTTATCGGTGTTTTTGTGGAGACTTTATTCGTTGATTTTTTGTTTTGCTGAAAATCTCTAAAAACGGGATTATAGGGTTCACGTAAAATGGTAATATATTGAGCTCTATTAATCTGACCTTCAAGATTGTGATGTTATTTCTTTGAAAAATTATCAGAGCATCATATCCGATTTTTAAATTAATTAAATAGGTTATAACCCTGAAAATAAAAAAGGGGCTCGCTACAATAAATCAAACTAGGAATTGACGCAGTACAAGGCCAGAAAGTGTAAGAAAGTGTAAATGGCAATGGATTGGTCACACACTGAGGAAACCAAACGATGAAGTTGCAAAGCAGTCCTTTGAATCCTCAGGGTGCACGGCGGCGGGTTGGAAGACCAAGCACATAATGGAAATCAACTGTTTTAACAGATGCAGAATCCCAGAGAAAGACGTGGCATCAGTAAAAATACCTTGCTGCAGACCGTGAAGGATGGAGACGTTTTGTTGACGCTCAATGTCCCAACCGGGGTTAAAGGACACGACGATGATGGATCGTAAGAATAGACCAAACGGAATGGCCACCTACATCACCAGGCTTAACTCCTCTAGATTTGTATCCATGGGAATTCATGAAGAATTTATTATACTAACGATGTGAAAATACGATCTTTGGAACGATCGATCTTTGGAACTGTAGAAGTAGAAGTAGCTGGATTCAAATTACACCAACAATTTGACAACAAATTATCAATAGCACTTAATTTTGAAAACAAAAACAGTTCTTAAACATGTAAAAACTTAATGAATATTGGTTTTGAGTTTTATTTTATTATTCAAAATTTTGAGCTTTGAAATTAATTTTTCAAAAATTTTTCACTAAAACAACTTTATTAAAAAAAAAATAAAGAAGATATTTCTGGCCTTACTAAAAAGGAAAAACATGGCCTTGTAATTCTAACCACTGGTTTTTAATCATTTTTTGTCAGCAAATACGTGTGAGAATGGACCCCTCTTCTATACAATCTTTTTTGTCTCAACCCAACCTACCCACTCTAGTTTTCTGTCACTCCTTATGCGAATCACCCTGTATATGTACATTTGTGTGTATATTATGTATGTAGGTGGTAAAATATCCAAAATTTGTAGTTGAACTTATACAATACTTTTTACTTCCTTAAATTAAGGTACACTTGGAATAAAAATGTACTTCACTTCAAATTTGATATTTTTTGTTTTCCAATTTAAATTTGCCAATATTGTTCAGGGAGTTAGTGGAATGGAAATGATTTAAATTTTTCTTTTTCAACATGCATTTATACACATGAGACACACTATAATGAAATGGTTATAAGCATTATTTACAAACTGGTTAAATTTTTATATCAACAAATATTCCGCCCGCACACACAACTCAATATTATTCAATTTGGGTTATCTTCTTTAAAATGTATGAAATGCAGTAAAAATTTAACACGTGTGGCTTGTCGGATTCAAAAGTGACAAATCTACTGGGAATGAGGCAAATTAAATGAACGAATCTACGGAATATTGCACTGAACCGAACTGAACAGAATGTAACACAACATAAGGAGCCAATATGAAAATTATACATATGTATTTATAAAATGCAACTAACTATTAATAGGCATGTGTGGAAGCGTTTGTGATAAAATCATTATGCAAATTTATATATATTAATTTTAAATATAAAATTATTATTACACAACTTTTTATGTATGAACTTTAATCAAAACTTTTAATTTTTGTAATCTTTTCGATTCCATTAAAAAATCACAAAACAAATGCAATGAACAATAATATAGCAATTATATGAATTAAAAAAAAATATCAATGTATCAATATGTAGTTATTTTTATTTTTATTTTTTTTATCATATGAAAAGAAGAAAAATAAATTCGATTGTTACCTTAGGGTTAATACGGTTGAAACGGCGTGATACATTTGGTTTGATCGGGGATGACTAGATTTTTTTTTTTTTTATTTTTATATTTTTGGTAACGAATTTGATTTGATTTTGATTTTGTGGCAAAATGATGTGGGGTGAGATTGAATAAAATTAATTTAATTTAAATATATTTGCAATATCGAATATTGAGTGACTTAAATTTAATTTATTAAAGCATATAAGGGATAATATAAATAGTATTTTTTCTTTGTTATAAATATCTAAAAGCTTAAAATTATTTTTTCTATATCAGTGCAATTTATTATTATTATTGGGGGTAACTGGGAGAATTAATTCTTTCACTTTTTAAGGGTTTACTATAGGTACATAGTTTAACTTTTACTATAAGGACTTGTTTGGTTTATATTTCCATGATCTATTTCTTAAAAAGAATCCTTTCGTTGATCAAGCTATATATTTTGTTTAAAATTCTCAACTTTATTGTAAAATAAATAACGATATTGTGTTATTAAATTTTAATTAAATTAAAAAATTATTACTTGGCGTGTTTTTCTTTTTGAAAATTTATATTGAAAAAAAATAATTTACAAAATAAAGAGATTTAAGCTTGCGAAGAATTCATTAATATTGATGAATTATCAAGGATTAGGCTCTTAATTTGAATATGTAGTACACATTTCTGGATGCGCGTTTTGTCCTTAATTTTTAGATATTTTCGAAACGGGATAAGGATATACATATGTAAAAAAAGCCCTGGATAGCCAATCAGACTAACGATAAATTACATCATTTAATCAGTTTATTTCGTTTTTTTGTAAATTATTTGTCTTCAAAGTCGATATAAAAAAATTGAGTATTCGAGGTATTTTTTGAGGCAATATAAGCTTCCAAGCAAAGAAAAACACGCCTATACATATAGATACATATTTCAAATGATATAAATAAAAAAAAAATAAAAATATTATTTTGATTATTTTGTGCATTCACTTCAGGTATGTACATAATGTTTATTAATATAGCTTTGTTAAATATCTGCTGGTGGTATTGTCTGCTGTGACGAACTTGGAACTTGAACACAGAAACGTAACACAAATGTCTTTCGTTTTTAAATTTGTTTGTCTTAGCTTCTTGAGAGATATTTTTATGATCAAATTACTAAGTCAACAATTTTTTTCATTGCATATCCTCACAAAAACAGGATCTTCGACCACTATATATGTAAATGTCGCTCTTAAATAAATTTTATTGAAATCGGTTTAGATATTTGAGCATATGTATGTGAGGCAAATTTCCAAAAATATAGGCTAGTGAATAGCAATTTATGAAAAATTGACTTTAAATGAAACAAAAATGATTAAAAATCAACAAAAGTATATACCTGTTAGTAAGCAATAATTAAGTTCAAAGGTTTTTAAAGCTTAATATGTATGTTTTTTGGGGCATAAAAAAAAACTGCTACTCAATTCACACTTGCTTTTCTGAGATAATTGTCAAACACCGCTTTTAAATTCATCCAAATCTACAGACTGAAGAGCTGACAATTAATATAAGACTTTTGGTACTAGCTGAGAGTAATGCAAAATTTACCATGGTGATGGTGTACTTAAAAGAGGCTTTCAGGTAAACCTGGGAACTTGAAGTTTTGAATATTTGCTTCAAAGATCAATATAAAGGTATTTCCAAACCCACTTCTTGAAATGCCCACTTAAACGAACACTTTATTGTATTGTATTGAACATAGTCAAAAATGTTGAGACCATTTAATTCCAGGGCGTTGGCAGGATGTCGAATTTGATGAAGGGAGGGGGGGGGGAAGACTTATTCAAAAATCAGTAGGTATTAGTATAGAAATCTAGCTTTGAGATACATCTTTGTAGATTTTATATACAAAGAATGCATTGAAAAGAAGAAATTGTATGAAATACTAGCTCCCCTAAATTTTTAAAAAGCATATTTAAGCAACAAAATAAGCGCCATTGGAGGGGTAAAATTTAAGATCATACTGCTTTGTTTCAAATGCACAAACTGAAATAATCTGTCGAAAAAAGACTACTAGGGACATTGGCCCTGAGTAATAGATCCGAATCTAGCTAAAGTCGACTTTAACAAAATTATCCGTTGAAATAAAACACAAATTTTACTTCTAAATGCTTCATTTCAAACTTAGCCTGAGGTGCTTCTAAGCATTAAGTGGTGAACTTTGTGTTTTATCACATGAAATCAAGATTTGACTTGAAGTCAAGCATTAGGAAGCAGAAGGGGTAATATTAAGTTACATTCTTACATTCTGCCAACTTAACCGTTTTTAATCAAAATTAAGCTAACAGTGGTAATGACGAAAGATTGTTCCCCGTATTTTAAAAACTGGGCCTACGGAAGATAACTATATCATAACTGCATATAGTGGCGAAAAGAATATTAACCTTTTCTCCCTAACTCCCCAATGTACCACAGAACAAAGATATCAAAATTGTGAAGTATAAAAGATCTGATCATAGACCACATACACCTACAAGATCTTGTTGTGTGCGATTTTGTTTTGGATGTAAGGCCCATAATTGTCCTTAAAGTGTTTTTTATTATGTACTGTAATGCAAAAATTTGTAACTAATCCATGATTTTTTAAAGGAAAAATACTCTGAAGTCATTTCCGTAATTCAGAGACAGGGCACGGAAATGACGCTACGGAAATGACGAAAATCGATGTTTTTTAACTTTTAAGACTTGAAGAAAATAATGTTTGATTCAAAATAGCTTTTTATGGCCTTTAGTCCTACAAATTGGCGTTTCGTTCGGCTTACTCACTTGAACTCATCAGTGACATAGTGAGGGCTTTGTCAGACGCAATTTGTTTTAAGTTCAGTTCAACTTACATGAATTTTTCAACGAAAATCCACTGTAAACTATATCCAACAAGATTAGAATTCCTAATCATTAAGCTGGAAGTTTTTTTGCCCGGGGCCAGGCATAGTTTCTATATAAGAAGGTTTTATAATACAAATTCTATATACTACTGAAATAAATCAGCCAAGTAGAAGACTTAGCATTAAGGATTGGACTTGTTGAATTATTGATTCAAAATAGCTTTTTATGGCCTTTAGTCCTACAAATTGGCGTTAGAATTTGTATTATAAAACCTTCTTATATAGAAACTATGCCTGGCCCCGGGCAAAAAAACTTCCAGCTTAATGATTAGGAATTCTAATCTTGTTGGATATAGTTTACAGTGGATTTTCGTTGAAAAATTCATGTAAGTTGAACTGAACTTAAAACAAATTGCGTCTGACAAAGCCCTCACTATGTCACTGATGAGTTCAAGTGAGTAAGCCGAACGAAACGCCAATTTGTAGGATTAAGGCCATAAAAAGCTATTTTGAATCAATAATTCAACAAGTCCAATCCTTAATGCTAAGTCTTCTACTTGGCTGATTTATTTCAGTAGTATATAGAATTTGTATTATAAAACCTTCTTATATAGAAAATAATGTTTATTTTTCGAATTCAGTATGAATCATTCCGCAATAAAATACCACAAAACTGTAACAAAACTATTTTGTTTTACTCTCAAGGAATGACGAATTCAACCACTCACTTGAAAATTATAATGGAAATTGATTTCTAATCTAATGTTTTGAATATATTTCAAAGAAAAATTGGTTCAATTTCTTCATTTATGATGAATTCTATAAACTGCTGGCTCTTAATTTTAATTTAAAGCATTTACTTTTTTTTTACGGAAATGATGCAAATGACTGGAGACACATGTTTGTAAGTTTCTAAGATAATTGTTATAAATGAATTAATTTTATTTTAAGGACAATTATATTAAACAACAAATTTTGTATGCTGGGTTCTCATCAGAATTCATTTTTGTTGTTTAAGAGTTTCAAAAAAAATTACTTTTTCTGCCCTGAAACGAGGAGGAGACACGTTACGGAAATGACATTTGGGCCTTAAATGTTATTTTTTTTCCAATTAATTTCTTGCAACTATTTATATTTGAGGAGTGGGCCAGTTAGAAACATTACCTACGCTATTATTAACTGTTAAATATTTTTAATTTTCTCATGTTTTTAACCATTTTTGGCCAGGGCCACGAAAAGGAGCTTTTATGTGAGAATCACCCAAGTACTGAAATCCTATGTTACGAACCGATTCTTTAGAGTAGGTACGGTACGACCAAAATAGCTCGGAACTAAAAAAAATTGAAGCCGGTGTACCACAAGGAAGTGTCCTAGGACCAACCATGTATCTGTTATATACAAGGGATATTCCAGTGGACATCAACGCTATCATGGCCACCTTTGCCGATGATACTGCAATATTGGTGCCAGATAAATCCATTACGAAGGCTAACTCTTACATATCTATCCAGAACAAGCTAATGTTATAATAAGCATAAGCAAGTATTGAAACCTGTTTGGACATATGGTATCCAACTATGGGGCTGTACAAAGAAAACAAATGCTGAACCCATCCAAAAATTCCAAAGCAAGGTTTTTCGTGATATAATTAATTCACCTTGGTATATAAGAATTAGCGATCTACATCGTGACCTTCAAATTGAAATGATTACAGAAGTGGAAAAACGCTGTATCACACAATCAGCGACTGCAAAGTCATACCAGCTCCGAAATGGAGACCATCTTAAATGTACGAGACAATGTTCGGAGATTAGGAAGAACCAAGCCTCATGAGCTAATGGTCCAAAAGCTATGGGAAAGTGTTATAACTTTAAACAACCCCCAATGCGAATTAAAAATTAAGAAATAAAAATAATTTGTCGATCTTTCATAGATTGGTCCTGATTCACCGGTGGTTTTAGTTAGAGTCCCACACTACTTGGTACCGATTCGTACCTAGTGTCTTTTGAAGATTTCTATCGGATAAAGAAAAAATGAGTCGATTGAATTTTTGGTTAAAAGGAATTTGTAAAAAAGGGCCATTTATTATGTTATTTTGTTTTCAGCAATTTTGATAAGATCATCAAACCAATTTCAAAATCATTTTTACGCTAAAATTAAAGTTAACTTGAAGTTGACTTCTTTTATATCATTCTTTAAAACAAATTGTTAATCTATTATTTAGCAAAATATACTGAATGAAAACGCAATTTTTGCAACTATATCCTTAAAAGAAAATCGATTATATTTCACTGGAGGAAAAATTATTTTTGTGACGTTTTTTACTCAGATTTTTTTGCATTGTGTCCTTGAATACGCACAAATGTTCGCAGACGAATTTTGTCCTTGGAGTAGTCAAATCATTTTTTCATATATTTTTACTTTATTTATGCTTGGGAAAAGCCCCAAGGGGGGAATCAAATTTGGTTATTTCTATGAAACAATTAACTTCAAGTTTGATGCTGCACTTACCATGATGGCTCAAATAATTCAAACAAATGATTCAAATGTCACAGCTTTAAACGCAAAGAACACATTAACCTAAAGCCCACAATAGCAATAATAAAATATATTTCTATTTTAATCTTTGTAAAGAATTGTCTTGAATTTCATTTCATCCATAAAATATCATACAAAATTTCATGAAATAAAAGCTAAAAGCGTATCTCCTACGATTTTGAAAACTCGTTTTGTAAAAAGCTAAAAAAATAAAAGTTTGAAACTTTTCAAAAGTTAGAAAAAGTAAAAAGTACAAAGGAGAAAACTATACATTAAAATGATGAATGTCTCCATATAAGCTATGTATTTATAATGCAGAAAAATGCTATTAAGTTAAGTAATTGTTGTCTTTGTTTGTCAAATTTTCTTGGGAAAATAAGTTTAACCTGATGAAATAAAAGACGATTGTCCCGCCATTTATGAGGTTATATTTATTTGAGTTTTATTCTTATTTTGGAGTTAAAAATTACTTATTGTAGTTGTTTCAAACTTTAAAGTCGTATTATATAATTAAAAAAGGATTCAACTTTTAATCTAACTTAAAAGACAGGGAAAAAGTTATTGTGGTTACGATTAAGTTCTCAAAATATCTATTTAAATTAAGATTTTTTTTATTTGGATTAGTTTCTCCCTTGGAATAGTTTCATAATAAGAAGATGTTTTCAGTGATTTTATATAATTATATCATGGAGATTGTATAAGTCATTCAATAGAAAAACCCTTTTTCTAATTTAGAAATAGTTTTAACCACAAAATAAAAAGGTCATGCTCATCATCAACATACAGCATCATCATGATATAACATTCATACATAGAGTTCTGACCTGACAGTGAAAGCTCTTAAATAAATTACATTTACCGCGATGAAAACAAAATGTAAACTGGGAAGATGATGGTTTAGTGGTTTTTATTTCATTTTCAACTGAGAGTATACAATTTCAGTGGGTTTTCATCAGGTGATATGATTTCATCGAAAGTATGTAGGTCAGGACTTCAGAAACAAACTTAGTGTTTTTTTTTTAAGGGAAAATTAATACTTTGTTAAATTAATGAGCTGGACAGAGAGGTCTCTCATTTTCTTGGCACTAGAAACTGGATACTTTTTTTGGCGGAAAATTTTATCGGAAATGTTTAATAGAACGACATCTTTAATTATATTTCTTTTTTTAATGCATACCAATTCTCATATACATATATCTTATTATATTGGTTTATAGTCAAAGATCCTGTCATAAGACGACCCATCCTCCTTCTCAATGTACCAAATGAGAATTGTTATCCATTATCTTCGCATTGAAATTGTCATTGCGGCCGATTTAAATGTACACCAATTCTTCGTGGCTTCGCTTTTCTCGCCAGACAAAACCCGAAGGAAGGTATGTTGCGGTCCTGGCTAAGTTAAACCAATTTAATCAGCTAGTTGACAAGCCAACTCGTATCCCTGGCATTTGAGGTCAATCCACTAATACTTTAGACTTGTTTTTTAACTCTGACCCTGCTGTATACACTATTAGAGTAAGATCGCCTCTAGGCACATCGGACAATAATTGTGTCATACATATTTGCTAATTTCTCGTACCAAAACAATCCAATTGGAGAAATATCGCCTATGAAAACCGTTTGGCAATATGAGAAAGGCAACTGGGATGGTCTCAATAATTTCTTTCTTCAGAAGCTTTAGCTGGTCACTATGCTATTTCTGTAGTGACGAACGTAAGTTCATAGCAGATATGATTACAAATTTAATTCTGTACGGTATGAGAAATTTAGTTCCGAATATGATAAAAACTATTAAACCTAAAGAGAGCTCATGGTTTGATTTAAGCTGTAAAGAAGTAGTTTTCCAAAGATAAAAAGCCAACTCCACTTGGAATAAGTTATAACATGCTCTAACGAAGTAGCCAGCTGCATATTCCTCCCCTAAAACAATTCCACCGTAATACTCGCATTTCCAGGAATGCACATCTGTTTACCATTGACACCAGTTTCGAAGGTACTGTCAGAGATTTCACAATTCTAAATTCTTAGCGCTGGCCAAGAATTCTTTATTCATTAAAATTTTCGAGGCACCCGATTTTTAGACGGGATAGGATCGAAAATCAATAGACAGAATGCGGTTCCTTTATAAATAAAGCAATCACGTTCTTATTATTTCATGATTTTCTTCCGTCCATATATCATGAAATTGAATAATTAGAACCTATGAATGAATTCATAGATGTTCGATCAGAAAATCATTAACAGTTTAAAGAAATGTTATCCAGGAAAAATGTTGAAAAATTCCAGATTTCATATTGAAAACACAACATTTAGGATTGAAGAAATTCTACAATTTCAATATTTGTGATTTTGAAGTCAAATATTATAATTAAATATAAGGCTTCAATAAAGGCCACGTTAGGGCCGTGGAAAAAATGTTTCCAAAAGAGAAAAAAGTATGCACACTGTGGCGTATACGTGTTTTTTTTTATTATTTTCCGAATTTACATTAAATTGAAGTACGTGTACAATTATTTAATATTTTTAGGTTTTGAGTGCTTTGAGGTAAGACTTTAACTGAACAGAAAATCTGAGAATGTGATTATGAAATATTATTTCAGTTATATACTTATACACCCCTGTTCGGATTTCCGTTCGGACTCAAATCCGTATACGAAATGGATTTCCGTGCGGATTCAAAAACCATATTCTCAATTAAGTCCGAATTCATTTCCGCACTAGTCGATATTCAAACCAGTTTTTCTTTCGAAATCCATAAAAATAATAATTCAAAACGTCAAACAATTAGGAAATATCTGTATAATTCGATTAAATTTAAAAATAAGTTTTTTCCGAAATTTGATGCCCCGTTAGTCATTTATCATGAAAACAATCAATTTTCGCGAACTTAGCCGCGAAAAGAGCTTTTCCTCTACCCATTCTACGTTTTTTCTCAATTTGTTTGTGACATATCAAAGAAACCATGATATAAAGCCCAAAAATAGCTTTAAAAGGTCCGACCTTCAACAAGTTCAAAGCAAAAGTGATTATAAAGGCGGTGCACCTATTTAAATAAACGAAAAAAAGTGCTACGATTTCAATATGAATTTAAAGAAATGATAATAAAACATGTAATGATGGTAAGTTTGATATTGTGTGTTATCTTATTCTCTCCTCAATTGGATGCTTTCTCTAATGCCATTTTCAAAAATTCATTTATTCCACATAGTTCGGAGTTATAACGGTAAATGGCACTCGAAAATTTTGAACCTATTCAATTGAACGGGAGTGTATATGTTTGTACGTACACACATGCTATTTCAGTTCATTGAACAAACATTTTTTTTCAATAAATAAAAAGGGTCCCGAAGATTTGTGAATCAACTCAAGTTGATTCCGAGAAAATCGAAACGTTAGTTTACTTATACTAAATAAAACGCTAAATTTAAAGAAAAATCTATCAAATAATCTTAATGTTTTACCTCGTGGGATGAATTTAGCAATATAAATAAATATGAAATTAATGCATTAATTTAAGCGAATGAATACTAAATTTCACCATCACCCACTGGAAAAACTCTTCTAAAACAAGTTAAATTGTTTATTCAAATAAATAAGAGTTGTACATTAAGAACTTAATCTTTTATAGTACTAATATCTTTAATTTTATACATTTTAGTGAAAAGAAAAAACAAAAATCATTGAACATTTGAAGAAAATCATCAGAAAAAATATACTTATACTTTTTACTACTTTTTACTACTGCTGCATAGAAAAGTATTTCATAAGTTCATTTCGAAAATTTGGTATGCTAATTATTCTTTTAATAAAAATGGGTAAAGAATTCCATAATTTGATAGCATGAATAAAAAAATAAACGGGAAGAAATCAAGTATTTTAACTTAGGCAGAATAATGCTTTGAGATCTCTCCGATCGCGGGAAATTCAATTTATTGTATAAATACGCAGGTGATCTGGTTTGCATAATGGAATGGAGAAATATACAGTTTCTTGGCTTGCAATAATTTAACAATGAGCACCCAGTAATGTTACGGGAATATGCAGATATATGGTCATGACGTCGAATTCCGTATATACATAGCGCGCTGCATCATTGAAACATACTTCAAGTTTATGTCTTGACAATGAATCAAGTTCACTATATACAACTTCAGAGTATGATATGATTGGTAAAATTAAAGTAATAACTAACCTTCGGCGTGTTTCAACAGGAGTAAAACTTGCAACTACCCAGAATTTTCTTAAACAACCATATATTTTACCAATAACAGAATTAATATGGTTGCTATAAGATAGTTTTTCATTTATACGAATCCCTAGACTTGTTACTGAATCAAAAAGGGAAAGTTTATTGTTAAGCAGCATTATATCATGCAAAACGTTTTTTTTTCAAAAGTTTTGTGTGAGATTGCAATGACTTGTGACTTTTTTGCATTTAAAAGAAGACCATTACTGACAGACCATTCGTATATTCTGTTTAAGTCTTCGTTTAATAGAGCAATCAGCAGAGGAAGAGATGTAAAAGGTCGTGCAATATGAAGCTGTACATCATCCGCATACATGTGAACAGAAGTGTGTAGGCATTCTTGTGGCAGGTCGTTAATAAAAATGCAAAAAAGGATGGGGCCTAAAATTTATCCCTGTGGTACTCCTTGGGTAAGATATTTTTAAGATGAAGATCGGCCATTACAAAAAACTCTTTGTGACCTCTTGTCTTAATAGCTCGGTATCAGCCTAGCTGCGATACCATCAAAATTAAAAAAGTTCTTAAGTTTCCAACAAAGAACATTGGTGGTCTACTTTTTCGAATGCTTTTGAGAAATCGAGCATAGGAGAGATAAATGACCCATGTCATATTTTTACCGAATTTCCTCAAGAACGTTCACCATAGCAGTGGAGCAACTGTGTCTAAATCCCGATTGCTTGCAGAACAGTAAGTCATAACTTTCAACATAGTCTTTTATTTGCTTAGCTAAAACACCTTCAAAAACTTAAGATAAAGCTGGTAGTATGCTGATTGGTCTAAAGTCACTGGATTAATTTTTTTTGGAACAGGTATTACCTTAGCTATCTTCCAATCATTTGGAAACACTGAAGTCATTATACAATAATTAATTATGTGTGTTAAATGTGTATCGAACTGCATGAGTGTTGAAGCTCTGCAGTCAATGTATAGAGCTTATTATATAAACTTATATATATAAAAGTCTTCGTTAGGTAAACTTAACGAAGACCTAGAATATTCTGAGAATTGTATAACGAAAGTTAGGCTAGGACCGCACTTGCGATTTTCAGTCGGTGCGAATAAAAATCGGTGTCGCAACAAATAATTGCCGTGCACTCACTTAGCTTAGCTAAAACACCTTCAAAAACTTTAGATAAAGCTGGTAGTATGCTGATTGGTCTAAAGTCACTGGATTAATTTTTTTTGGAACAGGTATTACCTTAGCTATCTTCCAATCATTTGGAAACACTGAAGTCATTATACAATAATTAATTATGTGTGTTAAATGTGTATCGAACTGCATGAGTGTTGAAGCTCTGCAGTCGATGTATAGAGCTTATTATATAAACTTATATATATAAAAGTCTTCGTTAGGTAAACTTAACGAAGACCTAGAATATTCTGAGAATTGTATAACGAAAGTTAGGCTAGGACCGCACTTGCGATTTTCAGTCGGTGCGATTAAAAAATCGGTGTCGCAACAAATAATTGCCATGCACTCACTTGCGGCTATCTATCGCGCAATTTTTTAGTCGCAAGAAATAGAACATAAAGCTTATAACGTGAATGCACACACATTAATTTTGCGACAGAAAAAACGCTCGAAAATTAGATCTGGTTCCATTTTTTTAATCGCTGCGATTTTAAAGTCGCGTATGTGTGCATTCACATTTAAAACCATGTGTCTCATTTCTTGGGGCTAAATAATCGTACGTTTGAAAATCGCAAGTGCGTGTATAATTTTTTCTAGTTGCGACTACGATTTTTTAGTCGCGCTATTTTAAATTGCAAGTGTGAGCACAACCATCTAAGTCCGTTTGTTTAATTTTAACTTTCGACAATCGCATCGCCAGAAAAATGGAACAAATTTTCGACTTTTAATCGTCACGATTTCTAGGTCACATGTGCTTTCATTCTTATTCAAATTTATGTGTTCTATTTCTGGCGACTAAACAGTCGCGCGATTGAAATCGCAAGTGCGGTCCCAGCCTTAGTCTAAGAGAAGGAGCCAAACGCGATGGCTGGCAATTGTGAAGGTCTTAAATAAAGAGTGGTTTTTTATGGTATCGATTTTTTCCACTATAGATCAGTTGTTTTATTTGTTCGGACGGTTTTTCTTTGACTCGCTCAAATAATCTTAAACTCCACTGTGCTACGATACAAAATGGGTAATTACAAAAGGAGCTATAAGTTTTACAAATCGAAGAGATAATCTATCCTCACCAACAGAATTTGACTTTATAGCTAAAAGGCTTTGCTTTACTTCAAAACAGGATACCATTTCAAAAGTGAATTTTGGTCTGTTATCAATTTGAGCTATGATATTAGTATCAATGTAAGGTGGTTGAAAATAATTTGAAGTTCCAGTAAAAGATATTCAACAAAATTATACACTAGTAAACGAAATTAAAGGAACAATTTTTTTTTCAAATTTTGTTAGTGTTTTTTGAAGAGCTGTATCTTTGTGAAGAGTGGTCGTATTGAGTTGAAACAAAAAGCATTTTACAGCTTTATGTTTTTTGTTTTGAGATTTGTTTGCAAACATTTTTTTTGGAGTACCGTTATTGCGTTATTGAAAGAAAATAAAACGGGACAACAAATTTTTTTTTTCATTTTTTTTTGAAGGTCCTAATTGCTTTGGATACATTTTTTTGAGTCAATTAAGTGATGATGATGCCTTGTTTATTCAGCTTCAGTTCAGATTTTCTTTTGTTGTTGTACGATTTTTTTGCATGGTTTTTCTGACTTCGAATTAAAAAAGATATTTTTTGCCTTGATTACCAATATCTCAACAAATAATGACGTTATAAAAAATTCCAAGACAGTTTTGGAAATTTTAAAAAGCGTTTTACAAGATTTTTTTTAAAATTATGTAAAAAGTATTTTTTTTTAACCGTTCACCGCTAGTTTAAAAAAGTACTCAAAAACGACTTTTTGTAGTTTTTTCGTAGATCTTTTTTCTTTGCAAATATTGATTGCATGGCTTGCGTTGGTATGCATCTTTGTAGACTTTTAAAGTATGAATATTCTTGTAAGTTTTCAAATTGATTCAAAGTCTTACAAACCAGGTAAAGGAACAAATTGTTGTTCCTAAACAATGCGTAGTCGTCATTAAAATGACAAGAAAACCGCAATTCCAGTAGATTTTTTTCACTGTTTTACAATAGTAAGATACTTTTTTGGATTAAAATGAAATAAAAACATTTAACAAAAAAAAAAATTTTATTTCAAAAAATTTTCAAACAAAAAAACTTGAATTTTTTTTTTTTTTTTTTTTTGAAAAATGTACTTTTTATTTCATTTTAATCCAAAAAATATCTAAATAATGCAAAACTATGAAAATAATCTACTAGAATTGCGGTTTTCTTGTCATTTTGATGACGACTACGCATTGTTTAGGAAAACCACAGTTAATTCAGCCTTAATCGTTCCAATATATATTTTACTTTTTGAGAGATATTAAATTATTAGTTATAATTAGTGCTCATCTGACTACATATAATTTTGAACATACTCTCTTCTTGGCTTACGTCGTTTTCGACAGGAGCAGCCAAAATATGTTCTAAAAAGAGTTTTTAGTGTAGATTTCAAATGTGAAATCTTACGCTTTCAGCTCATCTTTTGGAAATAAATTAAGAAATCACCCGTTTTTTTTTTATTTGAAATTAATCTTACAAATTGAAACAAAGTTTAATGGAACTGCAATTGCAATGTGCAATATTGTCACTAAACATACGATCATCCCAAAAACCTTTGTAACTTTTTTCTATTCTTTCTAAATCTTGGTGAAGTCGCTCATCACAATATATTGAAAAATGCAACTGAGGATTTCTCAAAAAGTTAAAGAGATATTAGGACTTTTTTAAAGCTGAATGAAGGAGATTAATATTATAACTTTCAGAAATCTTTACAGTTAAAAAAAAAAAAAAAAAAAATTAATTCGCATAGTTACATGACCCCAAAAATGACGAAAAAAAGTTTTTTTCACTTTCTAATCGTAATATCTCATAAACCAGAGCTGATAGCGAATAACGTAAAACGAGTTTGAGTTCAGCACGAAAAATTACTCTTAGATCAACTCTTACTTAGTCGTGTCGAAAACTTTGTAAGCCTGAGTTATTACAAGCAAACAAACATTGTCTTCGGTTTCCCAGAAACGGCCTTAACTATTTAGATGAAATTTTTACAGTTTGTTCTTTTTAGAAAAAGAAGGCTAAGAAAATAATTTAAGTGAAAACCACCCACTGGCACACCTATTTATTTTATGCTTTATTTCTCGGAACCCAACGATTTGAATAACATTTTCAGATTTGGTCCTTTTTAGCTGGGTGAATTAACTTTATTGATATCTATCCACTGCCACGTTTATTTTTTCTTATATGCTGTATTTTCTTTCGCACATAACAGTCTCATTCAGATTTTGGTTTTGGAAACTGTAACTGAAGCTGAATAAAAAAAAAAAAATTTAGACAGCACTTTAAATTCTACTTTTTAGATAAAGGCATTGTATATAAATTCTATAGTATTCTCATGAAGAAAAAAAGCTCGTGGCCATCTATGCGTCCAAATGTCATACTAATTTTTGTTAAGGGATCTCGGTAAGGCGATCACAGCGAACCTATCGACCAAATGTCTACCTACAAAATCGTGTTTCATGAGAATACTATAGATTGGATATACAATGATAAAGGTTAAACTCAATTCCTAACTTGCATATAACTATTGCATCCTATTTCAAGGTCAAGTCATGGAGCATCTGAAATAATAATAATGTAAGAGCATTTTTGCACCTCTAATCACTCTGGCATCATTTGATTTTGAAATGGCGGTGCTCTTATGAAAAAAGTGCATTTATAAAAAGTGCGAATTGGTTGAAGTAGAAAAGTGAAATATGACTTTTCGCAACCTACTCGACAGCAATTGAATTCTTGTGTTTTAACTTTTTGGATAAAGGTCGTATTTGCAATTCTGCATCCGATTTCAAGGTCATCCGATTTAATTGCTGCGTTGTTATTGCAGCACTTCATTAGCCCCGAAGTAGAACGTAATTTATGCATCATAAGATTTGAAAATTTCGTTTGTGGTGTTGCGTCTTGAAGGAAGTGCATTCGTGAAAATTGTTATTTGACATTAAAGGGCGAATAGGTTGAAGTAAAAATGAAATATGACTTTTTGCAAACTGATCCACAGCACTTTAATTATGGTGTTTTAACTTTTTGGATAGAGATAGTATTTGCATTTTTACATCCGATTTCAAGGTCATCCGAATTTAGTGCTGCGTTGTTATTGCAGCACTTAATTAGCCCCTAAGTAGGACGCAATTTTTGCATCATTACATTTTCGAATTTCGTTCGTGGCAGTGCTATCTTGACGGAAGTGCATTCTTGGAAATAGTTATTTGGCCCTTAAAGGGCTAATGGATTGAAGTTAAAAATTGAAATATGACTTTTTGCAACATACTCAACAGCACCTTGACTATGGCGAATATATAGCACCTAAGTAGGACGTATTTCCTGCATCATTAGATTTTTGAATTTCTTTTGTGGCGCGCCACCTACCCCACATCACCACAAGTTCCACACAAGGTCCACAAGAATGTTTGACCATAAAGGGGTGGGAGTAAAAATTCAAGATGTACCTTTTTGCACAGAGCTCCGGGAGCCCTTAATTATGGCAATTTTTTTTTCTTTGTGGAGTCATTTTAAAGCGATTTAGGTTTCTTGGTTAAACTGTTAAAGTGCATTTCAGGGTCACTCGAATTAAGTGCATATGCAGCAATTGCAGCACTTAATTAGTACCTAAGTAGGACGTAATTTCTGCATCATTAGATTTTCAAAATATCTTGTGGCGGTGCTATCTTGACGTCAAGATAGCACCGCCACAAGTTTCACAACTTCCACAAAGTTCCACAAGCCTTTTTGGGAATGAAGGAGTCGGAGTAAAAAGTTGAGATGCACCTTTTTGAAAATGATTTGGAGAGACCTTTAGTTTAAAACCACTTTTTTCAATGTAAAATAATTTTTAGGCATTTTAAATTTTTGTAACGCACTTTTCGGATGCATTTCAAGTTTAAGATTGCAGCACTTAATTAGCACCTAAGTAGGGCGTACCTTCTGCATCATAAGATTTTTGGATTTCTTTTGTGGCGGTGCTATCTTGACGTCAATACTAGTCCTAAAGTTGATACTCAAATCAGTATCTCTCATTTATTCATAACGGGTGATTTTTTAGCTGGTTTGGTTTTGGCAACACTGGTTTTGACAGCTGACGTGTGTTTAGTACCTTGTGTCACTGTCAAACAGCTTCAGTTTGGTTTGCAATTTAACCATGGATCGTCTTACAAATGAACAATGAAACAACAACAAATGAATGAAAGCTGGCCGAGGATCCGCTTTTTTATCGAAAAATTGTGTTCAGCGATGAGGCTCATTTTTGGTTGAATGGGTACGTAAATAAGCATAATTGCCGCATTTGGAGTGAAGATCAGCCAGAAGCATTGCAACAGCTACCAATGCATCCCGAAAAAGCCACTGTTTTGTGCGGTTTATGGGCCGGCGGCATTATTGGGCCATATTTCTTCAAAGATGATGCGAATCGCAGCGTTACTGTCAATGGTGAACGCTACCGAGCGGTGATAACAAACTTTTTTTTGCCCGAAATGGAAGTTCTTGACTTGCATGATATGTGGTTTCAACAAGACGGTGCCACATGCCACACAGCACGCGAAACAATGGCGCAATTGCGAGGCGAGTTTGGTGAACAGTTAATTTCACGTTTCGGGCCGGTCAATTGGCCGCCTAGATCGTGCGATTTGACACCATTAGATTATTTTTTGTGGGGGTATGTCAAGGCTAATGTCTATAGGGATAAGCCCACTTCGATTGACGCACTGGAAGCCAACATCCATGCATTCATTCGTGAGATACCGGCCGATATGTGTGAAAGAGTATGCCAAAATTGGACTCAGCGGATGGGCTACCTGAGACGCAGCCGCGGTCAACATTTGCATAAAATTATCTTTAAACATTAAATTGCAAGGTTCAAGCTATCGATTCAAATAAATATTTCATTCATTTTTTCGAATTTTTTGTGTTTTTTTTTTTTTTTAAGTTCTAAACCTCTTAAAAAATCACCCGTTACTTGTGTGTTTAAAGACGTGAGAAATACTGATTTCAGTACTAACTTTGGGACTAAAACCGGTATTAACTTTAGGACTCTGTGAAGAAATTGGCCGTTAGTTAATCAAATTTTCAAATTAGTATTATGAATAAGATGAACTGAATGAAATTGAAATGACTAAATGTAATACAAAAAAAAAAAAACCTTAAGAAAAAAGTTTTGAAGCAAGTATACCCAACCGTGGTGGTTGGATGTTGTAGGAACTGGGGGCCTCGAGCTGTATATTTTCCTACACATCAAGTGCTTACAATACCTCCACGTTGGTAGCCGCTGGATACTGGTCTTGGCTTAATGCCTTGACTTGCTAAACTTGTAAGTGCGAATGTTGACCAAGGAAAGAATTGCAACACTAAACCCATGGCCCTACAGATTGGAGGTTAGTGCGTTGGGCTAACGACCCGACCACAGTAAAAAAGCTAATTGTTATGAGAGAGACGCGAGAAGCCTCGGATAACGACCTCCTCAAATGGCAACCAGACCCGGAACGAAAATGGACTATGACCTACGAGTATGTACCTGGAATGTAAGAACACTCTATACACCAGGTGCTACTTAAAAACTTGAATCTGTCCTCTCGCGGTACAAGGCAGATATTACCGCGATCCAGGAGATACGATGGATAGGATCAGGTATAACGAAAAGAAAAGATTGCGACATTTATTACAGCTGCCATCAAAGACTGCACATGTTAGGATGCGGATTCGTCGTGGGAAATCGACTCAGATCAAAAGTCATCGATTTTAAGCCGATTAGCGATCGCCTGGCTGTGATCCGCATCAAAGCTACCTTCCAAAACATCAGCCTAATATGTGCACACGCCCCTACCGATGAAGCTGAGGAGTCTAACAAGGAGGAGTTCTACGACCTCCTGGACGGAGCCTACGGAGCCTGTCCGGAGTACGATGTCAAAGTCATGCTCGGAGACTTCAATGCTAAAGTCGGAAAGGAAAACATCTTTGGCGGATTAGTTGGAAAGCACAGCCTCCACGAAACGACAACATACAACGGCTTCCGACTAATCGATTTTGCTGCAGCTCGTAATACGGTGATAAGTAGCACTAGGTTCCCCAGGCGAAGGATACACACAGCAACCTGGCGATCTCCAGATGGTCGAACTGCCAACCAAATCGACCACGTGCTAATTGGCGCAAGGTACGCATCGAACATCTTGGACGTGCGAACTTTCCGAGGTGCAAACGTGGACTCTGACCACTTTCTTGTTGTGACAAAGTTCAGAGCCCGACTGTCCAACGAAAAAAAAACGAAGACCACCCAAAGAAAGAAGTTCAACATCGCAGAGTTTAAGAAAGCCATCCACAAGCTTAAGAACAACAAATCCGCCAGCTCGGATGGCCTACCTGCGGAACTCTTTAAGTATGGAGGAGATGTCCTGGTAGGGTGCATGCACCAGCTCATCAACCAAGTGTGGGAGGAGGAAAGTATGCCCGACGACTGGTCAAATAGCTCCATATGCCCAATCTACAAAAAAGGTGATCCTATGTCCTGCAAGAACTACAGAGGCATATCCCTGCTCAATGTTGCCTACAAGATCCTATCCAACGTACTATGTGAGCTTCTAAAACCTTTCTGGAACACTATGATCGGCACGTACCAGTGTGGCTTCAGGCCAGGCCGATCAACGATAGACCAAATCTTCACATTGAGGCAAATCCTGGAAAAGACCAACGAATTTCAAGTCGGACCCACCACCTATTCATCGACTTCAAAGCCGCATATGATAGCATAAGTCGCCAAGAGCTTCTATTGGCGATGTCGGAACTCGGGATCCCGAAAAAACTGATCCAGCTATGCCGCATGACGTTACAAAATACGCGGTGCAACGTGCAAATGGGTAACAGCTCATCCGAGTTATTCCAGACGTGTACAGGGTTCAGACAAGGAGATGCGCTATCATGTGTGATTTCTTCAACTACGTCCTGGAGCAGATAGTGCGCAAGAGTGGTGTTAACATGGAAGGCACTATCTTCAACAGGTCTTCTCAACTGCTTGGCTATGCGGACGACATCGACATCATCGGCCGCTCCAAGAGAGCTGTACTTGAAGCATTCACAGCTATTGATGAACAGGCGAAACGCGTTGGCCTTGAAGTGAATGAGGACAAAACAAAGTATATGCTATCAACAAACAAAGCCTCATCTGTCCATCGCCTAGGACGTCACTGTTGGTAGCAGTAATTTCGAGGTAGTCAAGGAGTTCACCTACCTCGGAACAAACATCAATTCCACGAACGACACCTTAGTGGAAATCCGACGAAGAATTACCCTAGCGAACCGCTGCTACTTCGGTTTGGCCAAACAAATGGGTTTAAAACTCCTTTCCCGAAAGACAAAGTGCACGCTATACAAAACGCTAATTTTACCAGTTCTACTCTACGGCGCCGAGTGCTGGACGATAAGTAAAAAAGGGGAATTGATACTGGGCACTTTCGAGAGAAAAATTCTTCGACCAGGAAGACCGAACCTCCACTATAGGGACCGCTAGATGGAAGACCGCAATATCTCAGGCAGAGACCCTTCATGGATCGGGAGCCGGATAAGTAAGTAAGTAATACCCAACCGTATAAGCCTCTTAGCTCAATATACACCTGAACGGATGCGATGCTTAAAACAGTAAGTCGAAAAACTACTATATTGGACTTCTTTTTCACTATCGTGATGATGTTATACATTATTGTTAGACGCCATCGATATTTTTCGTCACAAAACCAATACTCGATCGATCGATAATAAAACTCGAATATACACTGTGGCGTATACGTACTTTTTAATAATTTGTTTTCTTAATGTTTAATTCGATTCAATTTTATATTAGAAACATATCATGCATATTTTATCACAGATTACGACTTGCTTCTATGGTGTTCTTAAATAAAATATAACTCTGTTTCTATTATATAGACAACACATACATCTGAAGTAAATGCACACAAAAAATTCTAATTAAAAATCAATAAAACAAATTTGAGTTCTTTCTATCTTCCATTTTTTTTGCTGTTTGCTATCCTGCTCTGCCCTAACGTTTCTTAATATTTAATCCAATTTGATAGATTAAAGTGAGTTCACTAAAACTCTTCTTATATATTCCCTATCTACCTGTGGATAGATTTTATATATATATAGATACAAAGATGACAAGTGCACTCTCTATGCACACTTTTAAGGCGATAAAAAAAAAAAAAAAATTTAAATTAAATTGAAAACGATAAAATCGATAAACCATGGAGGATAGACAAGAAAATAAAATAATCTGTTACATAATACTCCAAAAAAAACAAGGTAGTCCTATATGTAGGTACATAAAACTTTTCACAATATGACCGATAAAACTATCAAAGTTAGATATATAAACTTAGGTTGAAATTACTTACCTATCTGGCTGTGCTGCGGAACCAGAAGCCGGCTTTAGGCTTCTAAATGCTTTCAGCCACTTTGTTTTCATCGAAGACGCACTTGCAGCAGAAAGTTTACGCTCCCCTCGTGGTGAACCCGGATCTAGCTTGCTCAGGAATAATTCTTTCTGTAAATAAAAATAAAAAACTATGCATTTTATTTCATGTGAGCAGGTTCAAAGGTATATGTGTAAATTTGTGTGTCTATAAAAAAGACGAATAAAACATAACGATATGTAAGACATAATATATGAACATACATACATATGTACTAGGTTAGGTGACACTAATTATAGAAAACGATTAACGCCTGGGAAACTTTTCAACATCGAAAATTGTGTTCAACCGATGACATTTTGAGTAAAAGTTCTTGGCTCCAAAAGGATTAAGTTTCTAGTCAATTGGAAGTGCTAATGGTATCGAAATGGGAGGAAGAGGGTATGAGCTTCGTGCATCATATGGAAGTAGTGGTTTTTGTGGGTTGCATGACAGTTTTATTGGTTTTCAAGGAAATTAATTTTGTCCTCGAAGAGGTTGACTGACTTTTGTGAAATTAATGCTGACACAAAAGACAAAAAAAAAAAAAATCGAATATTTAATTGGAACATTTTTCAGTAGGTATTTTAATTTAACTTAAATTGATTGCCTTTTTTTCAGTTTTATTTTGTACGTGTAGCCAATTTGATATAAGGACATAGAAAAGGGTGAAAATTGCGAATCACAATTATTGGATTATATTAATTAAATAAAAAATCAATGCTGAGCGACAGGCCAATAAAATTTACCACTGTTTGTTTGTCTGAATAAGGAACGATGAAATATAAAGGGTCATTTAGTTATAACTTTTATTTTGATAGGTTTTTTTTTTTACAGATCACGTGTGACTGGTGTCCTGCTTTAACGTTATTTTTATTTAATATTGTTTGGAATGATCAAAGAAAGACTTACATTGTGACAAGGACAACGTCTCTTAATTATTCAGCTCTATTCCTCTATTACGAAATCAACATTCTGTGTAAAATCAAAAAAATGCTGTTTTAGCACCGAATTTCGTTCAGTTGGTGAGGTTTATTTCTGACTATAAATGGGTATGAAACAAAATTACCATGTTTAAACAGATAAGCAACCTAAAGAAAATTTCGGACAACCGTTGCATCAACAAAAATTTACTATTTGCTGTGGTTTGTGGGCTGGTGGAATCATGGGTCCGTATTTCTTTAAAAATGAAACCAGACCGTCAATGGGGAACTTTACCGCACCAAGATAACGAACTTTCTGTGAGAGATTTTCGCAAAACTCTTTCTCTACAGAAGGTGTTGGCACATTTCTTTTTATTTACTTATTGTTCTTGGCTGTTTTGGAATGGTTTTCCATTCCATTCATGTTTACCTGGTTTGACAACTAAGGCGGGGAAAATAGAAGTCCCTATGGCAGGTCTTGAAGTGTTAAGAGAATTATTGCAATTTTCATCAGTTAAGAATTTCAAAAGCAAGTTATGCCTACGTACAAAAATCGAACTCGAGATTTTGATCAAACTTGTTATAATGATGATAAGAAAGATGAAATAGTGGATCTCATAATTCTGTATGTCCATTAAGCTACGGTCCAAATGGCTGAATCAATTTGATTCAAACTTCGTTCAGAGTGTTTTTGTCATTCACCCTAATTTATTTTTTTTTTTTTTTGAGCCACTCCGATTTTCAACTTTTCTTTTAAAATGTTTAATATATTAATAATTTTAGTTACATCTGTTTTTGGTTGGAAGAACATTTTCCAATAAATGGTTGTTAGAAAGAACCATTTTTTAAATTTTCTAGAAAACGGTTTGACCGATATCAATATTTTGTAGGCAGAACCTTTTAAGAAATATTAATACAGTAGCTGTAGAAAAATTGTCAATTTTTACTTGTGATACATGGGTGATTCGGGTCTACCACGATATCTAGAAATTAATAATCCAGAAAGCAAAAATCTCTAAAGTAAAAATCTCGAAAAATAAAATCTATAACTAATAAAATCTCGAAAACAAAAATCTAGAAAGCATAATCTCGAATTACAAAAATCTAGAAAAAAAAAAAATCTCGAATGTGCGCGAATTATAACCATTGTCTCAAAAATTATTATTTATTCTAGACTTAGAATGTCTGTCTATCTAACAGACGTTACAATTTTGAGCCTTGCAAACAACTGGAAATTTTAGAATGGTATTTACCAACTTAAGTGATTGTTTTAAATAAGTTTATGATTCTGTTTTGTTATATGTTTTAAGGCTTTATTTTTGTTGGGGCTGTGACTCGGTGACGGGTATAAGAAAACGACTGACTGAGGTGGAGCAAAAGTACCTTGATTGGCCTGGTCCTCTGGTTAAAATGTTTTAAATTCTCTTCTTGGGTCCCTCATACCGCTAAGGAAACTCTGTTGCTCCGTTAAGGTTATGTATTATGTTCAATCGTCAGGCCGGCAAGTAGGGGAACAATTTTCTTAGACTGCAGTTTACTTTTGCACTGTCACATTTAAAACAAAGTTTACCTAAAAATGTGCCATTCCCACTGCCAAACTTTAAACCGAAAAAACTCGACACTCTGTGAGAATGTCAGACTGTTGGCATGTCTCGAATCACTGCTATTAGTTTTTAATTCTATATACTAGCTTATATTGTTATTTATTTTTTTGATATATTTTTCATGTTATATTGTTATGAAATATAATTTGTTGCATTTCATTTGTTAAATTTTGTTTACCTTTGTTTTGCCCAGAAAAGTCAATAATTTGATAAAGTGATCATAAAATGAGTGTTATTAGAGACTTAACATTTACAATAACTTAAAAAAAAATCTCGAATTTGTTTTTATTTTTCGAGATTATGTCTTTCGTGTTTTTTGTAAATTCTAGATGTTTGTGCGTTCGAGATTTTTGCATTCGAGATTTTAATTTTTTCATTTCGAGATTTTTTGCATTCGAGATTTTTGTCATTCGAGATAACGTCATGATCCCGGGTGATTCTCTGCCAACTGTGATTCTTTTCTTTTTTTAATTTCAAAAATTAAAACATATTGGAAACAATATTCCCGATTTGGCAGTTTGCCAAATAAGGGTTTAATTGAGCTAACTTCACAGTGAAATTAGCAGGATACATGGTGCATCTCAGGAACCAAGCATGCTAGGAACTTGCAATAAGGCTCTAAATTTGCATTTTTTTTGGCATTTCAAGAATATGTTAGGTCGAAATTGTGAAGTCCTTTTTTTTGAAAAAAATTTCACTGTGAAGTTAGCAGGTCAGTAGGAATGAATAGAAATGCAAAAAAACTGCAAATTCCTGTCAAGGTCTCATTCGCGTGGGTGGAAGTTGCCCTGCTTACTTCACAGACGTTGGAAACATCCAGATTTTTCGTGCTGATAAAACAAAATTTTTTGAGCAAAAAAAATCATCGCGGTGCAGATGGGTGCCGCGTTTGCTTTCGATCAATTACAAACGAAACCATTTAAACATTTCAAAAGAGTGTTTGGCCGTCTTCAACCGTAATCCAAGCAAGTTTTTGCTCTGATTTGTGGCTGCAATTGAAAAGAACTTGCATGAATTACGATACGAGTTACTCCCCTATCCAGCTTATTCTCCGGATTTCGCCCCTTACGACTTTTTAACGACTGAGGTTATTCAATAAACAAGTGCCTTCTGGGCTTTCTAAAAAAAAAACTATTTTTTGGATTGAATAAAAAATAGAAAAATGTTGGATGAAAGCTCAAAGAAGATTATGACGAGAAATAAGAAATTTTTTTTCCAAAAAGAACATTCCCTCTTTTAATTTTCAGGGACTTATTTGTAGCCTGTACTACAATACAGTGTGATATCAGATTTGAGCTATCTGAAAACGAAAATAAGAGACCCTCGATCTTCACTGAGTATAATTTTAAAAAGATTGACATGGGAAAAGTACATAACTATTTTAATCATATTGACTGGGTAAATGTGTTATCCTCAAATGACGTAAATAAGAGTGTGTGTATTTTTCAAGACATCTTGAGAATTGTATTGAGCTTTGTGTACCATTAAGGAAGAAACATCTTGCTCCTTCATCCAGTTCTTGGCTAAGTAGAGATGTAAGACGCTTAAGAAATCTTAAAAATAGTTTTTATAGGAAATGGAGAAATACACATAACATCTATTATTATAATGTTTTTGTTTACTATAGGAAACTATTTAATAATAACCTTAAAACATACTGTAAGTCTCACTTTACAAAAATCAAATGTAATGTTACAAGTAATCCGAAATACTTCTGGAAATATATAAACTCTAAAAGAAAATGCTCAACTCTCCCATCATCTGTGCAATACAAGAATAAAATCTCTAACTGTGATAAAGAAATCAGTGATTTGTTTGCTGAGTTTTTCCAACAAACATATAGTTCCTGTGATATTGAATGCTGTGATAATCTTAAACAACCAACCTGTGATATACCTCTTTTAAAATTGACTGAAGCGGAAGTAGAGCAATATATTGACAGTTTAAAAGATTACTGTTCGTCTGGTCCTGATTGTATTCCATCAATATTTATTAAATCTTCTAAGTCTCATATTTCAGCTATAATAAGGTACAGTGCCTTGCATAAGTTTAACCGCACCCTGTAAAAATGGATTTTATAAGAAACTGAACATGGAAATGACACCTTACTATTTTTCTGCTTAATGGCATCAGCTAACAAGGAAATTGAACAAAATAAAAAGTCCCGTTATTTTCTCTTCTGGCGTTAAGAAATTAAAAACAGATTTTTTTGTATTGCAAAAATATAACCTCACAATGCAAATCTCTCTGAAGCTTTATTCAGTTATGTGCTTTGAAATGACAAACAACGATGCCGCGTGGTACACATTTAAGCGATACCAAAAAGGTATAATTCAAGCTTTTCGGTCAACAGGCCTAAGCTTTAGGGCTATTGCTAGGAAAATTTCGAGATCGGATCGTGTTGTTCGAAATTTATTACAAGATCTAGAATCTTATGGAACCAAAGTAAGACCCGGTCATCCGCAGATGCTGACACGTCGCGATAAGAGCCGTATAATCAATGCTGCATCCAATTCGGTGCATTCTTTGCCGGAAATTCGTGCCGAATTGGGGTTAAGCGTTTCAGTCTCGACAGATTTTCGTGTCTTAAAGAAAAGTGAAGTGATTGTTCGGGGCAAAATGGTGCCAGCTCCAAATCTAACAACAGCCCACAAACAAAAAAGATTGGAATTTGCCCGTCAAAACATGGACCGCAATTGGAAAACCGTAAGCTACATTCCATCAATTTAAACTTAACTCTTATAATTCCAAATAATATAATCTAATGATTTTTTTTCTTAGATCATCTTCAGTGACGAAAAGAAGTTTAATCTTGATGGACCAGATGGTTATAACTGATATTGGCACGATTTGAGAAAGGAAAAAAAGTTTTTTTCCAAGAGAAACTTCGGCGGTGGCAGTTGTATGGTTTTGAGGGGCCTTCTGCGACCGTGGTAAGGTTGCTCTTGCCTTCACCACTACAAGGATGAACAGCGCAGCTTACACCCAGGTGCTTCAAGACAATTTGGTACCCTACTTAAGACGATTTCGTCGAGTTCAGCATGTCTTTCAGCAAGATAATGCTCCAACTCCCGTTAGTCGTCAAAGTTTGGAGTGGTTTCAATCAAAAAACATAAATTTGATGGAGTGGCCGGCACGTTCCCCGGATTTTAACCCAATTGAAAATCTTTGGGGAATTCTGAACCGCAAAATTTATGCCCATAATAGGCAGTTTGCCAGTGTTGCTGAGCTGCGAGAGGCAATTATGGAAGCATGGAACTCATAAATGTACTATCGGGGGTCCCTCAAGGAAGCCATACTGGTCCACTATTATTTATTTTGTTCATAAATGACATACGCAACGTCATCCAGTATTCTAACATACTCATTTTTGCCGATGATTTCAAACTATCATATAGTTTTAACTCTCCAAATGGGTATTTATTCCTTCAACATGACATCGATAGAGTTTTTGAATGGTGTATATCAAACGGTATGGATCTCAACATAAAAAAGTGTAAAGTGATGACCTATTCTCGAAAAAGGGAACCTCTTCTTGCCTCATATTTTATCGGAGAAAATTTATTAGAAAGAGTGGAGACATTTAACGATTTGGACATTCTGTTTGATACGAAATAAACTTTTAATCCACATATAGACCTAGTTACTAGCAAAGCCAGAAGTCGTCTAAGTTTAATTATGCGTTTCTCTAAGGAATTCAATGACCCGTATATTACAAAAACATTATACTGTGCACTTGTAAGGCCTGTATTGGAATACTGCAGTTGTGTTTGGTGCCCAAGCTATGCGGCAGCTATTAACAAAATTGAAAGTATACAAAAACTTTTTTATTGTTTGCCTTGCGAAATCTTCAATGGAATCCAATTCATCATCTTCCATCATATGAAAACCGCCTCAAATTGCTGAGTTTACCTACACTGGAAAAACGAAGAGTTGTAAACTACATTATTTTCTTATTCCAATTGATATCTGGATCTATTGATTCTCCGGCCATTCTTAATCAACTTAACATTATTACTCGTCCAAGATCAACTCGTATAATCCGGTATTCTTCTACACCACAACTTCACGAGTAAATTACGGTTTAAATGAACCTCTAAACAATATTTGCACTGATTTTAATAGTTTTAATAGCTTAATTGATTTTAATTTATCAAAAAATCTCATTAAAAGATTATTACTTATTAACTAAGAAATGTATATAATATATTATTGTTAGTTCCTAAATCTATGCTTTGTAATTTTTGGATTGATGCAACTTAGACATTCATTTGTCTGCAGTTGAAAAAATAAATACTGCAATTGTATGGTTATAATTTTGTAGATAAACTTAATTTAAGTTATTTAAAAATGTATTGCTTAAAACTCTAAAATTTGACTATAAGGATGATATTTAATATATTTAAATGATATTTTAAGATGTTGAATGAGTTTTGTTAACCCAGAAATTTGCCGAAGACGTATTCCATTAAACTGCATTTAGTTCCAGCAAGATGGAGCAACTGCACATGTATGTAGTTATTGTGGAGCTCAAACAAAAATTCCCACACAAATTAATTTCCAGGAACTCCACTTTTTGACCTGACTGCAGCAGACTTTTTTGTTATGGGGTTATGTCAAGCAGGAGTTGTACAAAACGCAGCCTAGGAATTTGACTGATCCCAACTTCAACCCTTGAGATGGCAATGAACAATTTTCTGGCGCATATGCGTGGAGGTCAATTGCGTACTATCATCTTTAAAAATAATCTTTAAAAACAATTATTTATTTAAAATAAAATTTCTATCCAATAAAAAAATGGAATACATCGATAAAAAAAAGTTATGTGAATTTCACGCAATTGGTGCGCCTTCACCCTGTTTGTTGGTTAACTAATAAAAAACCAACTTCTGTTGTTCTTTGTAAATGCGGTCACAAAAATAAATTACACACAATTCAGAATAAATATAGAAATATAAAATTCCCTTGAAAGCGAACAAAATTTGTAATAGAGCAATGCAAAGTAATTTCGATATATTATTTCTCAAAACCATCCACAAATGTATATAGAATTTAATATGTATATTTTTATCAAACACAAATCGATCATTTTAACCTAACTACCACATCCACATTCGTCCATGCATCACTTTTCCTGTCAAATGCAACCCACTCAACTCATCAGATAGATTTATAATTTCCCTTCGTTATGATATATTCAACCACATTGTGATGGAAATAATAACAATCGACGTCCAAATTAACACGTACCACTATTCCCATAAATACCACATCCCGTTCGGCGGGGGCACAACATGCATCCGACATCGCCCAGCATCCATCGTGTTTCCGATATGCTTATTCACTATCGGTATTCAATCAAACAAAACGTTAAACCAGCAAGCCGTGCCTGCCATGCCAGACCTAACTGACCAGAGATAAGGTTATAACAGTAATAATTGTATAAAATAGGAAAACGCTTGAAATGCAAAGCGTTTCGGTTAATATCCTGAAACTGTATGTGCTGTGTTGTGTTGGTTGGGTTGGGACCTAGGATGAGCTCTGACTGGAGTAAGTGTTATCTCTGGCAAAACTGGTATGGCATTCCGTCAGATGTTAATTGAACTATCATCAAGGGGATATAAAGGACCAGTCCATTGCATTATGAAACGGCCATTATAAGATCGGGCGCTGTGGTTTTTATTTTGTTCCTTTATTATGGAATTATTATTGCTAGTTGCAATGAACATATACAGTGTGGTTTGCGACAGCAGTGTTGTACCATTTCTAATTTATTTATTTTAATTCCATCTGGACCCACCACTGATGCTGACTCAATGAGCCGGAGCAAAAGTTACAGAAACCACCTCGTTAACATTAGTTTATGAATACCGTCATGAGAGTGTGATGTGGTAGTGGTTTTGACCATTAATGCAATGCAATGACAACGAATGCCCTCAAATTAATTGAACCGAACAATCAGCGTCAAAGTGTCAATGGATGGACTTTATTTTGAAATAAACTGCTCACAAGGGAGGTATACATAAATGAGATTATGCAGATAAATTAAATTATTGTTGCCAAATAGGCTTCCAGAAGGTGGCACTTTATTTATTTTAAAATGTTCGATTTTGATTATATTGATTGGATACTTTTAGCGCTGGTTGGGAGACACACTGAGCACACTGCTTATTAAAACAGAAAATAAATAAACAAAAATACTTTCTACTGACAAGATTTCTATAGAAATAAACAAGAGATAACCTACTTCGATGGATAAAAAGTATTAGACATTACTCAAATAATAAAACATCAGTAAACTTGGTTTACGCCATAATAATAAATGAATCGTTGACAAATAGAAGAAGTCTTTCAAGAAGCGCAAATGTTACTTTTGGCTACCGCATACGTACGAAAATCGGAGCATGGAACGTTCGATCCTTGTACAGCGATGGTAGATACGAGCAGGTTGAGCGTGAAATGCTTCGCCTAAAGATCAGTATCCTGGGCATAAGCGAAAATAAGTGGAGAGGAAGAGCTGAATACAGATCAGACACTGGACAGACGAGAATGCTGTATTCCGGCGAAGATGAAAGAGAGGGTGGCCAAAGACTGCATGGTGTCGGAATTATGTTGAACGAAGAAGCGAGGCGTAGTTTGATCTCATGGGCGCCCATTTCTGCGAGATTAATGACAGCAAGGTTTCGTTCAAAAATTCGTAACGTCACAATTATTCAGTGCTACGCCCCCACAAATGAAGCGACCGAGGAAGACAAAACCGCGTTCTACACTCATCTTAACTCGGTTTACAGTAGTGTTCCAAGAGCCGACATCATAGTCGTTATGGGAGACCTTAATGCCCAAGTCGGTTCAGACAATTACGGACTGGAACGCGTGATGGGAAGAAATGGCGTGGGGTCACGGAATGAAAATGGTGACTTGCTTGTCGACTTTTGTAACGCGAATCGTCTTGTGATAGGTGGGACTGTATTTAAACATCAGACGTGCAACAAAATTACCTGGGTGCATCCGGATGGTCAAACCGAAAACCAAATTGATCATATCATGATTCAGCAGCGATGGAGGAAGTCTATGTGTGATGTCCGGAGTATAAGAAATGCCGATGTGGGAAGCGACCACCATTTGGTTCTGATGAGTCTCAAACTACGAACCGCTGCCGTACAAAAACCAGCACAGGATGCAGCAAGGAGCACAAAATTCATTACTAATGCTTTAAATGACCCCAACATATGTCGAAACTATGTCACCACCCTTAACGACAGAGCCTCGTCATTAAATGGAATCCAGAATTCAACAATTGATGAGATGTGGGGTGAAATTAAAAGTGTTTTTATGGAGGCTGGATCCGAAACTGTACCCAAGCGAACGAGACGTAGAGACTCTTGGATATCCCAAGACACCTGGGATAAGATCGAACTTCGCAAATCGTTGAAAATCCAAATAAATGCCGAAGCTGATGTTCAACGAAAGGCTGACTTGCGAAGAGAGTACCGCATTGCACATAAGATGGTCTACCGCTGTGTGAGACGTGACAAGAGGGTGAAGTTGGATGGACTCGCAGATAATGCGGAAAGCGCTGCCAGAAGAGGAGATATCCGGGAATTGTACCAAATAGCCAAAGATGTTATCGGGAAAAAAAGCAACACCAATCATCCTGTAATGGATGTGGATGGCACACTTTTGGTATCAATTGAGGATCAGCTTCGTAGATGGAAGGACCATTTTTGTGCCCTGCTAAATGAGGATTCAGTTGAGCAGAGTGCTGAAGTGCCCCAACTAAACGAGATGCGCAGGTCCTATAGGGGTATTGACATCGAACCCCCGTCAGAATCGGAAATTCGTACATCAATAAATCTCCTCAAAAACAACAAGGCAGCTGGGCTGGACGGAATACCAGCTGAATTCCTGAAAGCCGATCCCGTAGCAGCGGCTAGTATTTTACATCCGCTGATACAAAACATTTGGGAAAACGAAAGCTATCCCAGGGACTGGAAGGATGGTGTGATTGTTAAGCTGCCAAAGAAAGGTGACTTAAAGAATTGCAACAATTGGCGTGGTATCACCGTTTTGTCCGTTTTCCCAAAACTAATGGCAACAATCATACTCGAGCGAATAAAGGATAGAATCGAGTCTACACTCAAGAGCAGGGCTGTCGAAGTACTGCAATTGAAGTATTTGTACTGCTTTTTGAAATTCCGTACTGCCGTACTGCTAACACGACCAAAGTACTGCTTTTTTGAAAATTTGTTCACAGAACATTTGCAAATCATAATCCTATCCGAAAAGCTTTAAAATAAATCAATTATTAAAAAAGTCAACAAAATCTTGCGTTACATTTTTTCGAGCGCATAGTTTGTCGTTTAGGCATTGCCTGTATATCGCAAGTATATCTTTTATGATCCGAAAAAAACGAAGTTTATGGACATTATTGATGTCATTTGAAATGAAATATTACACACACGTCAAAATGTAGTTTTTCACCCATCTGTCAAGCAATGTTCAATTATATTAATGGATCTCTAGCCCAGGAAATTTAGACTTTTAGGTTCTTCCTACAAAGCTGAATTCTTGTTTTGACTTCCTGAGCAATTTCCAAAACCACCCTAAATTTTGGCTGAAGAAAGAATTTTTGGAGAAGTAAAAGAGTGTAAAATTCAGTTTTTTGCTAATTACACGAAAACTATCAACTGTTTGGAATGAAATATTAAAGTGAAATTGTAGCTTATTCAATTCTATACAAAAAAAAAATTTACCAAGCTTTTTCTTCATAAAACCAATAGATAAAAAGTAAATCATGCAGGATTTTTATGGAGTAGCAAATTTACTCAAAAAACTTAATAAAATAGCATTAATTGATCAGCAATATTTGTTTGTACTATATGCGTTTGCAGTAGCGTAGCTACCGCGGTATCAGCCGTATCAATGATACGGGGCCCCCGAGATATAGGGGCCCCGAGATTCAGAATACTTAACGTGTGGAAGAAAGTTTTCATTGATATGCACTCGATACACAATTTTAATAGGTTCGCTCGTTGAAGTTAACCTAGAGAATTGTCAAAAAACACAAAAGGATTCTCAATTGTGAAATAAGCAAGAATCAACATTTTCTTTACAAATCAATAGAAACAAACCACAGCTTCCATTTTCTATTTCTATTTGTTATTATTAAAGTAAAAAAAATGCCTTGGAGCTCATGTCACTCAAAAGATTTATTCTTTACCCCAGTTCGCCCCAGCAAGAAACCTAGATCTCCTTCAGGGGGGGGGTTCAGGGCGACCCTAGGTGTAAAAAAAACAGACTTCTGGTCAGGGCCCAGGAGAATTAGACGAAAAAATGGTAAAATTAGGAAATAATTCTTATAAAACTGAACTTCGATGGAAAGCTCCGTTTTACTTTACCTTCATGACCTGTTAAGTTGAAAAAACTTATCAAAACTTCATTTTCGATGGACAACGTTTTTTGTACAAATCTTATTTGGGTTCATCTCCTTATTATAAAATAAAGTTGTTGGTGGAAGAGGTAAGGAAAAGACTGTTTTATCATAAGAGGGAGTGAGTTGTGCCTATGTTTTCTAATAACTCATTCGAGTTTCATTTTACAACGAATAATTGAGGAACCAGAAACTTTCATACAGTTTTATTATCTTAATAATGAGCTATCATTGAAGTCCAAAAATTAATGCGTTTCAAAATTTGACTTTTGATTTTGACCGTAAAGTGACAAACAAATATTTTTGGAAATACATATCTAGAAAACTATTATTTTTTCATAAATCAAGCTGATTTAAATTTAAGCTCATAGAATTCTACACAAACTATTTCATTATAGAGCAACAGATTTTGGGAAAAACGTGCACAAACCTTACAAAATTATTATTGATATCTTTTCAACACTCAAAATTTGTTTTCTCGTACAAAAAAGTGTTATAATCTTTCATTGGTATAATTTCATGAGTTTGGATTTCAATCTTTTGAACAAATTAACCGTTTTCAAGATACATATTTATAAAAACAGTTGTTTGTCCCTTTTACCGTGCAAAATCAAAAAAATAAATTGAACTTATCTGGTATGCTGATACAAGTAAAAAAGTTTATATCTAAGGCTGAGCCCCTGTTATGAAAAAGGGGCCCCTAAATTTTTTGATACGGGGCCCCCAAAGTGCTCGCTACGCCACTGTGCGTTTGGCTACGTTTTCTCATTATAAACCAAGTTATTGTGGTGTCCAGGTTAAGTAAGTACACCATCTGGAAAAAGGAGTGGTTTCAATTCATTTAATTACCTTATGGAATTTCATTTTACAACAAAACTCTACCCAAAAATATTAACATTTTTCCTAAAAGCAACAGATTTTGAGAAAAACGTGAACAAACATAACAAGAGATTTTTATGTAATGAAAACTTTTTAATACCACCATTGCAGTGCGCCAGAGTTAAATAGGTAATGGGCGCGTATGTGATAATTTTTAATGAACAATATATGCATTTAAAAAAAATTAAATGCATTCAAAATTATTTTTGTGAATACCTATATATTTTAGTGCCGTACTGCTGTGTACTGCTGTTTTTTTCCTCGAAGTACTGCTTTCTGAAAAAGTGAAACGACAGCCCTGCTCAAGAGGCATCAAGCTGGCTTCCGCAGTGGTCGATCGTGTGTCGACCATATCAACACCCTGCGTATCGTCCTCGAGCAGTCGATGGAATATCAATCACCGCTTTACCTCATGTTCGTGGATTTTGAAAAGGCCTTTGATCGAGTTAACCGAGAATGTATATGGAGATCGTTGCTTGGTAGAGGAATTCCACCAAAAATTGTTGCCATTATTAAAGAGTCCTACAACAACGCGAGGTGTCTTGTTTTGCACAATGGGCAGCTATCCGACTCCTTCGTAGTGCAACAGGGTGTGAGACAAGGGGATGTTCTATCGCCAATTCTCTTCCTGCTGGCGATGGACGACGTATTGATGGCCAGTGTTGGTACAGCTGAGCGACAGGGCATTCAATGGAGACCGTTCGAAAGGCTCAGTCATTTAGACTATGCCGATGACATATGTCTACTGGCAAATAACATCAGTGGGCTGAACGGGATGTGCCAAACACTGCAAGTGAAGGGAGAGTCGAGTGGTCTAAGAATTAACAGCAAAAAGACAAAAATAATGCTCACAGGCCGCTCCACACAGCAGCGTATTATTTTACAGGAGACGCCAGTTGAAATAGTGGAACAATTTAACTACGGTACTTTGTCCCCAATTTGGAAATCCAGTCAAATCTCCTTACGCACTAAGTTGAGATTCTTCGAATCCAATGTCAAATCCGTGCTGTTATATGCTTGTGAAACCTGGAAAGTCACGTCTACCATTTCGAAGAAATTGCAGGCTTTTGTGAATCGCTGTCTTCGCCACATCCTAAAGATTCTCTGGCCACAAATAATATCAAATGAGGAATTGTGGCGCAGGACAAGTCAAGAGCGACTGGACGTCGACATAAGAAAGCGTAAATGGCGTTGGATTGGTCACACACTGAGGAAACCAAACGATGAAATTGCAAAGCAGTCCTTTGAATGGAATCCTGAGGGTGCACGGCGGGTTGGAAGACCAAGAACAACATGGAAATCAACTGTCTTAGCGGAAGCAGAATCCCAGAGAAAGACGTGGCCACAGCTTAAGTACCTTGCAGCAGACCGTGAAGGATGGAGACGTTTTGTTGACGCCCTATGCCCCAGCCGGGGTTACAGGACACGATGATGATGAAATTTGGTTCAGTAAATCAATTTTACCACAGTTCATAGCAGTCATAAGACGAGACAGTGAGTCATTTTGATCTAGGTACTACCCGCCCACTTGTGGTAAGAAGTCTAAATTCGGAGACTATAACCACCAGCAGAGGCCTAGTCTGATGATTTTCCAAAGCCACCCAGGAGCCTAGTACTCAGTGATCTGAAGACGACATGAGCGTGTAGTCTGATCTGAAATTTAAAGAGTTTCTTTACCTGATGATCGTAGTACCTTGTGGCATGATGGTTAGTGCGTAGGACTGTCATGCCGAAGGTGTGGGTTCGATTCCCAGCCGTGCCACCTAAAAACAGAAATGTTTTATCCGAGGTACTGCCTCTTGCGAGTAACTGACAAATCCTCCAAGAGTATACTTGTCATGAAAAAGTGCTTCTCATTTAGCCGTTCGGACTCGGAAAAAAACTGAAGGTCCCCTCCATTCCTGCCAACAACACGCACACAGGAATGGTTGAGAGTTGTAAGTCACTAGGCCCTGGTTCTCCACGAGCTGCTGCGCCACCCAATTTATTTATTATTATAACCACTGGGGAAATATTTTTGTACATTTTTTTCTGGAAAGGTCATAAGGCCTTCTATTTCCAGTTGCAAGGTTATCCATTATTTACAAGACACTCTGTATATCGCAAAAGGAAAAATAGGCAGTAAAATTTACTCCTATAATCGCTGATGAAAATAAAAATCTGAAAAAAATTGAGAATTTTTTTTCTTAATTTAGAGCTGATTTATGTCCATCCACGATGACTATTTTTAACGATCACCCTAATGTACATATGAATGTAACTTAGGGTTGCCAGATTGTTCTCGACACAATTAAGGAAAATCCCTGGATTAACAAAATTTAGCCCGGGACAAAATAAATTTAACCGAGACAAGAATAAAACCGTATGAGAGAGGGATCTATTCTCCCCATAATTTTAAAGTTGAAAATCCATTCCCTAATTTTATTTATTATTAAAGTTGTTTTTTGTAAATATATTTTTTTTTTAATAATCCAAACTAAAGCATTTGACAAAAAAAAAATGCTTTTTAAACCAATTTGTTTCAAAATCTCACGTTGACGTTATTAAGTACCTACAATTTTATTTTAAGTATTCTTAATTCAATGCACTTATCAACTTTTAATCAAACACTTAAAGCCGTATGCTTAGCTGACAAAAAAAAAAAACTAACATTCTTTCGGAATCTGGAAACAAATAAGTAAATGTTTTAATTATAATATTATTTTGCCAATTTAAATAAAAGTGACAGCAGCTGTCAGTCTGCCAAAATGTCATTTGGACTAAAGGTCACAAGAACTTTTAACTGCATCAAAACAAAACAAAAACATAATTAACACTGTTTTTTCGTTCGGTCTTTTAAGTGTTAAATTTAAAAGTATATTTTAACATAAATAACACATTTTCTATTATTTACGTTTTTATTCCTCATTGCCATTCTACGTAAATTGTGGTAAGATTGGTTAAAATGTTAATGCAGCAATTGCTTGCCAACTAATAAAAGATACCTTTTGATATTTTTTGTGAATTTAGGTCACAGCCCGAAAAAAAAGTTGTCGCTTATGGTTATAATTTTATCTCGTTATGATCTTATCTTAGCTTGAATAGATCTTTTAAGCCAGATCCACACTATTGTGCCGATACCGATACACTCTCGCTACAATAAAATATTTTTACATAAGAATCATTGAGATTATTGAAATCGTATAAGGAATCGATGATGTGAGTATACTCATTGTTTATTGTGTTAGAATATTTGATCGTATCGAGACCTTATCGGTATCATAACTATAATGTGAATCTGGTTCTAAGGTTAGTCAACAGTTTTTTGAACGATTGGGCGTTTGGCTGGCCAACGGGTTCTCATTTGGATTTTTGCTCTTTTTTTGGGGGCTCTGTGCCACTAAGGGTATGTATGTTCAGTCGACAGTAAGGTGTCAATTGTCATTGTTTACAGTTTTTTTTTCCAGTCAGGCACCGTTGTCAGCAGCTTGAAAAATGTAGATAAAATGAAAAAAACTCCAATTGATATAATAGTCGGACTTTGGTACCAAACATAAAAGTGAGACCACAGTGGGACGATGATAAGAGATGAACAATGACAAAAACCATGTGTAAATGTCATGGCGTGACTACAGCGAGACTACTTCGAAAAATCCACGATACATGCATAGCCTTGTAAATGAAACTTTAAACCACGTTTGGAACTTTTAGCTACAGTTTTAGCTTATTGTGACCTATAGTAGTTTTGAAAAAAAGAGTTTTGGCGAGACTATAGCGAGACCAAGGCGAGTTGATGGAAAAATATTCTAGACGACAAAAACCACGTGGAAATATCATGGCGAGAACAAAGCGAGACCATAGTGAGAAAATCATGACTCAGAAAGCCATGTAAACGGACACGGCGAGACAAAAGCGAGATTAATACAATGACCATGAAGCATAAAACCATGTTTGGAAATTTATTTATTTTTTATTTATTTTTTAGAAAAAAAGTCAATAGATAAGAGTTATTCTGGAAGTTAAATGATAAATCTCACCAAACGACAAAAAAAGTAATTTTTAAAAATAAATCTCAGACCGAGACCAAAATGAAATTTGACGAATTAAATATCTGTCAGTGAGAAACCAATTGAAAATAAAGGTCAACTGTTATTTTCGATCTCTGCATGAAACAACGCTATTTTAGTTTGGAATGACTAAGTCTTCTATAATGTAGGTATACAATATTGTACAATGTTATGATATGAACTTTTATCTTTCAGTTTTAAGGATTTTATTTAATACTTTAAAAATTTCCTATCTACTGTTTTTATTTTCATCAATCTAAAACTACTTTTGTCATAAATTTTACGGATGCTGTACGCTCTGTGTCTTTTCAGAGCAAGAGATTATGTATTCTACAACGCCAATCATATAAAGCTTAACATTTATAAGCTCTTTCATGAGTCCCAATTCAAAGTCAAACTATGTCATTTTCATGACAGGATAATAGAGGATTATCCAAAAATATCATTTTCTTATGATTGGTTGGCAACGATGATTGTGCTTTCGTTCAAATTTAAGTGCATTGCTTAGCCCGAGGGCCAATTGAATACATTTTGAGGATATAAACAAAAAAGAAAATATTATGATGGGTTTTTATATTGTATACAAAATAAAGAGAACATTTTGAACATTTTTCTCTTAACGGAAGTATTGTAAAATTATCCATCCCTTCGGGGCTAAGGCCCTCCACCCCACACTGAATTCATTTGTGAGTCTGATGGTGGCTTTAAAATCAAAATTATATTTATTTACAAGCGGGGGTTATCTACTTTTACTTTAAGACAGTAAATAGAATTTCGGCATCCGAATAAAGAGAATATAAGTTGAATTTGACAACAACCGTGGTTAATAAGTTATTTCTCAAATTTGACTGAATGGCAGACATACAAATGAAATGCTATATTCTCAATGTCAATGCTCTGCTGGGTTTTGAAGAATAAAAGGAAATAAATCCCGTCGGCCCTACTTACTTCCTTATATTTTAGGAAGTATAGGACCTACGGGCTTTATTTCCCCGGGACTTATTGCATTGCACCATATTATTTTTTTTTTTTTTTCAAAAATAACATCCTCATGGTGGGTGCATCTAGCATTCCGTCCAATTAAAACATAAAAGTGAAAATTCTCTTAAATTTTGTTATTTTTGTTGTTTTAATTAATTTCAAATCAAAGTTAAGCCCCCTTCATTTTATCCATCCGAAGCACAGAATATAAAGTCTTGCCGTGGTTCATTATATCATCATCGTTGTAAATGTTTTGTGTTTTTTTAGGATGAGAAAAGTAATCCTTCATCAATATATCTACAAATTCATAGATATAGATCACATGCCAAGCGCAAGAAGCAACAATAAAGCTCTTTTCCCTTCAATTAGGAAATGAAATTACGTTCTCCGTTGGAAAATCTCCTTACAGATTTACTTAAATCATCTTTATTCAATTAAACTAAATGCCATCAACAAAGCTCTAAACTGATTGTCAGTATTTTAATGCACCAAAAATGTAAAGCAGCTTCAATCTTTTCTTGATAGGTAGAGGGCGACTACTCTGTGATTTAAATCAATCCAGAGGATAATAATCGTTTTTCAGAGCTTCTCTTCGTCTCCCTTGCTCTTCGTTACGAAGTATCATCAGCTTGGGTATATTGTGTGTTGTGGAACCTGGAAAATGCAAACTTATTTATCTACAAATTTATGGTATAGGTAAACTATGATGATAACTATTATGTGCACATCTAGTACACCTGGATGTCTGGATCTGAATATTCTGTAGTTCATACGTTGCAGCAGATTATATAGGAAGGTGGAAGGAACCTGTCAGATTTGGGTGCTGGAAAATTATTCTAGATTGTATGTGGACGTGTGTATTATTTTAAGAGTTATGGAAGTCTCATAGTGAACACATCATGTACATAAAATACAAACTGAGGTTAAATATCACATCTACCTTAAGGTTCAATTAGTAAGTTGGCACCACTTCTTGTGATGAGTATTTTAGAACGACCGACGTTTGTCAGAATTTTGGATTGGTATAAGCTGATTTGCAAATATTTGAACTATGAATCTTTATGTATCTAGGTTGTGTAGGTTCTTATCACAATCACCACTTAAATTCTCACTGCAGAAAGAAAACAATCTGTTATGTAGCTACCTATATTATCTAGGTTAGGGTATGAAGATGGTATGGATTTTATATTTGACCAACGATGTAGCTTTCACACATTGGGAGTAGTATGTAACGTTAAATAGCTTTGAGATAAATTTTTCTAGAAAATCTCTCTGCATCTTACCTCACTTAAAAAGAAAATATTCATTTGGCTTACCTACTAATATACTTAAATTACTTTTAATTGATGCAAATTTCCACTTAAGCTAAGTATACAGTTCCTTGACGAAAAAAACTACATGTATTTCTTATGGGACCGCTTCTTGCAAAAAAAATTTGTTTACGTTTAATTTTTTTGTATCGAACTGTGAACTACACAATGAAAACAAATTGTATATTCACCACGAAATTTTTTCGTACAAAACAATATCACTGACATTCTTTTTCCGAAAAAAAATTGCGTTCTGGCATTTGTGTTTGCTTTTTCATAGATCAGTCTCATTGAATTTTTTTTTGGAAACTGTAAGCTGACAACTGGTTGGATGTTGTAGGAACTGGGGGCCTCGAGCTGTATCTTTTCATACACATCAAAAGCTTACAATACCTCCAAGTTGGTAGCCGCCGGATACTGGTCTTGGCTTTATGCCAGGACTTGCTAAACTTGTAAGTGCGAATGTTGATCAAGGAAGGAATTGCAACATTAAACCTATGGCCCTACAGATTGGAGGTTAGTGCGTTGGGCTAACGACCCGACCACAGTAAAAACAACAATTGTTATGAGAGAGACGCGGGAAGCCTCGGATAACGACCCCCCTCAAATGGCAACCAGACCCGGAACGAAAATGGACTATGATCTACGAGTATGCACCTGGAATGTAAGGACACTCTACACACCAGGTGCTACTCAAAAACTTGAATCTGTCCTCTCGCGGTACAAGGCAGACATTACCGCGATCCAGGAGATACGATGGATAGGATCAGGTATAACGAAAAGAAAAGATTGCGACATTTATTACAGCTGTCACCAAAGACTGCACATGCTAGGATGCGAATTCGTCGTGGGAAATCGACTCAGATCAAAAATCATCGATTTTAAGCCGATAAGCGATCGCCTGGCTGTGATCCGCATCAAAGCTACCTTCCAAAACATCAGCCTAATATGTGCACACGCCCCTACCGATGAAGCTGAGGAGTCTAACAAGGAGGAGTTTTACGACCTCCTGGACGGAGCCTACGGAGCCTGTCCGGAGTACGATGTCAAAGTCGTGCTCGGAGACTTCAATGCTAAAGTCGGAAAGGAAAACATCTTTGGAGGATTAGTTGGAAAGCACAGCATCAACGAAACGACAACAGAAAACGGCTTCCGACTAATCGACTTTGCTGCAGCTGGTAATACGGCAATAAGTAGCACTAGGTTCCCCAGGCGAAGGATACACACAGCAACCTGGCGATCTCCAGATGGTCGAACTGCCAACCAAATCGACCACGTGCTAATTGGCGCAAGGTACGCATCGAACATCTTGGACGTGCGAACTTTCCGTGGTGCAAACGTGGACTCTGACCACTTTCTTGTTGCGACAAAGTTCAGAGCCCGACTGTCCAACGAAAAGAAAACGAAGACCGCCCAAAGAAAGAAGTTCAACATCGCATGCCTTAGCACATCTGAGAAAGCCAGAGACTACAGTGAGCAATTGACCGGGAAACTCTCTGCCGTACAACCAGCCACAAGCGTCAATAACCAGTGGAACCAGTATCGCGACATTATTAAGGAGACAACCATAGGCTATCAACCACCCAGAAAAAAGAACCCGTGTTATGACGATGAATGCGCGGTATTGAAGCAGGAGACGAAAAATGCACGAATGTAAATGCTGAAACGGAAAACAAGAGCAGCAAGGGAGGAGTACCGTGAAAAGAGAAGGAAAGAGAAAAAAACCCTGCGTAGAAAGAAAAGAGCATCCGCAGCCTCTCAGCTCAAGTATCTCGAAGAGTCCAGCACCGCCACCAACACTCGCCAGTTCTACAAAACAGCCAAACAACTGGCATCTGGTTATAGGACTGGCACGCAAGCTCTTCGAAACAGCGAAGGGAACCTAGTCACCGAAGCACAGGGAATTGTAAATGTGTTTAAGCAGCATTTCCAGCAGCTGCTTAGTGGGCATTATGTAGAGGAGGCGACAGGGGAACAAAGAAGCATTAGACCAGTCAATGAAGATCCAGTCCCAGCACCCAGTACTAAAGAGGTTAAGAAAGCCATCCACAAGCTTAAGAACAACGAATCCGCCGGCTCGGATGGCCTACCAGCGGAACTCTTCAAGTATGGACGAGATGTTCTAGTAGGGTGCATGCACCAGCTCATCAACCAAGTTTGGGAGGAGGAAAGTATGCCTGACGACTGGTCAAATAGCTCCATATGCCCAATCTACAAAAAAGGCGATCCTATGTCCTGCAAGAACTACAGAGGCATATCCCTGCTTAATGTTGCTTACAAGATCCTATCCAACCTTTCTGCAACACTATGATCGGCACGTACCAGTGTGGCTTCAGGCCAGGCAGATCAACGATAGACCAAATCTTCACATTGAGGCAAATCCTGGAAAAGACCAAGGAATTTCAAGTCGAGACCCACCACCTATTCATCGACTTCAAAGCCGCATATGATAGCATAAGTCGCCAAGAGCTTCTATTGGCGATGTCGGAACTCGGGATCCCGAAAAAACTGATCCAGCTATGCCGCATGACGTTACAAATTACGCGGTGCAACGTGCAAATGGGTAACAGTTCATCCGAGTTATTCTAGACGTGTACAGGGTTCAAACAAGGAGATGCGCTATCATGTGATTTTTTCAACATAGTACTGGAGCAGATAGTGCGCAAGAGTGGTGTTAACATGGAAGGCACTATCTTCAACAGGTCTTCCCAACTGCTTGGCTATGCGGACGACATCGACATCATCGGCCGCTCCAAGAGAGCTGTACTTGAAGCATTCACAGCTATTGATGAACAGGCGAAACGCGTTGGCCTTGAAGTGAATGAGGACAAAACAAAGTATATGCTATCAACAAACAAAGCCTCATCTGTCCATCGCCTAGGACGTCACTGTTGGTAGCAGTAATTTCGAGGTAGTCAAGGAGTTCACCTACCTCGGAACAAACATCAATTCCACGAACGACACCTTAGTGGAAATCCGACGAAGAATTACCCTAGCGAACCGCTGCTACTTCGGTTTGGCCAAACAAATGGGTTCAAAACTCCTTTCCCGAAAGACAAAGTGCACGCTATACAAAACGCTAATTTTACCAGTTCTACTCTACGGCGCCGAGTGCTGGACGATAAGTAAAAAAGGGGAATTGATCCTGGGCACTTTCGAGAGAAAAATTCTTCGGCGGATATTTGGTCCTATATGCGAAGAGGGCGATTGGAGGAGAAGATTCAATCGTGAATTGTACGAGCTGTACCAAGATGTGGATGTAGTCCAAAGAGCCAAAACACGTCGACTACACTGGCTCGGCCACATCGAGCGAATGGACAACAACGCTCCAGCCAAGAAAATCTTCGAATCCCAGCCCCCAGGTTCGAGACGACCAGGAAGACCGAACCTCCGCTATAGGGACCAGGCGATCACAGACGCAAGAGCGCTTGGTCTCGACGACTGGAGGGAGCGTGCGAGGGACCGCAACCGATGGCAGACCGCAATATCTCAGGCAGAGACCCTTCATGGATCGGGAGCCGGATAAGTAAGTAAGTAAACTGACGACGAATAACAAAAAAAAATTACACCACGGACATTTTTTCTTTGTCAAAATATTTTTTTTCTCACCTCGAAGAATTTTTTACTCAAAAGAACTGTATACTTAGCTTAAGGAAGTGTTATTTAAAAGGACCTTAATCGAAGTAACTAGCAAAAATGTGTAAAAACTTATTATATGCTATGCTCTTTGGTACTTTAAAAGTTGTTTTTTTTTTTCAAAACTACACTTTTTTACTCAGTTGTTCAATTCATCTACTTCCATACAAGTCAAATTCCGTACTATAAATCTCGTCTTTTTCTTTGCATAACAAAGTTGTCGCTTTTAAATCTCCAATGACATTAAAAATGGCTGAACATTTTGTTATTTTGAGTTTTACCTAAGTATTTTTGTTTTTAATTTAAATAATTTTATTTAAGTTTTTTTTATTTTCATTTCTTATCAAAAGTCATCTTTCCAATTGTAATTTTCAGAGCTCTTCTTTTCCAAATAAAGCTGATTTTTTAAATAATTTTTGGGTTCACCTAATAGCTTCAAGGCCATAAAAGAAATAAATCAAGGTCATCTTAAAATTATATATTTAAGCGTTAAAATTAATCGTTTATATTATTTTTGCAGCCGTTTCTTCAAAGTTCTCAAAAGTGGGAGGTAATATATCTATAATTGCTCATAGTTATTTATTCTATGCATTTTAAAAGTTCCTTTTAAGGTCACAAAAAAAACTTTTGGCGCCTCATTTGGGTCATTAAAAAAAAAAAACAGTTGAAAGGCCACTTAGCGATTATAAAAGGTCAGCTTTTTTTTGTAATTGGCAAGCCATAGATTTTTTATGTAACTACGGGGGGCATATTGGCATTTCCCCCCTCCCCCAGAGTATGCAAGCAGAATTAAACTATCACTGACTGAAAACTGCATAAAAGCTTGAGCCATGATCACTGTGAGTGACAATAGTTTAATAGCAAAATTGACATAATATTGTAGTTTTAAAATCATTAGATTTTATATTTATCTTACCACATTAATAAAGCATTCGAAAATTAAATTAACCAAATCGCAAATAGGTTTAACCTAAACACAAATAAAATTCGCCCAAGCGCAAATTGAACTAAGCCAATCGCAATTCTATTTAAACAAAACGCAAATATTGTTAAACTATACGCAAATAATTTAAACAATTAACAAATCATTTTAACCAAAACGCAAATTGAATTAACCCGGGCCCAACTCGTTGTTCCAGCTGTTTGGTGAAGAAATGGTAGGCTTTTAACAGTGCAATTGTCAACCATAAGATTAGACAAAACCCCCATTGTAAATTAAACGAGTTCTGCGCATTTTTCCAAGAACTTACCGAAAAAATAAAAGTTATTTGTCCTAATGTGGGCTCAAGGTCAATTGATTGTATTTTATTTTTCCCAATGGCTTTTTAACAATTATGAATAATACCCAAATCCATTGGACCCAAAAAGTACATAGCTGGAGGAAAATTTTGGATTTTCAGAGGTTTTTTAATCCATCGAGATCGTAGCCACCCTTCAATGGAATTTGACAGTTGATAGCTTTACATATGGATAACAAACTATATTTTGACGTAAACATCATAATTTAATTCCATATCTCATCCAAAAGCCATAAAATTGCATGATTCTGGAGCAGAAAATAAATCTAGCGAATTTCGATTTTTCCGAGGAAATTTTTGGAAGTTTCAGAGGGTTATTAATCCATCAAGATCGTAAACATCCGTAAATGGAATTTGACAGTTGATGCCTTGACAGATGGGCAACAAACTATATTGTTACGTTAACATAATATTTCGTTCCAAATGTCATCCAAAAGTCATAAGATCGCATGATTGTAGAGCAGAAAATAAATCCAATAAATTTCGATGTTTCAGAGGAAATTTTCGGAATTTTTCGAGGACAACGTAGCCATCCTTGGGTGAGATTCCACAATAAATTTATAGCTTGTCGAAAAGGAAACACACTTTATTTTGGCCCGTAGAAGTTTATAAGTATAATGTTTTTAATTTCACCCAAAAGTTTTCAAGTTTTCAAATTTTTTAAAGAAGTTTTTTAATCGATTGATTTTCCAGCCATCCGTCGGTGGAATTCGACAGTTTATGGTCTGACAGATGGATTATAATCTATATATGTATACTTTGATATTCAAGGACTACTTAGGCCTAAATTTTACTCAGAAGACATGAATTCATCTTTTTTGGAGCAGAAATAAAAATTTTGGATTTTTAAGTTTAAGTTTTTGTTATCCGTTGGCGTCGCAGTAAGCTTTAGATGGCTTCATTATTTTAACGCCCAAAGAACATTAATGACAGCTTTTTTTCAATTGATCATGGAGAAGAATATGAAAAGAAGGAAAATGCTTGGTTTTCAAAAGCAGAAGGCACCAAATACACTAGGATACATTGGAAGTTCACAAATTCCAGGTTTTAAATCCATTGTCTCAGTTTTTGCATCTGGCTTATTCAGGATAATTGTTACTGAATAACTGTTTAGAATAATTGTTATTATAAAATAACAGTAGCCGTTATAACCGTTATTCAAAAATAACTGACACTAACACTACAACCAAGAACTGATTTACTATGGTCAACAAATAGATTACCACCACCGAAACAGAAATTCCCCACACTCACCGAAGAACAACAACAACAAGAACTAGGTGTGGTGAAATTGCATTAGAAATTGTATACGAAGAATGACAAAATCCACTGAATGCAGCAAATGGGTGACGATCAAGCACATTGGTGGTGAGTTTTTTTTATCCTGCCAGACTTTTGTATTCGACATCAAGACGCATGCACCTATAAAAACTCATATTCATATTTTGGTTATACCATCCATAAATTTTGCTGCCAGCTCTTAGTCTAATAGGACAAGGCAAACGTTTTTCGCCTTGAATATTATTCAATTTGGTGCACAGAATAGGTGAAAAATCGTTTTGAAGATTTTGATTTTTTTTTCGCATGGGAACTGTAAACTATGCTTTACCCGACAAGCAAATACAAGAGCTGTCATCCTCTTGTCGCCTCCGCGTCTCTATTATCAATAGTAGCTCAGCTAACCAACCTCCTGCCGTTTTACACATAAATGGGACAACGCCCGTCTACCACACCCCACCTCTTCTTGGCCAACGTAAAAAAAAAATATTCACAAGAGGTGATCGTAGAACGATGCACAACTTCTAAGAAAAATACACCTCGCAGCTTTACAATTCACGCATGGTTCACCCGGAAAGTTTTATTTAAGAGACCGCCATGCAAACTACATATGTAATTTGTATCGAGACCACCGTGTTGTGGAGTACAGAAGTGATACCCGATAAAGACTTCCCCCCACCAAAGATAAGGGGTCTTTAGAGTAAAGTACCGTCAAATAAATATTGCCAGTGTCGACTGTGTTGCCAGATTCATCCGTGATTTTCCAGATTCGTCTGTTATTTTCCGGGTTTGTCAGTGATTTGTAAGATTCGTCTTTGATTTGCCGGATTCATTCTTGATTTGCCAGATTCGTCTGTGATGTTCAAGGTTCGTCCGTGATTTGCCAGATGCGTCCTTGATTCGATGGATTCATCCGTGATTTTCCAGATTCGTCAGTGTTTGCCAATTTCGTCCGTGATTACCACAATCATATGTGATTTGCCGAATCTATTTTCATCCATTCATTCCTCTGGACATGCTACACGCCAAGGTACAGCCCCATGCATCTAGAGACAATTCCGTGAACAACCTTATCATCCGTGGATAAAGACGAAGCTGATAGGGTAACCAGGTATACGATTGCAATGCATCAGCCGAGGCAGCAAGACTAAGCAGTACCAAAAATTATATATGCTAACAAACACAATATACTAGATGTTAAATATAAAGAGAAATCTGGTTTATAAATTAATAAAGAATTGCCTTTGACTAAAGTTTCGTACTTCTTAATTAATAACCCCGGAGAACCGGTAAGCTATCTCAGCCTTAGATAAAAAGGTACATCACAAACTAACCCACAATTTGGTCACTAAAAAAAATAGTTTTTTGTTTCTTTTATTACAACATTATGGCTTTCTTTGATTTGTCTGACAGCAAACGTAAGTTTTAACCCGTGAACACAGTATACAAAGGTTGCAATACTGCAATTTCTTGGAAACGTCGCCGTCTCCGCGTCTCGGAAAGAAGAAATTAATAAATCTTATTCAATGGCTTTAGTTTAGAAAAATCTTCAAAAAGTTTCTTAATAGCCCCCATGTTAAAAAATATCGTTGAAACTAGAATTGCTTTGTATTCTATCATACAGCACTCAACTATACCTTAAGCTTTCTCTTCTTAACACCCATAGACACTTTATAACTATAAGTAATATCAAAGTAACCCTACAGCTACAGCTTATACTCAATAAAGATTCCGTAAGTTGATCTCTTGAAATACTTCAATTATTAACTTGCAATAAGTGCAACCCTCGATAAGAAAGAAATAGTGTTCCCGTTCTCGCCCCTCACAACAACAGTTGTAAAGACAGTATAAAAGCAAAAGGATTGTTTTTGCTTTAAAAAATAAATTTATCAAGAAATTGTGTCTCAGTGTCAGGAGATTCATTAACACACTATTATATTCCCAAGACATGATTTACCTACATATCTACAAACAAGAGTAAAAAAAAGTCCTTTAGTGGATGTACTTAGCCAGTGCATAGCACAGCAGCGTTGCCATTGCCATTAAAATCCACTTTTTATGTTTTGTCCTTTAAAGAAACAATATCAACCCACATAATAGTACATTAGGCACTAAGAGGGTTCTTCTACGTTTTATGGTAGTATAAAATATGCACTAGTATAGGTAGAGCAAGAGTACATCTAACATGTAACGGTTTGGGTCCTGCTTCGCAAAGCCTGGTGATGGATTCACTAATGCAATATCCCGGATTGCAAGCTTCGCATGTAAGTGGGCAAAAAGCATCTTTTTTTTCTAGTAATTTATGAGCAAAATGGGTTAAGCACTCAATACCAAAAGTGAAGATGAATTCTGTGTTCTGGTATTATACTCCCAGTGGATACCTCCCCCTATCGCTCTTCGTATGATAACCGCGCCATTATTTCACATTATTACTATGGAAATGGTGGTGCACAGGGAGGAAGTCGGTCGGTCGGTCGGTGTTGTTGGTTGGTACAGAGGGGGGTGGAAAGAAGATTCATGAATATTTCCAGCAACAAGAATGGCCTCATTCCAATGGGGTTTCCTTTTAACTTTTTATACAAGGTGCTGTGCAACAACAACAAAAAAAGGTCAGCGTTGCATTAAAACCATCAAGCGATTTTCTTTCGTTTTTTTTTTAGCTTAGGTGCACTACAGCTTGAGGGTGGACAAACCTATAGTTTCCGCTATAAACCATAAAACAACAGGTTTGTTTTAATTGTCATGTTGTACAAAAGAAATAAAAATGGGGGAAACTAATGGAGTAAGAAAGGGAACATGGGTAAAAGAAATATACAGATATAGATTTTTATTTTTATTTTGTTGAGTTAAAATAAATTATTTATTACGAAGAATTATTTAGTGCAAATGGCTACACACTTTGAAGAAAACGGCCTCAATTAGTCATCTGACTTGAGGATTTTTTCAATATACAATAGGGGTATTCACGATCCGATGTAACTGGTCTTGTATCATTGCAAAAGTGTTAAAGTGTAACACTTTCTTGCACTATAACAACAAAATATACTGAATGTCAAATTCTTACACTTTTACACTTTTGCTATACTCCAACCCTATTGTAAAAGAAAAATACACCATAGTAAAGTTTGCGCTTGTGTATTTAATAGCTCGCCAAATGTCATTCTTTTTGTCAGCTGATATTTATTTGTGAAATTTTGTGAGTTTGCTACAGTGTAACTATAGATAAAAGAAGTGCGTTCACGATCGATTGTAAGAATATAAAATTTTACAATTTTACTAGGCTTGTTGCACCAGATCGTGAATACCCCTAATTATTGTCAGTCCATCGATCCAATGCGAAAATTGAACAACACCCAGCAAGATTAGAAATTCTGATCATTATAGCTGGAATTTATGTCTCAGGGCCAGTAAGTTTATCTAAGCTGAATCCTTAACCAGAAGGTCAACTGGAAATGCCTATTACAGAGCACGAATTGCCAAGCAGCTGTTCAAGTAATGACCAACTACAGCGGCCTGAAGTTTGTCTGTATTAAAGGCAAAGAAGATAACCCCCCGGGAGAATTAAGGCTGAAAAAAAGGACCAATTATACATTGCCAACCTTCAAGAGTTTGACCACCCGAAGAAAAAGGCAGAACTCCAAAAAAAAGCTCAGCAAAAAACCCAATAGTCCATAGCAGTATTTTCACCAACTACAACCATGGAAACAAAAACAAATGACCAACGGATCAGCACCACTTGTAAACTAAATCTGGATGAGGAATTCAATAAACACTTCGGGACTGATCTGGCAATGAAGAAAGCTCGTTCGGAAGTGCTCCAGCAACTGCACTTCACGGTGCAAGAAGAAAAAATCCGTGGCTTTAGGTGATTTTCCTTTCGAATCATACAGCGCATAAATCGCACAAAAATAGTCACGTATAATGTTTATTCCTTATTCAGTGTTTCACCTCTCCTTCAAAAAGCACTTACCGATAATATCTCTTATCAATGGAACAACTTCGACTTCAAAGGATACAATACCTTTCGAGCAGTTAAGAATATTAAAGCAAGAGAAGCGGAGCACTCTATTCATCAAAGCCCCTCAAGTTGTGATCCCACCTTTTACGCTGTCCACCTGTATTGCGCTGTCCCACGGGGTTGGATTCAAAGACTCCGGGCCAGAGCATTGGTAAACATTCGCTCTTGGTAACCCAGCCATCTCAGTCGTTGGCTTTTAACTTTTGTGGCTAGGTTGGTGTCACTGTACAGCCCGTGTAGTTCGTTGTTGTATCTTCTTCTCCATTCCCCATCTATGCAGATGGGTCCAAAAATCAACCGGAGGATTTTCCTCTCAAAACAGTCGAACGCGTTCTCATCCACCATTAACAGTGTCCATGCCTCTGCACCACTCATCAGAACCTGGATGATATGCGTCTTATACAGTTTAGTTACTCGAGAGAGGGCTTTGCGTCTCAGTTGCCTTCTTAGTCCAAAGAAACAGTGATCTCAGCACTAGTATCATTCGCTGAGCTTATACCGGATCCTAGTTAGACAAAGTTTCTGACTACCTCAAAATTATAGCTATGTAAAGTGACGTTCTATCCGAGACGTCGATGTTGGGTGTCCTTTCTTGATGACAGCATATATTCACCGTTAACCCTATATTCTTGGCTTCCTTCTCAATACTCACGAAAGCACCACTGACATCTCGCTTTGTTCGTCCGATAATGTCAATGTCGTCAGCGTATGCGAGTAATTGGACGGACTTTCGAAAGATTGTGCCTCTAGTGTTTACGTGAGAGTCTTGCACTATTCTTTCAAGAACGATGTTGAAGAAGTTGCATAACAACACGTCGCCCTAAAGCCTTTTTTGACATCAAAAGTATCGGTGAGGTCTTTGTCGACCTTGATGGAGCAGCGTGCATTCTCCATCGTCATCCTGCACAAACGGACGAAACGAGACTGATATGGACATATCAAGTTGTTGACGAATGGCTTCAGGCGTTTACTAAGTATGGCAGAGAAGATTTTGTAGGCAATATTAAGAAGACGCTGTGGCTGGTGCGGTCCAGGGGATCACCTTTCTTGTGGATCGGGCAAACAATGCTGAAGTTTCATTCATCGGGCATGCTTTCCTCCGACAATATTTTGCAGATGAGCTGGTGCGTACTACTAACCAATTCATCGCCGGCTGCTTTGAATAGCTCAGCCGCAAGGCCATCAGCTCCAGCAGCTTTACTGGACTTTATTAAGTTTAGACATAGCTATCTTCACTTCGTCGAGATCGGGTGGACGGAATTGTTGAATGGTGGTCATCCAAGTTGAATGGTGCAATCTGCAATGGCATCCCTTTATTTCCTCGATAGTGCACTTCTTATGCTCTTTCTTTTTCCTTCTTAGAAGCTTGTGTTCCTCTCTCCTCTTCTGCTCGTAGAGCTCGCGAGCAGCTCTGCTCTGGTCTTTCTATTAGTCCGATAGCCGACCGTAAGATTACCTACCTATCTCATCGCAGCCACGCAAAAATTGGATGCCAACTGATAGCCTTAGTGCAAACATTTTCAAAACTTCTGGTCGGACAAGCTTTATCTGGTCGCAATGGTTAGAAAATGCACTTTTCAGGTTGCATTTTCCGCTAAATGTACCTATAATATAAGCAACTGCTATAAATGGGGTATCAAATGAATAGTAAGACTGTCCTGTCTAAACGATACCAATGGTCGGACAGACTTTTTTTTGCTGTTGCCACGAGTCCGACCACTTTTCTAAAATTAGGGATTTTGTGCATCCTTGGATGTAATGAAAAAAAAAAGTGGTTAAGGCCACTTTCCTAGCTATTTGATATGATTTTACTCAATTTTCCCTGATGTAAAACGCAGTGTTAAGAAAATACCATTTAAAAAAAAAAAATGTTCTGACTAGTCGCAACAGCCAAAAAAACTCTGTCCGACCATTGGTATCGTGTAGAGGACAGTCTAACCATTCATTTGATACCCCATTTATAGCAGTTGCTATTGAATTCAATTCAATTTAATTCAATTCAATTCAGTTCAATTCAAGAATACAAAACTGGGAAGCTTCACCAATTCCGAATGAGGGGTCACCATTGTTTGGCAAAATTCATTTGGCATTTTATTTTTTTGCCTTAGTCGTTAAATATTTCTTTTAATTCACAATTTTTAATTGGCAATTTACGTTTTCTTTTTTATTCATAATGTTTTTAAATCATTTTGCAATCCATATTTGGCGTTTTTACCTTTCGCTTCTATTTGAAATTATTTTCAACCATTTCGCAAAATTCATTTGGCAATTTGTCGTTTCACTTTTGTTTGATAGATTGTTTGCTATTTGGCCAAGTGTTTTTTTCGTCAATTAACGTTTCGCCGTTTTATTTTTTCGCAAAATATCGCTTTGCCGTCCTATTATTTCGCTGATAGATCGTTTCGCCGTTTAGTTGTTTTGATCGTTTGACAGTTCATTAGCATCGTATTTTTTTTTAGATTTACCGTTTTTTTCTCTGTACAGTTGTTTAATTCATTCTGCTAGTTAAGATGTATTACTTTAGTTCTTTGTCTATTTTTGATGTAATCACTATGTCGGATTGTTAAGTTCAATTTGTTTTTTGCTTAGTTTTGAAAATGGAAAATTTTGGCAAAATATTTGAGACATTTAAGTCCAATAGAGGGAAAGAAAAACTGAGTATTGACGGATATTCTTTCGATTTTGAAACACAAAATCAAAATAATTATCTTGTTTGGTGTTGTGAGCTTCGAAAAAATAGCACGAGTAAATACAGTTAAAAATAGTGATGAAACTCATTCAATAGTATTTTTAAAAGGGGAACATGACCACAAACCAAATGCGGTTAGAAAGCGCGTGGCAGATGCAATGTCTGATCTCAAGAATTCTGAATTCATAAAAATTGCCTTTTTTCAAAAAGCCTATATAATGTTAAACTAAATGAAAATTGCGAAATGAAAAATGCGAAATAAGGATATAGCAAATCGTTTAAAAAACAAAACATAAATTGCCGAACGTGAAATGCGAAATTTCTTAATGCTAAATAAATAAAATGCGAAACAAAAATCCGCGAAATGAACCCCCGCGAAACGTCAATTCGCCAAACAATTCTGGCAAAACATACCATACCCCCGAATGAGCTTAGCTAATCTACAGTGAACAAACTCCGGGACAGAATTGATTTCCAACTATATACATCATAACGAAAATCCCAAAAATAATGTTGGTATTCCCATATCTTTTATTCACAACATCAGCAAAAAAAATTAAGGACTTATTTATCGGAGGCTCGAGGTATTCTGCATCACTACCAATACCTATTAGCTTGAATATGCCATTTCAATTCCGGGAGGAACACCCCATTTTACATCCACTCAACGCAGTCAAATAAATTTACCAATTTTTGTTGGAAACACCTTGGCCTACAAAGAATATAAAAGAATAGGTTTCTGGTTTTAGAAAAAGGTACCCGCATATTATCGAAGTGTTGATGTTGTTTTCTAATTATTTACAGTTTCCTCACCTTAAAAGAGGAAGAAAAAACCTTTTTTTCTATACGATTTTTTTTTAATCACCTTATTCTTTATTGAATAAGAGCATATTGAACTAGTATCTTACAGCGCCATATTTTCTAAATTTGGAGCTGTTTAGGCCCATTAAAAAATATTCCTTACGGCCACCCTTAGTCTACAAAACATAGGCATACAAAATACCACAAATTCAAAATCATTTCTGCAGATTGCTTCCTCAGTGATAATGCATATCTAATTAATTTCTAGTACAAGTAACTACCAATTATTGCCAACAGGTCTATAATAAAGACCACTCCATGGACCAGACCAAATTGAAGGTATAATGATGGAAAGTCATTCTATTTATTTTTAGAATTAGCACCCAGCTTTCACCACGCACCTTTTAAGTCTAACAAATTACAGCTGAACTTTGTGTCTACTCAGCCAATTAAATTAAATTTAATGACAACCACTGGGTCATATCGGTGTCCTTCCATTCGGCCATACACAATATAGCTACGTAGGTATGACCAATTGCACTATGTGGAATTTGCTATGTGTTCAGGAGCAAATTATAGGATTTGCGTCGTCAGCAAGTATCATTATTTTCACTATACCAAACCGGCTCACTTCCTCTCCGTAAATTAAAGAAAATCTTTCAAGAAATATAAAAGAAAAACTTCTTTCAGCTTTCACACCAACCTTGTCTCTCCATTATCCTCAAGTCATGAAGTAAGAAGAGGAAGACTAAAGGTCAGAGAAGTTTTTTGAGGAAGAAGTTTCCCATTTTTCTAATAATATCTAAGAATAAATTCACGTGAACTTTATCTAAGTTTTCTTAATTTCAATATTAAATCTTAACTTTGTGTGAGTGTGTGGTGTATGTGTGTTCGGAGTAAAGGATATTACAGAAAAATATGTGGTTTTATGTGCAGTCCTGATGGCAAGATACACACTCACACACACACTGTACCTAAAGAGGAGTAGGTATATAATGTTTTCTTTCTTTCGTTTCCTTTAATTAGAATTTTTCATCAAATGCAGTGCTATAGCTAGCAGTTTTCATTTCATAGTTGACTTAACTCACAATGGCCAATGTTAAACTAAACCTAACACAAAATCAATCAAATCGAATCCAACCTCAATTTTTCAATCATTATGCACAACATTAAGCGTTTTAATTAATCATTGAATGTTTGCGGAGAAAAGAATAATGAGGAGGTATTATTAAGGTTTTGTTTTTGTCCTGAAGCAATGTTCTGGAAAATCATTACTTTATAGTGTTGTTGTTGTTGGGTTTCTACTATACTTTTTTCTTTTCTTTTTATTTCTGCTTTTATATACCTTTTGTACAGAGTTCTGCTCATATGAATTCTATTTAAATATGAATATAAAAGGATCATTTTTGTATTTCAATTGAAAATTAAAGGACAATGACTTTCTAAGAACTTTCTTAGAGTTGGAATTCTACTATGCCAAAATGTCAAATCTAGGTAAAAGGCTTGGAAAGCGTTATTCAATTTGTTTGGCAATTTTCCTGAGTGTAAGGGTTTTTTCGTGGGTTTTATGGTATTAATTCTACACATACCCGCTTACCCCTCCCCCTAAAAAAAACATCCTTTCAACATGGAATAGGAACTCTTTTAATTCTTTGTTTGTATGACAAATAAAACATGTATTCCAAGTGTTCCACTTCTAGTGAGTTCAACAGCCTTACAAACCTGGAATGTCACTATGACCCGGCACTTAAGAAAGGTAAACTGTTGCGCCATCTCCAACAGAGATGCTCGACAGTTAAGGGCTGTTCTGAAGTTTATAAGAATCGGTCTAATTACCAAAGTGTACAGCCAATGAGTAATGCGTGCTTGGAGGCCCCATTTACTACCAACGGCTTTTTTGCCAGAGAAAAGTGCCACTGTGGCTTTTTACACTCTTTTTTGTATGCTAGAGGTTTCCAGCTTAACTTCTTATCTAAAATGAGACTCAACTATTAAGCTTTGTCTCAGAATGTTAGTGGAACACCTTTAATAGAAGGAGGTCCATTTGGGGAATTTTGTATTTCCTGGAGAAGAGGACAAGATCTGTTTTATGGGTGTTAGCTCCAAGTCCACACCGATCTGCCCATCGTGTTAGCTTGCTTAGAGCGTTTTAACTACCAAGTTCCAAAGAAGGGGAGAAAGAACTCCGCCTTGCGGTGTTCCTCTACTGATACATCTTCTTGCCGAGAAGCCGCCCGGTTTTGAATTGATATCCCTGCTTGTAAGCATGTGATTAATCAGTTCACCAAGGCACCCATCAACATTCAGAGATGCTAGTGCAGATGCGACTGTAGCCGTATCGATATAGGCGTTAAAAGCTCCTATCTAAGAAGGCAACCTTATAATGGAGGAAATATTCGAATAAGCCTGTTGAGCTGTAGACAGTAGTCTCGTATAAATGCTTGATAGTAGTTGGATATCAATCAATCGTTAAGGTACTTAATCTTTCGGGTTTACGTGGGACTATTTACCGGCTTTGGGTATAAAAACAACTTTGACTTCTCTCTATAGAAGTGGAACATGGACTAGATTCAAGCAACCATTGAAGATGACCTCCAGAATTGCCAGAATTGTTGCATCTGCAGTTCGGCTGGAATGATGCCATCTGGTCCTGCCGACTTGTATAGTTTGAAGCTGTTGAGTGCCCATTGTGTGGAAAAGTTAATAGTCCATTAACAGTCTGTGAGCTGCCTGGAAAATGAGTATCCAGTAGCAAATTGAGCGATTTTTGCAAGAGTTGGTCCAGGAGCCATCAGCATTTTTCAGGCCACTATAGGCATTACTAGATTTTTGGAGACTATTTTTCTTGATCTTGATGCTTCGGAGGCTTCTTCTATATTGCCACATTTTTCTTCTTTTTTATACAATTTTAGCGATTCCTTACAGGAATCCCAATCGGACACTGCTCTATTTCTTTTAGCTCGATTGAAAAGTTTCCTACAATTTTTCCTATGAGCGACGTTGAACTTTACAAATTGTAAGTATAATTAATCTACTTTTTCATAATGAGAAAGGGTGTCTATTTTCCTCTGTTAAGGAAGTGAGAGCAATATTCAACTAGAAAAAAAAAGTGAAATAAAATTTAGAAAGAAACAGCAACACTGAGAAGATTAACGTTTCTTTTTAGCTAAGACTCCATTCTTCAATTTTTATTTATCGTGTAATTCGCCAAAGATGAATAACTTGTCTTCTCAAAATGCATCCGACATTATTTATTACTCTGACGAATAATAAATACCGAATAAGTTTTTTGGTCATCAAAAGAATATTCTTAAAAAAAAAATATTAGATCTAGACAAAAAAATTGGTTCAAATCTTTAAAGTGTTAAATTTAAAAGTGTTTTAGTCTATAAATTATTTGTTTTTCGGGGTTTTCACTCAATTTTAAAGATTCACTTTTGCTATGTATAATTTAATAAAAACTGAATCCGATGGGATTCGACCCCTCTTTCCTATGAGTTATACAAAAAAGTCTACTTTCTAAGAGGGGAAATAGACATTTTTTGTTCAATTCAAAGGTACTTGCCAATTAACTGGGAATAAAAAGCTTATTTATTTCAAAAATGGCTGTAACCATTAACGATTTTGATATAATAAAAAATCAGTGCATTACTGTAAACACATTTTACATTTCAAAAAATAATTTTTACCAAAAACTGTTAGATAGGTAGATACTAACGGTACCTGCCATATGAATTTTTTTGATTGTCGTTTTTTTGAAAGCAGTTCGACTGATTTAAAAAAAAAAAATTATATGCTACCGAACTCCTTTAAATTGTTAATAATATTGGGTACCAACATTTTGGAGAAAAAACAGATGTGGTTGGAAAACAAAAAATACCTACAATTTTGTTTCAATCATATTCAATACATCAAAAATTGGTTGATGATTTTTTTTTAAAAAAAGGTTTTTAAGCGTATATTAAGAGATCCTCAAAATTGGTATTTCAATTTTTTTTGTTAGAAAATTTTGTATTTGCTATATATAGGTTAGCGCATACCACACACTATGGCAAGTTATGCATTCCTAATAAAAAATTGGGATTGCGGTCAGAATTCTACCTGAGGAAAAATTCTGTTTTCAAAATTCTGCTTTTCACAATTCTGCTTTCAAAATTCTGTTTATCATAATTCTGTTTTTCAAAATTCTGCTTGTGAAAATTCTGTGTTTCATAATTCTGTTTTTCATAATTCTGTTTAACAAAATTCTGCAAATAATGAAAAAAGCTGTTCCGTGCGTGCACTTTTTCAAAAATCTATAAAATCGATTCAATTTCACTGAAAAACGAGAATAATGACGAACACTTTTGTTTGAGTATTTTTTTTTTGTAAAAACTGGATAAAGGAGCTTACTGTGATTCACTGTAAGGAAACAATTTGTTTTATGTCAACTGCACACGCTGGTAAGTGGCAATATTTCCTTAACAAAACACCCACAAAAACTATGAGAGTATAACTCTGTATGGCTGAACTGCTATATAGAACAATCTATAAGATTTAAGTAACACAAAACCAGAGCTTCTAAATATATAAATTTCGACGATTGCATTATATGTATTTGACTTGCTTCGAAAAAATCTACATACGTATGTGCGTATTTTAGGTAGATATAGGTTTTCGATAATTGAGGATTGTATTTTTCAAAAACTTGTTTTTTGAGTTCCTATTTGTTTGAACTTCGATCTAGCTTAAGCCTTTGAATATATTCTTTTCAAACTTAGAATTCAACTTTTTAAGGTGATTGGCTAAAAGAAACTTTTGTTTTTTTAGCTCCAAAGATAACCGGTACCTTTCATAAAACAAATATAAGAAAATCTTGTCTGTCTTCAAAACGACTGGGTGATTTTGTTAATAAATGAATATACAAAAAAAAAACTGAATTGGCAAAATTTTCTTTTTCATAAGACACGTTGGCAGTATTTTGATTGAAAAACCGAATTTTGAAAAGCAGAATTTCGTCAAACAAAATTAAAAAAAAAAAAAAAAACAGTTTTGAAAATAATTTTTTTGTTGAAAAAACAGAATTTTGAAACCAGAATTTTGACCTGTTCACAAAAAATTTAACACGAGATTTTGATCAGACATGTCATTACGATGACGATGATAGAGAAGACAAAAGAGGTGGGTCTCACAAGTATGTTTGTTCGGCTACAGGCTAAGGGGATGGATCGATTTTCTTAAAACTTGGTACATAGTGGTTTTCGATGATTCCGCATCCGCACACACGTTTTTCTCTCTTTTTTTTGCTTAGTGCCAAAAATAACGGTTCTTTCTTGCCATATAAAATTTTATTTACAAAATCTTATTTTTCTCAAAAACGGATCCACAATTTTTCTTAAAAAAATCAATTATGTAATTCTTTTTGTAAAGGCTACCTTTGATTCGGAGAACATTTTTCAAAAAATGGTTATTAATGGTAACTCCCAAGGAACCATTTTATTATTTTTGATTTTCTTCAAAACGGTATTTTGGATTTCAATTTTTTTTTTTTTTTTTTTTTATACAGAAGCTTCTAAAAATGTAAATATGTTGTTATTTTTTACCAAAATTTTGCAAAAAATATTTTTCTGGATTTTAAAAATAAAAAAAAATTGTTTGAAAATTAAAAAAATTGAAAACACGACATTTAAAGGTTTTTTAATACTCTTCGTTATATGTATATAAAGAAACAATGTGACTTTGATTACAAAATAACAACTGTCAAAAAACCCTTAAGGAAAATATTTTTTTCTTAAAAATGACTGCTACTATTGTGTATACTAAAATTCGTGCGATCTACTACCAAAAATTATTAGAAATACCGAGAGCCCACAGTAGATTTTTCGTGTGAGTGATAGCAAAAAAAAGAAGTATAGGCGTCGAAAGCTTCTTTAAAGGCTATTCGAAAAATCAAAGTCTTGCAGTCTACAACTGGGGCCTTTGCGAGAAACAGTGCATCAAAAAAAAAATATGAATGCAACTTCGAGGATAATCGTGTTAGCCGAATTGGTTTTCACCCTCCCCTTTGACTTTGATTTTTCGAATAGCCTTTAAAGAAGCTTTCGACGCCTATACTTCTTTCTTTGCTATCAATCACACCCAAAATCTGCTGTGGGCTCTTAGTCTATATCAATAATTTAGGAAACTTAAAAATAGTTTCAATTTTTTTTTGAAAATTCAATATCTCAAAAACGGTTTGACGATTTAAAATTTTGCTATATGCACATAAATAAAAACTTAAGAATTTGATGCATACAAAATTATTTTTTTAACAACCGGCACCAACGATTTTAATTTTTTGTTTCCATACAACTTTGATCAAGGATTGAGATGCCATTCTCTTTTTTCATCTCTATTAAAGGAGTTGTTTAAATGTGTCTTAATTCAAGTAAAAAGCTCATATGAGTTCAACTCCATATTGCGTTTCGCATTCTCATAATTTCCATGTCTTTGTATACAATTTTTTAAAATTCTCAGCCTCTTGAAAAGAGGAAGAAGAACGTGCAACCTAGTCATACATTTTAATTTTTCATGCAGACTTACAAAATTTCCAAAAAAAAGGATTTTTAAATTTAAAAATAATTTTTTTTGTTTTTGAAATCTCAATACATATTTCAAAAACAATCCAGCTTATTTTGTATAAGTTGATACTTGTTGGCGTTTTAAAATTTTGTTGGATATTTGAAAAAAATGTTCCTATTATATAAAAATAACGGTAATTGCCATACAAAAATTGAAAACCGCTAAAATTTTGATTGTGTTCTTAAATTAGTACGGTTAATTATAAAATATAAACAAAATAAACACCTTAAAATTACACAAAGTAGGCACCTCCCCTATATCATTTTCATTAATTTGAATTTTGTCAGGATTGGCCAATTGGATTTAAATAATTCTCAAACAAAAACTTCCTAAAATTTTAAATAATTTAGCAAACTAAGATTCCCAAATAAATACTTTGTGATTTAAAAAGAAAAAGAAAAAAATCTTAAAAACCCGAATTTTCAAAATCGGGTTGGTAATTTTTTTTTGAAATTTTTATTAATATCTGCATATTAATAAAAACTTAAAGTTTGCATACCCATATTTTTCCTTAAAAATTTTATATAAAAAATCAAATTCAAGAATTCAGATGGCAAATCCTTTTCTTCAGATCAAAATATTAAAAGAGTTGATTTAGCACTTTAAAAAAACGAATTTCAAAACATAAAAATTTGTATATAATGTTTACAATTTTTTAAATTCTGAAAGACTTGAACATTCGAGTAAGTTCGTATGACCCAGTCGTGCATTTAATTTTTTTTTAATTTTGAGTTAAAAAGTATTTTTTCTAAATTACTTTTGAAAAATTTCCTGGCCTTAAAAGCGTCTGTAGGACTATATTTTAAGTGTAATTTTTGTATTCTTGGTGTTATTTTAAAAATTAAGTTCCCATTAAGTGATTTTTTTTTTAGCAAATTTCTCATTTCACTCCTATCTCCCCCTTGCACATGTGCATCCCTTTTTTGCTTCCTATTTCAACTACTTTACACTCAAATACTTTTTTTTTGTTCATATTATTGAAGGAATTAGAGTAGATGTTTCTTCTTTTTGTGGTCAAAGCTTTTTTCAAATTTGTTGCAGCAGTTTAAAAAATAAAATAGTTTTTTTTTTACTATACATATTCAAACAAACTCATGACCTAGAAAAGTAATTTTATTTTCCAAGAATCCACATTTTGTTCCATTTCTAAAAATGCTCTCTCGCAAAGGTTTACTACTCCTGCGCCTGCAGCCGATAATTGAAGAAAAACAATGAACATCAGTTCGGATTAAGAAGCAAGCAATCGATATTTGTCGCAAGCGTTTGCCAAGGTGTTGCACAGAGGCCTCAAATTCAAATTAAGACAAGTTCTGCCTGAAGGACTTTATAAAATTCTAAACGGATATCTAGAAAACAGACTTTTTGGTGTAAGACACTGAAATTAATATTCTTATTTCAAAGAAATAATGGCTGGGGTACCACAAGGAAATGTTTTAGGTCCGGTTTTGTTCCTTTTATTTACACGTGATATACCTCAAGTAGAAGACACTATCGTAGCAACATTTGCTGGTGATAGCTATACAATTAAATTACAAAATTCTCTTAATAATGTTAATGAGTGGACAAAAACTTGGCGAATAGCGCTCAATGAACGAAAGTCAGTCCATGTGGATTTTACGTATACAAAATTAATAGATTACCCGTCATTCTATACCGGTCGTGTTCCATTTGCGAATGAGGTAAAATATCTGAGAACGACTCTAGACGCGAAATTAAACTACTCGGTAAATATTCTAAGCTTAGTATTGATAATAAGTAAATTTTATACAGGCAGGTGTCTGGACTTACGGTATACAACTCTGGGAATGTACCTGCGATACAAATATAAATATCTTACAAACGTTTGAAAATAAATTGCTTAGGTCATTTGTAAATGCACCATGGTATATAAGAAACGAAGATCTTCACAGGGATCTCGGGATTCCAACGGTTTGAGACGAAATAAAGAGTTTCACGCGGAAACGTAGAAATCGGCAATTAAAACACGCTAAGTCAACGATTATTGACATTCTTAACAAGTCGAATTAAGTACGCCGCGCCGCCGTCTGTAAAGAACAGAACCGACTTGGTGCGGTGAACACAAAACTGCTTTAAAATTGCGGAATAAGCAGGAACTTTCACCGGAAAGTTATCTGCAACACCTTACTTAACTTCATTAAAAATAAATTGCTAGATAAGTTTAAACTTAGTTGCAATAGGGAAGTGGAGGTGGTTTTAGTGTAGTAAGAATCTCACATTCCTATGAGCACGCGTTTTTTGGTCCTCATATCGCGTTATGCATGTCTTGCAACTACCCACGGGTAGTTCCATTTATAATGAAACTAGTAGGGTTTGGAGCATCTTGTTAAATTGCATGGATTCGTCAGTATATTTCATGTTATCAGTGGTTCTTCAACTATATGGCACGATGGCACCCGGGTAAGAAACTTGAACACTGTTTGCAGCAGTTTTCATGCATTCATATCAAACTCTAGGATTAAACCTAGAAAACAAAATCCGAGAGCTTGTGTGTTCTTCCCACTTCTTGTGCATGAACTTTTTCATACGCTCCCTTAAGACCCCAATTGATGTACACATTTTAAACAATAAAAATATCTCCATTATCTTAAAAATACTTGTTTAACTCTTTTGTTTATTCAATTGTAAACCAATAGAAATTTAAATCTATTTTAAAACATAATAGTGAGTAGGTACGGTTGGAAAAATATAAACCAACAAACGCTACTCTACCTACACAACATCACTTTATTCAAAAAACTCATCGTTAAAATACATCAACATCAAAAAGGTTGCATTTGAACAGGTTTTGTGACAATGTCAACGCTCAATAATAGCCATGTGCTGATGCTGACTGCAAAGTATTTTAATAAATTCTACTGAAAAACAGACAACTCAGAGAATTCAGAGAGAGCAACAGCTTGATAAAACTCTAGTGATTTTTTTTTTTTTTTTTTATTTTTTCATGGGAAAAACTTCCTGTTCAGTCACAAATGTATCCTTTGTGCCATAGGCTATATGAACTTTTTATTTTAATAAAAAAACCCCTCCTCAACATTGCAGGAAAAGCAATGAATTCATGTTAGCTAATTGGGTCCTTTATGAGTACTTTTTCCTCTATTAATTATAATACATATAAATACTTGTGCACATACTTCAAGCAAAGTTCTCTCACACACATTTTTTTTCTGTTAATAATTTAATTTGCACCGCACATATTCACCATAACTTCTGCAACCTTATATGCATGCATATATGCAATCCTTTCAAACCAAATATTTTATTTCATCGCTTTTTAGAAAAAAAAATTCTGAAAAGGGATTTTTCCACGTCCCGACATAATTGCGTACGTAAGCGTACATGACTATTAAAAGTAGAGAGAAAAAAAAATCACTTTGAAATTATGCAAACTCCATTACGGTCTTATGAGTATTGAGTAAGCGAGTACCCTAGCAAAGTACTACTCCTCATGTTCCTTGGAATTGGAATGGAATACATTCACGCTCTCGACGCTCCTTGCAGCAAATAGTGTAGCAAAAAAGCAAAAGCAATAGAAGCCAGGGCAGATGGTATCTGTAAATATCACTTGACAGTGATTAATGAATTTTTTGGAGCGCAAAGAGGAATCCTTGATCTTTTGTAATGTAAGCTTTAGGTAGTTATCTACGTATGGGAAGGGAGTTTAGATACATCATATATAGAGATACCTCAGCCATATCTCTAAAACCTATACAGAATTCAGGATGTGAGTTCTCCTTGGGAATCATGTTCATGAATACGAATGCTTCCCCAGGAAGAAGGTCGTCGCGCGAAGCTATCGTTAAGTGCTGATGGATTATTTCTACATATTAGGGGAGTGAGGAGACACAAGTAGAGAGTATATGGTATTCCTTCTGTGGCCTCCTACCTTTGTTAGGATATATATGATGATGATGAGGATTGAGAGGCGGTGCACCACCCCATCTATACTCAAACCATCATCATCATCATCATCATCCTCCTCCTCGTCAGTTTATGGAGGTCGACTTTGAAGAAATTGATGTAATTGCCTAGATAATTTTATTCCACACCATCACCTCTGATATTATGGAAGCGTCAGAGATGTTAGTACATAGGTACCTACTTGTTGTTGTTGTTGTTGTTGTTATTGTCGAAGACGGAGAAGTAGCATATACTCTGGCATGTGCTTTGAAAGGACTTTGGATGTAATTGACTGGAATGATTTGTTGTTTTGCGTCTTTACACGCACGTTCTTATAAAAATGTTAATATATTGCGAAAGACGCATTAGCGAAAGGTGAAATATGCTCAAACTCAATTGCGCAATGGCATGTGAGATAAAAACAAAACTTGAAGAATGTGTGAATAGTTCGGTTGGTGGCGTTACAATTTGGGATTTGACTTTCGAAAATTCGAGAAGCTAGGTGAAAAGAGTAGGGACATATCCAAGAGATCTGCAAGCGAATAGCTATTTTCTTCCTCATCACGGGGTCTTACGTGAAAGTAGTTCAACAACTAAACTTCGTGCGGTTTCGATGGGAACAGCAAAACACGATATAGTCCATCTCTAAACGAAAAGCTCTCTTTTGGTCCAGCTGTCCAAAATGATCTACCAGCAATCATAACAAGACGGAGAAAATTTAAATTGTTTTTCGTTCTGATTTTGAAAAAATGTTCCGTCAGATTAATATTCTTCCTGAGGAGCAAAGATTCCAACAAATTATCTGGCGAGATTCTACGACAAAAAATATATATTAATCTACATGTTATGCACTGTTACCTACGGAATGACATCAGCTCCATATCTTTCTATAAATGTTCTTCAGTAACTAAGCAGAAGATGAGAAGCAATCATAACCTGGATTTGGTGAATTATTGCTTTCTGAAACATATGTAGATGATGTTATTTCTCAGGTGCTGAAACAATTGCAAAAGCTAAGTCCAGCTTTGTCAGCACTGTTAAAAACTAGTGGTTTTAACTTGAGAAAGTGGATATCAAATTCATCTGAGCTTTAAGATACTTTTCCGGATAAGTACAAGGAAATCGGAAATAAATTTGAGTTTGATAACCGAAATACCCTGGTGAAAGCATTAAGTCTTGAATGGGACACGACGTATGATCTTTTTCAGTTCAAAATAAACTTCGATGAGTGTACTTCTGTGACATAAAGAAATCTTCTTTCAGATACAGCAAAACTATATGATCTGTTAAGCTGGCTAGCTCCAACAACTAAAATAGCCAAAATCACTTTTCAAAAATTATGGTGGGCAGGACTCGACTGGAATGATCAATAGCCAGAAGAATTGAGGAAAGAATTAATGCACTGCAGGAATAGTTTAAAGAAACTGGAGGCAATCAATATTCCTCGATGGATTGGAAGCCTTAAGACCAGTTTTTTAGAGATTCATGGGTTGTGACTCATCACAGGTAGCTTTTGCAGCTATATTTGTTAACAACAAAGGATAAGGGCATGTTTCCTTGATGCAGTCTAAGACTTAAGTCACACCTCTGAAAACGATCTCAATTTCAAGGTTGGAACTTTGTGGAGCCTCATTACTCGCCAAGCTAGTTCAAAACATTCTATCACAACTAGACCGAGACATATACCAAAAATATTTTATTGGACAGACAGCACTATCTACAGTTCTTTCTTAGATAAGAGGTCAGCTTTGAAAGTGGTCGTTATATGTTGGCAATCGAGTGGCAGATATACAAAGGCAATCAGGTATAGTAAATCAATGGAGACAAGTTTCAGCGCAGTTCAATCTAGTGGATTGAATTTGGAATTTGTACCGATCTATACTCTGACTGTGGAACGAATTTTGTCGGAGCAAGTAAAGTGTTGCAGATACTCAATTCCCGCAGCAAATCAACTCTACCCGAGGAGCTAGTTGAAATTCTTGCAAACACTGGCACTACATGGAACTTTAGTCCACCTGCATCGCCAAGCTTCGATGGGTTATGGGAGGCCAGTGTCAAGTCCACAAAGCATCATTTGCGCTGCATAATGCAAAATCGAATTCTAACTTATGAAGAACTAAGTACTATACAATCGCAAACTGGAAGTTGTCTCAATTCACGATCCTTGTGTTCTTTATCAATTGGATCAATTGATGATTAGATTGTAACGTTCTTATTCCATCTCGTTATGGTATAGGTGAACCTACCCTTTGCGTTCCCTACTTGACTGCAACATCGATCATCTCACCCGATGGAAAGAAATTGAACGATTAAAGCAGAAATTCTGGAGACGATGGGCAAACGAATGTCTTAATCGTTTACAAGCTAGACCTAAATGGCTTAAATGCATGGGAGAACTCAAGTTGGGGATTTAGTATTGATCATAGATGAGCGCTGCCCTCCAGGACAATGACCACTTTGAGGAGTACAGCAAATTCATCCTGGACTCAATCAAGAATATACAACTGATGACATGGACGACTTACCCTCTATTACCACAATGGATCTACATTGTACATTGATCTAAGTGTGACGGTAACAAGACTAACTGTCAGCCCATTATAACCTAACCTACCCTCTAGTAATGAATGACAATCAACTGGCTGTGAGTCGTAGCATAGCCCGGTCAACTACCAAATCAAACCACTATCAACGGGTCAGACAAAGAGGATAACCTAGAGCATTTATTAAGAACACTCGTTCTTTGTGGTGGGGAATGCTTACGCTTCTATAAAATTTAAGAACATTTTTGTACAGTACCTGTTCAAAAGACATGCATTGTAATAAATTATATTATTATGTACGTAGCTGTTTTGAAAGCTTTCACTTATACTTAAAGTAAAGCTATTTTGTGCAGAGATTTCTCCTACAAGTTAAGTGATATTATTTCTTACCTATACGAAGCTTTTAGTCTTTTTTGATTTCTACCTGTCCTATCATCTTCCCTTTTGAATATCGGTTGTCGTCTTAAGCTGTTCATAAGAAAGTTAAAAATATGGATACATATATGAAATAAAATTGAATAAAGTATAAAGTTAGAATAAATGTATACGTATAGGAGCCGTTTTTGAGAGTAAAAATACTGTATTTAACGGTTTTTTTTTTGCTTTTGTATGGAAGGTACCGTTATTTTTGCATAAAAGTAAAATTGGTTCATAAAAAAATTTATAGAGTCTTAAGGAACTTTTATAAAAATCCAAAAAATATTTTTTTTTTAAATTTTGGTACACAAAACTATCTATATATTTTGGAAGCTTCTGTATACAAAAATGTATTGAAATCAGCCATACCGTTTTAAAGAAAACCAAAAATTAAAAAAAATGGTTCTTTGGGATGTACCATTTATAACTATTTTTTGAACAATTGTTTTCCACCCAAAGGTAGCCCTTACTACTAAAAGTAATTTATTGTGTTTTGTTTGTGTTGTGGAGCCGTTTTTGAGAAAAAAAACATTTTGTAAATTTGCTAAGAAAAATTGTATGGCAGGTACCGTTATTTTTGGTTCTAAACAAAAATTTTGGGCCGAATCACCACAGCTCTTTATGTACCAAATTTTAAAAAATCGATCCAGCCACTTAGGCTGTAGACTATCTGTTCGTCAGAGACAGGCAGAATTCAAATAACTTCTTACTTAAAAAATGTAACTATTGTTAAAAAATGTTGTAAAATTCTTTTTATTTTTCTAAACAAAAAAATTAAATCTATTATATTTGTCTATCTAGTCATCGAGTCGAGTTATTACTGTGTGCGTGAAGTTAGCACCGCCATTTTGGATTTTCAAAAAAAAAATGTTGTGCTGTAATGTGCCCAACGTGTGCTGCTATGTGCCGTATTTAAAAAGAATCGTACTAAGGGTTTGGTTTCTAGAGGGTACCCATTTTTTGGCGTGAAGTTAGCACCGCTATTCTTGATTTTCGAAAAAAAAGTTGTGCTGTATTGCGCTCAACTTGTGCTGCCTTGTGCCGTAAATATTTTTAAAAAATTTGCTTAGATACTTAACGCAGCAAAATTTATTTTTGGCGAAAATATGTAAATATGCACCAGCACATGGGAACGCGATCTTTTTTGAAAATCGCAAATGGCGGTGCTAACTCCACGCTTCGCAAAACTGGTTTTTGGCCGTAAAAGTTACAAATATGCAATTTTTTTTGCTATCTCTTCGGAATATGGCAGAACAAACTAAGCGCAAAATAGCACACGTTAGTTTTTAAGAAGAATGTAAAACTTAAAAAAAAATTATTAATTCATTTTTGGCCTAAAAGTTACAAATATGCGATTTTTTTTATCTCTTTGGAATATGGCTGCACAAATTGAGCACAAAACAGCACAAATTTCACTTTTTAGTAATTACGAAATTTCGCAAAAATTTCATTCGTAAAATTTGCGATTTTTTTTTAAATATTTACGGCACAAGGCAGCACAAGTTGAGCCCAATGCAGCACAATATTTTTTCTTGCGATATATGTAGGTACTATAAGGCAAGTTTTGGACTCCTGCAAAAAATAAATTCGAGATAACAATCAAACATGACATTACGATGATAGAGAACACGAAAAAAGTGGGGATGGCACAATTCTGTCTGTCTGTCTGTCCGTACCTTAACCTACAGCCTAAGCCACTGAAGCGATTTTCTTCAAATTTTGAACTTAAGGTTTTTTTGTAACTCTCCAGAGGGGAAATTGAAATTTTTTTTTAGCTCAGGAAAAGCTTATTTATCTCAAAACAACTCCAACGATTTTGATAAAAAAAATGAGTGTATTATTGTAGATATCAGATATGATGTATCTTTTAATAAGAAAAAAAATCACCAAAAACATTTATTAACGGTACCTGCCATATAACGTTTTTTTTTGATTTTTGGTTTTCTCATTAACCGCTCATCCGATTTCAATAAAATGTTTTGCACAAAAGTTTTATTAGAATATAAATAATACTGCATACCAAAAATTTTGAAAAAAATAAATTTTAGATTTTTAAAAAAAGATTCAAAATTTTTTTTGAAAATTCAATATTTCAAAAACTGGTTCATGAGTTGTTTTGAAATTCCTATTTTAAATGTATGTATATTAATATATACTTAAAATTGGCACACCTAATTTTTTTTTTTTAATGTTGCAAACATTTTATACGGGGTGGAAGTATTTTTGGGTGTGATTCCAGTTCCAGGGGTTATTCTAAGAAAAAAACTGTACAGGAGAAAAGTTGTATCTCCCCTCCCTGAGGCAGGGGGGGGGGCAGTTTCTGAATCATTGACTTTAAATGCAAAAAAAAACATTAAAAATCAACGAAAATACATCTAATAATGTGCTAGGTATAATTTTTTTGAAAATCCAAAATGGTGGTGCTAACTTCACGCACATGGTATTACTGGTTATTCTGCTCAGACTTGAAAAAATAATAAATCAATCACAAGACTTTGAAGTAGAAAAATGATAAAAGAAATTAATTTGTAAACATAACATCCTTTACTATATGTAGAGAAAGATGTGGTTTGAATATTTGTTGCATAGGATTAATTAATACAAATTCATAATCAAAAAGTGAAATTATCATCATCTTAGTATTCAGCCAATTAAATTATGGTAATGGTTCAAAATACGTTTTTATATAAAATTGTATGTGTTCACTATTGTGGATAGTTTACTGTTTCGGTACTAGTATTCTGTCTAACTACATAGCACCCCGATTTCTTATTAAGTTTGATTTTAAAACACCTTAAGATGATACCGGCTACTTTTATTATGAAGTTGATATTGAATTCATTATCGTTTTCGAAAATTATTGTTTTCTTGATATTAATTCTCTTCCTAAAACACTCTTTAAATATGAACAAAGCTTTATTGAAAGAAGTTACTGACTGCTTAGTCACATCACTTTTATTGCTTAAATATATAATTCTATGAGTTTACTTAAAAACATCACAAGTTAACGTGAAAATCTTAAATAAGACAGCTACTTCAAAATTAGTTTTATAATCAACAACATAGATTCTACTAAGTCTCTCAGCTCAACTCATCACTTATCTCTTCGTTGTAAATAAAGTTTTATTAAAAAAAAAAAAAAAAACAAAACAGGAACATCACAGAAAAGCTATTATACATGAACCTTTCACTTCAAGCATTTCCCTTCTATATCCAATATCAATTAATTTTTAAAATTAAAACCGTTTTCCTGTCTTTTATAAATACAAAAAAAAAATTGAAAACAAACTATTTTGCTGACATTGTCGTTAAAACGTACGCGCACATCAGCGATAGTTAAAAATTAATTTTATTCTAGGTTAGAAGTTCCGAAAAAAAAAATAAATAAAAACAAAAAGATCTAAGGGAAAGTTTTACTTGTCCATTTTAAATATCGAGCGCAAGGATGTTGCTATATATATTTTTTTTTATTATTTATCAAATTTATTTCATTCTTGTCTACAAACAACTCCTGCAGGGAAGCACCACACTTGCTTTTTACTTTTGTTGCTTCGCTTATTTTATTGAGCAGAGAAAATTATTACACCTCTCCTTAGAAAAAACACTTCAAGTTATTTCAAAATGGGTTGTTAAGTGGTACTTAAAAATAAAGCCCCGATTTTGCTGCTAGCTACTTTAAGTCATGATTTATGAAAATGACCAACAATATTATCGAAAACATTTAACGCTCAGAACACGTAGCTAGAAAATATACTTAAATACTTATAGCTAGGAAAAGTATTTGCAGTGTTGAAAGAAAATCAATGCCAAGCAATTAATTATTATTGACACCCACACCTATATAGCCCAACACTTTTATAGGAAAACAGAGGGACTTATAATCCAAATAGCTTTTCTTTTTGCTTTTTTCAACGGTTTTCAAAGCACTCGAGGCGATTCAGATTTTCTCTCTTATAATACATTATTTTAAGGTGTTGTTGTTTTTTTAAACAGGGGCGCATTTATTTTTAAGCATAATGAACCAGGGAAAATGTATGGTATTATGTCATAAAATTTAATAAAAAATATTAAAAGAAACAAATCGTGCAATTGTACACACAGGGTGTTCCAAAAGTAGGTTATGATATGACTAATCACTAATGATTAAAACTTAAACTGGTAAAAAGAATTTATGAACTACCCCTAACAAAACATATAGAACTTTTCTATTTTAACAGCTGCTTTTTTTTTGAAAAATTATTACTTTGAACCAACCCTAACTCACTTTGTTAATAAATAGATTTTTCTTTTTGCACTTGAACAGTGCTCAATATTTTTAATTTAAAAAATTACTGGACTCTTGGAAGTTCAAGTACTAAATAATTTATCAACTTAAATTTACCAAAAAACAAAAAAATAATGCTTTTTTGAACGTCTTATATAAAAACTGTAAAATTTAAATTTATCTTACTATAGAATAACATTTCATATTGTCTTACCACTACTACCAAATGTTTCAGTTTTTAAAAATTTAATTTTTCAAAGCTCAAAAAATGTTTTTTTTTATTTTGATACATAAAACATAGATGTGCATTGCTTACAAACGCCACATTTCAAGTTTATTTTAATATTCATGATTACAAACAAATGTTCATTTTAATGAACATTTATCGGAAGCCCTATAGACAGCTACAAAGCAGACATCACCGCCATCCAAGAAGTGCGATGGGATGGGCCGGGCAAAAGAAAACTGAAAGACTGTGATATCTACTACGGTGACTGTTACCGACAACAAGGGCAGCGTCTCTTTGGATGTGGATTCGTCGTTAGAGGCAGCCTTAGGCAAGAAGTCTTGAGTTTCAATTACGTGAACGAGCGCCTCACGACAATTCGCATCAAGGCTAAGTTCGCCAACATCAGCCTGATATGCGCGCATGCCCCCACAGAGGAGAAAGATGATGACACCAAGGACGAGTTCTACGAGCTCCTAGACAAGACATATGAGCAATGCCCTAGCTGACATTAAAATTGTTTTGGGCGATTTTAATGCCAAACTAGGAAGAGAAGACGTCTTTGGTGGCACAATCGGAAGATACAGCCTGCACGACACCACCTCTGATAACGGACTCAGGCTAATCGACTTTGCTGCGGGGCGAAACGTTGTGCTAGTACCCAGTTCCCGCATCTCGATATACATAAGGGGACATGGCGAATTCCTGGTCAATCAACCGCCAACCAAATTGACCACATTGCGATCGACGCAAGGCACTCCTCCAGTATCAAGGATGTCCGAACGTTCCGAGGAGCCAACGTTGACTCGGACCACTAACTCGTTGTAGCAAAGGTAATGCTACGGATATCCAGACCAAAGCCAAAACAGAGAAATTCTGTGAGGAAGTTCGACGTCGGACGGCTACAGTCGCAAGAAATCGCCAGATCTTTCTCCGATCGAGTCTCTCGCGCCCTCTTTACTAGTCTAGGAAGCCATCAGAGATGCCGCCTCTGACGTGTTGGGCTTTGCACGACCACCACAGCGAAACCCCTGGTTCGACGAAGAATGTCGGCAAGTATATGCAGCCAAACAACAGGCATACAAAGCGGCGCTGCATAGAAGGACCAGAGCTGCTCGCAAGCTCTACGAGCAGAAAAGGAGAGAGGAACACAAGCTTCTTAGAAGGAAGAAGAAAGAGCATGAGAAGCGCGCGATCGAGGATTAAGAGGGATGCCACTGCAGGAATGAAGTTCGGAAGTTTTACCAAAAAGTAAAAAGAACCTCCCAAGGTTACAAGGCCCGAACCGAAGCCTGCAAAGACGATCAGGGGAACATCGTGGTGCAATCGCAGTCGGTGGAGGATATGGAAAAATCATTTCTGCAAATTGTATAACGGCGATGACGAACCGAATTCCGCTAACATGCAAATTGCACCATTCAACTTGGACGACGTAGGCCAACAATTCCGTCCACCCGATCTTGACGAAGTGAGGATAGCCATATCTAAACTTAAGTCCAATAAAGCTGCTGGAGCTGATGGCCTTGCGGCTGAACTATTCAAAGCGGCTGGCGATGAATTGGTTAGGAGTATGCACCAGCTCATCTGTAAAATATGGTCGGAGGAAAGCATGCCCGATGAATGGAACCTCAGCATTGTTTGCCCGATCCTCAAGAAAGGCGATCCTCTGGACTGCACCAACTACAGAGGCATCAGCCTTCTTAATATCGCCTACAAGATCTTCTCTGCCGTACTTTGTGAACGCCTGAAGCCATTCGTCAACAACCTGATAGGTCCATATCAGTGTGGCTTTAGGCCAGGGAAGTCCACCATCGACCAAATATTCGCACTACGGCAGATCTTGGAGAAAACCCAGGAGTTCCAAATCGATACCCACCACCTTTTTATCGATTTCAAGGCCGCGTATGACAGCATCTATAGAGACGAGCTATAGAGCAATGTATAGTTTTAGCATCCCTGCCAAACTCGTCCGTTTGTGCAGGATGACGATGGAGAATGCACGCTGCTCCATCAAGGGCGGCAAGGACCTCACCGATACCTTTGATGTCAAAAAAGGTTTTAGGCAAGGTGACGCGCTGTCAACGGACTTCTTCAACATCGTTCTTGAAAGAATAGTGCAAAACTCTCACGTCAACACTAGAGGCACAATCTTTCAAAAGTCCGTCCAATAACTCGCTTACGCTGACGACATTGACATAATCGGACGAACAAAGCGTGATGTCAGTGGTGCTTTTGGGAGTATTGAGAAGGAAGCCAAGAAGATGGGTCTAACGGTGAATAAAAGAAAAACAAAATATATGCTGTCAACAAGAAAGGACACCCAACACCGACGTCTAGGACAGAACGTCACTATAGACAGCTATAATTTTGAGGTGGTCAGAGACTTTGTCTACCTAGGATCCACTATAAACTCAGCGAACGATACCAGTGCTGAGATCAAACGAAGAACTACTCTTGCCAACCGCTGTTTCTTTGGGCTAAGAAGGCAATTGGGAAGCAAAGCCCTCTCTCGAGCAACTAAACTGTCCCTGTATAAGACGCTTATCATCCCGGTCCTGATGTATGGTGCAGAGGCATGGACACTGTTAACGGTTGATGAGAACGCGTTAGGCTGTTTTGACAGGAAAATTCTCTAGGTGATTTTTGGTCCCATCTGCATAGATGGGGAATGGAGAAGAAGATACAACAGCGAACTGTATGGGCTGTATAGCGACACCGACCTAGCCACAAAAGTGAAGAGCCAACGACTGAGATGGCTGGGTCACCTAGAGCGAATGGACACCAATGCTCCGGCCCGGAAAGTCTTGGAATCCAACCCCGTGGGACAGCGCAGTAGAGGTGGACAGCGTAAAAGGTGGCGCACGTAAGTGGAAGAGGACCTCAACCAACTTGGCGTGCGAAACTGGAGACAGCTACCTAGAAACCGAGCCGGCTGGAAGAAGCTTGTTGATTGAGGCCCTGGTCCACCCCAGACTGTAGCGCCACCTTAAGTAAGTAAGTAAGTAAGTACGGGAAGGTATCGATATCATATCATTTATTTCAACTCTGGAATTTCCACATCAGATACCTTCCAAAAATTGCTGGCTTTGGCTTGCTTAAAAAGCTTGAAAAGGACACCAAAAAACTTTTGATTTTGGCTATTGATTATGTCCTAAAAAACAGGGCAATAGGGAACTAAGACGTTTATGGGATTTTATTGTAACAATCTTCAAAGGGGTCAATGAAGGTGAGAAAACCGCGTAGAGCTATTGAAGGGTGCATTTTGGAGAGTGGGTGCAAAAGCACCCTTTTTGGTTTTTTGCATATAACTGGAAAACGGAGCAAAATTTCCAGACAATTCTGAAAATCTTTTTTTGTATAGAATAAAATTTTCCATCGAAATGGATTTTTGAAAAAAAAAAATTTTTTAATATTTAGTTAGGCAAATTAAAAAAAATCCAAAAGCGCATTTTTTTTTTTTTTTTGTTTAGCTCGTCTGGCAAGGACTTCTAACCATCAAACTGGTCTGACACTATTTTTTTATATTTCTCGGTCGATTTTATCCAAACTGTTTTTTGAATAATTCATTTTACAGGAAATTTAGTTATTATTCTTTTATATGAATTAGTACCTATACCTATCTTATCTCCGCTGGTAAAAAAGTTATAAGCAAATAAGTAAAAAAAAACAAAAAAAGCGATTTTTCACAATTTTTTGCAATGAATTTTTTTTTAATTCAGCTAACTAAAAATTTTTCAAGCTTTGTTCTTTTTTTTTCAAAAATCTATTTCGATGGTAAATTATTCTCTACAAAAAAAGATTTTTCAGAATTATCTCGAAATTTTGCTCCGTTTTCAAGTTATATGCAAAAAACCATAAAGGGTACTTTTTTCACCCCCTCTCCAAAATGCACCCTCTAATTTAAAAGCACTCCACTGTTTTCTCATCTTCAATGACCCCTTTGATAATTTGTACAATAAAATCCCATAAACGTCTTAGTTCCTTTTTATATGACATATTCAAAATAACCTATTTGTTATATTCGAGAAATTAAAAATCAGAGAAAAGTGTTCTGTGAAATTTTTAAAAGACTGGCGAATTTGAACTTTGGATTTTGGCGTGGGAAGTCAAACGATTTCAATGTTGTTTAAAAAAAAAAAAGGGAAATTGGAGTTTCAGATTCCAGAAGGAGTTTTTGAATAAGAAAAAAAAAAAATATTTCGTGATGTAGGATACCCTCAAATATGGCGAAAAAAGTTCTTAATGCTTTTTTAAAAAGTTTTTTTTACAAAAAAATTTTAGTGTTATTTTCTTTTCAGTGACATAAAATTAGCCTATAACATGATAAGTCAAAATCGATTTAAGAAAAAATTATTTACATCTGTCGCACTTGAAAATTGTATAAAAATACAATTTTGAGTGCGATTTCTAATTTTTAATTCAAATTTGTATTGTCTTAAATTATTTTCTTTTTATTGTTTGTATACTTTATGCAAAATTATTTAAATTAGTTAAATCAGCTCAGATTAACTATAACCATATCCAAGCAATAGACAGAAAAAGGACTCAAACACAATTTTTTTTTAAATAAACCTTGTTGTTTAGCGAGCCAAAACACCATCTAATTTCAAAAATTTTTCATATATTCTTATCCCTACGATTCTAGTGCAACTTTTGCCAGGTATTAGATTTTAAATCTGTACAGTATTTTTTTCGCCATACCAAAGTGACACACCCTAATATGGCTCCCTAAGAAATCTTTCAACTTTCGAAAAATTTACATCTCTTGACACGAGGAAAATGCTAGCAAAATCACTCCTATATGGTTTGAAATCTTCAGCAACTCCAATGCTGTGAGTCAGAGGCAACTTAACGTCGTGTTTAACAACGTTGCTCGTTATGTTTATGGCCTAGGAAGATTTTGTCTTATCTCAAAAAGTTGTTTTGATAACCTATTAGAAATTAGGAATTTTATTAATTATTTCAAGATTATTCATACGCAGAAACCTCTTTACCTTTACAATGAAATCCAGTTCTCCACTTCTAGTAGAACTAATCAAATTTTAATTCCCAGGTTTAGTTGTCTCACTTCAGAGAGACAATTTTTCGTTAATGGTGCTCGTTTTTGGAATCCACTTCCAGGTGAAATAAGGAGATCAGAGTTATTAAAAACATTTCAGAGAAATTTGTTTACCTATTTGTATATATCTTATATCTGCTTAATGGGCATTATGTAGAGGAGGCAACAGAGGAACAAAGAAGCATAAGACCAGTCAATGAAGATCCAGTCCCAGCGCCCAGTACTGAAGAGGTTAAGAAAGCCATCCACAAGCTTAAGGCCGTGTGCCAATTGCGTTAAAATCCTGGTTAAATTAATTTGATCCCATGGCTAAATTTTGACATTACCGAGGTGAATATAGACTTCAAAATTTAACCTGCTCAGGAGCTCGTTAAAATTTTAGTCGGTGGTTAATTTTTGACATGTCTATGGGCGCGTTCGGCTGCGTATCTTAAGCGATCTGGATTTGTTTTTGTTGTTGTAAACCCTTATAAAAAAACTGCTGAGGGAGATGAATCTAGATAAATATTTTATTTTGCTATCAAGAAGTCATGAATCCTATCGGGAAAGATGAAAAATGGAAAAAAAAAACTAAAATTAAATGAAAGGATTAAGAAATATAGACAAAGACCTTATAATAAATTTAAGTATGCACTCAAGAAGAAGTTTGAATAACTTGAGATAAATCCTTGATAATGTAAAAGAATCAATAAAATTTATTGAAAATACTTTTTCAGATGATTCATTCATTTTGCAAACTGATATGTTTGCGAACTATCATTAGGCGTGTTTTTTATCATCGGGATCTGGATCTGGATCTTCTTTTAACACGTGTTACAAAAACAATTTAGAAAATTTCCCATTATTTTGTTTTTGTATTACATGTAAAACTTAATCCAGATCCAGATCCCGATGATAATAGGCGTGTTTTTTTATCATCGGGATCTGGATCTGGATCTTCTTTTAACACGTGTTACAAAAACAATTTTAGAAAATTTCCCATTATTTTGTTTTTGTATTACATGTAAAACTTAATCCAGATCCAGATCCCGATGATAAAAAAACACGCCTAGTAAAACACGCCTATTACTGAGAAAAATGCAACAACAAAACTAATGGGAAGTGAATGTAAAAAAAAAATCCCATTTAATCCAATTGACACAGCAAAAACCTTAAATTTTACTCACCCCTATAAAAAGGGATAATATTTAACTGGGATCAAATTTAACCAGAATTTTAACGCAATTGGCACACGGCCTAAGAACAACAAATCCGCCGGCTCGGATGGCCTACCTGAGGAACTCTTTAAGTATGGAGGAGATGTCCTGGTAGGGTGCATGCACCAGCTCATTAACCAAGTGTGGGAGGAGGAAAGTATGGCCGACGACTGGTCAAGTAGCTCCATATGCCCAACCTACAAAAAAGGTGATCCTATGTCCTGTAAGAACTACAGAGGCATATCCCTGCTCAATGTTGCCTACAAGATCCTATCCAACGTACTATGTGAGCTTCTAAAACCTTTCTGCAACACTATAATCGGCACGTACCAGTGTGGCTTCAGGCCAGGCAGATCAACGATAGACCAAATCTACACATTGAGGCAAATCCTGGAAAAGACCAACGAATTTCAAGTCGAGACCCACCACCTATTCATCGACTTCAAAGCCGCATATGATAGCATTAGTCGCCAAGAGCTTCTATTGGCGATGTCGGAACTCGGGATCCCGAAAAAACTGATCCAGCTATGCCGCATGACGTTACAAAATACGCGGTACAACGTGCAAATGGGTAACAGCTCATCCGAGTTATTCCAGACGTGTACAGGGTCAGGCGCGGATCCAGGATTTCGTTCAGGGGGGGGCAATTTTCGTGATTTTCCAAAATCTTGATGGGGTCTACAGAAAATTTGAGTACACTTCACGCCACTCTACACGCCTGGTCACACAAAGCAATGTGAGTTGATGAGTTCGAAATTTGAAGAAAGCAAATAAACTCTTTCATAACTGCCACAGTTCTTGAACAGGGTACTCTGAACTTTGTGAAATGAATTTTTGCGGTTTGTAGCTATAGCATGGTGTCTTTACAGCGTTTTTGAGTTCCATCTGGATCTGCGTAACTCTAATATTATGTTCGGAAAACATAATGGTACAGGGGAATGTTCCTATTCAGACACATGACGTTTGAGTTGGAGAGAAATTTCCAGCCTTTTCTTTAGCTGGCAACCTAACCTAACCTTGCTTGTGTTGTAAAAGGTCGTTTTCATCAGCGTCAAAAATGCATTTTGCAGATTATTCTCAAACGCAAACTGCAAAAGTCTGCTGTTAGAAATGGCAAATTCAAGTTTTACTGCATAAGCATTAGGTCTGTTTCTTAACTCGCCCGTGGGATACCGAAGTATCCCAAATCTACCCAAAATGTGTTTCTTTACTATTTTCTGGCACGAAAATGCCAGAGCTTTAGACTTTTTTACTTGCGATATAGGTACTATAGGGCAAGTTTTGGATTCGTGCAAAAAAAAAATTTCGAGATAACAATCAAACATGACATTACGATGATAGAGAACACGAAAAAAGTGGGTGGCACAATTCTGTCTGTCTGTCTGTCTGTTTGTCCGTACCTCAACCTACAGCCTAAACCACTGAAGCGATTTTCTTCAAATTTTGAACTTAAGGTTTTTTTGTAACTCTCCAGAGGGGAAATTGAAATTTTTTTTTAGCTCAAAAAATAACGGTACTTGCCATACAACCGTTAAGGAAAAGCTTATTTATATCAAAAACGGCTCCAACGATTTTGATAAAAAAAAATCAGTGTATTATTGTAGACATGGTGTAAATTTCAGTAAGAAAAAAAATCACCAAAAACATTTATTAACGGTACCTGCCATATAACGGTTTTTTTGATTTTTGATTTCCTCATTAACCGCTCATCCGATTTCAATGAAATTTTTTGCACAAAAGTTTTGTTAGAATATAAATAATATTGCATACCAAAATTTTTGAAAAAGTAAATTTTGGATTTTTAAAAAAAGATTCAAATTTTTTTTTTTCAAAATTCAATATTTCAAAAACGGTATGATGAAAAATTTTGAAATTTCAGTTTTAAATGTATATTAATATATACTCAAAATTGGCATACCAAATTTTTTTTTGAAAAATGTTACAAAAATTTTATATATAAAAAATTAATTTTTAAGAAAACGGCTCCAACGATTTTTAATTTTTTTGTTGCATATATTGATATTTTTTCAAGTAATCAAATGGCGTACTTTTTTTTGAGCTCTAAGTTATTTATCAGGCTGTTTATACAGTTAAAAGAACGATTTAAATAAGAAATTGTTAAATAAGAAATCAGCTGATCGAAAAATTTGAAATTAAATTTTTCAAGTAGCGTACATAAAATGGTTTAATTTAATAAAATAAAATGAAAATGATACAATGGAGGCAAATATAAAGTAAAATATTTCTCTTTGTTCTTTTAATAGAGCCCAACATGATCAGTGCATGTAAAAATAATTGAAATCGTATAATTTTGTATGCGGTGAGCCAAAGAGCATTGAAGTTAAATAGGAAATTTAAGCCGCAACAAACCAGAAAAATCCCAAATGCGTTTCTTTACTTTTCGTTTCTGGTTAAACATTACAACAACAACACCAGAAAGTTCAATCCCAAACTTCTCCCGAACTTTTTCCCAAACTTTATCCCAAAAGTAGAGAAACAGACCTATTGTGTTCGATAATGCAGTTAGCTAAAGTCACATGTTCAAAACATCATGTGTGGTGCAATTCTGCAGTCAAAAATCAAGTTGGAAACAAAAATATTGAGAAGCCGGAGAACGTGTTCATAAACATTAATTTGACAATATCTGTATTTTAGTTGAATTAAAATTATAGATCGAAACCGAGATGAACCGTATCGTTTGCTCAAGTGCCTTCGTCCATCAATACAAAACCAAACTTTTGGATATTGAAATAAAACACAATGATTATAGTGGAAAATACAAAGAAAATACTACTCTTTATTAAAACTTTCGATCCGACCTTCTCAATTGTGACTAACTTTTGTTATACATTTCATTAACGATATACTTAGCAGTCGTTAAGTTTTAATATAAATGTTTCATATAAGCTCAAAACATCGACTACAGAGTTTCTACACTCATGTAGTTCGATACAATAGCAATATTTGCGCCAAAAAATGGCAATCATTTGACGATCGAATTGACGAAACAACCATCCTTTCCTTATAAAAGTTCCATCCAACTTCTCTTCGGCAGTGACTGCTGTAGTCGTTTCCTGGTCTCTCTCCAATTTTCTTCGTTGGATTCGCTCTCTTCGGTAGTTTAATGATATGGAACATGGAAGTTCCCAAAACACATCCATAAAAGTGACAAAATTCTCGCATCAAAAACGCTGCGTATAGCGCCGAACTCGAAACTGCATACTCTAAAGGTGCGTATCCATTTCAGAGTACCAAGGCGATGAGCAGCTCTGAAGAAGTTCTCGAGAGTAAAACTCGAAAGTGGACACAGACACAGTCATGAAATTTAAGCTCACTAGAGGGGTAGACAGATTTCGAGAGTCGCTCTCGAGAGTTTTCTAGTGAAAGTACTCCCTCAAGGAAAAACACATTTTAATATTTATCACAAAAAGAACTCTATCACCCATTTAGTATGAAATTTGTTGGTATTTCTCAATAACCTTTATACATAAATGTAGTTTATTATTTTAACTTTAATGAGATATCTTTATCCTGTAGATCATTTGAAGCAAAATTAGAAATTTTTGAAGGTAATTACTCGTAAATCGACGTATTTTATCTAGTATTTTTTTTTGTATTAAAATCAACTTCAAGGTTGAAATTTTAGATGAGTGCCCCTGTCGCCTCTGCCGTTACATTTAAGTATAAAAAAACTACTTACTAATTTGTAGAGTAGGGTTGGAGGTTGAGCAATACCTTTTTAAAACACTATTATTCAAATTGTGAAATCTCTATCCACTGTGCCAAATCTTTCCTATCCTCCTACTCTTTCTAACTAGTGCCGTGTAATTCAGGTTGCATTTAAAAGACCTTAGGTCTTACAGGCATATAGTTAAAATTAGTATTATAACAAAAGAAAAGAAAAAGAAATTTTTCTTTCAAAGCATATTGAAAAGTTAAAGTGAAATCGATTTGGGATTCAACCTGCTCCCTAGTATGAAATAAATTGACTTTTCTCACAAAATGTTATATATTAATGTAGCCTGACATTGATCTTTTAATTAAAGACCAATTTGATCGAGATCAAAAGCCGAAGTTATAAACTTTCCACTCAGTCGACTTGAAGGCGCTATTTGTGCATACCAGACCTGGTCAGCCAGCGCCAGCGGCCAACAAACAACCACTCATTGCTGCAACGCTCCGCTTCCAAGAAATTTGCTTATAAACGTATAACGAAATAACCTTTCTTTTTGATTATATTTTATTTAAGTCATATTTTATGCTTCGTTCGTTCTTGCCCAGGGGGGGGCAATTGCACCCATTGCCCCCCCCTTGTATCCGCGCCTGTACAGGGTTCAGACAAGGAGATGCGCTATCATGTGATTTCTTCAACCAAGTCCTGGAGCAGATAGTGCGCAAGAGTGGTGTTAACATGGAAGGCACTATCTTTAACAGGTCTTCTCAACTGATTGGCTATGCGGACGACATCGATATCATCGGCCGTTCCAAGAGAGCTGTACTTGAAGAATTCACAGCTATTGATGAACAGGCGAAACCCGTTGGTCTTGAAATGAATGAGGACAAAACAAAGTATATGCTATCAACAAACAAAGCCTCATCTGTCCATCGCCTAGGACAAAACGTCTCTGTTGGTAGCAGTAATTCGAGGTAGTCAAGGAGTTCACCTACCTCGGAACAAACATCAATTCCACGAACGACACCTAAGTGGAAATCCGACGAAGAATTACCCAAGCGAACCGCTGCTACTTCGGTTTGGCCAAACAAATGGGTTCAAAACTCCTTTCTCGAAAGACAAAGTGCACGCTATACAAAACGCTAATTTTACCAGTTCTACTCTACGGCACCGAGTGCTGGACGATAAGTAAAAAAGGGGAATTGATACTGGGCACTTTCATGAGAAAAATCGTTCGGTGAATATTTGGTGCTATATGCGAAGAGGGCGATTGGAGGAGAAGATTTAATCTGTACTGTACGAGCTGTACCAAGATGTGGATGTAGTCCAAAGAGCCAAAACACGTCGACTACAATGGCTCGGCCACATCGAGCGAATGGACAACAACGCTCCAGCCAAGAAAATCTTTGAATCCCAGCCCCCAGGTTCGAGACGACCAGGAAGACCGAACCTCCGCTATAGGGACCAGGCGGTCACAGACGCAAGAGCGCTTGGTCTCGACGACTGGAGGGAGCGTGCGAGGGACCGCAACCGATGGCAGACCGCAATATCTCAGGCAGAGACCCTTCATGGATCGGGAGCCGGATAGGTAAGTAAGTAGTACCTTTTAAAATAGCAAATAAATAAATAAATAACAATCGAAAACAGTTGATGATGGCCATGCCTGTCTTTCTCGACTAAGAACTTAACAATTTACACTAGGAGAATTCAAAAATGTGTTCATCGACTGAAATCAATATCAATATTGTCAATATTCATTCAGTGTAATAAAATACCCTCTTTCGTATCTAATCGATCTACAACGAAAAATGTATACCAGGGAAGTTTTAAAAAGTGATTTAAGGCAAGTCAAAAATTTGTTATCGATGTACATAGTGTGTTACAAAACAGCCGATAGTTTAAAGTAAAAGTAATACATCAGATTTTATGTACAGTTGGAGTAACTTTCATATTTGTATCATATTATTATACCTTAGAACACAAAATATTCCACATACGCCACAGTGAACCATTCCACATATACGCCATAGACAATTTTAAGATTTTAAAATGAATATAAACATAAGGTTTAATTTAATATATATATACTTTATTTTAAATACTACAATATATAATCTTATCTTACTAATCTTACTTATATTATAAATATGATATCACGCTCAAATGGCTGAACAGATTTGATTGAAATTTTGAGGGGATGGCTATTATTTACTGGAATGAGTTATAGGATAGTTTTTTTTTTGGTGATATGAAAGAAAAAAAAGAAACAATATTTGATACCAAAAGAAATTGATTTTACACCAGAAAAAAATAAATTAAATAATTTTTAAATCAAATCAATCAATTTCCTTAAAAAATAAAATTTAAAAAATTATATTCCAGACATTTTTCGATCACATGGAATTTTACCGGTGGCCTCTTGAAGGTGACAGACAACTGGTGGTATTCAATAATTTTGAATATACCATAAACAAGTTTTGTTTTTACTCTAAGGTCCAAACAAACTGGAGCCAATTAAGAAATTTTAAAATCACATTTGAGTTCAAGATATCAAAATCCTTCTTAGCTTAAGTAGCCCAAACTGTGGATTCAGTAAACAAAACAGAAGCTTGCTCTTAAATACCATTTCCGACAGCCAGTCTAGTTTATAGGTAGATTTCAAAACACAAAGATTTATTTTCACATACAATTATTTTTGAACGGTGAAATCAAATATTTTTTGTTTTCAAAAAAAATCCTGCCAAATACCTAGCAAAATTTCTGTATCTTTAATGATTGTAAGGATTTACTTTAAAGACACCAGGATTCCCCCATAATCAGTTTAAATGAGTTGTGAAAATACTTGATGTCGTAAACATTTCCAAGCCATATCTACATAATCCTCTTTTGTATTGTCAAGTATAGGATTAGAAATTGAGTTGAGTATTCCTATACACTTTCGTTTAAAATTACAACAAAAAGTATTTAAGAAAGTTTTGTTGAGTGGGCAAATCATAAAGTTTATAACAGTTGATATCTTTCTTATCACAACGAACGATTTCATTTACATAAAAGTTTACGAAATCTGGTTGATCCAGTTCAACATTTTTACCAGTTCATCTCCATGCTTGAGGAGAGAAAACTTTCATTTTGTCAGGATGTCTTCTTTTTATATATACAAATACATACATGCATACTTCTACCTATACATATAAAAAATAATGATAAAATACAACGAATAATGAGGTGAATATAAACTCATTAAGACATCCTCTTAAGTCAAGAAGAGGAAACGAAGGCATCATTTTCATTCAGCTGTCGTCGTATTACATACAAACATAAATATACGCGCGTATACGCTCTTAGATTGCTACAGACACTGTGACTGTGGTGCAAAGGATAAAACGTGTCACCATCAACAATATTCTTATTAAAAGAAATAAACCGTCTATGGCCTTAAAGACGTTTAAAAATAAGAAAAAAATAAATATTATCTCGTTGAAAATTAAAATAAAAAAAAAATAAAAAGAAAAAAAATATACGACAACACAGCCTTAAGCTGGAAGGTATTATTCCGAGACAACACAACTGACGTGCAACAAAACAAACAACATGAATCTCCTGCGGATTTTATATCCGCAGAAGTTTATTGGATGAAGACATTTATTTTGCCATAAAGCGATAAAATCCTAGTTTTATGTATAAGTTTAGGATAATAAGCGCAAAAAAATGGGTCAAAAACAAAGCGTACCCCAAGACGAATAAAGTATTCTTCGAGGACAATAATTCAAGAAAATGCTTTAAAAAAAAAAACTAAATAGAAAAAAAAATCGAGTACACCCTGACTAACAATAGAATATCAGCAACACAGAAGAGTTGAGGGTGGAAACAAATTTCACCCCAGGTTAACTCGACATGGGATATAAATTTGCAAAAATATCTATCTACTCGTAGGTACCTACATTGCATCCAAAGGATATACAAAAAAAAAATCATAGGAAAAGAATTCCCTTCTGTGCAGAAATTCCGAAGAAAATTTCCGCGTGACGTTCGCATTAAAGGTGTCCTCGAGGCAAGTTTCCTTTCAAACGGTTAAGTGGAATTTATTTAAGAAGAGAAGCTAGCCAGTCAAAATGTTTCTATATCAAAGCACATGCAAGCATGGCTTGGCTGTTGTGTAGGAAGGTAGGTGTACAGGTATATGGACATTCTTTTGAAGTCCTGTCCTGACCTCAATAGAATATAACATTAAAAAAACACAGTACCGGCAATATGTTATAAGAGGTCTTATTAAAAATTTAACCTTAAGGTTTTTATTTACGTAAATGAAATTTTTGTATAAGAAATACAATTTTTTTATATGATAATACATAAATAAAATAAAATACAATACAGGGCTCGCACACACTTGCACACTTGTTCAAGAGGGTTTAGAGTTTTAAAAATTTTATATATAAAGACAAGGAAATTATGAGAAATTGTTTAAAACAACTGCCTAAATTGAGGTGACAAAAAGGAATGCCATTTGAATTCTCAATCGAATATGAATGTATGGAACAGAAATTTTAAGATCATTGGAGCTGTTTTTAAGGAAAATAATTTGTATATAGATATAAAATTCTTAAAACATTTTTAAGAAAAAATGTTGCTAAGCGAATCTTAAAACGTTTTCACTGTCGAATGTGTCATTAATATGAAAAAAGGGGCGTTGCAATATACTATTTTCTAACGCCCTTCTATCACATGCTCCTGATTTAAATGGGTCTAGGGGAAAACCGGCTGAAGTCCACTTGGGTTGGTTCTGAGTAAAATGCAATTATAAGTTTATTACTAAAAAAATAATTTAAAAGGAAAATTAATGAAAGAAATAACCTAACGTAACCTAACCTTGGAAGGTGGAGCTTTTTTTTTGTATGGCTACTTAAGTCTGGAAGTCGACCCGAAGTCCAAATTTTGGCTAGATTTATCTGTGTAATCGAAGAAATGGGGTAAATTATTTTCTCATCAGAAACTTTGAGGTTCAAATATATTTATATTACTAGCTGGCCCGCCCCGGCCTCGCACGGGTATACAAATGTTGGTTACGTAGAAAAATTAAATCAATTATTATCAGTAATACTACGAACCAACAATAATAGTTTGTTTGATTGGTAACATTAATATAGTTTTCTATTGGATTTTTGAATTTTTTTGTTCCTATCGAATATGGAAAACTTTCTACTCCAAATTTTCCATATTCAATAGGAATGGAACAATTCAAAAATCAAATCAAAAACTAAATAGGTTGTTAAAATCACTACTCACTTGTAACATCAATTTTAAACTTTTGGACAACATACAAATTTTTGTTTTTTCATCCTTTGCATTAACATGAAAATCCGATGACTTCAACGCCTTGAACATTTCTAGATACATAAAACTGTGCACATGAGAAGCATGGATTTTGTAGTGGCGCCCACACACCTTTTGATTATAATCATTGGAAAGGCAAGTCAGATTAGGAATTGTAAACTCCTCAATATAAAAGGCGTGTCTTGTTATCATTGGACTGTGTGGTAGTAACATATTATTTTCTCCTTTGAATTTGCCATTTGAAATCGTTGTATCGATTACATTATTCATCAATTTTTTCACAACCTCACACATATTTAGTTTAATGTAATTTCTACATCGACCACTAATCATTGGAAAGCCCTTTATACAGTTCAACACGGAAATAAGAATTTAGAAAGTCTGAATATCTGAATGTCTCCTAAATCCGAGTTTTTCTTTTTTTCAAATAACTAATACACGCAAAGAAAGACTCCGTGCATTAGATTGCGTTTCTTATATGTATAAAGGCCTGATAAAGTGCGCAAACATCCCCGATCATTTGCAAAACTAAAAAAAAAAAAAAAAAAATAATAACATTTAGCCTGCAAAAGTTATTATATATAAGAAAGGTCACAACATCGAAGAATTTATTTTGGTCACATCATATGAAGTTATTTTAGATGTAATGCATATTTGTTTGTGTCTAATGCGTTATAGCTATCATTTAAACTCATCATTGAATATTTTAATGATTGGTGGCAACACCGAAAAAAAGTTTGTCGGACCATTGGTATCGTGTAGAAGCAGCCTTAGCTTTCATTTGATACCCCATTTGTAGAAGTTGCTTATATTAGGTCTGTTCCTTTACTTTGAATTTCTGTGATTTTCTGTGCATTTCTGCGCATTTCAGTCCAAAGTTGTGTCAAAGTTCATATAAAAAAAATATTTTGACACAAGTTTGGACATAAAAACATCAACTTTTCTTTTTTATGACAAAAGTGCAGCGCCACTTATTGAAAATTTCTCAAATAACTTTTTAAACCTTGCCAGTCATTTTTTGAATATAACCCATAAATTTGAGCTCAATCTGACATGTACTTCTTGAGTCTATAGGTCATACACAGACAAATATTCATTTTTATATATATAGATATTCAAATAGTACATTAAAGAAACAATTTTAAATAATAACCCATGAGATGGAGAAATTATAGAAAACATCAGTTTAAAGGGCTCAAAATTTCAACCTTTAACCTCTTATTTCGGCTGAAAGCTAATTTTTACCATAAAAACCGAACTCCGCATGAAAAATACTGAAAGAAAAATGTATCACGCCCAGTTCATCGAAAAAATATTCTCTGAGGGATGATTTTCTAGTTCTGGCTAGGCTGGGGCATTCACAGAGGAAGTGGGATGAGCCCTCCTCCACCTCTTCGTCTTGATACCCTCTACAAATGTCAGATGAGCTGATACCCATTCTGGTCATGTAGGTTCCCATTGAGTTGTGACCCGTTAGGACTCTAATCGAGAGAGACAGTTGAGGTCTGCTTAGCTTAAGTAAATACTTTCTTTTTTCTTTAGAAATATCTGACAAGAAATTTCTCGAAAACCGACATTTGTCAATTCCCGACCATCTGTCGTTATCAGCCTTGAGGAAACTCTGGTGAATTCTATTTTTTTTTCCTGTTCCAGTGACTTAAATACCCCGGGTATAGATTGGCTCGGTTCAAGTGATGAACCGTTTTTGGCCAGTACATCTGCCATTTCATTACCATAAATGTCACTATGTTCCGGGACCCATCGAAGGGTGACTGAGTTTGATTCACCGAGCAATCTCAATTCACCACGGCAACGATCAACCAGATTTGAATTTGTGACAATTGATGAAATGGTCTTAATTCCCGCCTGGCTGTCTATGAAGATGTCAATGTTTTTATATATCAGTCCACATGTGGAAAGGTATTTTGCAACCTCGCAAACTGCTAGCACTTCCGCTTGGAAAACACTGCTTTATTGATTTGTTCATCATTAGTTTGGATTTTCTTTTTTAAAGTGGACTTAGGACGATTTTTCCTTGGACGCAAAGTTTTGGTATATGTTATGTAGGTACCTTTAATGTGAGACTGCGCAATTACGCAAAACCGAAACTGGGCGGGACTTTACTACTACGTACAACACTAGTAAGTTCAAAACTCTTATACGCACGATTACGAGTGACACAACTACGAAAATGGTAGACGCTATATTGTAGCTTGGCTTTTGGGCTATCAACAATAGGAGGAAAAGTGCCAGTGATTATATAAAAATGAAGTTACAGAGTACTTAGGTAAGGTAAATATGGTTGATAGGGCTGAAAAGGGGTATATTTCGAGGTACGAAAATGTTCCTGGGGGATCTATCAATATTATTTCAACTTCGTTGTTCCTTGAGTGATTTTAACGAAATTGACAAAGATGATAGCTGATATAATTTCAAAATATTTTTTTCTTTTCAATTCTGTATCAACTATCATCTATGTCAATTTCAGTCAATTCTACCAAGGAACAACGAAGTTCCAATATATTGACAAATCCCCCGGAGCATTTCCGTACCTATTGCGGCCCTGCCAGCTATATTAATCTTTTTCCTTCGTTAACAATGTGTTTGTCTAACCAATAGCAACCATCACCCGACATTTCAATTTTCTTGGTATTCCTTATTATGTCTAACTCCGACCCCGTGTTCGTATAAATATATCCCCACTTGTGACTCCATCATTTATATTTATTCATATGTACCTTCTTTTTTAATGTATTTATGTATCTATGCATACTTGACCCATAGGAATCACCCAACTCCATTTTTATATATCTGTTGTTTAGCACTTTTCCTCCTACTGTTGCCAGCCCAAAAGCCAAACTACAGTACAGCGTCCGCCATTTTCGTTGTGGTGTCACTCGTAATTATGGTTTTAAAAGTTTTGTACTTACATAGTAGTGTTGAGCGTAGTAGTATAGTCCCTCAAAAATGCATTTTTTGCCAGTTTTTCACTAATGGCTCGAAAACTACCAACTATTCGCAAATTACATCAAAGTACCTATACAAAATTTTCAATAAATCCCTATTTTTTTTTTCTGCAACAACCCATTTGGACTCAAGTGCTGGTCGAAAATTGACGTATTTTTACTGTTTTTGAAAATCCTTTCGAAACCTCTAAGAAGTTACTTTGTGTGACAAAATTAGAATCTGTGTCTGTAACATGAACCAGGATATACTTTTCTGATGGTCTTTGATGTGGTTTTCGTCTTACTACCTTATTCGAAAATCCCACATTTTGCCCTTTTGAGTACAAATTGACTGCATTTTTCGAATTAGGCAGTAAGACGAAAACCAACGATTAATCGAAGACGAATGGAGGTATTTGAAAGATTCAAAAATAATTTTGAAGAAAAATTTTCATATTTCAGATTGATCATAAACATTTTTTCGTAAAAATTAACTCGAGAAAAAAATATAACTTCAAATTTGCATAAGATATGCATTTTTTTTAATCTTTAGATTCCAATATCTCAAAAACGTAACGCGCTAGTGCAATTCCAAGACCAGATTCGAGCTCAGTGCGCTTCAAAAACCATCAGAAAAGTATATCTTGGTTCATGGTCCAGACACAAGTTCAAATTTTGTCACACAAAGTAATTTCTTAGAGCTTTCGAGTGGATTTTTGAAAACAGTAAAAATACGTCAATTTTCGACAAGCGCTTGAGTCCAAATGGTTTGTCGCAGAAAAAAACCCTGAACAGATATGTATTGGAAATTATGTATACTTTCAATGCAACTTGGATGTAATTTTCGAAAAGTTGGTAGTTTCCGAGGCACTAGTGAAAAACTCCCAGGAAATGCATTTTTGCATTATTTTTTGCGTTTTTTCCATGTTGCGTCACGAAATTTTGTTGGCAAACATCAGATTCGGATTCAGCACTCTGAAAACATAAAGGAGCGAACAAATCAAAACTACCCGACAATTTGCTGCAAAGAGCATTTTTGAGCACAAATTGACCGGACTATAACCGTTCCACCCAAAGGTGGCCTTTTTTTCAGTAATTTATTGAATTTTTTTAAGTTATGGGGCTGTTTTTGAAAAAAAAACTATGATTTTGTAAATAAAATGCACGACTGGGTCGCACGTACTTGCTCTTATATTCAAGACACTGCGGCTTTAAGAAAATTGTATATGAAAACATGGAAATTATGAGATAAAAATGTAGAAAAGCATGAAATACCACATTAAAATTTGCTTATACAACTCCTCTGACAGTCTGAGGGGAAAAAAAAGAATGCCATTTTAATTCTTGATTGAATATGATTGTATGAAAAAGAAAGTTTAAAATCGTTGGAGCGGTTCTTTAAAAAACATATTTTTTTCTATATAAAATTCTTTGAACATTTTTAAGGTCAAATTTTTGCAGACAAAAACAAAATTTAAAAAAATTGTCAACCCAGTTTTGAAATACCGAATTTTTGAAAGTTTCTTTTTTAATTCAAAAATTTTTTTTTTTGAAAATTTTGATATACAAAATTATTTAAACTTATTTGAAATTTGGATATAAAAAAAATATTCAAAATCCGTTCGGAGTTCCGGTTTTTTAACTTTTGTATGGAAGGTACGGTTATTTTTGCATAAAAGCAAATTTTTTTCTTAAAATAAAACATATCTTAGGGAGAATTTAAAAACTCTTAGGTATCGAGTTTCAAAAAAAAGAATCGATTATATAGTTTTCGAAATATTTGATTTTCAAAAAAAAAATTTTGAAAAATTTTTTAAAAATTCAAAAAATATTTTTTAAAAATTTTTGTACACAATACTACCTACTTCTTTTTTTTTTTGAAAGCTTCTGTATACAAAAATAATGAAATTAGCTTTACCGTTTTGAAGAAAATCAGAAACTAAAAGAATGATTCTTTGGGAGGTACCGCATTAATAACCATTTTTTGAAAAAAAGTTTCCCACCCAAAGGTAGCCCTTACTTAAATTATTTTATTGAATTTTTTTAAAGAAAAGTTGTGGAGCCATTTTTGAGAAAAAGATGATTATGTAAAATTGATTAAAAAAATTTTATGGCAGGTACCGTTATTTTTGGTTAAATAAAAATAAAAAAAAACCTGTGGGCAGAATCACCTAAATCGATCCAGCCGTTTAAGCTGCAAACGAACAGAGAGACACACAGACAGAATTGTGCCACCCACTTTTTTGGTCTTCTCTATCATCGCAATTTCATCTTTGACTGTTATCTGAAAATTTTTTTTGCACGAATCCAAAGCTTGCCTCATAGTACCTACTATATCGCAAGTAATATTATTGAAGCGTACGTTTACAATATACAAATGATAAAAGACTACATTTTTTGTTTGTAAATGAATCTTCAATATTTCCCCCATGTTGAATTCCATAACGAGCCATATTTTACAGATCCTAGAAGACTTCATTCGATCGTGGATAAAAATTTTATTTTAAAGTTACAAAAATAAGATTCGTGATCGAACTAAGAATACATATCTGTTTTGAATTTTACACAAGAGAACGAATCACATTTATTCAAGAATTTTGATGGCATTCTTCCTTTATTCATTTCAAACTATTAAAAGAGTTGTTTTAGCAATTAAAAAAAAAATCAAGGCTTTTAAACATTTTTCTCCATATATACATAATTTTTAAAATTCTAAGCTTCTTCGACATAATAGCAAGTATACGTGCACCATAGTCGTGTTTTTAACTTAATTTATTTTCATTTCATTTTGAATTTAAAATTTCTGAATAACTAAGAAAGGTAATTTACAAACTAGAATATTACAAGAAATTTCTAGAGAAATCTCTAGAAATCTACGAGTTTAGGATGTTAATTGAAATGAAAATGAGTTTTATTAATCACGTTATTTTTCTAGGGAAAATATTGTATCCCACGTCTTAACAAATGAAATTAAATACTCACATTCATATGAAACGAAATGTCTACACTTTTTCCTCTTTAAGTGAAAGTATAAATATAAAAGCTAATCTTAAGTACGTATCCTTTCTCTTACTCCTCCACAATTTAAGATGACAATGTGAAAAATCAATCTTGTGTTCTTAAACTTAAGCATATAATCCTTGAACAAAAGTCAAATCGAATTTTTTCTTTCGTTTTCACAACCCAATTGACAGCACTTAATTGATTGAGATGATCAATGTCAATTTTGTTCGTGCTTCCAATTTTGTTGCGTTTTTCCCTTAAAGCAAATCTCTTTAATACATTTATAAAAGTTTATCCCGTGTGTGTGTGTGTTATAAAATTCCAATAGTACCATGTCCATGTCCTAAGATAAATCACCAGTTGTTGTTAAGGTTATGGGTGGATATACAAGACAAAAAATAATAAAAAAAAAACAAAAATAAAAACATCTAAATATAAACATCATGGTCAAAAAGGTTCGCGTCACGAAATCCCATTCGTTCGGCAATTACCACTGTGGCAAGGCAACACCTATAACATCCTACACTCAAATCTACTACAAATTCATACAATCTTGTGTGGGTTTGGGTACATAGTGGGTAACCGGTCCTGGACCCGAATCCGAACACAAATCCCCATCCAGACCACCACCAATATGATTGATTAATCTCCGAAGAGGTCTCCGTTGAATGCCTTTGAAAGTAAAAGCCTTAATGCCTCGATTTATCTTCGTTGGGGGGAGCTTTTGGCATTTTTATGCATATAAAAATGTGCCCAAAAGGAAATGACTGACTTTTGTGTTTTCTGTGGGCCTGGAGAAAAATAAAGTGAATCACAAGATAATACGATGATAAATTTCTTAGAATATTGAAAGGGATTTTAAGACAAATTAAACGAGGCTAAGACAGGCCTTTTTTTTTGGGGAAATAAAGAGATAAAAGCTTATGTTTAAGAGAGCAAAGGAAAATTTTAAAAAATGAATAGGGATCACATATTTTAAAGAAGAAATATAGATATTGCTGAAGGGGGGGCCAAACAAAATTTAGTATTTTATCTTTGGTGTGGTTAAAATGTCTAAGTTTTTTGTATTGATGTGTTACAAAGAGAACTGGAAACATTGAATATTGCTTGACGGCTCTGGTTGATGGAATGAGATGAAACTGCACTTTTCAGATTAGTTAGGTACTCGATTTGGTGTGATTCATTTTCATAGCTTTCAACTCGAATTTTTATATCGCGAGTACCTGCTCTGAGCATCTGCTTCGTTACATTCATATCAACCTATAGACCTGCATTATGCACCATTTCTCATATAAATCAAACAACGAATTGAAAATGTACGTAGTGACCTTTACTCCATAAGTGATTCTCGCCCATGGGCATTAGTTGGAATGCTATATGCTAACATACCTACCATTCCTAGACGCATATTTTGGGCCGATGTTTACCAATGAGTCTGCTGTCTTGTCTGGGCTAACATGTCTGTAGTAAAAGGTCATTTACAGCCTTTTTGAAATTTAATATCTTTCAATCTCTACTCAAAAAAGGAAAAAAGTAAAATAAAATAGCAATGATTTTTGTATTTTTAAAAGTTCTTCTTCAAACATTTCATGGACAATTATTTTAATTTGTGTCTGGAAATAACAAAACATATTCACATAACGTTAGTTATGTTAGCGTGCGTCATCGGTGTAAACATACATAGATCGAAATTATTTTCATCTTATATAACTAATGCTCTTCAAGAAAAAACATTTCTGTTTGAGAAGGGACTCAACTAGTTTGCTAGAAAAAATAATATAAAGAAATCTTATGAGATGATAGCTCGTGCTTGGTTGAAAGCTACTCAAGAACTTTCAACTGTTCCACTGTTTGTGCTCGATGGTTTCGGTGTTGAATTGCAGTTTTTCACCCCAAACAGTTTACCTTATAAATTCCTATGTATCTGGAAGAAACCTAGCTGTGATGTCTGTAACTCAGAAATTAGACTTTATTTCAGTTTCACGCGGTGTTCTACAAGGATCCATCCTAGGGCCACTCTTGTTTACTTTTTATGTTAATAAGTCTATTAAAGCACGATCAAACGCGAATGTTTTCTGATAATGTCCAGTACCTTGGGAGTACAAGATTGGGTCTTATTGATAACTGTGTTTACAACATAAACAGAGATCTGACTACATTACTGAAATGGTCTAGTTCCAACGGTATTGCGCTCAATCCACAGAAGACAAAATGCCTTGCAGTCTCAAAAAAAAAAAATTGTAGACCTATGTAAGTATCTTTCCGAAGGTAGTCCTTAATAATGCCCGCGTTGGGTTTGTCAATACAGCGAAAAATTTAGGCATAACCTTTAATTGAAAAACTTGGAAAAATCATATAAAGGCTGTGCGCTGTGTTAGGAATAAAGCTTACGGTGCGTTACGAACTTAATCAATCGCAATAAAGCTTGCATTAATAGGTGTTTTTCACGTTTGTTTTCTTGTTTTTTTGGAACAAAAATAACGGCATCTGCCATACAATTTTTTTTAGCAATTTTTCAAAATTAAGATTTTCTTAATATAATTTCTTAAAAACGGCTCCAGAAGTTTTCTTTACAAAAATTCGATAAATTTCTTTCAGCATAGACTACCTTTGGATAAAAACCATTTTTCAAAAATATGGTTTTTAAAGGTACCATTTTTTCAATTTTTGATTTTCTTCAAAACGGTATTTCCGATTTCAATAATTTTTTTATGCAGAAGCTTCTTAAAGCAAAAAACAGTTAATTTTATCAAAATTTTCTCAAAAATTTTTTTTTGGATTTTTAAAAGATGTTAATTTTTTTTTTTGAAAATCAAATATTTTGAAAACTTCATGGTCGGTTTTTCTGAAACTTGGTATTTAGTGGTTTTTTAACAAATCTTTCTTTTCTCAAAATCTGTTGCTTTTATGAAAAAAGTTTTACAATATTTGATTGTGTAGAATCTTATCTTATAACAACGTAAGATGCTTTGTTTTACACAATGGGCAGCTATCCGACTCTTTCGAAGTGCGGCAGGGTGTGAGACAGGGAGATGTTCTATCGCCAATTCTCTTTCTACTGGCAATTGACGATGTTTTGACGGCCAGCGTTGGAACAGCAGAGAGGCAGGGCATTCAATGGAGACCGTTTGAAAGGCTTATAGCCACTTAGACTATGCCGATGATATATGTCTCTTGGCAAATAACATCAGCGGGCTGAACATGATGTGTCAAGCTCTGAAGGTAAAAGGAGAGGCGAGTGGTCTTAAAATAAATAGCAAAAAGACAAAAATAATGCTCACAGGCCGCTCCACACATCAGCGTATTTTAATACAGGAGACGCCAGTTGAAGAGGTTGAACAATTTAACTACCTTGGAAGTATTGTTTCAGCAAATGGTGGTACTGATCTGGACGTTCAAAGTAGAATAAATAAAGCTCGCGCAGCCTTCGGTTCTCTCTCCCAAATTTGGAAATCATGTCAAATCTCCTTGCGCACAAAGTTGATATTCTTCGAATCCAATGTCAAATCCGTGCTGTTATATGCTTGCGAAACCTGGAAAGTCACGACTACCATCTTAAAGAAACTGCAGGCTTTAGTGAACCGTTGTCTACGCCATATTCTAAAAATTCGCTGGCCACAAATTATATCAAATGAGGAATTTTGGCGAAGGACAAGTCAAGAGCGGCTGGACGTTGACATAAGAAAGCGTAAATGGCAATGGATTGGTCACACACTGAGGAAACCAAACGATGGAATTGCAAAGCAGTCATTTGAATGGAATCCTCAGGGTGCACGGCGGGTTGGAAGACCAAGAACAACATGGAAATCAACAGTTCTAGCAGAAGCAGACTCCCAGAGAAAGACGTGGCCACAGTAAAAATATCTATCTGCAGACCGTGAAGGATGGAAACGATTTGTTGGCGCCCTATGCCCCAACCAGGGTTACAGGACTCGATGATGATGATGAGAATCTTATGAGCTATAACTAATAATAATTTGCATTTTTTTGAAAAAAAAAATAGCGGTTTTGAAATATTTGCAAGATACTTAACTTTGTCCCTTTTACACCACAAAATCAAAAGGCCAATTTTGACAAGCTCTAACTCTAAGCTTAGAGAGGTCGTTAATAGCTCATTTTGTAGATACATAATTTAATTTTCGAAATATTATTCTGGGTACTGGGTACACAGTACAATATGTTTACTTTTAAAATATCGACTCTGTAATATTGATTTTCATAATCTCGACATAACAAAATTTCGACTGATTAAAAGGCCGACAGATCAAAATATACAAAAAAATTTCACCAACTTTTGAAAACTTCGATTTTTAAAAATGTCAATTTTCAAAATGTAATAAGTATTTCACTGGCTCGCCAACGCACGCGTCCGCACTAGAAGAATCTCGTCGACTGACTGACTCTCTGTGTATATACATACATGCACTCGAGATAGCGACAGGTGTGTCTACTAATCCGTAGTAGCAAGGGTGACGCTGGCGTATACTTACTCTTAATCTATGCGTAAAACTACATACACTACACAAAATATCGACAGTGATCGAGATTTTATGAATCGAGATTTCAACAGTAAACATTTAAAAGTCGACATTTTGAAAGTCGATATTTTGATCAGGTAATAGTTTAGGGAATTATGTTAACAAGCTATGTCATCAACCACCATTCAAGCACTTTTTAAGCGATTGCTTAAAGTTGAACAAGATCTATTAAGGGCATATTTATATAGATGTTGTTTAAGCTGTAGCTAGGTAAATCTGAAGTTTATCATAATGAAACTTCATTAGGTAAGCTCCAGGTTTGTCTAGCAATAGCTTTAACAACATCTAGGAATATGCTCTATTGTGTCTTTAGCTGAGACTTAAATTTTACTAACATCAAATAACTGATAAGTTCCCGTTGCTTATTCTTTGAAAATATTGAAAGACATTTATTTGCGTTATACGTTCAAATGGCTTACCGAAAAAATTTCGAGTCAAGAGTTTAAAATGTCGATTTATATCGACTTTTTTGTCTGGGAAAAAATACTGACAAGTCGATAAAAGTCTAGATTTTCCTCGACTTTTTGTCAAGTCGAGATTTTACAATATCGATATTTTTATTAGGTAGTCAATAAAAATAAAGACGTTATTTTGACTTGCACAAAAGTTGATAAAAATCAACATTTAAACTAGTCGACATATTTGTGTCGGTCATTCGTACGTAACCCAAATTAGTCAATCATTATTTTGTTGTAAAATTAAGCCCGATCAAGTTATTGAATGAAAACCAAACCACCCTTCTTTTCAAAATGGCAGACTTCCCCTTACGCTGGGCACCCAAAAATCTTTGCTTTATAATGAGGAGATATAGCCAAACATAAATCATATACAAATAGTTGCCTATCGATTAATGCAAAATTTTAATATGTTTTTTGACTAAGTTTGCTGCACCATAAAGTTCTTGCGTTGGGCTAACGACCCGACCACAGTAAAAAAAAAACCATTGTTATGAGAGAGAAGCGTGAAGCCTCGTATAACGACCCCCCTTAAATGGCAACCAGACCCGGAACGAAAATGGACTATAACCTACGAGTATGCACCTGGAATGTAAGGACACTCTATATGCCAGGTGCTATTCAAAAACTTGAATCTGTCCTCTCGCGGTACAAGGCAGATATAACCGCGATCCAGGAGATACGATGGATAGGATCATGAATAACGCAAAGAAAAGATTGCGACATTTATTACAGCTGTCATCAAAAACTGCACATGCTAGGATGCGGGAAATCGACTCAGATCGAAAGTGATCGATTTTAAGCCGATTAGCGATCGCCTGGCTGTGATCCGCTTCAAAGCTTCCTTCCAAAACATCGGCCTAATATTTGCACACGCCCCTAAGGGGCGATGAAGCTGAGCAGTCTAACAAAGAGGAGTTGTACGACCTCCTGGACGGAGCCTGTCTGGAGTACGATGTCAAAGTCGTGCTCGGAGATTTAAATGCTAAATTTAGAAATGAAAACATCTTTGGTGGATAAGTTGGAAAGCACAGTCTCCACGAAACGACAACAGATAACGGCTTCCGACTAATCGAATTTGCTGCAGCTCGTAATGCGATGATGAGTAGCACTAGGTTCCCCAGGTGAAGGATATACACAGCAACCTGTCGATCTCCAGATGGTGGAACCGCCAACCAAATCGACCACGTGCTAATTGGCGCAAGGCACACATCGAACGTATTGGACGTGTGAACTTTCCGAGGTGCAAACGTGGACTCTGACCACTTTCTTGTTGTGAAAAAGTTCAGAGCTCGACTGTCAACGAAAGGAGAAGACCGCCAAAGGGAAGAAATTCAACATTGCATGCATTAGCACATCTGAGCAAAGGTCCCGACCCATAGAATCCGTTGCGTCCGTTGTGGCGACGTATTCAACTGACAGCTCGATAAAATACATGTTTTCTTATGGGAACTGGCCCATTAGCAACGCAAGCATTGGACGCAACGGACAGAGTAGCCGAACTTTTAACTTTTCCGCTCCCGCAGATGCGTTGACAGGAACTTTTTTGTGTGTGTTTGAATTTCAAGTGGTTATTATGTGTGTGTGTTTGAATTTCAACTGGTTATTATGTGAATGTCATCGCATTCATTATGGGTTACCTCAATCCGTCGCATCAGGCAACATCAATGGCTCCGTCGCCGCAACGGACGCAACGGATTCTATGAGCTGGGCCCTAAAGCCAGAGACAACTGTGAGCAATTGACCGGGAAACTCTCTACCGTAGACCCATCCACAAGCGTCAACAACCAGTGGAGCTAGTATCGCGACATCATTAAGGAGACAGCCGAGACCACCTTATGCTATCAACCACCCAGAAAAGACCCGTGGTATGATGAATGTGTGGTATTGAAGCAGGAGACGGAAAATGCACGAATGCAAAGGCTGCAACGGAAAACAAGAGCAGTAAGAGAGGAGTACTGTGAAAAGAGAAGAAAAGAGAAAAACCCTGCACAGAAAGAAAAGAGCATCCACAGCCTCTCAGCTCAAGTATCTAGAAGATTCTATTACCGCCACCAACACCCACCGGTTCTATAAAACAAAACAGCCAAGCAACTAGCATCTGGTTATAGGCCTGGCACGTACTTAAGCAGCATTTCTAGCAACTGCTTAATGGGCATTATGTAGACTAGGTGACAGGTGAACATAGAAGCATGAGACCAGTCAATGAAGATCCAGTCCCAGCGCCCAGTACTGAAGAGGTTAATAAAGCCATCCATAAGCTTAAGATTAACAAATCCACTGGCTTGGATGGCCTACCTGAGGAAATCTTCAAGTATGGAGGAGATGTCCTGGTAGGGTGCATGCACCAGCTCATCAACCAAGGCGTTACAAAATATGCGGTGTAAAGTGCAAATGGGTTACAGCTCATCCGAGTTATTCCAGACGTGTACAGGGTTCAGACAAGGAGATGCGCTATCATGTGCATCAGATAGTCCGCAGGAGTGGTGTTAACCTGGAAGGTACTATCTTCAACAGGTCTTCTTAGCTGCTTGGCTATGCGGAGGACATCGACATCATAGGCCGCTGCAAGCGAGCTGTAACTGAATGAGGACAGTAGTAGTTTCAAGGTAGTCAAGGAGTTCACCTACCTTGGAACAAACATCAATTCCACGAACGACACCTTAGTGTTAATCCGACTAGGATATCTTTGCGAACCGCTGCTACTTCGGTTTGACCAAACAAATGGGTTCAAATCAAAGTTCCCTTCTCGAAAGAAAAAGTGCACGCTATACAAAACGCTAGTTTTACTAGTTATACTTTACGGTGCCGTGTGCTGGACGAACAGTAAAAAAGGGGAACTGATACTGGTCACTTTCGAGAGAAAAATTCTTCCGTGGATATTTGGTCCTTTAAGCGAAGATGGCGATTGAAGGAAAGATTCAATCGTGAACTGTACGAGCTGTACCAAGATGTGGATTTAGTCTAAAGAGCCAAAACACGTCGACTATACACTGGCTCGGCCACATTGAGTGAATGGACAACAACGCTCCAGCCAAAACAATCTTCGAATCCCAGCCCCCAGGTTCGAGATGACCAGGAAGACCGAATCCCCGCTACAAAGACCAGGTGGTCACAGGCGCAAGAGCGCTTTGTCTCGACGACTGGAAAGAGCGTGCGAGGGACCGCAACCGATGGATGTCCGCAATATCTCAGGCAGAGACCCTTCATGGATTGGGACCCGTATAATGGAATGGATGGATCTAGACAATATATATGTATATCGCAACTGCAAGTTATTGGCCACGGTTTTACAAGAATGCAAATGATAACAGTGAATGCAATAGTTAAAAATCATTTATAGAATTCAATCTAAAGATTGCATTCATTGACTTCACTTTTAGTCTGCAATGAATGCAATATTTTGATTGAAGTCATAAGATTTGAAAATCAAAAAGGATCGCATTCTCTTACAACACTGCTATCTATCTAGTGCAAACATTGCTGCCTTATGGGTAAGATTTTGATTTTCACTTCACTTTTAATCATCCATATGTGCGGGCATACATTTATATACAAACATTGAAGTACAGAATAAACAAATGAACCAATTTTAAACATCCAGTTATGAGTCTTTCAGTCTTCTCTTTGGTCATCTACTAAAGGTTCCTTAAATACTTTTCCAATTTTTCTCGAAACCGACTCTAACGGTTTCCCATTAACTTAAACTTCCATGTTTATCCCAGAAACTTTTTTAATAAAAACAGACATTTACCATACTGTCATTATGTTTCATTTAACCAATTCCCATAACTTCAGAATCGTAGAACTCGTGCATTTCAAATACCAAGTAAGTATTCCCAATGAATTTGAAAAACGTCCCCATTCCATTTATTCTGATGCGAATAAGATTTGAATAAACAAAATTTTTTTGTCAGAATTTTCGAATATCAATTCGAAATACCTAACCTAATGAAATCCGAAGCAGCAACAAAAAAAAAAATGAAGAACATTATACAAATTCCAATATACGCGCACACCCCATCCATGTTAACCACATCCCAAAAATGTGGCAATTGTTCGCAACATATTTTCCATTTCAATTGGAAAATTCACCACTGACTTCATGCCTGGGTTGTTTTATTGCATTTGCGGACAGACACGGTTTGGCATCAAAACCCCGACAAGAAAAATTTTAACATTTTTGTTTCCAGTATCCTACGTTTACTTGTACACCATGAGTCAATGGATTAGGGTCAATCGAAAAATAGATATAAATTAAATTTTGTTTGCATCGGACGTTGACTTTATTTGTGATTTAGTTTGTCCATATTTTTCCAACTATTTAAATCATTTGTCAACCCTCAGTTTGCTAAAATAATTCAACATTTCTCGTTATAGGAAACTCCAAGAACAAACAAAACAAGTCGTATAGCACCCCCAAATGAAGGGGTCATTAAGTAAATTTGTCTTCCAGCTGCTCATGTATAAAAAAATATGCTATAACTTTTTTATAGCAAACATTAAAAAAGTCATCTAGCACCCAAAATAAGGTCTTAGGAAGGTGTGGATAGATGAATTCGTTTGACCACCGGCTATCCATGTGTTTTCTAGCATTAATCGTTTGTCCACTTCCAGGAAAAACATAGTTAACAATTTATAGCAAATGTCAAATGACAAAAAAAAACTCACTCAGTTCCCAAAAGTGAAATTTTAGGAACATGAAACAGTAAAGTCTGTTTGTGTCTCCAAAAAAAACAAATAGTCTGTCCACTATCAGTCCAGCATTTACCCATATAAAGTTATTTAAATTTTTTTTTATATTTTTTTATAGCAAGTTTCAATGTTGCTGATGTTTTAGTATTTTAGTTCCCTGAGAGTGAACAAAAGTTTTTTTTATGGATATCCATCATCATCCAGTGGACAATGAATATTGTAGCCCCTCCCCCCCCCCCCCCCTCCCCCCACAACTATTCATTTGGGGATGCTGGGAGACTTTAATGATTTATGATAGTTGCTATAAAAAGAGAAATGTTGAATATTTTTTTAGATGATCGTGGAAAAATGATTTATATGTTTAGAAAAACTTTGGACAAATAATGTACATACGAACTTGCGTTTATCCTTCCCAAAAATTTTGAAATTAAGGTTCTGGTTTCACTTCGCCTAAGAGCTTACACAAAATTGTTTTTGTAACCACTTTTACTTGAACTCTTGGTCCCAAATTTGTACTTAAGAGACATTTTCAATTATGGCTTCTTCAAATTTTGGATATTAAACTATCAGCATGTTTTCCTTATATGTATTTGTTTTGTAGCAAAAAAAAAATCAAATTTAACCTCAATCAAAAGACTCAAAGTGTACATTATAAAAAAAAAATCCAAGGTGTGGGTATGCAAAGTGTTAGATATTATGCTGCCCCCCGTGTTTCCCGAACACTTTGACATTTTTATTTTTTTTTTATTATTCTTTTCGTATTTTTTTTTTTTTTATTTCATATAGATTTTTTTTTTTTTTGGTGGTTCAAAAAAGTGTAGGAAGACTTCTTTCACTTGACGGAGGAGCTGCCGCATGTTCGGATTGGAACAGCTTGGGAATGCACAGAAAATAATTCCCATTTGGATGAAAATATAGGGTATACCTTTCTCATCTTGTCAGTTGTGGGTAACAAGATAAAAGCATCCAATCGTGAATAACGTAAGCTTTCTTTTTATATAAGAGTACCTACATACGAGTATATGTGTGTGTGTATGCATGTATATTTTTTTTTTGTATGGATAAAATGCATGGTTATATGGGTAGGTTATAATTTTGTATGTTATAATATGAGATGAGTATGAGTGGGTTCAGGTTGATGTGCAGGTTAAAGTCTAGGATGCCATGGGGTATTCAATCTAAATGTGAAATTCCAGTGGCTATACAGCAAAAATTTTGCATATAATATTGTGGGGGCGTTTGATGCAAAAGGGTTAAACGATTTGACTTGATGACTTTGATGTGATGTGTACCTACAGAAAAAAAAAAAGCATCTGAAATGATGAAAGTGCAAATATCTGCAATATTTTCTCAAATCTGCTGAACTGAACTTATTGTAAGAAGAACTCAATATTTTTATAAGGGGGTGGGGGAAGATACTTTATGGAATAAATCAGAAATACTCAAAGCTATACAAAGTGCATTTTTTCTATTTGTTAATATACCTATTCTTCGTATAGGTATAGGTACTTTGAAAACATACATATTTATCCGAGAAACGAGGAAAAAATAACAGGTTTTAAATTGATATCAACGTTATTAATTTTTAAGTTAGATCCCTTTAAACTCACAGGTCTAGATATTTACTGCACATATAATATGAGGCAAAGAAAATGGGGCTGAGTACCGATGATCTTTGCAGAGGGTGCAGCGATGAAGAAGAGCACATGATATGATACCTCACACTTCCTTTGTCACTGTCCATCACTCTGTCATTTAAGAAAAAAAAACACCTAGGGTGTTATGTCTATGACTACTTAGGGCCAGTTTTTCAGTTCAGGCTTTACTCTGAGTTAAATCAGAGTTAGCTAATCCTGAAAATAAATTAACCCTGATTGAACTCAGGAACAGTTTTTCAGTTGAGAATTATTTATTCAAAACTCTGAGGCCAACGATGTGCGACACTATGGATATCACCCTTCTACGCCTTTTATGAAAGGAATAGAAATGGCACCACAACGAATTGCACTGGCAATAACTTTCATTATGGAAATCGAGATGGCACCACAACTAAAAACAGCCTCAATTTGGTGCCTGAGTTAACTCACAAAATAAGACGAGTTAACTCGGAGTTAACTTTCGATTTCAATTGACTGAAAAACACGTTTTTGGAGTTAGCTCCGGTTTATACCCGAGACTAGGATGATCTCGCACTGAAAAACTGGCCCTTAAATGGCTTGACTGCTAACAGAACACATATGTTTTTACATTTAAGTGGAATACAACTTATGACCAGTTTTTCAGTGCGAGATCATCCTAGTCTCGGGGTTAAACCAGAGTTAACTACAAAAACGTGTTTTTCAGTCAATTGAGATCGAAAGTTAACTCCGAGGTAATTCGTCTAAATTGATCAGTTAACTCAGCGACCAAATTGAGGACCTTTTCAGTTGTGGCGCCATCTTCATTTTGATAAGGAAAGTTATTGTCAGCGCAATTTCATTGTGGTACCATCTCTGTTCCGATGCGTGAAAGGCGTAGAAGCGTGATATCCATAGTGTCGCACATCGATGGCCCTTAATTTTTTGACAATTGAAAGATAAAGTTAATCCTCAACTGAAAAACTGTTCTTGAGTAAACTCGGGGCTAATTTATTTTCTGAATTAGCTTACTCAGGTTTAACTCAGAGTTAACCCTGAACTGAAAAACTGGCCCTTAAGGTATCACAACGGATATATGTACATAGATCTAAGTGTGACGGTAACAAGATCAACTGTCAGCCCTTCTACCTAACTTAACCTAATATCAGACAAAAAAACTTCTCAGAAAGACTAGTTAACACAATTGTGTAGAGTTCTTACGTCAAAAGTAACGGGATCACAAGAACATAAATTAAAAAAAAAAACGTTTTTTTTTGAAGAAAAACATACACTAGTCAACGAAATTAAAGGAACACATTTTTTTCGATTTTTGTTAGTGTTTTTTGAAGAACTGTATCTTTGTGACGAGTGGTCGTATTGAGTTGAAACGAAAAGCATTTTACAGCTTTATGTTTCTTGTTTCGAGATTTGTTTTCGAAACAAATTTTTTTCAAGTACCGTTATTGCGTTACTGAAAAAAATGGGACGAGACAAAAAAATAATTTCTTTTGAAGGTCCTTCATTTCTATGGATACATTTTCTTGAGTCAATCAAATGTAATGATCAGATACCTTATTTATTCAGCTTCAATTCAGTTTTCTTTTGCTGTCCTACAATTTTTGTTTGCATTGCTTATCTGACTTTGAATGAAAAATGATATTTGATTACCAATATCTCGGCAAATAATGACGTTATAAAAAATTCAAAGACAGTTTTGGAAATTTTGAGAAAGCGTCTTATAAGATTTTTTTTAGACAAGAAAATCATAATTCCAGTAGATTTTTTTCGTAGTTTGCATTAGTAAAATACTTTTGACTTGAAATTAAATAAAAAAGTACATTAAACAAAAAAATTAATTTCAAACATTTTTCAAAGAAAAAAGCTTGGTTTTTTTTTTGGAAAAATGTAATTTTTATTTCATTTCAAGTCAAAGAAGTATCTTACTAATGCAAAACTGTGAACAAATCTACTGGAATTATGGGTTTCTTCCCATTTTGATGATGACTACGCATTGTTTAGGAACAACACAATAATTATTTGTTCCTTTACCTGGTTTGTAAGACTTTGAAGTTTTGGTGAGAAAAAACGGTTCTATGAATCAATTTGAAAATTTACACCAATATTGATGCTTTAAAAGTCTACAAATTTGCATAACAACACAAGCCCTACAATCAATATTTGTAAATAAAAAAAGATTTACGAAAAGACCACAAAAAGTCGGTTTTTAGTACTTTTCTTAAACTAACGCTGAACGGTAAAAAAAATAATTTCGACATGATCTTACAGTCCGGGAGCCCACCGTTAGATTACCTATCTCATCGTGGCCACGCAAAAATTGGATGCCAACCGATAGCTTTAGCCCAAACATTTACAAAACTGCTGGTCGGACAAACTTTATCTGGTCGCAATGGTTAGAAAATGCACATTTCCAGGTTGCATTTTCCGCTAAATGTATCTATAATATAGGCAACTTATATAAATGGGGTACCAAATGAAAGCTAGGACTGTCCTCTACCTACACGATACCTATGGTCGGACAGACTTTTTTTGGCTGTTGCCGTGAGTCCGACCACTTTTCTAAAATTAGGGATTTTGTGCATCCTTGGATGAAAATGAAAAAAAAAAAAAAGTAGCTAAGGCCACTTTCCTAACCATTTGATATGATTTTACTCAGTTTTCCCTGATGTAAAATGCAGGGTCACCTAGAGCGAACGTACACCAATACTCTGGCCCGGAGTCTTTGAATCCAACCCCGTGGGACAACGCAGTAGAGGTGGACAGCGTAAAAGGTGGCGCACGCAAGTGGAAGAGGACCTCAACTAACTTGGCGTGCGAAACTGGAGACAGCTAGCTAGAAATCGATCCGACTGGAAGAAGCTTGTTGGTTGAGGCCCTAGTCCACCCCGGACTGTAGCGCCACCTTAAGTAAGTAAGTAAGTAAAACGCAGTGTTAAAAAAGGCCTTTTTTTTAAATGGTTGGACTCGTCACAACAGGCAAAAAATTGTCTGTCCGACCAATGGTTTCGTGTAGAGGACAGCCTTAGCTTTTATTTGGCACCCCATTTATCATTTATATAAGTTGCTTGTATTCTAGATACATTCAACGGAAAATGCAACCTAAAAAGTGCATTTTCTAACCACTGCGACCAGATAACGCTTATCCGACCAGAAGTTTTGTAAATGTTTGGGCTAAAGCTATCGGTTGGCATCCAATTTTTGCGTGGCCGCGATGAGATAGGTAATCTTATGGTCGGCTCCCAGACTATTAGAAAAATCTTGTACAACGCTTTCTCAAATTTCCAAAAAGTTTTTGATTCTTTTTTCATTCAAAGCCAGAAAAACCATGCAAACCAAAATTATACGACAGCAACAAAAAAACTGAATTGAAGCTGAATTAATAAGGTATCTGTTCATTACATTTGATTGACTCACAAAAATGTATCCATAGAAAAAAAAAATATTTTTTTGTCTCGTCTCATTTTTTTCAATAATGCAATAACGGTAGGTACTTCAAAAAATTTGTTTGCAAACATTTGTTCCTTTAGTGTAGTACAAGCTATTACCGACTTATAGCGCTGACGCATTGTTGTCCATCGATTATATTTTTATATTATATAGAGGTGTTAAGGAATGAAGAGACTATAATATTTTGAAACAAATAATTATGAAAATTTTCCCAAAACTTACCCCACATTTTATAAAAGCAACTTATATGGCTTACCTGAAAAGAAAAAAATTTAATTACATAAGCTTTATTGGAATATGTAAATATAGCAATGTAAATAAAAAGGTACTGTAATTGTTACATAAATACTAATTAACAAAATTTCTTGTCAGATTTTAACTGACATATAATTAGTTAAGCCGTTGCACAGTCCGTCGATTGTATGGAGATGGTGGACAAAAATCAATTTTCCAAAACTAAGTTGACTTTGCAAAAAAAAAATTATTGCAAATGTAATAAAAAAGATATTTTATAAAATTTAACGAAATTTTCACGCCCCCTGCCACGCCCACTTTTTAATATGGTTTATATCTTAAGAATTGTTTGCACGATTTCAATACAATTTAGACTTTCTAGGTGAGTTCAAAAACAAAAAATGGTGTGGACCCTATCCACCCACTGCCACGCCCACTTTTTTATATTGTTTATTTCTAATAAACCGCTTGTAAGATTTGAATAATATTTTGGAAATTTGAATTAGTTAGTGAGTTGAAAAACAAAAAATATTGTAAACGTTATTCGCCCTCTGCCACGCCTTTTTTGAATCGTGAACAATACTTCACAAATACATGATTTTAAAATAATATTTTTTAGATAAACTCTGACAACACAAATAAAAAGACCAAAAAATATAAATTTGTGCATAAAAATGAACAATTCTTCTTTAAAAAATCAAAAATCGGAGTTCTATTTTCAAAATCTTTAATGATAAAAAAGTAAGCGCAGCCAAAGATTTGTCAACCCATTCAGTATTTTGTATATTGTATATTGTGCAATTTCTTCTTGATCTTCCTTCGATAATTTTAGAAATTTTTTTTTTCTTAAATTTGAAATCAAAGGATCAGATCTGAGAAGCAGGACTGTAAAAATATCTTCGTTGGTTGCGAGCCTCAGCTCTTCAGTTGTCCAATTCATCTGAAGAGCTAAAAGCTTCACAATTTTTCGTTTTTTCGTGTTTTTTGACGCTTCTGAAAATGGTGTTTGGGGTCTTCCCTAACTAGTTCCTGGTTCATCAAAAGGCGACACATTTTGCAGATAGGTTGAAATGCTATCAGGAAGTGTAAATCTATTTTTAAGCCAAGCCTCATGACGCTTCTTGAAAATAGCATGATTCCTTGAACATTGTTTCCATCGTCGTTCAAGGTTTGAGTCAACAAACTTAATTTTGGACTTTAAATCATTTTTAATTTTAAAAGGACATTTATTTTTCTTCAATTCATTCAAAATAAATGTTAAAATATCTTCAATTCATGATTTTTTATCAAAAGAAATTCATTTTTCACCAACTTGTTGATTTTTAAAGGTTTGACCTTGTTCTACAAAAAGTTGAATATTTTGAAGGTTAGCAAAAAGTAGCATGAAAACTTTGCATTTTCGCAAAGTAAAATTATAAGACAATGTAATGACACTAAAAATTCTGCTACACTTTGCTAAACTTTTTTTAAAACCTTAACCAAATAGAAAAAAATGCCTTAAAAATATGATTTTTTTCAATAATTCACTTAAGTTACAAATTATTTCAAAAACCAAATAAAATTAGTCATAGCAGCTCTAAATGAATCCATTATTAATAATCACTGCCAAAAAAAAATTGTCTTCAATTACTTTTCTTTCACCAGCTAAATCACTTCACACAAAATCGCATTTCACAACAATACTCTGACTATTATTACCTTATATGGTTTAAACAATTCCGCTTATCTATCATCTAAAAAAAGCAAACAACAAAAAAACATTAAATGACAGTTATTCAACATGTGCTTGACCCGAATCAGAGCATAATAGAACAAAATTGCATTTTTGATTTTTTGATTTTTGTCCACTGGTCGACGCACTGTGCGTTGACATGAATATTTTTTTTTTGAGTCAGTTATCAGCAGTAAATTTTGCTCACTTTCCCTTTTTACTTGCGATGTACATATATGTAAGAATATGTGGCTAAGAAATGCATTCGTAAAAAAAATTAACTTGAGATTTTGATCAGACTTGCCATTACAATTATATAAATGCGGGTCTTACAATTCTGTCTGTCTGACGGATCGATTTTCTCAAAACTTGGTAGATAGTGATACATATTTGGTAATTCCTCCAACACGATTTTTTCATTTTTCCTAGAACCAAAAATAATGGTTCCTGTCATACAATTTTTCTTAGCAATTTTACAAAATCTCATTTTTCTCAAAAACGGCACCACAACTCTTCTTAAAAAAAATCATTAATTCAATAGATTGCTTTTAGTAAAAGTAACCTTCAGGTAGGAAACCATTCTTCAGGAAAATGGTAATTAATACCTAAGAACCATTCTTTTTATTTTCGATCTTCAAAACAGTATGATTGATTTCAAGATTTTTTTCCAAAAAATAAAAATTGTAGGTATTGTATTTTGTGTACCAAAATTAAAAAAAAAATATTTTTTGGATTTAAAAAAAATGTTTCAAAGTCTTGCAGTCCACAACTGGGGCCTTTGCGAGAAACAGTGCATCGAAACAAAAATATGAATGCAACTTCGAGGATAATCGTTTTAGCCGAAATTGGTTTTCACTCCTCTCTAGATAAGCCCCTCGGATCACATATCACGGAATCTGAGACCATTTGAGTGTATAGTTCTCTCTATTGGACCGTTTAAAAAATTCAAAATTCTAAGTGAAAAACGGTTTTTTTTAAACAGTCTGGCAGGGTAAATTAAACATTCAAATGATCTCAGATTCCGTGATATGGGATCCGCGTAGCTTATCTAGGGAGGGGTGAAAACCAATTTTGGCTAACACGATTATCCTCGAAGTTGCATTCATATTTTTGTTTCGATGCACTGTTTCTCGCAAAGGCCCCAGTTGTGGACTGCAACACTTTGATTTTTTGAATAGCCTTTAATGAAGCTTTCGACGCCTATACTTCTTTTTTGCTATCAATCACACCCAAAATCTGCTGTGGGCTCTTAGTCTATAGGAAAAAGGTTTCCCATATTGATTTCGAATTAGCGCTTAGCGCCGCAAAAAACGCATACCAAATTGTTGTTGTTTTTTTTTGTGGATATTTCCCTATTTGGGTTTCTTTTATAAAATGAAAATGCCCAAAATAATTAATTAAAATAATTAATTGGAATACAAAGCCCAAACTAGCAAAAATTGCCAAAAACACATAACGAAATACTGCCCAAATGTACTCGGGGCGATTGCAGACATTTCATGAAAGTTATTACAACCTTCTTCCCAATTTCGTATAAAAGCCATTAGTCCAGTCAATTTGTGCTCAAACAGGCTCTTTGCGACCAAATTGTGTGGTAGTTTTTTCCCTCCTCTATGTTTTTGGGAGTGCTGAATCCGAATCGGGGGTTTGCCAACAATAATTCGTGACGCAACATGGAAAAAAAAGCAAACAATGATGCAAAAATGCATTTTTTGGGAGTTTTTCACTAATGGCTCGAAAACTATACAAACTATTAGAAAATAACATCAAAGCACTATTGAAAGCATTCCCAATTTCCAATAAACATCTATTCAGGGTTTTTTTCTGCGACAACCCCTTTGGACACAAGCGCTAGTCGAAAATTTACGTATTTCTACTGTTCTCGAAAATCCATTCGAAAGCTCTTAGAAATTACTTTGTGCGATGGTCTTTGATGCGCTGAGTACGAATCTGGCCTTGAAATTGCTCTATCACGTCACGTTTTTGAGATATTCGAATCTAAAAAAAAAGCATTTTTATACAAATTTGGGGTTATTTTTTTCTCGAGGTAATTTTTTTCAAAAAAATGTTTATGGTCATTCTGAAGTATGAACATTTTACTTCAAAATTCTTTTTGAATCTTTCAAATACCTCCATTCGTCTTCGTGATATCGTTGGTTTTTAGTCTTACTTAGGGTTTCCAGAACATCTCTTTTAAAGAGAACATGTTCTCTTTTTTGACTCTGATCTTTCTTATTCTTTCTTTTTTCATCAAATTCTTTTTTTTTACTCTTTTTTTATTTTGTACTCTTTTTTATCTTTTTTTTTCCTAAATGACCAAAATATTAATTTAACACACTCTTCATTAATGTTCTTTTATATTTTTCCCTAAAATATAAAATAAAGCATTAATACCAGAGAACATCAAATAAAGAAGCCAATCCTTCGTACGTTTCACCCTCTTGTGTCGAAGAATAGATGTGAATTGCAACAACAATAAGACCTGTGCTGAATGATGAGCTGAATGAGGAGTTGATTCTATGTGTGCGTTTTGTCACTGTTTTTCACTTCCTTTGCAAATCTAATACATCAGCTGTTCGCTTCAGCTTGTATGCAAGTCAAATTGACAGCTGAGGATTGGCCTCTTTATTTGATATTCTCTGATTAATACACTGACGTAAAAACTTTCCTACTCAGGATCGATGGATGAATTTAGAAAAAAAATAAGTATAGGAAGACTTAGACAAAAGTATCGACTGCCGAATTTCTTAAGAATTTTAACTGGATTACTCAAAGTTGTTTGACCCATTTTGCTATTTAAACAAGTTTCTTTCTAAAGAAAATGAAAATTTTAAAAACAAAATATCTGTTCAAAAGTGGGCCTGAAAATCTAGAGTTATATCCAGAGCTCTTAAAAGGTACCAATCCTTTCTTGTTTTCCTGTGCAAAATAAGAACGATGAATGTATTTCGTTGGTGGGTTCGTAATGGACAAAAGAACGAAATCGTTTAAGAGTAGGATTCTCATTGTGCCTATAACTTAAACCAGATTTTAGTTGTCAAAAGTTTTATGAGACCTTTTTAATCAAATTCGGAGCTCCCAAAAGTATGACACTTCGGATGAGGAAGAAAATTAATGCCTATTTTGCCAACATTTTCCTAAAATTCTGCGGTATTTTGAATTCAATTAGGTGTTTATGTATTTTAGTTTTATTAGGTTGAAGCGCAAAAAAGTATTTATAAAATATAGGTACAGATTTATATCACAGATATGTTTACTTAAAAAAGATGTTAAAATAAACTACCTATTAGTATTAAAACTGCTGCTTCTTGTGTACCTATATACAATATACTTGTATAAATATATAAAATAAATTTAAAGTAAACTTTTGGTCATATTTATCAATTATTAACAGTAGAAGTTTGAAGTTTCGAAAATGTCCTCTTTTTTTTCAAACGCGTTATGGACACCCTAGTCTTACTACATAATTCGAAAAATTAAGTCAATTTGTGCTCAAAAGGCAAAATGTGAGATTTTTCGAATTAGGTAGTAAAACGAAAACCAACGATTTCTCGATGGCGAATGGAGGTATTTGAAAGAATTTTGAAGAAAAATGTTTATACTTTAGAATGACCATACAAAATTTTTCGAAAAAAATTACCTCGAGAAAAAAAATAACCCCAAATTTGTATAAAAAATGCATTTTTTTTTAATTTTTAGATTCAAATATCTCAAAAACGTGACGTGATAGAGCAACTTCAAGGCCAGATTCAAAATAAACACATCAAAGACCATCAGAAAAGTATATCTTGATTAATGTTACAGACAAAAATTCAAATTTTGTCACACAAAGTTATTTCTTTGAGCTTTCGAGTGGATTTTCAAAAACAGTAAAAATACGTCAATTTTCGACTAGCACTTGAGTCCAAATGGGTTGTCGCAGAAAAAAACCTTGAATAGGGATTCATTAAAAATTGTGTATACTTTCAATGGTACTTCGATGTAATTTTCGAATAGTTGGTAGTTTTCGAGCCATTAGTGAAAAACTCCTAAAAAATGCATGTTTGCATCATTTTTTGCATTTTTTTCTGTGTTGTGTCACGAAATTTTGTTGGCAAACCTCAGATTCGGAATCAGCACCCCCGAAAACATAAAGGAGCGAACAAATGAAAACAACCCCACAATTTGCATGGTAAAAATACAATATGACTGGACTAGACTTTTTAAAAAGGAACAATTGCGTGCAAAAGTTTTTATTATCGAATATGTTTGCTTGGCCCATAAGCATGCTTAAGACCAAAAATGCTACTAAATTCACCCATGCGTTTGAAGAGAATGGTAACACTGGCCACTTTTCACAATTTTTGATATTACTAGGAAACTAAGCCGAATTTGACAATTTTGCATTTGAAACTTTTTATTCAAAATTAAATTTTCTATCAAAATGGATAGCTACAAAAATTTCATAAAAAAATTTAAGCAGGAAAACAAAAAACAAATATAACAAAATCGAAAATCAATGTTTTTTAATTTTTTTTCTAAATAGTGCATAATTTTTTCTGACCGAAGATACGCTATACTTCAACAAAGTAAAAAAGAGTTTCTGAATATGACATGTTAAAAAACCATTTCATTTGAAAACTGACAGAGATATAGCCATATCAAGCTTTACCATTTCTTATCATTTTCGCAGTTTTTTTGCCCGAAAACCTACTTTTTGGTACATTATTTATATTTATATTAATCGGACCAGCCGTTCAGTCTATGAGTCTGAAAGCATTTAAAAACTGCCGAAAAACAAAATTGTGATAACATGTATAGGTATTTTTTAAATATTCTCTATAGTCGTAATGTCATATTATCTTTGTATATAAAATCTATAGTACTATCATGGGTGACGAACGACTGGCACGAACCAAGTGACGGCTTATGAAATTACTGGTGCTGAGCCTAACTAAGTGTGTACAGCTGAATTGTAAACTTAAGAATATGGCAAGTGAAGAATAAAGTTTATAATAAAATAATGAGAGAGCTGGACACTTTTTTATAAGAGTTGGAGGGAGGCAAGAAATCAAGCAATTTTGTTTTTTTTCAAAGGTATTGGTTTTGTCAATGAATATAATAGGCTGAGAGTTGGGTGCGTATGCGTATTTGGCTCTGATGTGAGCTGAAATGAAAGTATGATTGTTTTTCTTTCTATCGTTGGGAAAGAAAAAATTTGTATTTGGAAACAAACAACAAAATATATGCTTGCAAGTTATATTGTAAGATTGTATTTGTAACCATGGTTACTTTAAATCTTTTTATTTGTTTATTTTACTTTTGTGTTTTCTTTCGTGTTTTGTTTTTATCAGATTTCAGTCGTAAAAATGCTTTGGTGGGGGAAGGTTGCTGCTGTTAGGTGTAATTTTCGTTGTCATTTAGTGTGTATATTTTTGGGTTGTTTTGTTTACTTTCGTTTTTTGTTATTTTTGTTGGTTGTTGTTGGAATATGGTAAGCACGTAGGTGGTTGTCATTGACGGCTGCTGTTGCTCATGCTCGGCTGCTGCTGCTGCCGCTCAGCATACGATCGGAATATTTTTGTGCTGGGGTGGGTAAAAAAACGAATTTTTGTTTGGGGTGTTGGTTGCAGGGTTGTGAGATTGGGCTATTTATCATAAATTGGGCTATCTTTTTCCTTAATTTGCGACAAGAATATGAAAAAAGTAGCCCAATTTCATATTATTTCTATAACTTTTAAGAAAATTCGTTACATAAGTTAAACGATATATTTTAGTTCGTCCAGATTTTAAGGATTTGTCCCTGGAAATTATTTAAAAAAACAAAAAAAAAAAACGTGGAATGTATAAGTAATCCTATATTTTTAAGATGAGACTGGGCTCGTTTTTGGGCTAGATTTTGGGTAGCGATTTGGGCTACAAGAATTCTGAAATTGGGCTACACAAGTGCTTCTTGAGCTGGCAACCCTGGTTGGTTGCTTTAGGTCTGTTTTCGTTTGGATGTTCTTAGCATTGCTTTTGCAGCACTTTTCCTGTTTGACACAGTTGGAATGAAAAGGGAGTGCAAAATAGCAGCCCTGAACAATCAGTGAAATTTGAAACATCTATCGATAATTAAACAATACCTATAAGGGGAGATTACGATAACTCGGGCGACAAAGTTTATTGACAGATTTGTATAGAACAGTTATTTACAAGAATTTTTTACTATGAAAGAGGGGGTCTATCTCACCCCATTTGGACGGGAGGTGCAATTTTCTAAAAAAAACACTTAAGATGAAAAAAAATATTTAGAAATAATGGTAATACTTACAATTAAGAATTACACATTTTTTTAAAGCTAAAAGTCTGTTCTATCATCTTGATTTTAAATCAAGTGATTTCCATGAAAAATTTCAGAACAAACAATGACAAAAAACAAGCTTATACTGTCTTTATTCCAAATTTTGAGACTAAATACTAGTTTTTTTTTACTATTTTTTTGGTTTAATTAGTTTTTAATCGAATACTGAAGACTAGATGGTTATAGATATTTTTAGGGACTCTGGACTCTTGGTTCTATTGACTAATGAAACATTTATTCAAAGTTCCACTGACATCCCATTATTTTAAAAGGGTTTTCGGTAATATTTCGGATTTTGAGGGACTTTGGATATGCCATAAGGTGCAATTCTGGAATTCTGCGTCGATACCAATTTTAATATTTCATGAATTAATTATTTCAAGGCCCCCATACGATTTGAGTTCTTTTTTCTGGTCTACAAATAGTTTTTTTTTTTAAAGAAAAAGCTTAAAACATATTATTCAACAATGTTCTTGTCTCTTATATCTCAAAAGCAAACCAATCTTTGGTATTCACTTGATTGCATATTGAACACCAGAAAATAAAAATTAATGCAAAAAATTACATTGGGCCTCTAGCTTTTGAGGCCACCAATGGGAAACTACCAGTGTGGGTCAAACCCAGCCTCTTTTTAACTTGCGATATAGATACTATAGGGCAAGTTTTGGATTCGTGCAAACGAAAATTTTGAGACAAAAATCAAACATGACATTACGATGATAGAGAACACGAAAAAAAAGGGTGGCACAATTCTGTCTGCCTGTCTGTCTGTCTGTCTGTCTGTCTGTAAGTCAGTCAGTCAGTCAGTCAGTCAGTCTGTCTGTCTGTCTGTCTATCTGTCTATCTGTCTATCTGTCTGTCTGTCTGTCTGTCTGTCGGTCTGTCTGTCTCTCTATCTGTCTGTCTATATTTCTGTCTGTCTGTCTGTCTGTCTGTTTGTATCTGGATCTACAGCCTATACAAATGATGCGATTTGCTTCAAATTTTGAACTTAAGGTTTTCTTGTAACTCTCCAGAGGGGAAATTAAATTTTTTGTTGGCTCTAAAAATAAAGGTAATTGCCATACAACCTTTGAGGAAAAGCTTTTTGAATACAAAAAATTTCTTTTTTTGGATTTTAAAAAAAATATTAAATTTATTTTTTGAAAATTCAATATTCCAAAAACGGGTTGATGAATTTCTTGTCATTTTGATAACGACTACGCATTGTTTAGGAACAAAACAATTTTTTCCTTTAACTGGTTTGTAAGACTTTGAAAATTTGGTGTGGAAAAACGGTTCCATGAATCTATTTGAATATTTACAGGAATATTGATGATTTAAAAGTCTAAAATTATGCATACCAGCGCAAGCCATGCAATCAATATTTGCAAGGAAACAAAAGATTTACGAAAAGACCATAAAAAGTAGTTGTTTAGTACTTTTTTAAACTAACGGTGAAGGGTCAAAAAAAATAATAAAATGGTAATAGTACTTATATCTTTCTACAATATTTGTCTCACAAAAGTGTTGAATTTCAAAACCAGAAAACCAAATTTGTATTTAAATTTTTCTACTAAATAGCTCCAATGATTTTAAGTTTTTTGTTGGTATAAAATTAATATTTTCGTATTTATGTACTTGTACATACATAGATGACATTCGTTTTTCTTAAATCAATTTCATGCTTTCGAACATTGTTCTTTTATGTATTTCATCTAGTTTTTATGCACACAATTTCAAAAATTCTAAGCCTCTTGAAATGTTGCTAGCTAGGCAGATACATATGTAGGTATGTAGGTGCATTAGGGTGGTCGTAAGAAAAAGATCAGGTTGTATGGGCCTAAACCGATTCTAAAAGAAAAAAAAATATTCCCTATTTTTTTCAGATTTTTACTATCATCCCTTTAGTCGCTGTAGGGGTTAATTTAATGGCATATTTTTTGTGCATACAGCATACTAGGTGATTCGCGTAAAATCTACCAAGGGCATGTACTTAGGTTAAAAGTAAACAAGAAAAATAGTATATTTAACCGGCTTGGACAAGCGACAATTTTATAAAAAAATACTTAAAATGGAAAAACATACATAATGTACATATATTAAAAAACAACTTTTTTCACAATTTTAAGTTTGAAAACAATTTTTGTCGAAGCTGTTTACGAAAAGAACTTTATTTAAAAATAAACCATGAGACTTCTGGTTTTCCAAAAAGCTACAAAACAATACTGTAAGTGGTTGTTTGTTAATAGGTATACTTTTTCCATTCTAAGTACCTAGGTACCTAACTATTTTTTTTTTATAAGACTGCCCCTTCTGTCAAGCGGGGGAAATAAAACCCCCTTCCGTAGGATTTTTTTTTCTTGTCTTCTTTTAACCAATAGTGAGTGTCATAAGTGATTAAACACAAATTATTTCTGGAGTTACATGAAATTTAAACAAACAAATACATAAATAAAAATTGCATCCCAATAGTTAAAAAAAAAGTTTTATTCAATAGCAATAGATCAAAACAAAACTATTCAAAATAAAACTACCTAATGCATTTTTTCCTAACAAAAACCTAATATACTCTTTATTTTACGCGATGATGTTTTAAATTCCATGGATCGTTATCGTAAGACTGTTATCATAATGTTATAATAAAATTTGGAAAAACTGATAAAACTCCTACTACCTACATAAGGTAAATACAAAAAATTAAAATATCGCAACATGTCCTTAAATAATTCCTTCATAGATGTGGTGAAAAGTTGCAACATAGCTACACAGATTAAAAATTTCAAGTCAAATACCCAAGATTTGAAAAACAAAATTTAAATAATAAACGAAAATATAATCTTTATGCCTACCTACATTATGTATGTACGTACACCGAGAAAAATATTGAATATATTCATGTTTAAATCAAACTCAAACACATATGATTTGGCATGGAAGCGATTCCTGTTTGAATTTAACAGAAACGTATTTATTCATCGTTGACTACAATTAAACATGTTTTTGTTTAAATTAAATATGCTTCCTATTTGATATGAACATAATTTCTCTTTGTTTTAATTTACTTTATTTAATGTTATTTCAAATAGAATCATGTTATTTTGTTTTTGAACATTATCGTGTTTAAGTCAACTATGTTTTTTGTTTAAAATATGTATAGAGATGCAAATATACTTACCCAAACTTATTTTTAGTTTTACTCCATAAATCTGACCAGAACACACAACTAAACAGTCAAAATCTATGAAAATGTCAAAATCTTTAATCAAACATGTCAAGCCAAAACACATTAAGTTTATAGTTAAAAATAAAACAATTTAAATTAGTAAAATTAAGCTTCTTAATTTGTATTTTTGTATTCCATTTAATTGATGTGGAAGGGAAATCTGTGGAGCACCTATATTTGAAATTACATAATTAGCTTTTTTGCATAAAGTTAAAGAAGGATTAGGTCTTAATGTGATACTTACTTTTGGTAAGGCTTAATACTTCAAACATCCAAGTGATTCTTAAAGGACATTATTTCACAACTGCAGAAGGGTGGTTTGTGATAATCGATAATGTGGCTTGACTTATTATTATCCCTAATACTGATTTATAAGAAAATCATGTCAAGCTGTTCCATAACATTTTTTGAAAAGACAATTCTTTTTCTGGAGAAAAAAGGAAAAAAATATGATTTGGTTTTCATATTAATATCTAAAAAAAAGTTATTACTTACAAAAAACCTCCTTTGAAGATTGAAAGTGTTCCAAACATTCTTTATTTAGTGTTTTGATATCTCATCTTCTCGAAAGGAAAGTTTTTACAACAATGACATCATCACAAGGTAAAATTATCCTAAATTTTTCTTCGTTTGAGTTCAATTCAAACTGATTTGAGTTTAAATTTAAGATTTTGTTTAATCTTTTTCTCCTGTTATCATTTTCTGTTTGTTCATATTTGAAACAAACTCGCTCATATTCATTTTATGTTAAATACTTTCAAGTGAGAAAAATAATTAAACAGGCCTTTCAAAAATCAAAGTCAAACTAGTTTGAATAACATTAAAAACATATTTCCATGTTCTAATGAAATATTCAAACATGAATCAGTTTGACTTAAACACAATTTACTTTAAAATAAAAGTATTTTGCCATTTAAACAGATTAGAATTAGGTTTAAACCGAATTCTATTTGTATAAGTTAAACATACAATCAAACATGCATCTTTTTAAATAACTCATAGTTCAGTTTTCTCAGTGTATAAATCTATAAACAAACATATAACTTATACCTCAAGCTCACATACAAACACAATCGAGTAATAGAAAGCAATTTGTTTGATTTTTATTTCCTTTCATTTATTCTTGTCGTTAGTATGGCACAAGCAACTGATTCCTTTGTCTCCCTTGCTCCCTTTATTGTTGCGAGAATCAATGTAATATAACCCTCTCTTACTTCTTTTTCATGTTCCTTTTACATTTTTCTTCTATTTCAACTCTCAAATATCAAATACATTTCCATATTAGCGCCGCCTGGTGAAGGCTTATGAAAATAAAAAAAATTGGCTGATGATAGTACTATAGATTTTATATACAAAGATATTATATCAAAATATTGTTTTCGAACATTTTTATGAATGTGAAATTTGCCATATTGTACCGAAAAATGGGCTTTCAGGCCAAAACTGCGAAAAATTGTAAGAAATAGTTAGGTCTGAATGGGCTTATCTCTGTCAAATTTGAACAAATATTACTTCTTAAACACGCCATATTAAAGCCTTTAGTCTCCACTTTATTTTGTCTATGCATGCATGTCTTGACCTTATCTTTGCTTCAAAAAAAGTTATGCACAATTTATTAAAAAAATTAGAAATCCTTGAGTTTTTGATATTTTTAGATTGTTTTTTGTGTACTTTTCCCGTATAAATTTTTTTATAAAATTTGTTGAACTATCCATTTCTAATTTTGAACAAAAAGTTTTAAATGTCAAATTGTCAACTTCGGCTTAGTTTTAGAGTTATACCAAAAATATTGAAAAATGACCAGTGTGACCATTTCCTCAGAAACGCATGGGTGAATTTAGTAGCATTTTTGGTCTTATGGGCCAAACAAACATATTCAAAAAGAGAGATATGACAACTTTAACTCTCTCAAAAAAAGGCCGCTGTGGAGAAGGTGACGTATCGCAAGAGTTCGTGGACTGCGTCCGGATCAGGAACGCACCACGTCGTCACGGCGCAACGACATTATCACCATAACTTGCCACCCCCTACCTATCCAAAAACGCGGTCCACGGGTGTATGATGTATTTTATCATAAGTTTCATGGTACTTTCTTATTTGTACTTTTCTACAATGCATTCTTTTTAGGCTATTCGTGTCAATAAATTTCATTAAAAGCAATTTACATGAAAACTTCTAAAATTCAATTTTATTACATACCTATTTGTGTCCAAAGCAGTTTTGGGCTAGGATTTTTCTGTCCGGACTTCTAGGAATTTCACTTCGGCAGATTTCCAAAGACAATGCAGATCAATCATTAAAAAAAAACCGGTCTTAACTCTGATATTCAGCCATCAGCCTTATTGTCAGTTTCACACGGAAAATATTTCACGTGAAAAATTTGTGTTCCCCCGGAATTTTAAAATCCCAAACTTCTTTTGGAATAAAATGAACACAAAAATCGCGCAAAGGTCACCAGTTCCTTTTAGTTTCCTTTCACCTTCAAAAAATAAGTGAAAATTTAAGCTCTTATTTGTGATACATATCACCAGAATTGAGAACACACAAAAAAGGGAAATTTTCATTTTTCGTGTGAAACTCGTAGTAGGCGAATAGTGCAATGTCAATTTGTCGGTGTGGAATGTTGTTCACGTGAGATTCACAATAAGGCTGACTGACTATTTTTAACTTAGCGTTTGTGAGTAAAATCTTTGTCTCTTTTTTTTTTGTAGAATAGGTATCATTCTTGGGTCATGTTTCTGCTCAATTTCAAAAACGAGACTTACATTGGTTCCGCATCCGCACTTCCATTGATTTGTAGGTTTATATGTACATAGGTAGCTTTTTCACCAAAAAGAATTTTTCAATTTTATTAATGTCTTGTTATTTTTATTTTTTAATGGGCGATGTATCGAAACAATTTATTGATTTATGTGCCATATAGCATCAGATAAACACTAAAACACATTTTATTTCAAAAGAATCTACATATTTAGATATAAAGTTCTGCGAACTTCAACTTGCGTGACTCTGACAACTATAAGAATACGAGTGGGACATGGGAGTGCTTGAAATATATGTAGATACATAATATAGCCGTTCTCAATAAAATAAAATTAAATGCTTGTGATGTTCCAAATTTCTTTTCATACAAAGAAATGAATATCCTGTGACTTAAATATTGTACTCCTTCACGCACCACTTATTGCACAAGATAACATCAGCAAAGCACTCCAGGTCCACGTTTCAAAAACACTTTCAGTTCAGCTCACACATCTTTACTTTTCGTTATATAAGCACACTTGTTTGAAAAATTTCTCATCTCATCATAGGAATTGCTTTTGATATTTTTCAAGAAGCTCCCTCAACAGCTCAGCTCCAGAGATACTCCACACAGAAGCTGAACATTGCCGCTGTATACCGCTACTACTCCTTATGATAACTTCACACTCAGAGTATCAAAACATCCGAAGGAGGACAAACAATATCTATATACTCAGGCTCACTCACTCACTGGCTCAGTTGCATTTTAGAAAAACAAGAATCCCCTCAGCGCGAAGGGAAGAAAACTGGAACAAGAATAAAATTGTCATCAGGCTTTTAACTAAATTGTGGTTTAATCTTTTCCCAGATTAGATTCTGCTGAATAAAAATAAAATAAAAAATACATAAAAACGAAGAAGCACAGGATAACGTTGCTGTGGGACAATTAAACATCTAAAAACTGAATTGAAGTCCATCCGAATCGTACGGATAATACTAAAAAGTTATCTTTATAGTTCTTCGAGCAGTACACCTACATTCACGTAAAAACACACACACACAGAGTACGCCTACTTCAGTTTTCTGTTTTATAGCAATTTGGTCCTTGCTCACACAATCAGCGAAATGGATTTCGAGCATGAGGAGCATTCCTAGCTTAACATTTTTTTTTCTTGTGTTATTTTTAAATTGAAAATAAAAAAAAAATAAGTAACGACTCCTCTCGCACATGGAGGCCAGCCCGAGCCCAAGCCCAGGACCGAGAAGCGACCATTACTTTTATTGTGCCGAAGCAAAAAGCGCCACAGGACAGGACGCTGCTGCCAGTATAGAAAGTAGAATCTCTATACACAACTCGACCTCCATCAGAGAGCCAGAGATATACACCGAAGACCGAATGGATCGTCTATTAGTAAATTTCTTTGTTTGGTGAGGCGTGATTAAAATTCCCTGTTCTCGGTTGCCAGGGTTGTGTGGATTTTGCGACAATCCTTTCAGAATGCAGCAGCCTAGGAGACTCCGGATTGCTCATCATAAGGGCATGTTTGTTAAATGGAAAGGGGGTTTTGCTTATCGTGATGGTATTCACATGAGTGGCTTCGGCCTGTGGTCCTTTTTAGGGTGCGGGGCAGTATGGTTGGCGAAATAAGGTTTTACATACCGCACCTAAATAAAGCTACCTATAGGTGAATCCACCGCAGTTTCGTAGACCAGATTGAGGACTTAATTTGTTCACATACCTCCATACAAAGCAATATGGCTTCAACAAATTATATCTCAGGTGGCTGTTGTACAAGGAAGAAGGGCCATCGTCGTGATGGTGTAAGAGTGAATGTCCTGTCGGTGTTGTAGAGGCAGGGACTTTTTTTTTCCGGACTTACAGTATTTAAATCATTTTACTAGTTCCCATTGTTTGCTCGAAAGTTGAGGTGAGTAAAGACTACAACAATGGATAAAATTTTGAGCAAAATATTTCGGAAACTCGTAAACAAAAGGCGATTTTCTATCTACCAAGTGGCAGAGTATGAGCTTATGATAATTATAATATATCGATTTTTATTTCTCCTTTTTAGAAAAGTCTCTATACATCACTTCAAGCTGCATATTCTGAAAATTGATTAACAAAGTTGAGTTCAATAGCCCATTGAAATTTATTTCCAGTGAGTGAGTTCCCATAAAGACAAACTTTTTTGCTTTTGAAAAGTTGATACAATACAGACTGAAGGTAAATGTCCTCGCATGACCGATATCCATTTTATTGAAGATGATGGTTTAAATTTTGACCATATTTCAATAAGGTGGTCCTTAGAAAGGTTACTTTTATTGATTTTCCCCTTAATCTCTTCTAAATGGTTAAACAAAAGTTCGTATTAACTTTTGCTCCTAATATATAATTTACTAAACTTCTTTTATACTCCCAGAACAAGATTTCGAAAGTTTTATATGGGAAAGGTACCCTCTCTAATTTTCTATGAATATTTTGAAAACTAAGCAGACAAATTTACACTTACAAATGGATACGAAAATTTAATCTATAAATTATTATAGAAAAATGAATTCTTTTCGTGCTATCCATGGGGATTTTTTTGTTGGATTCGTATTGAACCAGGTTAACACACAACTTTGTAAATTACGACCGACCGGAAAAGTTGAAATATCGTGAAACTCCATTTTGTAGGAGAAGAAAAGAATAATCTAGGGATTGGCATAATTGCTCCTCATGAAAATGGGATTGCGAACAAATAGCGTAACGCTCTCAGTATCACGTTTGACAGATTAGCATTGACGATTCACTGCCTGAACAGAATAGAGTGCTACAAGCTGCGCAGCTGGAATACTTACTTATTTATCCGGCTACCGGCTCCCAATCCATGAAGGGTCTCTGCCTGAAATATTGCGGTCTGCCATCGGTTGCGGTCCCTCACACGCTCCCTCCAGTCGTCGAGACCAAGGGATCTTGCGTCTGTGACCATCTGGTCCATGTAGCGGAGGTTCGCTCTTTCTGGTCGTCTCAAACCTGGGGGCTGGGGATTCGAAGATTTCTTGGCTGGAGCGTTGCTATCCATTCGCTCGATGTGGCCGAGTCACTGTAGTCGACGTGTTTTAACTCTTTGGACTTCATCCACTTCAGGGTACAGCTCGCAAATTTCACGATTGAATATTCTCCTCCAATCGCCCTCTTCGCATATAGGACCAAATATCCACCGAAGAATTTTTTTCTCGAAAGTGCTCAGTGCCAGTAACAATTCCCCTTTTATACTTATCGTCCAGCACTCGGCGCCCGTAGAGTAGAACTGGTAAAATTAGCGTGCCATTTGTTTGGCAAAACAAAGGTTCAGCGGTTTGCAAGGGTATCATAGTCGGATTTCCACTAAGGTGTCGTTCGTTGAATTGAGGTTTGTTCCGAGTTAGGTGAACTCTTTGACTACCTTGAAATTACTGCTAAACCGACAGTGAAGTTTTTTCCTAAGCGATGGACACATGATGCTTTGTTTGTTGATAGCATATACTTTGTTTTGTACTTATTCACTTCGAGACCAACGCGTTTCACTTGTTCATCAAAAGTAGTAAATGCTTCAGTTGCAGCTCGCTTGCAGTGGCCTATGATGTTGATGTCGTCCGCATAGCCAAGCAGCTAAGAAGACCTTCTTAAGATAGTGGCTTCCAGGTTAACACCACTCCTGCGGACTATCCAGGACTAGGTTGAAGAAATCACATGATAGCGCATCTCCTTGTCTGAAGCCTTTACACGTCTGGAATAGCTCGGATGAGCTGTTACCCATTTGTACGTTGCACCGCGTATTTTGTAACGTCATGCGGCATAGCTGAATCAGTTTTTTCGGGATCCGGAATTCCGACATCGCTACTAGAAGCTGTTGGCGACTCATGCTATCATATGCGGCCTAGAAGTCGATGAATGGATGGTGGGCCTCGACTTGAAATTCCTTGGTCTTTTCCAGGATTTCCCTCAATGTGAAGATTTGGTTTATCATTGATCTGCCTGGCCTGAAAGGCAGCCTTGTAGGCAACATAAGTTATTACAGGACATAGGATCGCCTGTTTTGTAGATTGGGCATAAGGAGCAATTACAACAGCTGTCGGGCATGATTTCCACCTCCCACACTTGGTTGATGAGCTGGTGCATGCACCCTACCAGGACATCTCCCCTATACTTAAAGCGTTACGCAGGTAGGCTATCCGAGTCGGCGGATTTGTTTTTCTTAAGCTTGTGGATAGCTATCTTAACGTCTTTAGTACTGGGCGCTGAGACTGGATCTTCATTGACTAGTTTCATGCTTCTTTGTTCACCTGTCGCCTCCTCTACATAATGACAACTAAGTAGTTGCTGGAAATGCTGCTAAAAACACGTCTACAATTCCCCTGCTGTTTTGTAGAACCGACGGGTGTTGGTGGTGGTGCTAAACTCTTCGAGATACTTGAGCTGAGAGGCTGTGGATGCTCTATTCTTTCTGTGCAGGGTTTTTTCTCTTTCCTTTTCTTTTCAAGGTATTCTTCTCTTGTTGCTCTTATTTTCCGTTGCAGCATTTGCATTTGTACATTTTCCGTCTCCTGCTTCAATACCGCGCATTCATCATGATAGATGCAAAAATAGTTTAAGTTGTGTTAGAGGACAAATGAGGCAGTGAGAGCCATAGTGGCCTAACTGCATTTTTCATTATTTTCAGTAGAGCAAAAATAAGGAGCAGATTATTTTTAAACACTTACAGCGCTATTAATAAAAAACGCTTATTCTACCTTTATTCCACGATTTTACTAAACTACGGAATAAGAGTTAAGCCACGGGTTAAAATTTCTCATTAAAAAAAATTTATATTCGTGGAATAGTAAAGTGACGTTTACCGTGCGAGGCCTGTTAAGTATCTTGAAATTTGTACCAAGTTTCGGAAGCTTGGGTTTTTTCCGTATGGGTTTTGACATCTTAAAATTTCAAGTAACCAAACACACCTAAGAATTTTCTTGTTAAATTATTAGTATGTTTCATGGTAAATTTAATTCAAAAAGAAAAAGAAGCGTGAGTTGGAGCACCAAAGACAAAGTATGCTCATAAAAATAAACTAAACCATTGATAAATAACCTTTTGCTTTATATTCTTCAGAACATAGCGAAATCATTGTGCATAGAAAAAAATGTTATTGAAAAGGTAAATCTTCTGATACCAACACCAATAAAAAAAATAGTCTGGCTGCTTATTCCTTCGCTAAACCATCTGCTTCGGTGGTTTAGCATAATAAACGTCACATAGCAGAAATTTTGTTTTATTAGTAACATTTTGCACTTAATCCATGGAATAAGGCTAACCCTTCGCTATTCCGCGTTTTTTAATTTGGCTGTTATGGTTTTAAAAAATCTAAAATTTGTAGTTTTTAAATAAATGAACATAATTTTGATTTTTATTTGCAAGATGATAAAAAATTAAAAGGTTTTTGATTTTGCATATGATTTTTCAAAATACCGTTATAAATGATCAGATAGACCCCTTTAGCACTCAAGCTTTGAATTTTTTTGTGGGTGCCCTCTTAATGCAAAAAGTCTTGATAAGTATGGCATGGAGCTATCAATTCAAATAAAATGCACGACTGGATCGCACGTACTTGCTCTTATGTTCAAGTTGTGTGGGGCTTAAGAACTTTAAAAAATTATATTAATTATAGAAAAAGCATAAAACGCATCTAAATCGTTCTTTTAATATTATAAACAGCCTGATAAATAACTGAGAGCTCAAAAAAAAGTATGCCATCTGATTACTTGAAAAAATATGAATATATGCAAAAAAAATTTAAAATCGTTGGAGCCGTTTTCTTAAAAATTAGTTTTTTTATATATAAAATTTTTGTAACATTTTTCAAAAAAAAATTTGGTATGCCAATTTTGAGTATATATTAATATACATTTAAAACTGAAATTTCAAAACAATTCATCAACCCATTTTCGAAATATTGAATTTTCAAAAAAAAATTTTGAATCTTTTTTTAAAAATCCAAAATTTATTTTTTCAAACATTTTGGTATGTAGTATTATTTATATTCTAACAAAGCTTTTGTGCAAAAAAGTTCATTGAAATCGGATGAGCGGTTAATGAGAAAATCAAAAATAAAAAAATCGTTATATGCCAGGTACCGTTAATAAATGTTTTTGGTGATTTTTTTTCTTACTAAAAGGTACATCATGTCTACAATAATACACTGATTTTTTTTTTATCAAAATCGTTGGAGCCGTTCTTGAGATAAATAAGCTTTTCCTTAACGGTTGTTTGGCAAGTACCGTTATTTTTTGAGCTAAAAAAAAAAATATCAATTTCCCCTCTGGAGAGTTACAAAAAAACCTTAAGTTCAAAATTTGAAGAAAATCGCTTCAGTGGTTTAGGCTGTAGGTTGAGGTACATACAGACAGACAGACAGACAGACAGAATTGTGCCACCCACTTTTTTCGTGTTCTCTATCATCGTAATGTCATGTTTGATTGTTATCTCGAAAATTTTTTTTGCACGAATCCAAAACTTGCCCTATAGTACCTATATCGCAAGTAAAAATTTAAATGCAGAAATATTGTTTAATATAGTATACAGATTCAATTTTTGTAATAAACTCAATTTTGATAAAATATATTTCTGGTATAAACATCATCTAAAAGTACTTCAGAGTGCTAGGACGCCATATGGCCCTAGGCTCAATGATAGAAAAATCCCTATGCACACCTCCGCGTGGTAGAGGGCGGGTAACGCTAACGTGCAGGGGGACCGAATGGATGCCGGGATAAGCAGACAACCCAGCGTTGCTGGTCAGGGCACAAACTTGTCCTTGGGATGGTTAAAAGCCCCCTTGAGACGGATGAACTGCAGGTAGCGGTCAACGGCATGATAGTCTGGTGGCGGAGGAGCTTTTTTGGTAAAAGGCCAAAGGCAGCAGCAGGTAGCGTCTGTAACCCATATTGGGCGGCTACAAAAGGCGTCTGTTTTCCCATAGTGGGCGGCCTCGAGCAGTTATGTGTTTGACCATACAAAAGGCGGGTGTGCCTGTCAAATCTGAGCTTATGTATGTTATTAATCATATCTCGGAAAACACCATGGTGGAAGGATATAAGCAAATACATGAATTATGACAACAAATGGAAATGAGTCCCCAAGAGGTAATCTTTTTATAGAAAATCCTTCTGTAGCTTCGGTTGCAGTAAACCGCACATCGGATTTGGGGGTGCGGCATCTTTCATGTACGAGCGTCAATCAAGACGCCATAATAATAAGTGAATCGTTGACAAATAGAAGAAGTCTTTCAAGAAGCGCAAATGTTACTTTTGGCTACCGCATACGTACGAAAATCGGAGCATGGAACGTTCGATCCTTGTACAGCGATGGTAGATACGAGCAGGTTGAGCGTGAAATGCTTCGTCTAAACATCAGTATCCTGGGCATAAGCGAAACTAAGTGGAGAGGAAGAGCTGAATACAGATCAGACACTGGACAGACGAGAATGCTGTATTCCGGGGAAGATGAAAGAGAGGGTGGCCAAAGACTGCATGGTGTCGGAATTATGTTGAACGAAGAAGCGAGGCGTAGTTTGATCTCCTGGGCGCCCATTTCTGCGAGATTAATGACAGCAAGGTTTCGTTCAAAAATTCGTAACGTCACAATTATTCAGTGCTACGCCCCCACAAATGAAGCGACCGAGGAAGACAAAACCGCGTTCTACACTCATCTTAACTCGGTTTACAGTAGTGTTCCGAGAGCCGACATCATAGTCGTTATGGGAGACCTCAATGCCCAAGTCGGTTCAGACAATTACGGACTGGAACGCGTGATGGGAAGAAATGGCTTGGGGTCACGGAATGAAAATGGTGACTTGCTTGTCGACTTTTGTAACGCGAATCGTCTTGTGATAGGTGGGACTGTATTTAAGCATAGGACGTGCAACAAAATTACCTGTGTGCATCCGGATGGTCAAACCGAAAACCAAATTGATCATATCATGATTCAGCAGCGATGGAGGAAGTCTATGTGTGATGTCCGGAGTATAAGAAATGCCGATGTGGGAAGCGACCACCATTTGGTTCTGATGAGTCTCAAACTACGAACCGCTGCCGTACAAAAACCAGCGCAGGATGCAGCAAGGAGCTCAAAATTCATTTCGAATGCTTTAAATGACCCCAACATATGTCGAAACTATGTCACCACCCTTAACGACAGAGCCTCGTCATTAAACGGAATCCAGAATTCAACAATTGATGAGATGTGGGGTGAAATTAAAAGTGTTTTTATGGAGGCTGGATCCGAAACTGTACCCAAGCGAACGAGACGTAGAGACTCTTGGATATCCCAAGACACCTGGGATAAGATCGAACTTCGCAAATCGTTGAAAATCCAAATAAATGCTGAAGCAGATGTTCAACGAAAGGCTGACTTGCGAAGAGAGTACCGCATTGCACATAAGATGGTCTATCGCTGTGTGAGACGTGACAAGAGGGTGAAGGTAGATGGACTCGCAGATAATGCGGAAATCGCTGCCAGAAGAGGAGATATCCGGGAATTGTACCAAATAGCCAAAGATGTTATCGGGAAAAAAAGCAACCCATACATCCTGTAATGGATGTGGATGGCACACTTTTGGTATCAATTGAGGATCAGCTTCGTAGATGGAAGGACCATTTTTGTGCCCTGCTAAATGAGGATTCAGTTGAGCAGAGTGCTGAAGTGCCCCAACTAAACGAGATGCGCAGGTCCTATAGGGGTATTGACATCGAACCCCCGTCAGAATCGGAAATCCAGACATCAATAAATCTCCTCAAAAACAACAAGGCAGCTGGACTGGACGGAATACCAGCTGAATTCCTGAAAGCCGATCCCGTAACAGCGGCTAGTATTTTACATCCGTTGATAAAAAAACATTTGGGAAAACGAAAGCTATCCCAGGGATTGGAAGGATGGTGTGATTGTTAAGTTGCCAAAGAAAGGTGACTTAAAGAATTGCAACAATTGGCGTGGTATCACCGTTTTGTCCGTTTTCCCAAAACTAATGGCAACCATCATTCTCGAGCGAATAAAGGAGAGAATCGAGTCTACACTCAAGAGGCATCAAGCTGGCTTCCGCAGTGGTCGATCGGGTGTCGACCATATCAACACCCTGCGTATCGTCCTCGAGCAGTCGATGGAATTTCAATCACCGCTTTACCTCATGTTGGTGGATTTTGAGAAAGCCTTCGATCGAGTTAACCGAGAATGTATATGGAGATCGTTGCTTGGTAGAGGAATTCCACCAAAAATAGTTGCCATTATTAAAGAGTCCTACAACAACGCAAGGTGTTTTGTTTTGCACAATGGGCAGCTATCCGACTCCTTTGTAGTGCAACAGGGTGTGAGACAAGGGGATGTTCTATCGCCAATTCTCTTCCTGCTGGCGATGGACGACGTATTGACGGCCAGTGTTGGTACAGCAGAGCGACAGGGCATTCAATGGAGACCGTTCGAAAGGCTCAGTCATTTAGACTATGCCGATGACATATGTCTACTGGCAAATAACATCAGTGGGCTGAACGGGATGTGCCAAACACTGCAAGTGAAGGGAGAGTCGAGTGGTCTAAGAATAAACAGCAAAAAGACAAAAATAATGCTCACAGGCCGCTCCACACAGCAGCGTATTATTCTACAGGAGACGCCAGTTGAAGTAGTGGAACAGTTCAACTACCTTGGCAGTATTGTCTCTGCAAACGGTGGTACGGATCTGGACGTTAAAAGTAGAATAAATAAAGCTCGTGCTGCCTTCGGTACTCTGTCCCCAATCTGGAAATCAAGTCAAATCTCCTTACGCACTAAGTTGAGATTCTTCGAATCCAATGTCAAATCCGTGCTGTTATATGCTTGTGAAACCTGGAAAGTCACGTCTATCATTTCGAAGAAATTGCAGGCTTTTGTGAATCGCTGTCTTCGCCACATCCTAAAGATTCGCTGGCCACAAATAATATCAAATGAGGAATTGTGGCGCAGGACAAGTCAAGAGCGGCTGGACGTCGACATAAGAAAGCGTAAATGGCGTTGGATTGGTCACACACTGAGGAAACCAAACAATGAAATTGCAAAGCAGTCCTTTGAATGGAATCCTCAGGGTGCACGGCGGGTTGGAAGACCAAGAACAACATGGAAATCAACTGTCTTAGCGGAAGCAGAATCCCAGAGAAAGACGTGGCCACAGCTAAAGTACCTTGCAGCAGACCGTGAAGGATGGAGACGTTTTGTTGACGCCCTATGCCCCAGCCGGGGTTACAGGACACGATGATGATGACAAACATCATACTACGGGTCTTTTTTTTGGGTGGTTGATAGCCTTGGTGGTCGCGGCTGTCTTAAAGATGTCGCGATACTGGTTCTGGATTTCTCAGATGTGCTTAGGCATGCAATGTTGAATTTCTTCCTTTGGGCGGTCTTCGCTTTCTCTTCATTGGAAAGTTGGGCTCTGAACTTTTTCACAACAAGAAACTGGTCAGAGTACACGTTTGCTCCTCGGAAAGTTCGCACGTCCAAGATGTTCGATGCGTACCTTGTGCCAATTAGCACGTGGTCGATTTTTTTTGGCGGTTCGACCATCTGGAGATCACCAGGTTGCTGTGTGTATCCTTTGCCTGGGGAACCTAGTCCTACTTATCACCGTATTACGAGCTGCAGTAAAGTCGATTAGTCGGAAGCCGTTATCTGTTGTCGTTTCGTGAAGGATGTGCTTTCCAACTAATCCGCCTAAGATGTTTACCTTTCCAACTTTAGCATTGAATTCTCCGAGCACGACTTTGACATTGTACACCGGACAGGCTCCGTCGAGAATGTCGTAAGACTCCTCCTTTTAAGACTCCTCAGCTTCATCGGGAGGGGCGTATGCACACATATTAGGCTGATGTTTTGGAAGGTAGCTTTGATGCGGATCACAGCCAGGCGATCACTAATCGGCTCTAAATCGATGACTTTCGATCTGAGTCGATTTCCTACGACGAATCGGCATCCTAGCATGTGCAGTCTTTGATGACAGATGTAATAAATGTCGCTCAATGCACTAACCTCTAATCTGTAGAGCCATGGGTTTAATGTTGCAATTTTTTCCTTGATCAACATGCCTACTTACAAGCTTAGCAAGCTATAAAGGAGGTATTGTGAGCACTTGATATGTAGGAAAAGATACAGCTCGAGGCCCCCAGTTCCTACAAATTCCAACTACCGTAGAGTGAATGAAGTAGTGGCAAAATTCTGCCATCTTCTGTGATAGACAAATGCCTCTCAGCTCAATGGAAGGCTCTTCATGTTAGTTTTTGGTTCAGCGATTATGTACGTAATGTTGGACAATGTCCAAGATGTGCGACAGGAAATTGACGGCAGCTGAAATGAAGATGCTTTGCATGACAGTCAGGAGTGATAAAGTGAGATCGATAAGAAACAAGAAAATCCGAGGAGGTCTCCACCAAAACACAGAATGACCAACTAAGCTGGCCATATGCACAAAGAAGATACCCTGAGAACCCAGTTTTTCAAAGCGAGATTCAACCTTCCAAAACTATCGCGGGAGAAAGATAGGCGTCAAACTCTTTGGATCAATCAAATGCATCAACACCTGAGGTCAACCTCAGACATGGAACAATCCAAAACCGGTAGTAATGAGGTTTTCTGAGGTCAACCTGATGATCCCCACAGGTGGAGTTTTAAGGTGAAGCAATAAATTGGGAGAGTTTTGGTTCCAGTCGATCATAACAAACGTCACGTTGATTAATGAACAAGATATAAAAAGCGAATAAGAGTTGATTTAAGCTGAAAACCCTACATAACAAAAGAACACCCAGACCTGACGGAATTCAAGTTAGTGTAAGTGCTGATTGACTGCCGGGGCATGCCCTCAGCTTCTCCTGAGCATAAACGACAACTGCCTGAAGAAAGGAGCTGGACGATGCTACGTTTCATGCTCATCACCAAGGCAAAAGGCAACCCAGTCCTTATCTGCACACAGACCTTCTGTTATGGAGGCGATACTGAGACCACGGCTAACCTGTAAAACAAACAGCAGGAGATTCATCAAAAAAGCAGTAAGGCTTTAGAAAAAGTTGCTCTAAGATAGGAGCGATTGAGGAAGAAGTAAATAAAGTTCACCAAAATCGCCTAACAGGGAAAGACGGATGGTATTGTTGGTAGATCTGATATGCTGAATCCGTTTTAAAATACTTTCAACACTTCAACGTAGGTAGGTCTAGGTACCTCTTACATTAGATGGTGAGAGTTTATCTCAAGGACCAGCAGCAGCTCTATAAGACCGAAGAAGGCACACGAAGGAAGAAAATCATATCCGGACCAGCTCAGGGATCAGGGATGGTGGTCCAACATTTAAAAAATTTCTTATGGTAGAATTCTTTGCTTGGGGATGCCGGGAGATACTTTTCTCGTAGAGAATGTAGACGAGAAACTCGCAAAGGAAGCTTAACCTGATGGTCATACAACGAGGAAAACTTCTAGATGGATGAGAAAGATTTAAGTTTGGCCACAGAAAAGACTGAAAATAGAACTGCAGACAAAAATGAGGATCCCGAGTTTAATTGATTTTCGAATTGGGTCTGAAGTCATAAAAAGCAAGGATGAATTTAAGCATTTGGGACTGATTCCAAAAAACAAGGCTCACTTTCTGACATATATGTAAAGCCCGATTCATAACGAGCATCGAGGGTCTTAACATCAATAAGCAGATTGATGTCAAACGTAGGTTGTACAAGAGTAAGCAAACAAAGGCTTCTGATATCGATCAATCATAATATTTTGCTATAAAGTTGTGAAAATTGGGTAGACGCACCATGATAAGAGAAATAGTGGAAGCAGAAAGAAGAGCGTTTGAGCTCAGAAAGAAGAAAATGAAGGAGGCATTATCAGAAGCTTTGCTGATTGGAATGGACGGAAACACCGTTACTCACCGTACTTTTTTTGGTATTAAAAATCACGCGTGTGATTAAGCCATTCGGGATTTTGGCATTCGGGATTATGGCATTCGAGATTTTGGCATTCGGGATTATGGCATTCGGGATTCTGGCATTCGAGATTTTGTCCATTAGGGATTTTGTCTTTCGGGATTTTGGCGTTCGGAATTTTGGCATTCTGGATTTCGTACCCAACCCCTCTCCCGCAGACGATGTGGAGCATTAATTTCCTTTACTTATAGCAGATGGGAACCCAAAAGACGAGATTTGGAGCAAAGTATCAGCACCATACTAATCTAGACAACGTTATCAAACAGATGCACTTTAAAGAAATTGTAAAAATCAACTCTTATCTAAATATAAATATTTCGTAAAATCAAATGAGTCCCAAAAAGTAAACCAATTATTTTAAAATTTTCTATAGAAACCTTTAAACACAAATCAAAAAACAAAACAAAGTTGAATTAACAGCACCTGTCCTATACTTACTCCATGATTTTGAATAAAATTTAATTTAATTTTCACCTCTGCTGCACATGGTCAATGAAATCTAACCAAAAGTTTACAATTTAACTCGGTGTTATGACGCTAAACCAAATTCAATCAAAACTTACCTATATACAGTCATATTAAGCCGAATATGTAGCTACATAAAAACAAAACCCAATATCCTGAAAATTGAAATTGGAAAACTTTTGATACCTACATCCGATTGCATGTATACAGTACAGATATACTCGTACAGAATGTCGGTTGAACGAATTCGATATAGTGCATCCGTAAATCTAGCAATTTTAAAATTTCCGAAAGAACTGACAGCTTAGACTACATAAATTACAATTTGCTTTTACTCATTCAAAGCTTTTTCATTTTAAATTTTAAATAAATTAAAATAAAAGAAACAAACCAAACTCAACAAAATCGATCATTAACATAACATCCCTGGCTCGCAACAATTTCCCAGTTCATCCGCTTAGAAATGCGTTGCATTAAAACAAATTCAGATCCACAAAACGGTTTGTTTCGAAATAATTTGAATATTAATAGATTGACCATTGGACTTTCTCTGACTCTGTTTTCAATGCCCCCCCGTATATAAGCTGATAATGGTCCTGAATTGATGGAGCACTGTCTGTGTGGTGGGCGTGGAGCGTATGGGGAGTGGTGTTACAAAAAACAAAACCCCAAAATGGAAATGTAATCAAAATAAGTGAGACAAAAGTCATGATGTGTGTTTTCTGTTGTGCCATTAGTGCTTCGCATGTAAATTCGTATAATGTCCTTTATTCACAGGGGGTTTTCCACGGAACGTGTCTCTTCTTCCGAAATCACACCCCCAAACGCCCAAACTGTCGCTCTCGGTCCACTCTCCATTTAATACTATACTGTGCCACTGCTTGAGCTAAATGTGGTCATGCGGTGGTTCAGAGCTCAAAAAAGGATACACCACACAGGCATCACTGGATGGATGGTGGAACACAGGGTGTGCACACTGGACAGATGTCGTCGGCCAAAGTATGGAAGAGTTTATTGTTTGGCAAAGTTCCCGACCTTAATTGGTTGGCAAATTAAACCCAGTATTGTCTGCAAAGTTCTTTTTTTTTTGTATTTATTTTTAAGTTTTGTACACAAGGTGCATTTAATATTGGAAAGGAACTTCAGGAAATTCATTCAATCCTGAATGACACAAATATATGTATGCACCCAAGGAGAGACACAACAGACTTAAAGAAAACTGATTTTAATTGAAATGTTTATTCACAATTTGGCAAATAAACTATTGGCTTTTAACAAAACTAATGTTTTTGTTTTGACTACTAGAGGGATTTAAATTACAAACTGTTGTTTGTTTTATTTAGAGCGCATCGGAATCTAAATAGGTATTTGGAATATTCGATGCAGTTTATGTTTGTATTGTATTTAATTTACTTTATGTGTCTTTAAAATTACATCACTTCCATTTGGTGTTTAATTAACATATTTTTTACATGTGGAATGTGATTTATATGGAACCATCTTCCCTATTCGTCCAGGCAATTTGTGCTTAAAAGGGCTCTTAGCGAGCAAATTCTGGGGTGGTTTTGATTCGTTCCCTCCATTATGATTTCGGGGATGCTTAATCTGAATCTGGGGGGTTTCCAACAAAATTTCGTGACGCAACATGGAAAAAAATGCAAAAAATTATGAAAAAATGCATTTTGTGGGAGTTTTTCACTAATGGCTCGAAAACTACCAATTATTCGAAAATTACATCGAAGTATCATTTAAAATGTATACACAATTTCCAATAAATCTCTTTTTAAGGTTTTTTTTCTGTGACAACCCATTTGGAATCAAGCGCTAGTTGAAAATTGAAGTATTTTTACTGTTTTCAAAAATCAACTCAAAAGCACTAAGAAATTAATTTGTGTGACAAAATTTTAATTTTTGTCTCTAACATGAACAAAGATATAGTAGTTTTCTGACGGTCATTAATGCGCTTAGTTCGAATCTGGACTTGAAATTGCTCTAGCACATCTGGTTTTTGAGATATTCGAATCTAAAAATTTCAAAAAATAAAATGCGTTTTTGACGCGAATTCGGGGTTATATTATTTCTCGAGGTAATTTTTTTTCGAATTAATTTTTGAGGTCATTCTGAAACATGAATATTAAACTTCGTAGTTCTTTTTGAATCTTCCAAATACCTTCATATTCATCTTTAAGAAAATCATTAATTAGTTGTTAGCCTTCGTCTAATATCAAATTCTTAAAACATTTTTAAGGAAAAATTTTTGTATGCAAATCTTAAGTATTTATTTATGTGAATACAAAAATAATATTTCAAAAAAATTGTGAACTCGTTCTGAGATATCGAATTAAAAAAAAATTGAAACTTTTTTTAAGAATAAAAAAAAAATTGAAAATTTTGATGTACTATCTGCACATACAAAATTTATGTAAATCCGTTCACCCGGCAATGAGAAAACTCTAAATAAAAAAAAACGTTCTATGAGACGTGCCTTATTTATTTGCTAAGTTTAATTTTTGTATAATTTTTGGTATAAGATCGTATTAATTTTAGCACACAGAAAAAGTTTTATAAAAGTCGTAGGTGCCGTTTTCAAGAAAAAAAAAACATTTTCTTTAACGGTTAACAATTGTATGAAAGGTACCGTTATTTTTTCATATCTAACAGTTAAATTTTTTCTTAAAATACTCTAGAAAGTGTTAAAAATATGCTTGAATACCGAGTTTCAAAAAAAAATGAGCATGCAATTTTCAAAATATTTGATTTTCAAAAAGAAATTTTGAACATTTTTTTAAAAATCCGAAAAAATATTAATTTGAAAATTTATATCTCTTGGAAGTTTTTAAATAAAAAAAATTATTGAAATCAGAAAAACCGTTTTTGAGAAAAAATGAAATAAAGAAATGGCTCTTCGGGAGGCTACCATTAATAACCATTTTTTGAAAAATGGATTCCTATCCAAAGTTAGTCTTTACGCAAGGAAAAATATATTCAAATTTTGTTTAAGAAAAATTGGGGAGCCATTTTCGAGAAAAATAAGATTTTGTAGACCTGCTAAACAAAATTGGCAGGAACAATTATTTTTGGTTGTTTAGAAAATGAAAAAAAACTTGTAGGGAGAGTCACCAAGAACCAAGTTATAAGGAAATCAATCCAGCCTTTAAATATTTTTTACGAATAATGCATAGCTACCCATATAAAAGTACCTACATACGCAAGTAAAAATTAAATTCAGGTTCCTCCCAGGGCACTGCTTTGTATTCGACTCTCTTTCCCATTTTTAGTTATGATCCTTAGCCCAAAAAATATACCAAATAAATAGGACAATTTCGAGAATTACCAATTAAAGCATTAGTTCAGGGATGGGCAATTGGCGGACCGCGGTCCAGATCCGGACCGCGAGGGATATAAATCTGGACCGATTATTTTTATTCTTGATTCAAAAAACTTCATAAAGCTCAAAATATACCTGTGCAGTTTTTTTTTCTTGAAAAAATTAGACGGCGATCCCTTAGCTTTTCATGCCCTTACACAATGTATATTTTACTTTCAAATAAAATAATTTCTCAACTTACGTGATACTATTTATGCATCTCAGTCTCGAGTTTTTACGTGAAATTTTAACATCAAAATGAATCACAGAAAGCGCAAAGTCTACAGTGAAAAAAGAAAATTTCTTAGTGAGTGGACCGAACATTTTCTAACGCTATCTGGGTGGGCTGAAGCGGTTCCGAAATAAAACTTTAACTATCTTTAAAAGAGCAATAAAGCACCACTAGTGCCAGTCTTAAAGCCGTTTTGACTCCAGAAAACCCATATACGCCCTTGTATTTGAAGTATTTTTTCATATGTCCATTTGAATGCGAGTATTTGACATTAGAGGAGGGTTAAAATATTTATAAAAGCACTATTGACTTTTAAAAGCAAAACCCCATAGACAAGACATATTCCAGGCTTTTGATGACCTCATGACAAAATAAAAATATTATATTAATAAATTTGTTTTTCTTAAACGTATTCTTAAATTAATTCATACAAATTTTCTCTAAATCTTAATGGTGAGGTTAAATGTGACTTTATTCAGATGGTTACTGCATTTTGTCAAAGGAAAATATTGAATAAATTAATAATTATAATTTTGTTTTAATAAATAAAGTTTAAAATTTCTACCCACAAATTTCTATGTAATCTTTTCTGGACTTTCGTATAAAAAATTTTTCATCATCTGGACCGCACTTGAAATTAATTGCCGACCCCTGCATTAGTTGGTAGAGTTAATTGCGGATAAGTTTTGAAAAAAATTACTTTTGGTTTGCGAAACATGTGCGTCTTGCTAACTTTATGTGCAAACATAGCAAGATAACTTCTCAAAAATACAGATAAACGATTAACGAACCGTGATTGATAGTTGAAAACAAATTTCACACAGAAAAAAAACGCAATGTAAAATCAACATGATGAATTATTGATTTCGATAAAAAGATAAATTTTTAAATCATTGGATTTCATTTCGATTTAATACGTTTTCATTTTATTTTAACATTTCAAAACATTAATTTATGACTAAGTCCTGCTAATTTAAAATTAAAAACCAAGTAAACAGGAATTTCATTTTAAATTATACAGTTTTCGCTTTGTTTTAACTTTGAAGTTGTGTTAAAATAAAATGATTCGTATATAAATTCCAAGTTAAAAGAAATTCATGTAAAAAAAAAGCGGTTTCATGTAAAAATAACCAGGCATACACTTAAACAATGTTTTTCATTTTGATTCAACATGTTTGGTTTTCTAAGGGAAATATTATTAAATCATTAAGGTTTCATTTACAAAGTAATTTATGTGTGAAACCCTGTTGAAATTAAATGATTGAACTCATTTTAACATTGAAATAGAATTAAAATAAAATGATTCAAGTTAAAAGTTCAAATGAGCTCAACTCCATATTGCGTTTCTCCCAGGTACGATAGTTGGCATTAAAATTCTAAGTGTCTAAATTTAAACAAATTCCCTTAGAATTATAAAATGAACAGAATTTCCAATGGTGTGTTTTTTATATTAGTCGGTAAACATCGATACAAAATTGCGTCATAGAAGGGTACGATAGTCATCTAACTGATGAGCTCAATTACCGTACCTGGGCGAAACGCAATATGGAGTTGAGCTCATTTGAACTTTTAACTTGTTTCAGTCACTCCACTTAAACAGAAGAATTAACTTTTCAAATTTTCTTCATATTGTATTATTTTAAAATAAAATGATTCACATATTAATTCCAAGTTAAAAGTACCTCAAGTAGACGTTTGGCACTAGTTTTTTACGTAGCGAATTGGCCCAGTGGATGAGTGCTATCTCTGTGTGCGGAAGGTTCAAAACTCAGTAAGTATCACAAAGTATTTTTAAAATAAAATAAATATATAATGAATTGCTATACTTTCAGACCATGGTGATTCAACATGATAATAGTAATGGCTTAATATGATGGTAATAATGATTAAACATGATGGTAGTAAAGATATATATGATGGTCATGGCGATTCAACATGATGATCGCGGTACTTCAACATGAGATCGTTTTGATTCAGCATTCATTTGCTATGGATTCCATTTTTATTTGCAGGTTTTTTCATATTATTTCAAAATGAAAACATATTGATTCAACTATAAAAACAATTTCATTTTAACATGATGTAATGTTGATTTCCCTTATACAGAAATCATGTTTAAATGAAACGAATGCTCGATGAAGCAAAAACATTGGCAAAACATGTTCAATCATTATTGTTTTTGTTGATTTTACCTTGTTTTTTTTCTGTGCGTAGGTACTTGATAATGGAAGCGCAGCAGTACAAAATCCAGCTAAACAAAATTTCGCAAATTAATAATCCTGCTTTTTATAGCTTCGCGAATTACAAAATATCGCTTTTTTTAACAATCTCGTAAATATTTATTTCCAACTTAAAACCTCGCAAAATAAAAAATCGCAAATCGAAATTTAGCTAAATCTCACAGTAACAGCGCTTTCAGTTTCATAGATACTGAGAAAAAAAAATTTTATTAACAAAGAAGATTAACTCGAAAATAAAAAAAAAAACTCTGAATTTGATTGTTTTCCAAAAGGTATTTTTGACAGTAAAAAAAAAACTGCCCAAAATTACAACTGGATATAAAATGTAAATATTCTCTTTCTTGTTCTTAACAACAATAATTATTGTAGTATTAAAAATAATAATATTGTCTAAAAGTAGGTAGGCAATCGATTTATTTTGCAGAAGCTAGGAAAAAGGAAACTGCATAATTTACATTGAAAAAAAAAAAAAATTTCAAATCTCACGACAGATCTCTATTTGGGTGATTCTCTGCCAACTGTGATTCATTTTTTAAGAAAATTTTTCAAAATTAAAACTTCTTGGAAACAAGTTTTTTTTGTATTTGTGGCTTCATTAAGTGAGTATCAAATCAGTAAAACCATTTTGCTACAACTTTTAAAGAAAAAAAGTAAAGTGAAATGTACTAAAACTGGAATAGACGATTCTGACACTCTTTTTCTTGTTTTTGTTTTTAATTTGTTCTCCCTCTTGCTGACCATATTTTTGTTGAGATTCTTGATTGTCTAATACGTTTTGATCTCCTGGCATTTCTACTTCCCTTTTTTCTTTAAAAAATTATTTCTTTTTCGTTTTTGAAGTCTGTTCTTCTGAAGGGCAACCCTTTTCCTTGTGCTGGGTTATTACTTAGTTCTTATTGCACGGAATGATTTTTGTTTGGCTCGTCTGAGGTATTGCTACCGTGCTTACAAAGAAAATTGGTAGACAAAAATATTATTGCAAGAAATTATTTCATACTATTTAATTAAAGTTCAATAAGTATTTAAATGCCACGGTACTGACATCCATGGTACTGACATTTAAACAGCTTATGTAACCTATCTTCTCTATGCTTTTGAGAAAAAAAAATTCCAGGACAATTTTAACTTATGCCGTTAAAAGGAATACAAAATTCTGATAGCCAACCAAAATTATTTTGTAACATGCCTTAAAAATACTACCACGGTACTGACAAATAAATTTGTGACATACTTTCATAGCATGAAAATATATCACTCTTAAAGTACAACAACGTACACAAAATAAAATGATTGTTGTTAACTATACATAAATACTGTCTCTTTTAGAAAACCACAATACAAACGTGTTAAAACCAAAACAAAATGAAAGTTGAGCGGGAAATCCTTAGCATTCATGATTATTTTATTCAGCAATAAGTATGTTGTTTTAATTTTTGCAAAATTTTGTCAAGTAAGTAGGTATTGCACTAAAACTTTTCTAAAGATAGCATTATTATTCAATGAAGTATTTTATTCAGAAATAGTAGATTTAATTGGAAAAACAAGGAATGGCCATGCCATGGTACTGACATTTTGACTACACTTTAGCATGCCATGTCCATGTGGAATAAGTAGCAAATTTAGTCATGACAGGTATTGAATGTAGATTGTAGTAAATCGCCGTTCACCCTATTCAAACCAGAAATGTATACAAACATTTTACGTTAGATAAAGAATCACAGTTGGCACGGAATCACCCATTTGCGTAATTTCTATCAATAATAATTTTTGTTGCAATTTTTTAATTTGCAAGTTTTCAGTTTTCGGTATTTTGTAATTGATATAAATTGTTAAAAGCGGGATTTTGTATCTTATTCCGAGATTATGAAAAGCGAGCTTTTGTACACAACCCCTTGCTATTTAGTGACGCCAGAGGAGGTAGGAGCTTAGACACTTCCTTACAAACTGTATCCTCTTATTGACAATAACGGTGGGGGAAGGTCGCACGGCCGCATAGTTGTTCAAGATCTATGGAGAGGCTGTCTTAAATCTATAAAATCTTAATCAGCTAACCGATTCAGATGAAATTTTCCACGAATGATAAAGGATATCAAAAGACGAATAGTGTAACGCCTAATTTTTGAAATAGGTCGTCTAACTATCGAAAGTTGATGTGAATGAGAGGTGTGCTTCTCAGAAAAGTTATAGATAAGGTAATTTATAGTAACTCTTCTATACAAAACATTTTTTCACGCCCACTTTTGGGGGCGTTTTTGACAAACCAAATTCCGGCGGTCTTAAGACATAAACTCGATGCGTCTGAAGGTCCGCAGGTATTAGAAGCTAATTTTTGTTGTACTCGATACATCATGGTTTGTTCAGTGTATAACATGTACTATAACCGACCGACCGGAGAGGACCAAGAAACATTACCTTTTTCCTATTGTTAGTTGAATTTTGAATTTGTCTTAAGAAAAGATACCAATTTTAAAAATTCGCACATACAAATTTTCTAACTATTATAATTTTTTTTCTAAAATTTAATTTGTCTATACGTCATGCTTAATAGAGGCGCAAAATAACAAAAAAGTCAAAAGAATCATTTTACTAAAAATAATCGACCTTGAAGTATGCTCATTTTTTGCTTCACAATCACTAACATTTCTTTTATCGACTTTGGAGTCCAAACTTTTATATTTAGAAACTAAATTCATAAAAAAGTATCTTGAGGCTAATGTTTCATCTATTACTTAATCAAGCTGTAATGCACTAATTAGAACTAATATTATTTTCGGTTGATCGTTCGCAATAGATAATCTCTTTGCACTCCTTTTTCACTCAAACTATAAATTTACCATATTCCATCGGTATGGAACATGACAATAATCCAACCGAAAATGAAAATGACATAACTTAAAAAAAGTATACCAACAATTTATTCAACCACATTCCACATAGATACTACACAAGACAAAGAATTTCCCTTCACCCTTACCAGACTTCTTCACACACAATCATAATTCAGGAGACTCTTCACTGAAAATTCCACAAACCGTTCATCATCTTCTAACACAACCTCCACGTCATATCTCAACTTAAAAACTAACTAAATGCCAAAAGATCAGCTCCACTCATTTCATTAATGCCATAAATCTATAAAAATTGTTTAATATTATGCAGTCTAACGCTTAAAGATTATCGTAATATTGAAAAGCATTTCACTTATTTCACATGAATCAACCACAAGAAGTAAAAGAAAAATATACCCCGGAGGAGGAACTAAATATCTAAAACTTTTATTTACTTTCAGAGCAAAGTTATCCTGCAGAAACCAAAAACAAAAAATACATTCCGCACTCGAACTTGCAGAGGAAGGTTCTACACTTGAACGCGTTTCCATATAATTTTATCGTCCAAAAAGCGAACTTTTTTCTTACATCAATCCAATGTGCGAGATTATTCTGCGAAAGCCTTTTGCAATTCGCGCCTTTGGCGAAATGCATTTTATAATTCAATCACTTAAATTCGTTGGTGTGAATCGAAAAAAAGAATTCGAGTGAGACGGAGTTTCTGCTTCCATTTTTTCTTTTATTTTGTTGAACGGAATTGAACAGAATGGAACGTGAAGGAATTATAGCGGTAACACTTTCCACACTGCTGATAGTGGCATGGCATGGCAGTGATATTTCTACGGAATGAAATGCCTCTAACGGTTTTGTGTGCACTCAACCGAAACACCCTGTATTGCTATCGCAACTTGCTGCTTCTAACAGCAGCATGAATCATCCTCCAACGCCTGCCACGGCCGCCCCCCGCTGATTTCTTGGAGCAATAGCAATTTAAAAGTCAAATTTCAACACGAAAGACCGCTCATGCATAGCAAATAAGCTAAAAAACTTTCCAGATTTCTGTCCCACTGCCATAGAGTACCCAGTATATCAGGCGAGAAGTTTCCTGGCAGTTTCGATGGTGAGGATCGAGGAACTGTGGAGCGTGGAGCGTGGAGGAGCAAACGTCTATCCCTCGCTGAATATTTTGTGTTATATACGAGGGATATCCTTGCCCGATTTGAATGAGTGTGACAATATCTCACTTGCTTTGGGTGCAACATTAATTTTAACGGTTGTTCAAAATGCTTATGCTTTTTATGCTCCTGATGATTGTTTTGTTTAAGAGGGCGTGCCACTGTGTTAACATTTATCCTTAACCGCTCCATATATGAAATAATGAGTATATATCCTTTCGAGAATGAGTGCGGTTTTGCAGAATGACAGTAGTTTTAGTTACTGATGGGAGTCATTACCTCACAGATAACAGTGCGGCTCACTTGATTATTTGGCTATACAGAAATATTTCTTTACTATCGATTTATTTGATTTAGACAACAACCAATATTGATTTGTACTCTAACTCTAGATATCGATGAAAGCTTAAAAAAATGCTCCATGTGAGCTGTCATGGCTGCGGTACAACACTGTGGTTCAATACTGGGACTTCTCACCAATAAAGAAAATCCAATTTATTTCAATTGGTTTTAAAATGAGGTTGTTAATGGATAGAGTAATTATTAAATACTGATGCAGCTGTTGGATGGGAAGGGGGTTGGGGTACGAGTATTGGTTATCAACTTGAAAAAAAGACTAATTTTCGACATAGCTTATATTTGGGAATCAGTTTTCAAAACCTTGACTCCCATGGGATACTCATTGACAATATAATATGAGTGCCGAGTTAGCAAAGCAAGATTTACGAATCGAAAAATGAGCTGGTGGCTAATTTGCCGTTAATTAGTCGTTAATTAGTTGTGATAATTTCTAATTTGTCGATGTCGATGATATCAAGTTATCAAACCACCCTGTCCAAAATCAGTAAAAACTTCTTATACCTGATGGTTTACGACTTAATAATTTGCCATTAATTAGTCGTTAATTAGTTGTGACAAATTCAATTTGATCGTGCAGTGTTTTCTATGTTTTTTGGGTGCTTTGCTAACTCGATATCAAGTTAGCAAGGCAATTATCATGGATTGAAAAATGGGTAGGTGGATAATTTGTAGTTAATTAGTTGTGACACATTCAAATCTGTCGTTCTATGTTTTCTATGTTTTTTCGAAAAGTGGTAAAAACTTATAAAACTCAATATTTTATTCATTAATAATTTGCCGTTAATTAGTTGTGATAAATTCAATTTTGTCGTGCGATGTTTTCTATGTATTTTTAGGTGATTTGTTTTCTACGAGTGTCAAGTAAGCAAAGCAACTTGCACAAATCGAAAATGGGTAGGTGGATAATCTGCCGTTAATTAATCATTAATTAGTTGTGACAATTTCGAATTTGTCATTCGATGTTTTTTATGTTTTTTTAGGTGCTTTGCTAATTTGACACAACCCGATAAACGTGAAAAACTTCTTATACTTAATGTTTTAAGGCTTAATAATATGCCATTAATTAGTTGTGAAAAAATGAATTCAATCGTGCAGTTTTTTCTATGTTTTTTTTTCATTCTTCGTTAGCTTCATATAAAGTTAGCAAAACAAAGGCTTAATAGTTTGCCAATAGCTAGTCTTCAAATATTTGTGACAATTTTGAATTTGTCTTTCAATGTTTTCTATGTTTTTTGGGTTCTTTGGTAGCTTGACATCAAGTTGGAAAAGTACTACTTGAAAATGGGATAGAAACTGTTTATACCGGATGGTTTATGGCTCAATAATTTACCATTAACTAGCCGTTAATTATTTGTCATAATTTTGAATTTATCATTCCATGTTTTCTTGTTTTTTTTTCGAAAAAAAAACTTCCAAAACTTAATATATTATTCCTTGATAATTTGCCATTTATTAGTCGTTAATTGATTGTGAAAAATTCAATTTTGTCATGCGATGTTTGTTCTATGCAACTTTTGGGAGATTTGTTTTCTATGAGCTTCGGGTTACCAAATCAAGTTTCACTTATCAAAAAATGGGTAAGTTGATAAGAAAGGTGACCTTAAGAATTGCAACAATTGGCGTGGTATCACCGTTTTATCCGTTTTCCCAAAACTAATGGCAACCATCATTCTCGAGCGAATAAAGGATAGAATAGAGTCTACACTCAAGAGGCATCAAGCTGGCTTCCGCAGTAGTAGATCGTGTGTCGACCATATCAACACCCTGCGTATCGTCCTCGAGCAGTCGATGGAATTTCAATCACCGCTTTACCTCATGTTCGTGGATTTTGAGAAGGCCTTCGATCGAGTTAGCCGAGAATGTTTATGGAGATCGTTGCTTGGCAGAGGAATTCTTCCAAAAATTGTTTCCATTATTAAAGAGTCCTACAACAACGCAAGGTGTTTTGTTTTGCACAATGGGCAGCTATCCGACTTCTTCGTAGTGCAACAGGTCGTGAGACAAGGGGATGTTCTATCGCCAATTCTCTTCCTGCTGGCGATGGACGACGTATTGACGGCCAGTGTTGGTACAGCTGAGCGACAGGGCATTCAATGGAGACCGTTCGAAAGGCTCAGTCATTAAGACTATGCCGATAACATATGTCTGCTGGCAAATAACATCAGTGAGCTGAACGGGATGTGCCAAACACTGCAAGTGAAGGGAGAGTCGAGTGGTCTAAGAATAAGCAGCAAAAAGATAAAAATAATGCTCACAGGCCCCTCCACACATCAGCGTTTTATTCTACAGGAGACGCCAGTTGAAGAAGTGGAACAGTTCAACTACCAGTATTGTTTCTGCAAACGGTGGCACGGATCTGGACGTTTAAAGTAGAATAAATAAAGCTCGTGCTGCCTTCGGTACTATGTCCCCAATTTGGAAATCAAGTCAAATCTCCTTACGCACTAAGTTGAGATTCTTCGAATCCAATGTCAAATCCGTGCTGTTATATGCTTGTGAAACCTGGAAAGTCACGTCTACTATTTCGAAGAAAATGCAGGCTTTTGTGAATCGCTGTCTTCGCCACATCCTAAAGATTCGCTGGCCACAAATAATATCAAATGAGGAATTGTGGCGCAGGACAAGTCAAGAGCGGCTGGACGTCGACATAAGAAAGCGTAAATGGCGTTGGATTGGTCACACACTGAGGAAACCAAACGATAAAATTGCAAAGCAGTCCTTTGAATGGAATCCTCAGGGTGCACGGCGGGTTGGAAAACCAAGAACAACATGGAAATCAACTGTCTTAGCTGAAGGAGAATCCCAGAGAAAGTCGTGGCCACAGCTAAGGTACCTTGCAGCAGGCCGTAAAGGATGGAGACGTTTTATTGAAGCCCTATGCCCCAGCCGGGGTTACAGATGAATTAATGACTTATTAAAGGTCAATTATTAAGCCGTATAACATTAAGTATAAGAAGTTTTTCACGCTTATCGAGTTCTGTCAAGTTAGCAATGCACCAAAAAAAAACATAGAAAGCATTGAACGACAAATTCGAAATTATCACAACTAATTGAAGACTAACATACGGCAAATTATCCACTTACCTACCCATTTTTCGATTTGTGAAAGTTGCTTTGCTAACTTGACATTCGTAGAAAACAAATCACCCAAAAATACATAGAAAACATCGCACGACAAAATTGAATGTATCACAACTAATTAACGGCAAATTATTAACGAATAAAATATTGAGTTTTATAATTTCTTACTACTTTTCGAAAAAACATAGAAAAACATAGAACGACAAATTCGAAACTGTCACAACTAATTAATGACAGATTATCCACCTACCCATTTTTCGATCCGTGAGAGGTGCTTTGCTAACTTTATATCAATTAAGCAAAGCACCAAAAAAACATAAAAACATTGCGCGATCAATTTGAATTTGTCACAACTAATTAGCAACTAATTAACTGCAAATTATTAAGCCATAAACCATCAGGTATAAGAACTTTTACTGATTTTCGACTATTTATTATACGTATGTATGTAAAAACCAACTTGATGTGATGATGCGAATGCTTTGCATTACCAATGTAGAATATGCTGTACAAAATGGTTTCATTCAAAATACTCTTTCAATTAAATTTAAGGATTATTCAAATATAATTGAGTAAGTAAATGAATCGACAGTTTTTTCTTTAAATCTTATCATTCGATCCACGCTGTAAGATATTCCACTATGTACATCGTTGTTTTATTTAAAATTGTTTGAACAAAATTGACAACAAAATCCTCAACTAACTGAATGCTAATTAGGCATTGGTTGTAATGGGTAAAGTTTTTATTTATTTTTTTTTAACTAAAAACTTAATTTGACTTAAGTTTTAATTAACACTCCATATAAATAGTTGGACAGAACAATGATATAGTCAAGTTAAGTTGTCTTATAGTTTTGGAGGAGTAAACTTGGCCCAAATATAGTTGAATATTACTCTATTCAAATATTTTGACTGTAAATATTTAGATTTGCAGAGAATATACTAAAAACCTAACTGCTGATGCTGTTTTGAATTTGAATGAGACGAAGGAAGTGTTGCGTAAAGGGACTAGACCCAGAGATACATACATACATAAATGAGGTTAGGTTTAGGGATCTATGAAAATATTCTATACCATCTATAACCACCCAGGATCCTCTGCTTCCTCTTGTCGCTGTATATGCTGTCGCAGAGTGTTGAGTACTTTGAATTAATTTCAGAAAATGTATAACATTATTTTAAACTATCTTATTTTTTTTTCTCTGATGGATATTAGTTGAAGGAGGAATATTAATAAAAAAAAAACCTTGGGCTCAAGAAATTATATTCAAAGGCTCTATATAGCATGCGACCAAGGAATATTTTAAATTAACTTGATTACTCAAAGGTTTTAAGAAGTTCGTTGAAGCGAAAGTACAGTATTTTCTTGGAAAATTAAGAAAAATATAATTTGGAAGGATTAGGATATGGAACAGAGGACCCATTTTGATTGTGTTCTGCTCTTTAATCAAAGTCTTGGTATAAATTCATCAGGAGAGGAGTTTTTTAATGAAAGTCTAAAAACTCACATTTAAGAATCTAGCAGTTATAAAATACCTAAATATTTCAAAGCGAAAAATTATAAAATCAATAAAAAACTAGGCCATATTTTTAAAACTAATATAAAACATCTCCTGATGGAAAAAAATGTGTTCCAAAATTTATTACAAAAATCATTTTTGTAAGATAAGCCATCAACTCAAATATAAAGCCACATTATAAATTCTTGTTATTATTATCAACCTTTGTTTTATTCATTTTCTTTACCCGCAGTAAAATTTACAATTCAATTCAAAATCATTATAAATCCTTCCACCATTTGCTCTGAAACAATATTTAAAATAGTCTTTTTTGAACAATCCTTGAAATAATAAAACAAAAAACTTAAAAACTTTTCTTTTGCATCCGAGAGATAGCAATTGGAGTTCTTAGTTTTCTTTTTTTGGAAAGAGATTGTATAAACGAGAAAGGATATACCACTTTCATAGTCTTAAGACATTTGTGTTCCTTGTCATTTATGTAAATTACCATAACTCTGCGCAATAACACCATTTACTTCCTTTACACAGTTCATATATAGTCACTTTCTTTGGTATGATGATGCTGTGTAGTAGCCTAGATATGTAGGTACCCGAAGATGACATTATACCTTCACCGCATAACACCACCAAAGAAAAAGGGTATTATCTCGTGTGCCAAGACCATCAGCAGAGATATGTACCTACATTGAGCGAGTTTCTCTCGTTTCGTTGAAGGCCTCAACCCTTCGTATAAGAACTTAATTTGGGATTAGACCAAAACAAACAATCCCTAGTGACTTCACCAACGTATCTTGAATAATTAATCTCAAATACAAAACGGTCCTATACGAAGTGAACATGTTCCCCTTGTTCAATGCACCGCGCCAGCCGCCATGCCACGCCATTTGCACTCTATTCGCAGGATGTCCTTTTGACATGATATGCCATCCCATCCTCCAACATATGAATACGCGACTGACATCCCAGTGGTGGTCTGCCGTGTGCATCTTATCTTCGAGTTGCAAACAAACACACATATTCTCTAATCCTTTCCACCTACACCCATTATGCATGGGACGCTTTCAGGGCTGGATTTTAAAAACTCTCCTCACCTAATAAGCAATTATAAAATATGAACTCTTAGTGCAGAGGTGAACTTATGATTAACAAAAAAAATCCTGTCTGTTTTTTTTTTCAGTTCGAGATCATTCTAATCTGGGGGTTAAGCCTGAGCTAACTTCAGAAACGTGTTTTTCGGTCAATTTAAATCCTTAGTTAACTCCGAGTTAGCTCACCTAGCTTGGTGAGTTAAGGAAGAATTCTGGGAACTTCTTGCCAAAACTTTATGAGCAATGCCCCAAGAATGACATTAGCATACTTCTGATGGAAGCTTTTAATGCCAAAGTGGGTAAAGAAGACATCATTGGTAGGACAATCGAAAAGCATAGTCTGCAGGGCATCACTTCCGGAAACGGACTCAGGCTCATTCACTTCGAAGCGGAAAAGGACATAGTGTAAAGTAGCACTGGATTTCCCCGCCTTGATATCTACAAAGCACTTGGTGATCCCCTGATCGAAATTGCAACCAAATCGATCATGTTGCTATCGACGGAAGGCACTATGCGTTAGTACGTACAGGTCAGCTTACATTGACTCGGGTCACTACCTGGTTGGCGCCAAGCTACGCGTGCCAATATCCATGTGCCTGCTTACACGTGAAGAACGAAAGTGTTCAGATGTGAAGAAAATTATTCTGCAGATTTTGTTCTCCTCTTTGTGTTTTTCGTATTTTCATAATGAAAGACACGATTTGATTGGTTGGATTGGATAGGAGAAGCAATACAAAAGAGAACGTCAATTTTCTACACCGAATATTTTCAAATATTTCATCCCCCTCCCTCTTCTGCAAGTAACCCCGCTCACCATCACAAATCGCAGAAAATGCTTGAATTTCTTCACGTGTGATCAGGGACCATGGAAGCTCTTAGGCGAACATCAACCATGAGGAGAAATTTCAACATTGGAATACTGCAATCGAAAGAGACCGCTATAGCTTATGCTGACCAAGTATCCCTAGAGCTTGCGAGAAACCCTACTACTGGTGAGATGGGCTCTCTGCTTTCTGCTCTCTGGTTCAACTCCGAATGTGCTCAAGCAAACAAAACCAAAACAAAGGCTTACAGGTCGTTGCAGCAAAGAAAGACAAGGGCTTCCCATCAGTTCAACGTTGACAAAAAGGGGCATGAAAACCAGTTGCTCAGAAAAAGGATCATGGGAGGCATGAAGTAAGGAGATCCAGAGAGCAGAAAATAGGTTCGAAATTTCTACAGAAGAGTCAGAAAATAAACAACATCATTCATTAACAGCCCTGGAGCCTGCAAGGATAGTGAAGGTAATACCATAGTAAACATTTGGAGAGATCACTTCAAAAAAACGGCTTAGCGCCGATGAAGGCCAAGATCCCACCAATGAGCACAGCCCTTTCAACTCAATTTGGTTGATTATCTGGAGTTTCAACCCTCAGATCTAAATAATATCAAGGTGGCCATTACCAGGCGAAAATTGATCAAATCAGTCGCTGCCGTTGATCGATGGGCATGTCAGTTTTGGTTTCCCTGTCAAACTGATACGCCTTAAAACGTTGGAGAGTGCTCATTGCTCCGACAAAATTTGAAACCACCAGAGAACTACGACAGAGCCACCGAAGCACGTGCTTTCATATAGCGGCTTCAATATTCTTAGCTAGAGAAAAGTATGCAACACCTAGATCAACACAATTGGCTCTATCTTTCAAAAATCCACACAATACCTTGGATATGCAGGTGACCTCGACATAATTGGAAGAACCAAATGAGTAGTTACGGTTGTCTTTTTTAGTATGGAGTCAGAAGCAAACAAAATAGGTCTTGTTGTCAATGAACAGAAGACGAAGTACATATGCTGTCATCAAAAAGAGTCAATTCTCATCGCAAACTTGGTTAGAACGTGACAATACTTATATATGTTGATAGATATACCTTGAGGTGGTCAGCGACTATGTCTACCTGAGCACAGCTGTGAATTGAAAACTCTGCAAATGATATCAGTGTGGAAATCAAGCATAGAATAAATCTTGCTAATTGCTGTTTTTTGTGCGAAAATTGGGGATAGATTTGCGTGCTGCCTGCTGTAGCCAGATGAATAGCAAAAATTCATAGAAGACCGAAAGCACGCTTGACGCCATGCAGCTTTGTTGACTGCAAATGGAAGAATTCAATGGAATCTGCAATCATACCTCAAAAATCTGGATCTCATAGGATCATGGATCTCCATCAAATGACAACAAGGTAGGAGAGAGGAACTGAAACAATTGGGCTAAAGATCAATTCGGCAAAAACAAAAAAGATCAACCTTTGAACTTCATCTACCCTAGTAGATATTTCTGGACAACCAGTAGAGATGGTAGAGAGTTGATGGCAGAACCAAAAAGATATAAACAGCCAAATTGGGAAAGCAAAGTCTGCTATCGGAATGCTGTCCAAAATATGGAGAAATAACTCTATAAGCCAAAAGTTCAAGCAACGACTGTTCCCCTCCAATGTTGAATCCGTGCCTCTTTATGGGTAACACCCGCTGTCTGAATAAAGCTGCAAACGTTTCTTAATACATAGATGTCTGCAAAACATCTTAAGGATTTTCTGGCCTAACCGTATCTCCAATGATGAGCTTCATGCGAGGACAGGTCAGGAAACCAAAACTTGCCTAGTAGGGTCCGCCAAATAACTTTTTTTTTTTTTGAAAATGCTACTACTACATGAAGTGTAGCTTCGGCTGTGTGGCACGTAGCGCCGTCCTGTTGAAACCAAATGTTGCCAATATCCTCCTCTTCAATTTTTGTGAACAAAAATTCGTTCAACATGGCCCGATAACGATCGCCATTGACTGTAACGGCCACTCGAAGAAAAATGGCCCAATTATGCCTCTGGACCAAAATCCGCACCAAACAGTAACTCGTTTTGGGTGTATCGGCTTTTCAATGGCGTGCGGGTTTTCTGTGCCCCAAATGCGACAATTTTGCTTGTTTACATACCCGCCAAGATCAAAATGAGCTTCATCTGAAAAGATTATTTTCTTGGCTAAATCGGCATCTTCTCTAAGTCGATCGCAGGCCCACTTAGCGAAGCAGCCATTTGAATGAAATTATTTTCCATTATTAACCGGAAGAATTGTACTTTCAAATAAAAAAGAAATTGAGAAAATATTCAGTAGTTTTTTTTTTATAGCATTTTCAAAAAAAAAAGTTATTTGGTGGACCTTTTACTAAAACGTATAGGTGGCAGTTGATTGAGAATTAACGAATAAAGCCCTATCGAGAAGTTCCAAAGAGATGCTGTACAAAACTCATCATTCCGTTGTTCCTGTATGGTGCAGATCAGCATGCCCCTTTAGGCTAGGACCGCACTTGCGATTTCAATCGCGCGTCTGTTTAGTCGCCAGAAATAGAACACATGAATTTGAATAAGAATGAACGCACATGCGACCTACAAATCGCGACGATTAAAAGTCGAAAATTTGTTCCATTTTTCTGGCGATGCGATTGTCGAAAGGTAAAATGAAACAAACGGACTTACATTGTTGTGCTCACACTTGCGATTTAAAATAGCGCGACTAAAAAATCGTAATCGCAACTAGAAAAAATTATACACGCACTTGCGATTTTCAAACGTACGATTATTTAGCCGCAAGAAATGAGACACATGGTTTTAAATGTGAATGCACACATATGCGACTTTAAAATCGCAGCGATTAAAAAAATGGAACCAGATCTATTTTTTGAGCGTTTTTTCTGTCGCGAAATTAAATAGACGCATGTGCGTGCATTCATATTAAAAGCTTTTTGTTCTATTTCTTGCGATTAAATAATCGCGCGACAGATAATCGCAAGTGAGTGCATGGCAATAATTTGTTGCGATCGCGATTTTTTAATCGTAGCGATTGAAAATCGCAAGTGCGGTCCTAGCCTTAAGCGGATGAAAGTTCCCTTGGTGTCTTTGAGGAAAATGATAACTAATGTCAATAATTTTTGTATACAGAAGCTTCCAAGAAATATAAATAGTTTTGTGTGTACCATAATTAAAAAAAACTTTTTTTTTTTTTTTAATGAACAACAACAATTTATGTATGTTACCACGAAGTTTATAGGCTGGAGTTATAGCTATTTCACGAGAGCCACCTCGATCATCAGACTCCTTTAGTGGTGCTTAGTCTGGTTGTGCTCGTATTAATTGAAAAACTCTTTGCCGTCATATGGGAGCGAACCATGAACCTTGCGATTCAGAGGCCGATGCACTACACATCGCGCCACTGAAGCCACATGGTTAGCTCTATCCCAATGCAGGTTTCGTTGTTTATCAATTGCAACAGCGACTAGCATTTTTATTAACACACACAAGCTTGCTATTGTTCAGTCGGTTTCTTTCTTTTTTTCCCCATGCACCGATTCGTATGCCAACAATTCGTTGGTCATATAAGGGGGGGGATGAGTTGAAAGAGTTGACACTGGTCAAGAATTAATTTACAATTTAATGATCGAGGTGGCTCTCGTGAAATAGCTATAACTCCAGCCTATAAACTTGGTGGTAACATACATAAGTTGTTGTTGTTCATTCAAAATTATTCAATATAAATTGATGTATAATGCGCAGCATGCACTGCACTTGTGTGTGAATTTCCATTTACACACAAGACCCAACTTAAATTTAAAAAAAACTATTTTTTTGAGTTTTAAAAAATGTTTCCATTTTTTTTTTTAAGAAGAATTTTTTAGTACTTTCTTAAATATTTTTATGAAAAATTTTACATTAAGAAAAAATAACGGTACCTTCCATGCAAAAGTTAAAAAACCGAAAAGAAACATATATTTTTATCTCAGAAAAGACTTCTACAATTTTGATTAAACTTTTTCTATATACATTTTTTCTATTTTACACTTAGCAACTATTAATAGTACACATGACAGGTACACATAGAACGTTTTATTTTATTTTGAATTTTCTCCTAAACGAATTTTGATAATTTCTTATATAAAAATTTCAAATAGGATTTGATATTATTGGATATCAACATTTTCAAAAAAGAAAGAGTTTTTGATAAAAAAAAAAAAAGTTTAAATTTTTTTTTGAAAATTCGAAATTTTGTTTTTATCTGCACACACAGGATGTCCGCCGGGAAGGTATACTACGTTGTTTTGCCACCATTTTGGTAAACATTAGTCTTGACAGTTCATATTTGGCAGTCGTGAAGTAGACACGTGGAAAATGTATTATGGAGAATATTCGATAAACCAACGTGTTTTAATCGTTAAAACATTTTATCAAAATCAATCATCGATTACTGTGACGATGAGACCTCCTGACCAAATTGCACACCAGACTGTAACTTTTAATGGATGCAAAGGTGACTGATGAATAATTTGAGGGTTTTCCATTTCACAGAACCGACTAATCTGATTATTCACAAATCCCCCAAGCAACACATTCTCCTCTTACAGATATCTTTCAGAATTCTTAAATAAAGAGCATTCAACACTGCAAGATAACTTAAAGATGTCTCTAAGACCCAAAAAGGCCCAAAAGGGGCTGAGCCAATTGTATGAAGTGAAGAGTTCTAGTTAATGTCTTTGTAAGTGCTTATAAAGAGGACTTCTTTTGTTGATGTATTGACGACGTATTCAAGATATTTTAAAGAGGTTTTCAATAGATCTTAAATATCCTCTTAAAAAGGTCTTTTAAATCTCTTTAAAAGTAAACGCGGACTTAAGAAACGAGAAAAAAACTACATTTACTTTTTCTCTTTTACGCATGCATCATGGCAATAAATAATATTTTCTCTTTCACGCATGTAAACATTGAGTTGCATTTTAATGAAATGGAATGAAACTTAAGATGAGTGGTGAAAACATAAGGAATTGTTTTCATTTAATTTATAAGAAGCTCGGCCAAGTTAGTTATTTTAATATGACAGTCTGAACATATTTTGTGAAGCATATCTAGAATGTGTTTCGACATGCGCGATCATATTAACTTTAAAGTCATAGATGCTACCCCCCTAAAGCCCAAATTGTCATTTATTATATTTTATACAAAATAGTTTTAGAAATTGAAATCAATAAATATGGCGTGTAAGCGACAGGGTGCCTCTTTTTAAATAGTTACACAATTATTAATTTTGTTTGTTTCTAAAGCTGCATTTTATTATTTACATAAGTCACAAACAAAAAAGAAAGTGCTGGCTAGAACTCATGGTTAATATGTGCAAACATCAACGTTTGTTCTTACCTGCTGTCACGGCCAGCGCTTTAGCTCCAGTGGAAACCCGAAAATTTGCAGTTGAGAATTTTAGTACGGCGGATCGAGAAACAGAGTACACCAATTAATTAAGAATGTGAATATTACTTACTAGTGTCAAGTCTGACGTTCTGGGTCTACTAGAATAATTTTAATTTGGCAGGTGTCAAAATGTGCCAAAACTGTTGATACGGCGGATCGAAAAGCGGAGTACACCAATCGATTAAGGAGGTGGATATTACCTAGTATCACGCCCGAACTTTGGAGTCCACTAGAATATCTACTTTTAGTTTGACAGGTGTCAAAATGTGCCAACAGTTTTGGTACGGCGGATTCGAAAAACGGAGTACGCTAATCGATTTAGGAGGTGGATATTACCTAATGTCTCGCCTGACGTTCTGGGTCCAATAGAACACTTTTAGTTTGACAGGTGTCAAAATGTCAAATCAGAATTCTGAGAATACGTGCTACGTAACGTGCTATACTCCGTAACGTTGCACAGAGGAAAGTCCACGTTTTGATTATACACATCCAAATTAAAGCTATTTTCACCCTTCTGAGTTTCGCAAAATTTTCAAAGTTTTATTCACATATTATAAACACTTTTTCTATTATTAGCCTATTGAATAGACCTTTTAAAATGGAACAATTACGTGCAAGGGTTTTTATTATTGAATATGTTTGTTTGGCCCATAAGCATGCTTAAAACCAAAAATGCTACTAAATTCACCAATGCGTTTCTGAGAGAATGGTCACACTGGCCACTTTTTAGTATTTTTGGTATAACTCCAAAACTAAGCCAAATTTGACAATTTTACATTTAATACTTTTTGTTCAAAATCAAATTTTTTATCGAAATCGGTAGTTTGGAAAATTTCTTTAAAAAATTTAAGCAGGAAAAGTAAGCAAAAACCAACATGAAAAAAATCGAAAAATCAAAGATTTTTTAATTTTTTTCTAGATTGCGCATAATTTTTTTCGGAGCAAAGATACGCTCAAGACATGCATGAACGAAGTAAACTAGAGTTTTAAGGCCTTAATATGACATGTTAAAAAAGCCATATTATTCGAAAATTGACAGAGATAAAGCCGTCCAAACTTTACCATTTCTTATCATTTTACGCAATTTTTGCCCGAAAGCCTATTTTTTGGTACCTTACGACAGATTTAACGTTCCTAGCACCTAGTACAAAATCTTATGTTCATCGGACCAGCCGTTCGGTCTGTAGGTCTGAAAGCATTTAAAAACAGCCGAAAAACGAAATTGCGAACTTACAACCTTTTTATAATTTTTTAAAAGTTCTAATGTCATATTATAACAAAAATTTGATTTCGAACATTTTTACGAAAGTGAAATTTGCCATATTGTACTGAAAAAGGGACTTTTGGGCCAAAACTGCGAAAAATTATTAGAAATGATAAGGTTTGAATGTGAATATCTCTATCAATTTTGAACAAATATTAGTTTTTGAACATGCCATATTAAGGCTTTTAGTCTCTATTTTATTTTGTCTCTGCATGTCTTGACCGTATCTTTGCTTCAAAAAAAGTTATGCACAATTTATTAAAAAATTTAGATATTCTTGATTTTTTGATTTTTTTTAGGTTGGTTTTTGTTAACTTTTCCTGCTTAAATTTTTTCTTAAAATTTTTTGAACTATCCATTTCAATAGAAAATTTAGTTTTGAACAAAAAATATTATGAGTAAAATTGTCAAATTCGGCTTAGTTTTCAAGTTACACCAAAAATATTGAAAAGTGGCCAGTGTGACCATTCTCTCAGAAACGCATGGGTGAATTTAGTAGCATTTTCGGTTTTAAGCATGCTTATGGGCCAAACAAACATATTCAATAAGAAAAACCCTTGCACGTAATTGTTCCTTTATACCCTTCATTTTCCGGTCTATTCAATAGGCTATATACAGATCTGAAAAAAAAAGTTTTATAAAATGCGGCTTATAAAAATAATGTAGCCATTTGGTCTCAAAATATAACCTAACATGCGTAGCAGATAGACAAACAAACCAACAAATACACAAATATCAATTAAACATTTAAATAAAAATATTTTAATTTTTTAATGTTAATGACACCTTGTACAAAATATACATAAATTAATTAATATTCTTTCCAAATCTCAAAATGTTTTAAAAAGTTCTTGAAGATCTCTTAAAAACGTCTTGGATATAGTCACTCTTCCCCAGAGTCAAATCACGCTTAATAATTTCTTAATAAGACACCATTAAGTGGTTAAGGACTTAACAAAACGAAATGTCAAACCAGTTTATTTCTTTCCATTTATCCCAAAAGTTTCTTGAATTCAACATTTTTAAAAGATATAAGTAACTTCTTATAGTGGGATTTCGTTTCGCTATACAGAAACATAACTTCAAGTTGACAGATAAGAAATCAGTGCAACAATGTCTTTTAAGATATCTGGAAGACCTCTTCAAGATGTCTTTGAGAGAGCACGCTGGTAAACTCTTAAAATACTCATATTTTTAAGGAGTTAAAGAGGTTTTGAAGAAGTTTAATAAAGAGATATGAAAAAATAACTTCAAAAAGAGGTCTATAAGATGTCTTTAAGATGTCTTTGAGAGAGCAAGCTAGTAAACTCTTAAAATACTCTTATTTTTAAGGAGTTAAAGAGGTTTTGCAGAAGTTTCATAAAAAGATATGAAAAATAACTTCAAAAAGAGGTCTTTAAGATGTCTTTGAGAGAGCAAGCTCGTTTCGCTGTACAGAAACATAACTTCAAGTTGACAGATAAGAAATCAGTGCAACAATGTCTTTTAAGATATCTGGAAGACCTCTTCAAGATGTCTTTGAGAGAGCACGCTGGTAAACTCTTAAAATACTCATATTTTTAAGGAGTTAAAGAGGTTTTGAAGAAGTTTCATAAAAAGATATGAAATAATAACTTGAAAAAGAGGACTATAAGATGTATTTTTAAGTATTGGCTTTAAATTATCTTTTTAAGAATTCATAAAGTGCTTATTAAGTGCAATGGTATCAAGAAGACTGAACTAAGTTGCCATTAAGAGCTGATAAATTTATTTCAAGAACTCTTATAGAGTTTTTGTGTTGCTGGGCCCATTAAAATGAAAATGTGCCTCGTCACTCATTATGATTTTTTCATGAAAATCGGGGTTGTCATGGGCTAGCTGTAACATCCTATTGGCATATGTACGGCGAAGGCGTAAATGGTCTTGTGGAAGAAGCTCTTGTGTCAACTGAATCTTAAATGGAAACAAATGCAAATCCTTCTGCAAAATTGTGGCCAAAAGATTTTCTTTGAAGACCAAACTCCAAGAGTTTTATCAAAATCAATCATCGATTACTGTGACGATGAGAAAGTTACGTGAAATTTTTTGGAGAAGCAACAGAACGCACTATTTATCGTGTAGTGAATGACTTCGAAGAAAGAGGGTCTGTAGGTGATAGGCCCAAGCATGGACCACAACGTACTGCAGGATCGGCTGAAAAGTTACAGTCTGGTGTGCAATTTGGTCAGGACGAATCATTGGACCTTACTTCTTTGAAAATGAAAACGGCGAATGGAGAGCGATATCGTGATATGATTTTAAACTTTTTAACGTCACAACTTCATGCTTTCGGCTTGGTTAACATGTGGTATCAACAAGACGGTGCCACATCGCATACAGCCAGGCTTACAATGGAATTACTGCGAGACCTCTTTCCACAAGAAGTTATTTCAAGAAATGGTGATGTTGATTTGCCTCCACGGTCGCCTTATTTGACTGCTCCGGACTTTTTTTTGTGAGAATATTTGAAAAGCAAGGTTTATGCACACAAACCAGACACGCTTGAACAACTCAAACAAAATATTCGTGATGAAATTAATGAAATACTGCTTGAAATGTGTGAGAATGAAATGAAAAATTTGCTCAAAAGGGCTCGCATTTGTGAGACTAACAGAGGCAGACATTTACCTGATATTGTTTTCCATACATAATTGCCGACATTAAATAAAACATTTATCAATATAAGATCCATTCTCTTTCATTTAATCAAAAATTATAAACAAACAAAGTAGTGTACCTTCCCGGCGGACACCCTGTACTTTCCTAAAATTATTTTAATTTTTTTTAAAGCACATACTTATGTTCAAGAAAAACTTCAACTATAAGAACAAGTACGTGCGACCCAGAAAGGCGTTAAATTTTTTTTTTTTTTCGAAAAGTCTACTACCAATTATTGCTTTCCTGCAGTTATAATAAGAAGGGAAGACTTCTTATTCTCTTTCAAATAATTCATAGAATAGAATAGTGGTTTTGTCAAATAAGAGGTAGATAGGATCTTCAAATTTATTGACTTGCAACTTAAATGATTTATCAACTGGATAAAATACCTTCATATTATGTATTACTTTTATGGTTTTCGCGGATATAACTGACAGTGAACATCTTGCCATTGAACTTTCCTTCAAATAGGACAATGCTCTCGAAGCAAACTCCTGTGTCATAAAACAAAGAACATGGAAACAAGTTCTTTATTACAGCACACATAGCTAGTTTGATTTATTATCTTTGTTTCTTCCATTATGTTACAAAATATAAATATTTTTTTCATTCTTACCTACCTACCTAAATCTTTAAAGCATCGAGGTTTGCCACCTGCCTGAAACCCCAGAGTTTTTGTGGAGAGTTAAATAAAAACAATGCAACCGATATCATATACTTTTTGTCTTACCTTAAAGGCGTTACGAATAGAATAAAAAAGCACTTAAACGACATGGTATTAAACCATCTCTTTTGAAGCACCCAAAAAGAAGATTAATTATCTGAAATCACCTTAGGATCATTTTCTACTCCCAAATACCTACACCTAATGTATACACAATACATGCAGTGGTAGTTCCAAAGGATTATTGCTGTTAGCCAAAAAAAAAACGGAAACAACCAGAAATAGGTCTATGAGAACATTTAAGCGCATCCAGATGAACACCACTTGAATCAATTTTGAGCTCGATAAGGTTCTGGCTCACGAGTAGCACTCCCTCCTGAGAGTTTTGCAGTTAATAGCTTTTTCGAAAAGTTGCGAGTTGCAAAAAAGTTTGTGAAACAAATAGGTCCATTAGGGTTTGGTCAATAAACGAAAACGCTAACTTTTCCTTGATTTGGGGCCCCCTAAATAACCAAGTACCTATATTTTTTCTCTATAGAAAATCCACTGTTGCATATATTTAGTTTGGCAAAGTGCACTAACGCATATCCGAGGCTAACGGATACAAGTGTCTTTAAGGTACACATTTAGTTGAGGGTGGGTGACCGTGATGAGGTTGTAACTTGAAAACCACTCACGTATGCGATATAGTTACATAAACCTGCCTACATTTAAGTTACATCGTAGATGCATTTTTTTTAATAACACTTGAGAATAATCAGTTTGTATCCTCGACGTTCTCCTCTGATCCTTCGTCGTATATATGTATGTATAGTCTTGTTGATGATGAGGAAAAAGTTAATTAGGAGGAAGGGAGGAAAGGTGGGGTAAGCTGGTTGGGGCAGCACACATATATCTATAAGCCAGAAGAGCTGCCACTTAATGGGGGATTTTAATATGTTAAGTGGTGACTTTGGATTAATGCTTGACATTTAAAATGTTGTCATTTATAAGTGGAATGCTCACCTTGTTTACATAATTGAATTGCACATTTTCTATAGAATTTAATCTACATAAGCCCTTATAAATAATATAGATAATGGTTAAAATCTCTTACATCACATAAGAAAGTGTAGGTCAATTGGAAAATGCTTCAAAAAAGAAACATAGATACATTTTTAATGCTTTTGATATGCAATATTTATAAATAGTTGACTTAGCTGCATCTGATATAAATTCAAATTAAAAATTTAAAGTTTCACTCTCTCTCTCAGTCCTTTTCTCTTTATCTCTTTTACCATTAGTTACAGTGCAGATGAAATCGACCTATTTCAATTTTAGTAAGGTCGTAGGAAAGCAAGACAGGGGGATATTTCCTTATCTCATTCAAAGAATCTATATCGATAAATAATTAAGATGGGTTGCATGGCGCAACTATAGAGCTTGTATTTATGTATTGTATTTATGTATCTAATTTCATATATTTTGGAAACGAAGAAGTTGATATAACTTAACATGAAGAACGAAGATCCTATATGGCCTGCTTTTAGTATGAATATGATACAAGGATGCATGGGAATTTATTGCTTCGTAAAGTATCTTTAATTTGAGTTAAAAGTTATGTCGTTTCTTAAGTTCAGCATCAGTTTTTTATAAGAACACCATCAGCTGTGTCTACCGTACGTAGCAAACATATTTAGAATTCAAATTAATTTATTGAAAACTACTAAGTAAGTGCTGCGAGCTGCGATGGTAAAATGTATATGTGTGCCTTACATACTTCTTTGAACTAAGAACTATTTAGGAGCTACAAAACTTTGATAAAACTCAGACAAAAGTTGGTAAGTATACCTATTGTACCTTTTTATGATTATCAAAACTTTGTTCAATTCAAAATGAAAGTTTTTAAAAAGGCAATTTATGAATATGAGATATTAAAAATTAAATTGAATTGACATTTACAGAAGACGTTTTAAATGAAATCAATATCATTTTATGCAGGTTAATTAATCCAGCATTGTTTAGTCTCAGTTTTGCGATGCGAGAAATATATTTTCAGAAGTCAAAATGCCCCCAGTTTACTGTAGTGTCTAAGACTTTGAGATGGTCAAGTATTTAGACTTTTTACATTGAAAGATACAATATGGCAAGTTATGCATGTAAAAAAATTGAACTTGAGATTTTGATCAAACTAGTATTATATGATGATAGAGAAGATGAAAAAAATAAGTCTCACAATTTTGTCTGTCTGTCCGTTCGTCTAAAGCCTAAATGGCTGGATCGTTTTTCTTAAAACTTGGTACATAGTGGTTTTTGGTAATTCTGCCCACACGATTTTTTAATTTTTTATTTTGAAACAAAACGGTACCTGCTTTGATGCTTTTACTTTCCAGCTGAGGTGAGCTCAGTATGGTGTCCAGGATTCTTCCCCAAGAAGCAACGAAACTTGGGGCTAGGAGGATCTAATCTCCGATTAAAACGGCTTTAATTCCTTTATTTAGTTATTTACAATACAGATTCTTTTATTTAAAGTTTTTCAAAATTAATTACTAATTATTTAAAATTAAAATTATAATTTTAATTTCTTACAATAAGTAACATAGTACTATGTATATCTTACAATATTTTCGGGTCTTAAAAATAAAGTGCACGGTATTTCATATAATATGTCCCTAGCACGAAACGTAGGGGGAACAAAACGGTCGGAACCCTCAGAGGTGAACCTTGTCCAACTAGATGCTTGAAGAGAAATTCGAAGGAACAAAATGGTCAGAAATCCTTTTCGGAAACCTAATGTCCTCAGCAAATAAGGAACAAAGCGGTCGGAACCCTCGTAGAAGAACCTTGTCCAATGAGCTTCTAGAGGAGTAGCCCAAAGGAACAAAACGATTGTCCCTGGCACACAACCCAGGGAAAGAAACGGTTGGAACTCTCGAAGGAGAACCTTTTCCAATGAGCTTCTTGAAGAGGAGCTCAGAGGCACGAAATGATCGGAACTTCTTATGGAAATCCCTTATAAATTATACTATAACCCAGTGGCGAGGCGTCCTTTTGTTCAGTTCGTTCATGCACGACTAGCTTTCAGATAAAATTATTATGATAAAAGTTTATTAAATTAACCTAACCACCCACAAAATTCTTTTGCTTTTCTACTAGTTTAAGTCAGTTTCGCACTCTATTTCCAATTTTCCAAGTCGTGCAACCCTTTTGTGCACACAGTTTAAATAAAAACAAACAAAAAGGCCTGCTACTGCGACAGCAAAATTCCTACTCATTTTTAACCTTCATCTCGTTCACATGAATTGTGAACGAAATGTAACCACTAAAAGCATACAGGCAACAAAAAGAAGTATAACCAAATTGCTACCGACCTATTTGTTCAAATCACCTGTGAACGAATTCAAGGAAGTGTGGTGAGATTTGCTCAAGTCTATACACTCAAATTTAGTTTGTTTGGTGTTTGGTCGGGATCGGGATGGTTTTTGATGGTGGTGGTGGTGGGTTCAAACTTCAAACGAAATTAAGTAATGGGTTTTTTGTGCTTTGTGTTTGATATAGGATGGATGGGTGAGCAAAGATGTGTGGTTATTGTATGATGCCTTTTGCTATTCGTGCAAAAAGAATATGAACGAAATGGGAAATATATACAGATTTGTTCAAGGGATTGAGTTATTTTTATGTGAAACTTCTCTGGGTTCCTTGAAGAGTTAAATTTCAAAGCAAAATTGAGTGCATGAAAAAATTAAGGTAACATAAAATCGAACATTTCCATAGCTAAGTGGGTGGGTGGTAGAACATAAGTAAACATTGTATTATTTATTTATTTATTTATTTATTTATTTATTTATTCAATCTACGATAGTTAAATCCACAGATTTGCTTAATGCTAAACTTATACAAGTTCCAAAGTAAATGTTGATAGGTAAGTATGTACAATAAGATTTAAGAATGACTATTTTGTAATAATAAAAACAAAGAAGCTTTAAATTGATATCTTGATAAATATACATCGAGATCATTATAATACATATTAAAAAATTTACAACAATGAGAAATAGGCTCACGCTGTCCATAGTTAGTAGAATGAGGAATTTCAAAAATGAATTGTCTCATTCTCAAAGGTCGACTTGGTGCGTAAATATTTATTAAAGAGAGCAAAAACTCACAATCAATATCATTTGAAAGAATATCGCGAACAAACATGATACTGTACATTCTACGTCTTGATTCAAGAGTTTGCATTCCTAATAATAAGCATCTACTATTATAATTAAGATTTAAAGTATCATTTGTTGCGAAATTTCTTAAAGCAAATCTTAAAAAATTTCTTTGAATATTCTCAATTCGTACTATAAGTTTTTTAATATCAGGATTCCAAATAATAGAACAGTACTCCAATAATGGTCGAACAATGGAACAAAAAATTGCTTTCAAAGTGTACGGATCTTTAAAATCTGCAGAATTTCGTTTGAGAAATCCTAGCATGGAATTAGATTTTGAAACAATATATGAAACATGTGACTCAAAACTCAGTTTATCATCAAAAACTACACCTAAGTCTTTTATTTCACGAACTCTAGATAGCTTGTTTGCATCTAGGAAATAATCAAAAACTATAGGATTCGATAAACGACTGTAAGTCATAACCGAGCACTTTGACAGATTCAGGTGAAGGTCATTTTGCTTGCACCATGACTCGAAGTTTGAAATATCTTGTTGAAAAGCAACACAATCATAATAATTATTTATAACTTTGAACATTTTAATGTCATCAGCGAAAATTAAACACTCAGACCTTGATAAGACTGATGGAAAATCATTTATAAATAGATCAAACAACGGAGGACCTAAATGGCTTCCTTCGGGAACACCAGAGTGCACTGTTATTGAATTAGATTCCAGATCCCCAATTTTTACGACTTGTTTCCTACCAATTAGATAGGAACGAAACCAATTTAGTAGGCTGCCATCAAAACCATATAATTTTAATTTTTTAATTAAGATTTGGTGATTAACCCTACTAAAAGCTTTAACAAAATCAGTATAAACCACGTCCATTTGACATCGCTTTTCCACTGCCTTAAAACACAGATTAGAAAAACAAGCCAAATTTGTAGTGGTTGATCGACCACTTAAGAAACCGTGTTGAAATTTAGATATATGGCTTTTTAAAATACCATATAATTTATTTTTTACTATTTTATCAAAAAGCTTTGGAATGGTTGAAAGTTTACTTATTGGGCGATAGTTTGAAACCATCTTTTTGTCTCCAGACTTAAAAACTGGGTTAATATAAGAGACTTTCCATTCATCTAAAAAATTACCACTTAGAAGGGATTGATTAAAAATAAATTGAAGTGGAAAACTAAGAGATTCAAAACAATGTTTTAATACAATAGGAAATACACCATGAAAATCTGGTGTACTAGAGGGTTCCAATTCGCATAAGGCAGTTGAAACATCTTCTAACTCACAATATAAACTACAGCAATCTGTTATAGGTACTAAATTGTTACAGACGTAGTTATTGCCAACAAACAAATCCGTTGTGTTATAAATACTTTGAAAGCTTTCAGCAAACCAGTCAACAATAGTTTGAGGGTCACTGGAGGTATTGTTATTGTAAACCATTATTGAAGGAAAACCAATAGATTTACGCTTCATATTTACAAATTTCCAAAATTTTTTCGGATTTTGCTTTAATTCAATTTCAGTTATATGTACATAGTTACTAAAACAAAATTTTGATAGAAATGCAAATTCTTTACGGAGACGTGAATACAAGGCAAAGTCATCAGAACTCTTTGTGTCTTTATAAATTTTAAAAGCCTTATTCTTGGCATTTTTCAAATTACGCAACCTTGAGTTAGACCATGGAGGATGAGAATTTACTTTAAAAATAGAGCGTGGAACAGAGGTAACCAATTCTCTGACAAAAATATTTAAAAAATAATCAAAATTATATTTTAAACTATTATTAGAATTAAATTGCCAATCAAAATTACAAAATGACTCATTTAAGATGTTTAAATTTGCAGAATTAAAATGATATTTAAATTTATTAACAGTCTGGAAAGCATTATAATTTCTAAAGCAAATATTTTTTATGCAAATAGACATGGCAACATGATGAATTGAGTTCGAAAACAAGGGGAGGCAATCAGAAACATTAACTTCAATATTATCATTTATAAAAACTAGATCAAGCATTCTCCGCAATGAATTATGAACAAAACATACTTGGGTTAAATTTAAAGCAAACAGAGAATCGACAAGCTCAAATTATTCTTTTTCTGTTGAGAGCACAATTGGCAGCACCTTGTTTTCATATTGCATCCACTTGATTCCACCCAAATTGAAACTACCAATTACACAAACAGAAATATTATACTCAGAATAACTAGATAACGTATTTTCAATGTTTTTTAAATGATATAAATAAATAGATAAATGAGAATCGGGTGGAATATAACTTAAAAAAATCAATCACAGTCATAGTTTCCTTCGATGCAAACACATATTTGTTCAATATTTTCTTCCGGAGATGAGATTAATAGGCTCATATATTATAATATTTATGAATATGACCCTGCAGTAAAGTAGGATTTTTTAGCTGATTATTCCAAAATAGAATTAAAAAAAAAGTGTCAAAGATGAGGAGAGTGTTTTAGAAATTTGAATATGTAGGTAGGTTTTTGAGGAAAAAAGAAGATAGATACATAAACAGAGAAAGTAGGTGTATTATTGATTTTTGTTTTTAATTTTGCAGCCTTACGCGTTTGAAGTAGAACAATTTCTTATGATTTTGTTTGTCAATTTCCTTAGGATGTTGAATCTATTCATTAATTTTTGTAGGACATTTTTTTAAATCGTTTTTAACTACATTTTTGTTTTATTAAAACATTGTTTTTCTTACATCGCATCTATAAATATTAAATGCATTTTTTTTTTTTTCAAAAACTTATAAATTATCGGTTTGAAATCTTTTTCTTAGATTTAAAGTCTACCTTTTCTAGGACAACTATTAAAAAAAAAACTTCTGAGGAAAACGGTTCACCTCACAAAATTGTAGTGCAAATATTTTTAAGCCAATCGAGAAAACTTGAATAAAAATACGAGTAGGTACATAAAACCAAAATTTGTGTAAACTTAAATCATATGAAAATAAAAATAAATAAAGTGAACGACTACATTTTTCATTCACGCGTCGCCACTGCTATAACCTATATATGTATGTATATATACTAATACTATTTACTGTCTGAACAGAATAGAGTGCTGCTACTGGAATATCTGTCAAAAAGTGTCGTACGTGATTTTTTTACACGCTCACAATGCAGCTGTACAGCTTTCTGACATTTAAGTATCGAAAATAAAAATGAAAACAAAAATAATAAAATGCACGACTGGGTCGCACGTACTTGCTCTTATGTTCAAGACACTGCGGATTTAAGAAAATTGTATATAAAAACATTGAAATTATGAGAGAAAAATGTATAGAGAAGCATGAAATACGACATTTAAATTGGCTAAACCAGCTCTTTTGACAGTTTGAGGTGAAAAAAAGAATGCCATCTTAATTCTTGATTGAATATGATTGTATGGGAAAAAAATATTTAAAATCGTTGGAGCGGTTTTTTAAAAAACTAATTTTTTGTATATAAAATTCTTACAACATTTTTAAGAACGAATTTTGGTATGCAAATCTGAAGTATATATTTATGTTTATATAAAAACAAAATTTGAAACAAAAATTGTCAACCCGTTTTCGAGATATCGAATTTTCAAAAAAAAAAATTTGAAACTTTTTTTAAAAATCCAAAAACTTTTTTTTGAAAATTTTGATATGCAATATTATTTAATCTTATCTGAAATTTGTATATAAAAAAAATCATCTAAATCCGTTAAGCACATAATGAGAAAACTCAAAATAAATAAATACGTTCTATGACAGGTACTATTAATAGTTGCAAAGTGCAAAATTTTATAATTTTTGGTAGTAGATCGTACTAATTTTAGTATATGAAAAAAGTTTAATCAAAATCGTAGCAGCCGTTTTTGAGAAAAAAAATATTTTCCTTTGCGGTTTGTTTACTTTTGTATGGCAGGTGCCGTTATTTTTTCATAAATGTAAAATTTTTTCTAAAAATATTTTAGAAAGTACTAAAAAACTCATAAGTATCGAGTTTCAAAAAAATCGATCATGTCGTTTTAGAAATATTTGATTTTCCAAAAAAAAATTTGAAACATTTTTTAAAAATCCAAAAAATATTTTTTCAAAAATGTTGGTTCACAAAACCATTTATATTTTTTGGAAGCTTCTGTATAAAAAATAATTGAAATATGTCGTACTGTTTTGAAGAAAATAAAAAATTAAAAAAATGGTTCCTTGGGAGGTACCATTAATAACCATTTTTGAAAAATGGTTTTTCACCAAAAGGAAGCTTTTACTAAAATAAATTTATTGAATTTTTTTTAAGAAAAGTTGTCGAGCCGTTTCTGAGAAAAAAACGATTATTTAAAATTGATAAAAAAAATTGTATGTTATTTTTGGTTCTAAATAAAAAAATGAATAAAACGTGTCGGCAGAATCACCAAAAACCACTATGTACCAAGTTTGAAGAAAATCGATCAAGCCGTTTAGGCTGTAGTCGAACAGACAGACAGACAGACAGAATTGTGCCACCCACTTTTTTCGTGTCCTCTGTCATCGTAATACAGTACGTTCTCGATTAATGCAACTCTCGATTCATGCAACTCCTCGATTTTCGCAACAGCTGAATTTATATCATTGTTGACGCAGTAATCGCAACTCTTCAAAAAAAAAAATTGACTCAATGAGTGCAACTTTTGGTTTTATATGCATATCTTTATTTACTCAGGGTCTTGGCTATGTTTGTTTTTGTCAGTTGCGTTACATTTTGTCTCGGCAGTTATTTTACCGCTACTTTTAAGTGATGATACTGTGAAGTTGTATGAATGTACATGATATGTATCTATTCCTACAATGCAAGATTTTCTTGTAAGCTTATTGAATTCTGTCCAGTGAACAGTCGCTTGTGTGTTTCGGAAAATTGGGTACGCGAAACCAGTTATAACAATGAGAAAATCTATGAAGATGAAGACAATGAATTGAGCCTACAAAAATTTTTACTCGGTTATTGCAACAACTTCGGTCAGTGCAACCACCCTTGTTTTAATTAGTTGCGATAATCGAGAATGCACTGTATCATGTTTGATTGTTATCTAATTTTTTTTTTTTGCACGAATCCAAAACTTGCCTTATAGTACCTATAATTGCAAGTAAAAATGAATAATGATGAAAAAGAAGTTAAAATTGCTTTACGTTGTTTTGCTCGCAATTTTGAAACGTCAAAAAAGCTGCAAGCAAAAGTTAAAAGTTGGCCAACTTGTCCAGCTGCGTCTTCTCCTCAGCTCGGTCTGCAGCTACGTCGTGTTCTGTTCGCATCATTGAATTTGTGTGTATTCAATATTTTGACAGCTATTCCAAATGCAGCTCCAGTAGCAGCTCCGTCTCCATTCTGTTCAGCCAGTTACTGTACCTAAATGTTTTTTTTTCTAAACCAGCGAAAGAATATTTTATAAAAAAAGTTAGATTGGGCTCTGCGTCAGCATCAGAAATGCCTATCTGTCACCGAAACGCCTTATGAGAGGTCCATGTTACGGCACGATCTCTTATTCTCTATACTCTAGATTGGTATCTCACCACCTGACGAGAAGAAAAGACAATATTATCATTTTTCTCACTTCACAATATTACATTTGCTGGAGTAAGCCAATGTGAATAGAAAGAAATCAAATTCAAATTTATACGTGTTTTAATGATTTTAATTTTTGCTCATGATATGTATGAATTAACTAAATACGATGTATGCACGAAATGATAGGAGTATAGGGATTTAATAATTAGGGTACTGAAGGAGTTGAAACGCTTCGTTACACTGCCATAAAATTTTTTTTTATCAATTTTACATATAATTTTTTTCTTTCAAAAACGGCCCGCAACTATTTTTAAAAAAATTCAATAAAAACTTTTTTTTGGTGGGACATCATTTTTCAAAAATATTGAATAATTTTAAAATTGAACATTAGAGCAAGTAGGTACAAGCGATCCAGTCGTGCATTTTATTTTATTTCATTCTGGTAACAACTTTCAAAACTAAAAATAAAAACACATTTTGATTAGAGTAATTTAATTTTAAAGGGTTTTTATCTCTGATAGTTGAATTCTTCATAATGGTATCAAAAAAATAAAATATTTGTAGGGGTGGTAAAAAAAATAAAAATGTTAATTACTAATTTTTCAAAATCAATTTTATCAAAAACTGTGGGTGGATCAAAAGAGTTAAAGGGTGGTCTCAAAAGCTTGAATGTAAATGGACATCTTTTCCAAAAAAAAATAATATAAATAGATCGGTTACTTTTGAGGGATGTATTGTTCAAAAAAAAATATGCCTTGCTTGAGTAGAGCGCTACAAAAGCCTTCAATTAAAAATCTCGAATAGAAAAACCTCAAAATATGTCCTTTCCTTTACTTCCAAAAATTAAGAGTTTCTACAAATTTAGTCGAAAGTTCTGTAAAAAAAAATTGTACTTAAATGCGTTGAAATTCGTAGTTTTCGGAAGTAAATGAATAGAAATAATAACATAGTTCTCAGTTTCGCACTGAAAAATAAAAATTCTGTGAAAAAAATTAAAAAACGAAATACTTGTAGGTACTATTTTCTGCTTTCCAAAACTTATTTTTAACAATTTAAATAATTTATGTGCGTGAAGGTAGCACCATAATTATCAATTTTTGAAAAAATTGTTCTGTGATTTGCCCAATGTGCCTTGCCATGAGCGGTATTTAAAAAAAAAACGTACTAAGGGTATGGTTTTTAGAGGGCACCCATTTTTTTAGCATGAAATTAGCAACGCCATTTTTGATTTTCGAAAAAAAAATTGTGCTGTGTGTATAATTATGCTACCTTGTGCAGTAAATGTTAAAAGAAAATGTGCGAATTTGCTAATTTTACGGATGATTATTTTTTGAAATTTTGCGATTTAAAAAAAAAAATAATGTGTGGAAATTTTTTCAAAAATGGTGAGATAGCAAATTGTGAGGATGAATATTTCGCTATTTCACAAAAAAGCAAGTTGTACAGTTTTGTGCTCAGTTTGTCCTACCATACGCCGAAGGGTTAAAAATATTAACACATTTGCAACATTTACGGTCAAAAAATGATTTTAGAAAGCGTGAAGTTAGCACCACCATTTTCGATTAAAAAAAACAATAATCACATTTTTCAGTACCTCCCAAGGAACCATTTGTTTAATTTTTGATTTTCTTCAAAACGGTACGACCGATTTCAATTATTTTTTCTATACAGAAGTTTCCAAGAAATATAAATAGTTTTGTGTACCAAAATTTAAAAAAAATAATTTTTTGGATTTTTAAAAAATGTTTCAAAATTTTTTTTGGAAAATAAAATATTTCGAAAACGACATGGTCTATTTTTTTGAAACTGAATACTTAAAAGTTTTCAGTACTTTTTAATATATTTTTGGAAAAAATTACAAAAGTTAAAAAACCGCAAAGATAAATATGTATTATTTGCTTAAAAACGACTCCTACGATTTTGATTAAACTTTTTTTTTATACTAAAATTAGTACGATCTACTACCGAAAATTATAAAATTTTACACTTATCAACTATTAATAGCGCCTGTCATATAACGTATTTTTTTATTTTGAATTTTCTCGCTTTCGGCTTAATAAACGGATTTCGATTAATTTTTGTATATATGTATACACATTTCAGATAAGATTAAATAATATTGCATACCAAAATTTTTATTTCTAGCGCAAACTGTCAAAGGAATTGTTTTAGGGGCCGGTTATAGCGATCAGTAAAACACATCAGTAAAAAGTTGAAATGAAAGGAATTCGGAATTTTTTCCTGATGGGTGTTTATAGCGAACAGTAAAATTGTGTCAGTAAAACAAATGTCACTTTGTTTGTTCAGAACCAAACCGCAACTTTCGCGCTCAAAATTCACCATAGTAATAACAACACGTCATGATGTCTTCTTCTTCTTTCTATTTTTACTGGGTGTCAATGCATCAGTAATTTTTTTTTCGTATGTACTGAAACAGTAAAAAATTGGAACACAAACAGGCGGAACGAATTGTTTCATTTTGAGTGACATGACAATCAGCTGATACGTAAAATGAGTTTTCGTCAGTAAAATCAAATAAATGGTTTTTCTCAAAAAATACAATTCCGAACCAAGTTTTTCTTTAAAAAAAAATTATTTTATTACATTCGACATCGATTTGCATATAGTTTTTGTTTCAAAAAGCATTCAAACATATCAAATATTGCAAAAGAAAATTTATACTGATGCATTTTACTGATCGCTATAACTGGTCTCTTAGCCAGTTTAAATGTCGTATTTCATGCTTCTCTACATTTTTCTCTCATAATATCCATGTTTTTAGATACAACTTTCTAAAACCTGCAGTGTCTTGAGCATAAGAGCAAGAACGTGCGACCCAGTCGTGCATTTTATTTTTTACGGCACAAAGCAGCACCAGATTGCGTACAATATAGCAAAATTGTTGTTTCCAAAATCGAAAATGGCTGTGCTATCTCCACTTCAAGTGTACCCCATAAATGCCATTTTTGATTTTCAAAAAAAAACAAAGCTTACATTTTTGAAAAATTGCATAAATTTCAAAAATATTTCATTCGTAAAATTTGCAAAGTTGCGACTTTTCTTTAATATTAACAACACAAGGCAGCACAAGTTGAGCATAATACAGCAGAAATTTGTTTCCAAAAATCGAAAATGGCTGCTCAAACTTTGCTAAAAAAACGGGTACCCCCTAAACGCCATACCTACCCTTAGTGCGAGTTTTTTTTTTAACATGGCACATGAGAGCATAAGTTGCGCACATTACAGCACAACCCTTTTTTCTCAAAATAGAGAAAGGTGGTGCTAACTTCACGAACATAAGTACATAAATTACCAGACATTACAAAATATTTTGTAGTTAAAATTTTTATGTTCTTAACAACAATTGAAATATAAATAATAGCCCTGTTTTTTGCAAAGTAGCATGTTAATTACAACAACAAACTGGCATAATTCCGTATTGTTGTTGCATTTAACATGCTACTTTCTTCTAAGCGAAGATAAGAATGCACTTAAAAAACAGGGCTTATATCAATCAAGCTGGGCATTCACGATGAGGCAGTCGTTGAGACGGTCACAAGGTCCGAAGAAATCTTTGCGAATGCACTCTATGTAAATCTCTCATTGAATTCAACAAAATGATTGCGTTCTTAACATTCGTTTTTAAGAATGCGACTTCAAAAAATGCAGTCGCCATTCTTTTTTCCTTAAAAAGATTGCAATCTTTTATGTTTCCAGTCCAATCTTTTGTCATCATCAACTGATTGCAATCTTTTGAGACTTCATGCATTCTTTTGAAGTCTTTTGAATTTATTTGAATTCTTTGAATTCATTGCATTTTTTTGTATGTTTTGCCCTCCATAATACCAAATAGTATTATCCATAATACTATTTAGTATTATGGAGGGCAAAACACAAAAGAATGCAATGAATTCGTACAAAAAAATGCAATGAATTCAAAAAATTCATAAGACTTCAAAAGAATGCAAAAATTCAAAGAATGCATGAAGTCTCAAAAGATTACTTACAATCAGTTGATGGTGACAAAAGATTAAAACAAAAAAGATTGCAATCTTTTTAACGAAAAGAGAATGGCGACTGCATTTTTTGAAGTTGCATTCTCAAAAAAGAAATGTAAGGAATGCAAGTCCTAAGGATTGCATTCGCGAAAGATTGCAAGTTTTTACAACTCTGAAAATTAGTGGAAATTGCTCTATACAAAAAAAAGGAAATTACATTTTACCATTTTTACCAAAATTTTTTTAATATTTAGACTTGACAGATTATACAATCTTTCAATCTAAGAAGATCCGTCGAACAGAACGGCCGTGTCAGTTTGCACTGTGCAGGCAGTCGTAGAACAGCCGTTGGACTAGGCCAGTGTTTTTCAAACTGTGGGTCGCGACCCCCTAGGGGGTCGCCAAGAATAATTAGGGGGGTCGCGATGGCAAGCCATTAGGTACAAGGAACTAAAAAAAGTTTTCTTTTATTAAATGTTCAAAACTTGGTTGTATCTTTGAAGTGTTAACAATTAAAGCATTTTCCTATTGAAGGAAGATAACGTGAGTTCACATTCACATATAGGTATGAAGTGGTGAATGGCACTTACAATGTTAAAGCCTCTTTTGCCAGCTCTAAATATTTTCCTCTTCTCTTCACTTTATCCAGAAATTATCAATGGTTTTTACATTGAATTCAGAGCAACCATCTGCAGCAAAATAACAAAGATTTTCTATCATCTTAACCGATTGAAAACCAGCCAGATGGAATGATATATTCAAAAAAGGATTGAGTATCTATCTCTGTCCACTTCCGCTTTCAGAAAAGAGTTCTGGAAAGTCACTTAATATTTTTTTTCTCCTAATTATGCAAACTCTCATGAAAGAACTGTGAGCGCTTAATGTCATGGCATGAATTCATCTGATGAAATTTCGTCGAGAATTTTCTGAGCCCAGGGAAAAAAATCATACATTTTTTTTTGGAAAACGAAGTTTTGCGAGGAGTTCTCTGATTTTGTCTTTTGCAGTCAAAATATTTTCTTGTCTCCCTTGGAGTTGTATCAAGATGTTTAAGTGGGCAAAAAGATCTGCGAGAAATGATAATTTTAAAAGCTAAGTGGGGACAGAAAAATGATATAATTATCCCGATTTTGAATCTTGTACAAACATCAATAAGTCAGCTTTTAATGCCCACAGCAGATTTCGGGTGTGAGTGATAGCAAAAAATGAAGTTTGAATGCAATTTCGAGGGTAATCGTGTTAGCCGAAGTTGGTTTTCACCCTTCCCCAGATAAGCTCCATGGATCACATATCACGGAATCCGAGACCATTTGAGTGTTTAGTTCACCCTTCTAGACCGTTTAAAAACTTTAAAATTCTAAGTGAAAAACGTTTTTTTTAACAGTCTGGAAGGGTGAACTATATACTCAAATGATTTCGATTCCGTGATATGGGATCCGAGGAGCTTATATAGGGAGGGATGAAATTCAATTTCGGCTTACACGATTACCCTCGAGGTTGCATTCATACTTTTTTTTCGATTCACTGTTCTATCACTAAGGCCCCGGTTGTGGACAACAAGACTTCGATTTTTTGAATAGCCTTTAATGAAGCAATCGATGCCTATACTTCTTTTTTTGTAATCAATCACCCAAAATCTGGTGTGGGCTCTAAATCTAAAAATACCTTACCTTTTGACTCTGTTTGACAAAGATTTTGATGGGCCCGATTCATGTCAGTTTTCAAATAACTGACAAAGTATTATTATGAATGTGGGGGTCGCCAGAATTTTTTTAATAATAAAGGGGTCGCGTACTCAAAAAGTTTGAAAAACACTGGACTAGGCAAACGGATCTGGAAGAGCTCAAGGTACAACATTGTAACCAAGATATTTTATATGAACTACATTATATTCTAAGATGGCGGCCTAAAGTTGAATTTCAAGAATGCAAAAATCAGAGCTTCATATTTTTTTATTCCTATAATTTTTTGTAGCTACTTTTATTCAAAGTAGTACCTCGTGGCATGATGATAATGCGTAGGACTATCATGCCGAAGGTGTTAGTTCTATTCCCAGCAATGCCACCTAAAAACAGAAATGCTTTATCCAAGGTACTGCCTCTTGCAAGGAACTGACAAATCCTCCAAGAGTATATTTTTAATAGAAAAGTGCTTCTCATTTAGCCGTTCGGACTTGGCAAAAAAAACTGTTCGTCCCCTGCATTCCTGCCAACAAAACGCACACAGGAATGGTTGTGAGTTGTAAGTTACTAGACCCTGGTTCTCCACGAGCTGTTTTGCCACCCAATTTATTTACTTTATTTCTACTTTTACTCAAAAGTAAAAATATCACATTGTACCCATATAGAATTTTAATACATACACTTGACTAAAACATAGATTGAACTGGAACAATTTAATTCAACCGTCATCGCTCATCTACGGAGTTTATGGCAATGAATGAAAAAATAGAGACAGAACCATGTTTTCACTAAAATTTACGACTATTTTAGAACCACACAACTGAGGAGAAAATGTACATTTTTATTGGTTTTGGTAAAAGAAGTTTAAATTAATGAATGTCATTGGGTCCTTTATTTCTTCTATTTCTTATGTTGTTTCTACCTCAATGCTCTGTGGTTTTCATTTTAAATACAAAATAATGATTCAATTCCTTTTAGATTTTTGTACCACAGACAAAAGTTTTATTTTGGGTTTTAAATAATAAAGAAGACTTTAGAGAATAGGGATGGAATTTAATGTTATTATTCATTAAATAAACCGCAATAAATGTTCCTTTTTTAAATCTTAAAAAAAAAAGAAATGATATTATAGCCTTAAGCTTTGTCAGACAATAATGATTAGGTTTTAACTATACAAATTTTTTACTTAAATTAGCCAAGTTGAAAACTATGTAGGTACTATTTAATTGAACTGGGCAAAATCTAACAACAATAATGATAAGATTAGAAATTCTAATCTTGTTGGATATATGTTGTTCACAGTGGCTTTTTTTCAAAAATCCATGCAAAATGAGTTGAAATTAACTTTGTAAAAATTGCGTATGAAAACGGTCGTTGATTAATTTGACATAAGTCAGTGATGATCGTTGATTAATTTATTGTTGAAATTTGAAAAATTCTTAATCAAAGCTTTCCCGTATAAAATTTCCATATCTGAATCAATTTTCAGATGGTTCTATCTATCCCTACTAATCAAAATGTTTAATGATGTGGGTTTTCGTCAAAAAACTTTAACTTAACAAATATTGAATGTGTACAAACATAAAATTATACTCGAAATCTCCAGTGGTGACCTAAAATCAAAGTCACATTTAAGTTCAAAACGGATTTGTCACAATCAGTTCTTTGGATTTTAAACTTAGACACCTTATATTTAATCAAATATCGAAATTTAAGTTCGGGAAAATTTCTTTAATTGTTAAATTGCTCTATTTCGACACAAAAAACATTTTTAAAACATTTTCTTAAACATTTTTAAATTCTTGTCAAAAAAAAAAACAAATAAAATACAATTTCTAAAAATACAAAAAAGGATTTTCAGAGCTTCCATTGAACAACCGACTCGACTATGATATGCATCTAGACATACATAATATTCCATACTAGGATTTACCAAAGCAAAGCAAAGTTCAATTGAATTTCAAAGTCTTAAGTCCCAATGGTCTCGAAATCTCTTTGCTTTTGGGTAATATATATTCAATTGTCTAGAAGTTACAAAAATATTGTGCTGTACGTATATCGTACAATATGTACCTACCTACCTAACTACTAATACATACATTCAGATAAGAAATAAATCAGGATTAATCTCTGCTACTACAAGGAATCGTATTTTATTCATAAGAGTAGTGTAGAATATGCATATCAGAAAGTTTTCATTAGAATTTTTTTTTTTCAGTTCGAAATTTGTTTACGCCGAAATTCTTGCTACAGTTCATCGACTTCATTACCTCGAAATTTAGTAGCCTACTTTTAGGCACAACATAAATATATTAGAAATATATTATTGAGTGACTAACTTTAAACTTAATTATTAAGTTTAATGTTAGTAACTCAATCATTAAGCAACTCACCACAACATATTTTTAAGTTAAGCTTTCACCACCGAGCTAATCAGTCGGTGCAATTGAATTATTATATAATTTTGTATAAGTTAGTTCTCTGTGAATATTTCTTGAAGAAGGTTGTCTATATAAATAAAAAATTGAAAATTATCTAATGTAAATTAAAAGTTAAAAAAAAAAAATAATAAAGGGTAAAAACAAATTGGTCTTTTGTATGTAATTTGGTACTGCAGAAATTCTTTCCACAGCGCACTTCTGTGCATATGATTTTTTTCGGACAAAAGCTCCCCACGTAGCTGCCAACCCAGAGCAGCAGAAGATTCGTCTTTTTTTTTGATTGACTGCGATTCGAAGAGGAATCGCCCCAACATTTTTTTGGTCCAGTCGAGCCGGATAGAAACCATTTGAAGAAAATAAACTTGGTTAAATCCCTGCAAAATTATTGGAAATCCTTTATCCCGTATCCATCAAGGTAGGTGCTGTGCAACCTTAATATTTTTCGTGAGTTTTCAATTAAATTAATTACCAATATAAAGTAGTTTGTTCGAAAGTTTGGATTGGTATATATACCTACATAAATTAAAAATTATAGTTTTCTTTTTAATTGAAATATTTTTGATAGAGAAAAGAATATACTCGTAGTCAAATATCTTTAAATGAAAGCTTTTTTTGCATATTTTTATGTGAAATTTAATTCTACGTTTTAATTGAAAATTAAACAAAAGTGGAATCTAAAAAATTTCTGTGGAGCTTGGATGTATTTGAGGGGATTTTTGTTCTTCAGGCAAAAGTACAGTCTCGGTTACGGTTATTTGATCTCGTGATTTTACACGTTTTCCAACTTTGTTCGGTGAACAAATATACAGTTTTTTTCGATACCGTTAGGGATTATCGGTTTTTTACATATTCCAAGGAATTTTCTCGATTTTTAAGAAAATTTATTACATCTTTTTACATTCGAAGATAAAGTTTTTTTTAACTTTATTGCATTTTTCCTTTTTCTTCGTTTGTGATCTTTTCAATTTGAATCCTCCCTACTTTCGAGATGTCTATTTCCGGGGATTTCTTTCTGTGCGTGAGACAAATAAATGAAACTATCAAAAGTTTTCGCGAAGTTCCAAATACGGAAACCTTGACTTGTGGGATGTTAGAGGTTTGGAAACAAGAATTTGAAGTTTTATGGAAGGAATTTAGGGCAGTTTATGCTAAATGTCTAAAAGATAAAAGTGTAGACGACACAAAGTTACTAGCCATCAAATCCAAATACGTTTCGGTTTCAGGAAGTTATTTCGCTACAGTAGGTAGCATCATTGATTTGATAAAAAACGATGCAGCCAAGGAAACAAAAGAAAATTTGGTTCTTTCTCCGTTGAATCATAGATCTGAGCCAGAATTTGGAATTAGAGTTCCACCTTGCGATGCGGAATGTTTCGAAGGTGACTACAAATCTTGGCCTACTTTTCGTGACATGTTCACTTCGATCTACATAGCTCACCCGCGATTAAGTAGTGTAGAGAAACTTTTTCACTTACGGTTAAAAACAAAAAAGGAGGCGCATGATATTGTCGATAAGTTTCCTCTTACCGCAGACAATTTTCAACTTGCTTGGGATGCATTAAAATCCCAATATGAAAATAAACGCATCCTTATTAATACGCAGCTTAAAGCACTTTTTTCTATACCGTCTATCTCAACTGAAAGTGGTTCAGCTTTGAGAAGACTTCATAGAACGGTTTGCGATTGCTTAGGAGTCCTTTCAAGCTACAGTGTGAAAACGGACAATTGGGATCCGATTTTAATTTTCATAATTTCTCAGAAAATTCCGGAAAGCACTTTGTTTCTTTTTGAACAAAGTCTTCCGAAAGAAAATGAAATTCCTACTTGGAAATCTTTGGAAGATTTTTTAGCTTCTAGATACAAAATTCTTGAATCTGTTGAAGAAGTCAAACAATCCCCACGTAAAAACACTAATCAAATTAGTTCTAACTTTAAAAAAGTAAACTCGTTTCACACAGAACAAAGGAATTTTTGTTGTAGGATATGCAATAGCAACCACCCCTTGCGTTTATGCAAGAAATTTTTGGACATGGATGTCTCATCCCGAAGAAAAATAGTTCAATCCAAAAAGTATTGCTACAATTGTCTAGCACTCACACATTCTGTATATGAGTGTAAAAGTAAAGTGTCTTGTGATCAGTGTGGTAGAAGACACCATAGTTTACTTCACTTTACACAGCCAAGCCCAATCAGTCAAGAAACAAAATCAGGATCTCAACCCCACACTTCATTTGATACTTCCCCCATACAGTTCACTACGAAAACCCAACAACAACCGACTTCAAAGATTAAATTAGAAGAAGATATTCAATCTGATACTCCTACACTTCAAAGTTTTATAGTTAATCAGAAAAGAAATGTTTTGCTAGCTACAGCTTTGGTGAAGATTACTGTTCACAACCAAGTTTTTCTTTTGAGAGCTTTAATCGACCCTGGTTCTGAGGCTACGTACATTCTGCAATCTGTAGTGAACCGATTAAAGCTTTTCACCCGTTCAACCAATGCATCTATTTGCGGCATTGGGCAAATTCAAAGTGAATTTTCTACGAGTATGTGTCCTCTCACTCTCGAATCTCGCATCAACCCTGATGTACGTATACCCGTTTCAGCCGTTGTTTTGAAAAGGTTGACAGGCAATCTGCCATCACAAACAATTGACGCATCAAACTTGGTTGAGCTCAAAAGTTTGCGACTGGCAGACCCTAACTTTGATAAACCTGCTTCTGTAGATATTTTGATCGGAGCAGATATTTACCCTCTCATTTTACGTGAAGGTGTAAAAAGAGAAAATGACCTTTCCCCGATTGCACAAAATACGGTCTTTGGATGGATCCTTTCAGGACCATGTGATGAATACCAGAGTAAGCCCACCCTTAATACATTTTTTAGTGAACTCTGTTTGGAAAAACAAATTCAGAAGTTTTGGGAACTCGAAGAAGTTCCAGAAGTAAAACCATTTTCAAAGGAAGATAAATACTGTGAAAAATTATTTATGAACACTACAAGTCGAAACGCAGATGGACGTTATGTAGTCAAACTTCCATTTAAGCCCCATTTAAATATCTCTGATTTAGGTCTTTCAAGAGGTAGTGCAGTTTCACAGTATCTGCGCCAAGAAAAGCGACTCCTTAATGATATATCTCTCAAAGAAGAGTACGACAAGGTGCTTAAAGAATACGTTTCCTTAAATCATATGAATCTCATTACCAAAAATAGCTTAAATCTTTCCAGTGGACATTTTTATTTACCGCACCATGCAGTGATAAAACTAGATAGTGTATCTACTAAAGTCAGAGTAGTTTTTAACGCAAGTGCTTTTACGAGTAAAGGAGTGAGTCTGAACGACTTTTTATATAGTGGTCCTGCTCTACAAAATGATCTGCAAACTATTCTTCTTAAATGGCGACAATATCCATATGTTTTCAATAGCGACATTGAAAAAATGTATCGCCAGATATACGTTCACAAGGACCACCGAAAATTCCAACGAATAATTTTTAGAGATACGGAATCAGATTTGGCAGATTTTGAAATAAATCGAGTTACTTTTGGGGTCAACTGTGCTCCGTATTTAGCAATCCGAACATTGCACCAACTTGCTTCCGATGAAGGAAATAAATATCCTTTAGCAAAAGAGGTCGTTTTGTCAGATTTTTACGTAGATGACGTCTTTTCTGGAGGTTTCAATTTAGACACAGTTGTCAAAGTTCAGGAAGACTTGAAAGCACTTCTTTTGTCCGGAGGTTTTTGTTTGAAAAAATGGACTGCCAACCATCCCCGCTTGTTGGAAAACATACCTAGAGGCGATGTTTTAGACCAACACTTTCTGCATTTTGAAGAATCTTCAAATACGAAAGTCTTAGGCATAGGCTGGAATGCAAAGGAAGATAGTTTCTACATACGATGTGAACTTTTTACTTATCCAGAATCTCTGTTAACGAAACGAGAACTTTTTTCAAATATTGCGAAAATTTATGACCCTATTGGTTGGCTAGCTCCAACAACAATTTTATTAAAAATTTTAATGCAGGATGTCTGGAAAGATAAAATCGATTGGGATGCACCCATAAAATCTAATCATTTGGAAACTTGGAAAGAATTTTTGAAATCCTTTCCAATAATAAAAGATATAAAAATCCTAAGGTGGATTAACTATACCCCAGAGATGTGTGTAGAAATCCATGGCTTTTGTGATGCATCTCTTAATGCGTATGCTTCTGCCGTATATTCTAGGGTTTCAGATTCATCTGGAAATGTGTATACCCACCTTCTCTGTTCAAAAACAAAAGTGGCACCCCTGAAAGCCATTTCAATTCCACGATTGGAGCTTTGTGGAGCTGTTTTGCTAACGAAGCTAGTGAACGCTGTACTAAGTAGCCTAAAATTAAAAAATTGTCATGTCTACCTGTGGACCGTTTCTATGATTGTACTTTATTGGATTCGTGAATGTCCATCTCGTCTTGAAACCTTCGTGAGAAATCGGGTTTCCAAAGTACAAACTGAGAGCCCTCCAAGCAGTACTTGGAAACATGTTCCCTCTGAACATAATCCCGCTGATATCGCTTCTCGAGGTATTATGCCTCAGTTTTTAGTACAAAACTCCCAGTGGTGGCATGGTCCAAGTTGGTTAAATTTGTCTAAGGAAACTTGGCCTGCTACAAAAATTCATCAAGATCCTAGTTGGAACCTTGAGTTAAGGAAAATCAAGAGCTTCGTGGTAAGTCCAAATTTCACTGAAGACATTTTGAGGAGATTTTCTTGTTACGGTCGTGCTATCAAAGTAATTGCATATTTATTATATTTATTTAGATTTATAAACCTAGCTTCTCGCAAAAGAAAAAGGTTTTATCCCTATAGATATTTTTCTATCAATTTAACTCACCATGAAATAGTTTTTGTGAAAAATCGGCTAGTTATATTAGCACAACGTCTGTATTTTGGTGAGGATTATAAAGCTCTTTATAATTCAAACCCGTTGAGTAAAAATAGCTCAATTTTATCTCTCAATCCTTCTCTTGACCCTCAAAGAATTATGAGAGTAAATGGTCGTTTAACGAATGCGAATTTGAGTTACAACGAAAAATACCCAATTATTCTACCCTATTCATGTGCATTGGCAAAACTGTTGGTAGATTTCGTACCCAAAATTTCCTTACATGGTGGGAACCAGCAGGTTTTGTATTTGATGCGGAAAACATATTGGATTCCCAAACTTAAAAATTTAATAAAAACGGTTCTAAACAAATGCAACGTTTGTGTTTTGCACAAAATGGAACTCCAAACTCAGCTAATGGGAAGTTTCCCACCCGAAAGAGTTAACTTTTCATTTCCTTTCACTCATGTTGGGCTTGATTTCGCTGGTCCCTTTGAACTAAGGGTTCAAAAGGGTCGCTTTTATCAAGCCACAAAGGGCTATACGTGTCTTTTTGTATATTTCTGTACAAAAGCTGTTCATTTAGAAGCAGTAGGAAGTCTCTCTACAGAATCGTTTTTAGCAGCCTTTGATAGGTTTGTTGGACGTAGGGGCGTCCCCCAACAACTTTTTTCTGATAATGGCACCAATTTTGTGGGTGCTAATAAAGTGCTAACAAAAGAGATTAGAAAGGCTTTGGCAGATGCAACCTCGGAAGCTGAAAAATCATATTTGCCCAAGGATTTAAAATGGAACTTTATCCCACCAGGTTCCCCTCATATGGGCGGTCTATGGGAGGCCGGTATTAAGTCCTTTAAAAACCATTTTAAAAAAGTTGTAGGGAACTCAAAACTTACTTTCGAAGAGTTTTCAACACTGCTCGTCAAAATAGAGTCTTGTCTGAACTCTCGACCTATTTCGTCTCTAAGCGAAAACCCTCTTGAACCACTTCCGTTAACACCGGGTCATTTTTTGAAAGGTGCACCCTTGCTTTCATTACCCGAAAGTCAGGTTATTGAGGGCACTACCCTCAAAAACTGGCAGAGAGTTCAACAGATCTTTCAGTCCTTCTCGAAAAGATGGAAGGAGGAATATTTGACAGATCTTCAGCGACGAACAAGGTGGAAATATCCTAAACGAAATGCTCAAATTGGAGACGTGGTAGTAGTGCGAAATGAAAATTTGCCACCTAATCTCTGGCGGTTAGGAAAAGTTGTTGCTGTTCACCCAGGGAAAGATGGAAGGGTTCGCGTTGCTACCGTTAAAACCCAGCAGGGAAATATTTTGCGGCCTGTTGTAAAACTATGTCTTTTGCCCGTTGATCAGGAATTGCATCAGGTATATCTTGCTTCACAGAGGATATATTAATTCCTTCAATTTTTCTTTTTATTAAACAAGTTGTTCTTATTGTACCATACATATATAGTTTATGTAAGCCCCAAAACACCCATGATCAACCTACGCCACTGTATCTGCACTTTATTATGTGCTCAACATCTTGTACATAATATGTGGTTATCTCTTTATGTAAATGGACCAGATGTTATGTAAGAAAACCCCGTAACAACTGGCGATGCTTTGCGGTTGACAACAAGCGGTGTTGGTTTCTTTATCGGCACTTTTGAGTCAAGAGTTTAACTGTGCGGTCACTTGGACTGTCCAGTTAGTATACGAATAAAGATTAAGCGTTTTGATAAATTAAAGTCACGAGTTTTATTGAGTCGTCAATTACAAGAGATATTTGAGGATCTGCTTGGAATTATTCAGGCTACTTGGTAAAGGTGGAAGCAGGTAATCTGGTCATACTGACATACTAGAAGCTCAGGTTGGGCTTACATCTTCAGAAGTGGTGAACCAGTGAAGCGTCTGACATGGCAACTAACGAGGAGAAAATTGCTGAGTTTAGCCAGCTAACACGAAACCAAATTCGTGATAAATTGAAGGCACGTGGAATTTCATCTGGGGGAAAGGTAAAAAAGCAACTTTTGCAGAAATTACTTATACACGAGGGCTTAGCTAAGGAGGGAAGTCTAGATTTATCAAACATTGATGAATCTGAGGAAGAGGAAGATAGGGAATCGGATGCAGTAACCGAACTTAGGGAAGAGGTAAGAAAACTGGCAGACTTATTGGGTAAGCTAGTGACGAATTCGAGGACTCGGGAGCTAGGTGAGTTAAGTGGGTCAGGCGTTTTAAAGCCAAAGCCGACGGATAGCGCAGGTGAAAAACACAGGTTGGGAAACAATTTTGCAGTACGTGACTTAGCTGATATGATACCTGTGTTCAACCCTCGAAATCAAACCGGGCTTTCATCAAAAGCATGGTGTAAGAGAATTACAGAATTACAGTCTATTTATAAGCTAGATGAACGTTTGGTATTGATGGCGTCTATAACGCGACTTTGTGGAGCCGCAAAAATTTGGAGTAACGGGGTCATGCATGCAAACCTTGAAGAATTTTTAGCAGATCTATTGCAGAACTTTCCACCAGAAGATGATGTGGCTGAATTGCATGATCGGCTTCGAAATAAACGGCAAAGGCCACTCGAGGATACAGAGGAGTTCGTTTACGAAATGAGATCCATTGCGTCTAGAGGACAGTTGTGTGAAAAAACTTTGGTCCGATATATTGTACAGGGAATCACTGACCATGAATGCCAAGAATCATTCAGGGCAACAAGGCCATCGTCAGTACAAGAAGTGCTTCAGCGAATCCGGTGGATTACTGGATTAAGGTCAAACCGAAGACCAACACCAGGGAGGTTTCGGAGCGCACAAGGGTCTGCTCAAGCAGTTACTCTTGGAGGACAAGCCCTAACCCCAACCCCAACCCCAACCCAGCATCCTCAGCAAAGAACTGGCGAGGTTAGGTGTTATCGTTGTAGGCAATCAGGACATATAAGCCCTAACTGCCCCGAGACGAATAATTTAGCTCAGTCAATTCAACAAAGCCAACCCAGTACTCAAAGAAACCAACCAAATCAGATGCTTCTGACGCGAGAAGACAGTGAGTATATAAAAGATGTAATGGTGAACAGTCATAGTGTCAAAGCTTTCGTTGATCTGGGAAGTGATTGTCTGACTATAATCCAGGCAGAGGCTAACAATGCAGGCTTTCAATATGAACCATATGAAATTAAATTAAACGGGTTCGGCGCGGGGGGATGCATGACCATAGGCAGATTTCACGCCGAAATCCAAGTAGATAAACTGTGCAGCTGGTGTGAAGTGTTGGTTGTGCCGGACCATAGCCAACCATACAAAATGATCATCGGAAGGAAATTATTAGACCAGCCACAAGTAAAGCTAGAGAAGACGTATGGCAAGCTTACAGTTAGTGATTGCACTAAGGAAGAGCTACAGACATTGATAGTTTTGGATAAGCGCATCGAAAGCCGAAATGCTATAAACATAGCAGAGTTGGAGAAGGGAGACTTGCAGCAGAACGAAGAGGAAAAATTGATTAAATTGGTCAATAAGTATCGGGAATGTTTTGCTCTTTCATCAGACGAATTGGGAGAATGCCGATGGGGAGAATGTCGCATCGATCTCGATACCAAGAAGCCAGTCTGCGTACAGCCATATCGGCTACCATTTGCTAAACGTGCTGTAGTGAATGAAAAAGTGGGTGAATTATTGAAGCAAGGAGTGATCAGGAAATCAACATCAGATTATTGTTCGTCGATTGTGCTCACAAAAAAGAAAGATGGTTCTGAACGCTTTTGCATAGACTTTCGGGCTTTGAATAAAGTTACTATTAAGCAAAAATTTCCAATGCCTGTGGTGGAAGAGGTGCTTGCGTCATTGAGTGGGCATTCATTTTTCACGGTATTAGATTTGGCAGCCGGGTACCACCAGATAAAAGTTGAAGAAAGCTGCAAAAAGTTTACAGCGTTTGCAACCGACACTGGACTCTACGAGTTTAACCGAATGCCATTCGGGCTCGTTAATGCTCCAGCACAATTCCAGAGCATAATGAATGAGGTGAAATCAAAACTTAAGCCTGGGACCATTGCCGTATATCTGGATGACGTGATTATCCCTAGCACCTCGATTGAAGATGGGCTAACTAAGTTGGAGGAACTCCTTATAGTATTAAAGGAAGCAGGCTTAACTCTGAAGACAGGTAAATGTGCTTTTCTTAAGTCTAATCTTGAGTTTTTAGGACACAGAGTAACAAGTGAAGGCATACAACCTGGGAAACAAAAGACTAAGGCGGTTGATGATTTTCCGCTGCCAAAAACCAAGCACCAGGTAAGACAGTTTTTGGGTTTAACTGGTTACTTCCGCAAATTTGTACCAAAATATGCTCATATCGCTGCACCATTGAGTAATTTGCTGAAGGAAGACACGATATTTGAATGGACCGATCAGCAACAAGCCGCATTCGATGAGCTTAAAATGGCATTGGCAAACCCACCAATACTGACACTTTACGATCAAAACTGCGCTCATGAGGTACACACGGACGCATCAACAGTCGGATTAGCAGGTATTCTTTTCCAAAAGGGGAAATTGGACCAGAAGTTGAGACCAGTCGCATATTATAGCCGTAAGTTGACAGATACCGAGTCAAAGTATCACTCGTATGAGCTGGAGGTACTCGCGATAGTGGAAAGCTTGGAAAGGTTTCGAATATATCTTCTGGGGAAATCCTTTCGCGTAATTACTGACTGTGAATCAATCGTTGCAATGCAGAATCAAGTCAAAATCATTCCACGGGTAGCAAGATGGTGGCTTAAGCTACAAGAATATGACTTTACTACAGTTCACCAGCCAGGTCGAAATGCGAGCTACGTAGATGCTATGAGTCGTCAACCAGTGGAAAATGCCCATGAAATGGATGAAGCCTCTCTTTGTGTGATGAATATCAACATCAGCGATGAAGACTGGCTCACGACATTACAAATGCAAGATGCAGAACTCCGAAATATCGTAACGAAACTGAAAGAAGAAATAACATCGCCAGCTACCAAACAACTACACAAAGATTATGTACTGAAAGGACCAAGACTCTTTCGGAAGGTAAATGGTGAACATAAATGGGTGGTACCAAAAGGAATCCGTTGGAGAATTCTTCGGAGGTGTCATGATGAAGCCGGACACATGGCTGAAGACAAAACACTAGAAAGACTTACAAAAACTTATTGGTTTCCAAGAGCAAGAAACTACGTTAGAGGGTACATAAAAGGGTGTGTAGAGTGTGCATACGCAAAAAGGAGAGGGGGCCAAGAAGAGGGCGAGTTACATTGCATTGAAAGAGTGCCAATCCCATTCCACACTATAAATGTGGATCACATAGGCCCATTTCCAAAGAGCCGTGGAGGCGTACAATATGTGCTGGTAATTATAGATAATTTTACTAAATATACATTTCTCTTCCCAGTTAAGTCAGCTAATACAAAAGGAGTGATTCATGCACTTGAAGAGGTCACAAAATATTTTGGAGCTCCAAGCCGTTTAATCTCCGATCGTGGCACCGCGTACACAGCAGGGGCATTTGAGAGGTATTGCAATGACCATGGGATTCAGCACGTAAAAACAGCCACACGAACTCCAAGGGCCAATGGCCAAGTCGAACGAGCAAACAGAACCCTACTTACAATGCTTAAATGTGGACATGCGGCAGGTGAAAATTGGGCCACTTCCTTGAGAAAAGCACAATGGAGCCTCAACACCACGAAGAATTCAGTCACGAAAGTAACTCCACATGAGCTGTTGTTCGCTTATACACCTAAAAGCATGACGAAAGACAGATTGTTACACGAGCTAGAAGCTAGTGATGTTCTAAGCCCTGGAAAAGTACACGACAAGCGTGAAGCAGCTTTGAAGAATATCCAAACAAATCAGGCAAAACAGAAGGAGAGGTATGCCAAGAAACACCGGACTCCGACAACATATGAGGTAAATGATTTCGTTTTAATTGAGAAAGAAATTGCAGGAACAGGAGAATCGAGAAAACTCGAGCCAATATTCAAAGGGCCATACATTGTTATGAAAGTTTTACCCAATGATCGTTACCTGATAGGAGACGTACCCAACATGCAGAGAACACAGAAGAGGTATGAAGGAGTAATGAGCAGCGATAAAATGAAAAGATGGTGCGAATTGCCGGACGATGGTTTGATCGCGGAAGACGATTCAGAAGATGAGAAGCTTGATTCCAAAGAGGATCGCGAGGACGCGATCTAAGTCAGGAAAGCCGAGCTGTAAGCCCCAAAACACCCATGATCAACCTACGCCACTGTATCTGCACTTTATTATGTGCTCAACATCTTGTACATAATATGTGGTTATCTCTTTATGTAAATGGACCAGATGTTATGTAAGAAAACCCCGTAACAACTGGCGATGCTTTGCGGTTGACAACAAGCGGTGTTGGTTTCTTTATCGGCACTTTTGAGTCAAGAGTTTAACTGTGCGGTCACTTGGACTGTCCAGTTAGTATACGAATAAAGATTAAGCGTTTTGATAAATTAAAGTCACGAGTTTTATTGAGTCGTCAATTACAAGAGATATTTGAGGATCTGCTTGGAATTATTCAGGCTACTTGGTAAAGGTGGAAGCAGGTAATCTGGTCATACTGACATACTAGAAGCTCAGGTTGGGCTTACATTTATATGATTCCAAATGCACAGCACCTTATGAAATTAAACCTACAATTATTTTCCATTCATTTAAATTATATAAACTTATTCCTATTAACATGTTCGAGTGAGTCTGGGCACTCTTTAATCAACCCACACCGATGGATTTACTAATCTCTTTTTTTTTCCTGAGTAGCGAATCGAGGCGCTTCCTTAACAAAATACCTCCAACGTTGGATTTACATTTTTCAAATCTAAAATTCTTTTCAATGATGTGGATATGGATATGACTCTTTGCATTCTTGCAAAGGGAGGCCGGAATGTTTACGCCGAAATTCTTGCTACAGTTCATCGACTTCATTACCTCGAAATTTAGTAGCCTACTTTTAGGCACAACATAAATATATTAGAAATATATTATTGAGTGACTAACTTTAAACTTAATTATTAAGTTTAATGTTAGTAACTCAATCATTAAGCAACTCACCACAACATATTTTTAAGTTAAGCTTTCACCACCGAGCTAATCAGTCGGTGCAATTGAATTATTATATAATTTTGTATAAGTTAGTTCTCTGTGAATATTTCTTGAAGAAGGTTGTCTATATAAATAAAAAATTGAAAATTATCTAATGTAAATTAAAAGTTAAAAAAAAAAAAATAATAAAGGGTAAAAACAAATTGGTCTTTTGTATGTAATTTGGTACTGCAGAAATTCTTTCCACAGCGCACTTCTGTGCATATGATTTTTTTCGGACAAAAGCTCCCCACGTAGCTGCCAACCCAGAGCAGCAGAAGATTCGTCTTTTTTTTTGATTGACTGCGATTCGAAGAGGAATCGCCCCAACAAAATTTGTTTAAAATTTCAAGGGAACAATTTTTTTCAATCTTAGAGTCAAAGGAAAAATTTCCGAAAGCTCACACTTGAATTGTGTGAATTATTTTAAGCTAAAACTCATAAACCATAACAACCATAACTTACTTACTTACTTAAGGTGGCGCTTCAGTCCGGGGCGGACCAGGGTCTCAACCAACAAGCTTCTTCCAGCCGGCTCCGTTTTCATGCTAGCTGTCTCCAGTTTCGCACGCCAAGGTTTGATTCAACGACTTTCCGGGCCGAAGCATTGGTGTCCATTCGCTCTAGGTGACTGAGCCATCTCAGTCGCTAACTTTTGTGGCGAGGTTGGTCTCGCTTTACAGCCCATACAGTTAGTTGTTGTATCTTCTTCCCCATTCTCCATCTATGCAGACGGGACCAAAAATCACCCTCTCTAAGCAGCCTAAAGCGTTCTCATCCACCATTAATAGTGTCCATGCCTCTTCACCATACGTCAGGACCGGGATGATAAGCATCTCAGACAGTGACACTTTAGTTGCTCGAGAGAGGGCTTTGCTCCTCCATTGCCTTCTAAGTCCAAAGAAACAGCGATTGGCAAGAGTAATTCTTCGTTTGATTCAGCACTGGTATCGTTCGCTGAGTTTATAGCGGATCCTAGGTAGACAAAGTCTCTGACCACCTCAAAATTATAGCTGTCTATACTGACGTTTTGGCCAACGCGTCGGGGTTAGGTGTCCTTTCTTGTTGACAGCATATATTTTGTTTTGCTTTCATTCACCGTTAAACTCATCTTCTTGGCTTCCTTCTCAATACTCAGAAAAGCAGCACTGACATTACGCTTTGTTCATCCGATTATGTCAATTTCGTCAGCGTTAGCGAGTAACTGGATGAGCTTTTGAAAGATTGTGCCTCTAGTGTTGACGTGAGAGTTTTGCACTATTCTTTCAAGAACGATGTTGAAGAAGTCGCATGACAGCGCCTCCGTCGGTGTCGGAGAGGTCTTTGCCGACCTTGATGGAGCAGTAGGCATTCTCCTGCACAAACGGATGAGTTTGGCAGGGATGCCAAAACTTGACATTGCTCTTTCTAGCTCGTCTCTATAAATGAAAAGGTGGTGGGTATCGATTTGAAACTTCTGGGCCCGTATCGCGTAAAACCAAAGCGATCGCTAAAATAAATGATATCTACATTTCCCTAGAGTTATGATAGAGATAGCTATAGTCAAAAAGACTATCAAAACGACTATCAGCTTAGCCAATTCCTCCCCTGGGTTTTCTCCAAGATCTGCCGTAGTGGGAATATTTGGTCGATGGTGAACTTCCCTGGCCTAAGGCCGCACTGATATGGTCCTATCAGGTTGTTGACGAATGGCTTTAGGCATTCACAAAGTACGGCAGAGAAGATCTTGTAGGCGATATTAAGTAGACGTATGCCTCTGTAGTTGGTGCAGTCCAGAGGATCGCCTTTCTTGAGAATAAGGCAAACAATGCTGAAGTTTCATTCATCGGGCACGCTTACCTCCGACCATATTTTGCAGATGAGCTAGTGCATACTCGTAACCAATGCATCCCCAGCTGCTTTGAATAGCTCAGCTGCAAGGCCATCAGCTCCAGCAGCTTTATTGGGCTTAAGTTTAGATATAGCTATCTTAACTTCGTCGAGATCGGGTAGACGGAATTGTTGGCCTACGTGCGTCGTCCAGGTTGAATGGTGCAATTTGCATGTTAGCGAAATTCGGTTCGTCATCGCCGTTATAAAATTTGCAGAAATGATTTTTCCATATCCTCAGAACTGACTGCGATTTTATCACGATGTTCCCCTGATCGTCCTTACAGGCTTAGACTCGGGCCTTGTAACCTTGGGAGGTTCCTTTTACTTTTTGGTAAAACTTTCGAACTTCATTCCAGCAATGGCATCCTTCTAATTCCTGAATTGCGAACTTCTCATGCTCTTTCTTTTTCCTTCTTAGAAAATTGTGTTCCTCTCTCCTATTCTGCTCGTAGAGCTCGCGGGCAGCTCTGGTCTTTCTATGCAGCGCCGCTTTGTATGCCTGTTGTGTGGCTGCATGTACTTTCGGCATTCTTCGTCGAACCAGGGATTTCGCTGTGGTGATCGTGCAAGGCCCAGCACGTCAGAGGCGGCATCTCTGATGGCATTTCTTCCACTGGTTCTCGATACTTAGAGTTGGTGGCATTGGACTATTTAAGAGGGTGCGAAAGACTCGATCGGAAAAGGACCTGACGATTTCTTGCGTTTGTAGCCCTTCGACGTTAAACTTCCTCACAGTTTTTCCCTGCTTTGGCTTTGGTCTGGATATCCAAAGCATTACCTTGGCTTCAACGAGGTAGTGGTCCGAGTCAACGTTGGCTCCTCGGACCATTTGGACATCCTTGATACTGGAAGAGTGCCTTGCGTCGATCGCAATGTGGTCAATAATCTGATTGGTGGTTGATTGACTAGGAATTCACTATGTGTCCTTATGTATATCGAGATGCGGGTACTGCGTACTGGCTACCACAACGTTTTACTCTGCAGCAAAGTCGATCAGCCTGAGTCCGTTATCGGAGGTGGTATCGTGTAAGCTATATCTTCCAATAGTGCCACCAAAAGACGTCTTCTTTTCTAGCTTGGCATTAAAATCACCCAAGACAATTTTAGTGTCATATCTAGGGCATTGCTCATATGTCTTTTGCAGGAGCTCGTAGAACTAATCCTTGGTGTCGTCATCCTTCTCCTCAGTAGGGGCATGCGCATATGTATATCAGGCTAATGTTGGCATATTTAGCCTTAATGAGAATTGCCGTGAGGAATTCGTTCACATAGTTGAAACTCGAGGCTTCTTGCCTAAGTCTGCCTCTAACGACGGATCCACATCCAAAGAGACGCTGCCCTTGTGGTCGGTAATAGTCACCGTAGTAAATAGATATCGCAGCCTTTCAGTTTGCTGTTCTGGCCCATCCCATCGCACTGCTTAGATGGCGATGATGTCTGCTTTGTAGCAGTCTAGGGCTTCCGCTTATTGTTCAGCAGCACGTGGTCTATAGAGAGACAGAACATTCCACCAGCATCAATTATTATAATTATCATGCATGTGTTCAGAAGTCATCTATTCCTCAAGTGCCAAATTTATTGTTAATAAGAAAGGAATCAATCAATATCCAGAAACATCAACTTTTTTCTTTTTAAATTCTGTTAGACCTGTTGGATGTATTCCAACAAAGTTGCATTTTGAAGATTTAAGATGAGCACCCTTATAAATAAATGTATTTTTTAATCCCATACATGAAAGTTTACGTATTTAATTTTAAGCACCTATTGCAACAGTAAAAGTCTGCAATGTTATAGGTTTTCCCTTTTTATTTTCGTGGAACGAAAGAGTATACTCGTAGTATTCCCCAAAGCCCACACACAACAAAGAGCATCAATATGCCATTTTTAAATCCAATGAATACACGGTATAACTTTGTAATGGTGGTTATTCGATCCATACAAAAAAAAAACCTACTAGCAGAAAGTATCTCTAGTGTCGAACACAACAAGAAGTGCAAAAAAAAAAAAAATTGCAGAAACATGAGAAGGCACTTTATTTTAATTGAACTCTTCATCTCGATTGCAAAAGAGCTATATCTAGTGGGTGTTTAGGCAGTTCAATTATACATATACATAAAAAAAATAGATATCCTTCTTTAGAACTTCACATCCTTTCTATACCACCATATACTATTATCGGATTACAAACATTTTATATGACCACATCTCTATACCAGCCTAAACTGACATCAGGGCTTAAAATATGCATTTCGAATTCAAATACTCTTAGACCAGAAATAGACTATAATAGAGCTTTACTGTCCCGTATCTTTACACTTTCCAAAACCGGATTTTCCCCAAAAAAGGCTTCTATCTTTCTATAGGTATGTATATAATAATTTCCAGGAAAATGAAGTGTAGGATGTCGAGGAACTTCCTACTCCTTTGCGTTTAAAGTTTATTTTTTGGGACAGGCACAGGGAGTATTCAAAATTCAACCAACTATATCTACCTACTCCTACATAATGCACACGTACCTATTGAGTTTTATATGCATCACGTGCTTGAACTTTTACCTGTAGATAAATAAATACAAATTGATGGTCATGATGTTAAAGGGAAATTTAAATTTGTGCGGAATATTGACTTCATCCTTCTTTTGAAGGTAGGTGTGTCTGCCCACCAGTTCCAGGGTTACCTCTTGGATCCGATTGGATCCCGGAATTAAATTTGTTTCTTAAAAAGAATTAATTTTTCACAGTTATGTTCACGTAGGGAATGTTAATTTAAAAAAAAAATATTAATCAGAATAAGCACAGGAAAATAAGGTTTACTAAGAGCTTAAAACCTTACCAAACCTAAACAAAATTAAACATAAGAACAGTTGTTAGCACTATGCGATTAATGAAAATTAAAAAAGTTTCTTACCACATTTTTTAAGCATATTTATAAAAGAGAATAGGACAAAACGGTCTACAAGACCAATAATGACGAGACATATGTCGTCGGAAAGGTATTTTTATGTACTACAATAGTTACTATGGGGGCTTACTTCAAATCACTGTGTGAAAAAAGTTATTCGCTAAATAGGATTGTGCTCTGGTGCATTCTAGTATGAATAAAGTATATTTAGTATGGGGAAAATTTATGAAAACTGATCTAACCAATAACGACAATGTCATTGGAATGGTATTTTCATTACCTACAATATCTTTATATTAGTTCAGTTCAAATCACTGTGTGAAAATAATTATTCGTAATCTAATGAAATATTGTGGTTCATTTTAGTGTGAAAAAATGTTTTTTTTTTAGTATGGGCAAAAAGTGTGATGGCAAGTTTAACCAATAACAACGGGACCTATGTCGTTGGAAAGGAAATTTTATGTACTACAATAGTCAATACGGCAGCTTAACTCAAATCACTGTGTGAAAAAAGTTATTCGCTAATTGTTACCCATGCTCCATACACTTTATCTGTGCTGAAATTCCCTAAAACAGCGAATAACTATTTCCACACAGTGATTTTAAATAAGTTGTTATGGTAACTATTATTGTTCATAAAAATACCTTTTCAACGACATGCATCTTATTAGTACTGGTAAAACCAGTTTGTATACATTTTTCCCACACTTAATGGTACCAAAACAAAACGTTGGTTAACGAATAACTTTTTTCACACAGTGATTTGAAATGAGCCGCCATAGTGACTATTGTAGCGCATTAAAATACATTTCCAACGACATACGTCTCGTTGCTATTGGTTCCTAGACCACCTTCCATACATTTTTGCCGATTGTCCTTTCTGAATGAATTTATATTTCCTTATGTTTTCTGTAAGACATATTGATCCAAAAATATTTTGATCATTAGCGCAGCGGTAACACTGGAAAAACTGGAAAATACTCTGAACTCTCATATTTTATGTGAACGAAAAATAAATTCAAAGAGATTTATAACAGCATCGATTTTAATTATTTAACTATCAATTAATTTATTTAATGGTTAAATTTAAGGACATTTATTTTGTATCTAGATACAAGGTACATATCTACTTTATCAACATTTTATGGAGACAAACATTAAACTCCGATTGTATATTGAAGGACTTTTTTGTATGAAGTCTCCAATATCCAGAAATCATATTATTATTTAAGTAAGAGAATGTTTTTTCAAGCTAATTAAAATTTTTGTTATCCTTTTCAATGGGTTCATAGTTAACAGTAAGTCCGATTTTTAAATTTAAAAAAATCATCGTCAATATTGACTCGAATATAATTTTAATAAGACAAATTTTTTGAAGCTAACGGCCAGTTTCTTCAAAGAGTCCTAACGTTAGTACCGGTATTAGTCCTAAAGTTAGTACTCAAATCAGTATTTCTTATTTCTTCAAACACACAAGTATGAATAAATGAGAGATATTAATTTGAGTATCAACTTTATAGTCTAAGAGCCGGTAGCAAATTTTGTGGGTGAACGCATAACCAAAATCTGAGTATGAGGGTTTGTAGGTGCATGCATCTTGATATCGAATATCAAAGTCTGGCAGGATTTTTTTGGCGCCCGTAGTGGGGACGAGAGATTGAAAATAGCGGTTTTCCCATTTGTTGTGTCATGAGTAAGACCAGTTCAATTCATTTATTAAAAATGAGAAACGATGCTCGTTCATTTTTCCTCTGTCCACAAACTTTCTTTTTAATGATCTGATTAATAAAACTCAAGATATGCCCTTTTGAAGCAAACCTTATCAGCCTTATTTTGGAGACTTTTTTTTGTTGATTTTTAATATTTTTCAAACCTCCAAATTTCTCTCGATATGGTGTGCCTAAAATGGTTATATCTTGAGTATTATCAATTGGATCATTAAAAATAAAATCTTTGGGCTTAGGGAAAATCACAGAACATCATTTCCCATTTTTAAAAAATGAAATGGAGTGATTGTACCCTTGACACAACAAATGGAAAAACCGCTACTTTTAATCCCTCGTCCCCTCTACGGGCGCCAAAAAAATCCTGCCAGACTTTGATATTCGATATCAAGATGCATGCACCTACAAACCCTCATACTCAGATTTTGGTTATGCGTTCACCCACAAAATTTGCTGCTAGCTCTTAGTCTATTAGGACTAGGACCGGTACTAACATCACAAACTACTAAAGGTTCAAAAAATCTAAATACAATTGAAATTGTTCACTTTTTTGACCAAAAATAGTTTTAATCCTTTGAATAAAAACTCATTTTTTTTCAAACCCAAGTATTAGGAAGGACTTGGAACTATAGCTACCTCAAAAAAAATATAGTGTCGGGTTATTTTACTAAGCTTAAAGAGCGGTTTTATCTCTGTAGGTCTTAAGTTTTGATTCAGTATAAATTAATTTATGTCTCTCACAAATTTGTTAAAGAATCTGAAAGTAATGAAAATAACCTTTTATCTGAAAATTCATCACAAAATATTCACGTATTTTTAAACTTTTCCGAATAAATCTTTAAAACATATAGTGAAAAAGCTTTACTTCTGAAGTCTAAGGTTGGAATTTCTGAAAAATTTGGCTCGATAGAAAGCATTCTGAGTTCACCTTTGAATTTAGAGGAGATCTTAATATTTTGATAAAATCTATATTCGTTCTAGATAAAAGAAAAATATTTAATTTTGTCTACATTTCTTCAGACTTGATAAATTAAAACGAATGGTTGAAAAGTGTTTTTTTCACAGAATTTTCTTATATCCCTGATCTAAATCTTAAACAATCGCTATAAGTATACTCTGTAAGAGAATAGTAGGTACACTCAGGCGTATACGTACTTTTTTTACATATTTATTTATACATTTTTATCGTCTCGGTGTAGTTAAAATCTAAAAGTTTTGGTATCGGCTCGGTATAAGTCTAGGTCTCACATAAGTTAGTTTCATCTTGGTCTCGTATAACAAGGTCTCGTCTCAGTATCGGTATCGGTAACTGTATCGGCCTCGTTTGGTTTTGTTCTGGTTTCATTTGCAACAATAATTAAAATGCACCACTATGTTACATGTCCTTGGTCTTGTAGTTGAAAACGCTCGGTATTATTAAGATTAGATACAAAAATTATTATAAATAAAATGCACGACTGGGTCGCACGTACTTGCTCTTATGTTCAAGACACTGCGAGTTTAAGAAAATTGTATATACAAACATGGAAATTATGAGAGAAAAATGTAGAGAAGCATGAAATACGACATTTAAATTAGCTACAACAACTCTTCTGACAGTTTGAGGTGAAAAAAAAAGTATGCCATCCTAATTCATGATGGAATATGATTGTATGAGAAAAAAAAATTTAAAATCGTTGGAGCGGTTCTTTTTTAAATTAATTTTTTACATATAAAATTCTTAAAACATTTTTAAGAACAAATTTTGGTATGAGATTTAAACTACATATATATATTTAAAAACAAAATTTGAAAAAAAATTGTCAACCCATTTTTGAGATATCGAATTTTCAAAAAAAAAGTTTGAAACTTTTTTAAAAATCCAAAAACTTTTTTTTTGAAAATTTTGATATGCAATATTATATAATCTTATCTGAAATTTGTATATAGAAAAAATCATTTAAATCCGTTAAGCTGATAACGAGAAAACTCAAAATAAAAAAATACGTTCTATGACAGGTACTACTAATAGTTGCTATGTGTAAAATTTTATAATTTTTGATTGCAGATCGTACTGGTATTTAGTATATGAAAAAAGTTTAATCAAATTCGTAGGAGTCGTTTTCAAGCAAAAAAATATTTTCCTTTGCGGTTTTTTCACTTTTGTATGGAAGGTACCGTTATTTTTTCATAAATGTAAAATTTTTTGTAAAAATATTTTATAGAGTAGAGTAGAGTTTATAGAGTTTCAAAAAAATCTATGATGCCGTTTTCGAAATATTTGATTTTCCAAAAAAAAATTTGAAATATTTTTTAAAAATCCAAAAAATATTTTTTCAAAAATGTTGGTACACAAAACTATTAACATTTTTTGGAAGCTTCTGTATAAAAAAAATAATTGAAATCGGTCATACCATTTTGAAGAAAATCAAAAATTAAAAAAATGGTTCCTTGGGAGGTACCATTAATAACCATTTTTGAAAAATGGTTTTCCACCCAAAGAAAGCCTTTACCAAAATAAATGTATCGAATTTTTTTTAAGAAAAGTTGTCGAGCCGTTTTTGAGAAAAATACGATTATGTAAATTTGCCAAAAAAATGTATGACAGGTACCGTTATTTTTGGTTCTAAGAAAAAATGGAAAAAACGTGTCGGCTGAATCACCAAAAACCACTAAGTACCAAGTTTGAAGAAAATCGATCGAGCCGTTTAGGCTGTAGACGAACAGACAGACAGACAGAATTGTGCCACCCACTTTTTTGGTGTTCTCTATCATCGTAATATCATGTTTGATTGTTATCTCAATTTTTTTTTTTTGCACGAATCCAAAACTTGCCTTATAGTACCTATAATCGCAAGTAAAAATTATGTATAGTTAATGAAAGACATTTTTTTAACTTAAGATGTTTTCAGATAATCGATCAGAACTTTACTCAGACATTGTATACCGCTAGCCCAAGCCGTACGAAAAGTTTGATCTACACATAAATCTAAGCAATTAATGAAAAACTGGGCTGCTACTATCTAATTCGAAAAATCCAGTCAATTTGTGCTCAAAATTGCAAATTGTGGGATTTTTCGAATTAGGTAGTAAAACGATTTGAAAGATTCAAAAAGAATTTCGAATTAAAATGTTCATACTTCAGAATGACCTTAGACAATTTTTCGAAAAAAATTACCTCAAGAATAAAAAATAACCCCAAATTTGTATTTTGTAACAATGTTAAATTGCATAACTTTTTTTTCAGGAAATTTGTTGAGGTTGGTTAGTGGTTCTTTTAATAGACCATGACATATAGTTCACTTCTGAATATTTTATAAAAAATAAAAGCGTGACACTAACAGTAGAAAATTAATATTATTTATTTAACCTAGATCGCACCTGGCCATACAATTAGAAACGCAAAGAAAAAATTGGTATTTCATAAAAAATGTTCGATGAAAAATTAATATTTTGTAGGGAATCCCTTATTTTTTGTCACTGCAGCTAATCTTGGACTTTAGCCTTCTCTCCACGTCAGCCCACAAGTTCTCGATAGGATTCAAGTGTGGACTTTGGGCGGGCCAATCCAAAACATTAGTTTTTGTATCAAAAAGCCACTGCTTAACAATCCGTGCTGTATACTTTGGATCGTTATCGTGCTGGAAAACATAACTAATGGGCATGTGTGCAAATGAATAAGGCTCCATGACATTTTCCAAGATGCCTTTATAAATATGTTGGTCCATTCGACCATTTATTCTAACTATTGGGCCAACTCCATGCCAAGTGAACGCACCCCAAACCATTATATTTCCTCCTCCATGCTTAACGGTCTTTAAAGTATATTTAGGATCCAATTCCTTCTTCTGAGGGCGTCTAACATACACTTTACCATCTGACCCGAACAAGTTCAATTTGGATTCATCACTCCAAAGTATGTTTTTCCAGAATCCCATGGCTTTATTTGCGTGAAGCTTAGCAAACATCAAACGCCTTTTCAAATTCTTTTTGGAAACATGTGTTTTTTCCTGGCAATGCATCCACGTGGCCAATGTTCTAGAAGTCGGCACCTTATGGTTCTAGCTGATAGCTCTTGACCCAATTGGGGTGAAACAACCTCTTTTATTTTTGCAGAAGTCAAAAAAGGATCAGCTTTGCTAATTCGGCATATCAATCTGACCTCTTTTGGCGTGGATTTTCGATCTTTTGGTTTTCTTTTTGGGTTTTCAAAGCTGCCAGTCCTTTTATTGACTTGAATAGCATCAAATACCATCTTTTTCGAGCAACTAAATCTTTTTGCTATGGAATCAATTGACTCGTTTTCGTTTTGATAGCACTGCACTATGAGCTTCCGGAGTTCTGGACTACAAGACTTATTTTTGCCCATTTTCGTCGCTGTATTTTTAATTAATTAATATTAATATTATAAAAATAATCAAAAAAAAAACTGAAAACAATCAACTCACATTGATAATAATTTTCTTTATTTTTAAATTTTCCAATCCTTTTGTCGTTTCTAATTTCGTGTCCAGCTAAAATGTCGACTATAAATGAATTTTCTAAAATTACGGTGTTTTATAAACTGTTCGCGTTCAAGGAAACTCATATTTAGAACAAACATGTCACCTGTTAAAGACCAACGACACAAGCCACGCACGCTGGTGCTTACAAAAAATATTATGGTTGATAAAGTGCGTTTAGAATTGTTGTTTCTAATTCTATGGCCACCACTGTATATCGCCAGTAAAAATAAGCGTGGCAGTAGGTGGATCTCACAAAAGTTACTTCGCCCAGCTAAAAGAACGAAATCTGACAATCTTATCCAAATCCTTTGTTTCCGAGAAGCATGAGAAAAATGGGCGTCAGTGGGCGGTTTCAATTGAACTATTTTGTAAACCTTCTCATTGCTCAAAAAAAAAAAAACTGTAAAAATTTCATCCAAATCGTTACAGCCGTTTCCAAAAAAAAAAAACAAGAACTGTTTGCTTGTAATAACTAATAGCCGAATTTTATTTTCCTCATGATCTGATCCGGATCCGGATAAAACATACAGGATCTTAGTGACAGGAGTGCTATACTCGTCTCTTTTTGCCTTATGTTTGTTTAATTTTCATGTGTCTGTTGCCTTTTTTCCTTGCACTTCTGAGACACATTCACAAAAGTAATTTTTGGATCATGGAAACAGATCCAGATAAAAAGCAGAATCCCATGTTGTTTTTGTAATTACATGTTTAAAATTGATCCGGATCAGATCATGTGGATAATAAAATGCAGCTAATAATAATATTCAAAAACCAGTTTTTTCTGCCGATAACTACCGAGAGTCTCGGTATATTTTGGTCCAAAAAGTACGAAATCGGTTCTGTATCGTTTCATATGCTTTGCAGCTGGTATCGTCTTGGTATCGCTTGGGTATCCAATACCGATACGAAAAGATACCGAGACTTTTCTAGTATCGTGGCCTAAATTTTCAAACAAAAATTTCAACTTTTTTAAAAATGCAATGTTAGTTTTTTAAATTTTGATGATCAAAATTATAAAGTTTTTTTATTTGTGCACTGACTAGACTATGTCAAAAAATTAAAATCTTAACTTTTCATGATTGGTCTCAAATTATCGGTAGAGGTTAGGAAAATATAAATCCCTCTAAAATTGCGCATCGCTAAATTCAGGTTTTCATAAAAAATTTATAAATGTATTTACGATACATTTTTACTTGCGATATATGTAGGTACTATAAGGCAAGTTTTGGATTTGTGCAAAAAAAAATTTTGAGATAACAATCAAACATGATATTACGATGATAGAGAACACGAACAAATTTGGGTGGCGCAATTCTGTCTGTCTGTCTGTCTGTTAGTCTAAAGCCTAAACGGCTCGGTCGATTTTCTTCAAACATGGTAAGTACGTACATAGTGGTTTTTTGTGATTATGTCTACACGTTTTTTTCATTTTTTTTTTTAGAACTAAAATTAACGGTACCTGCGATACAATTTTTTAGCAATTTTACATAATCGTATTTTTCTCAAAAACGGCTCGACAACTTTTCTTAAAAAAATTCAATAAATTTATTTTAGTAAAGGCTTTCTTTGGGTGTAAAACCATTTTTCAAAAATGGTTATTAATGGTACCTCCAAAAATACCATTTCAAAAGACCGATTTCAATTATTTTTTTTTTATACAAAAGCTTCCAAAAAATGTAAATAGTTTTAAGTACCAAAATTTTTGAAAAAATATTTTTTGGTTTTTTAAAAAATGTTTCAAATTTTTTTTTTGGAAATTCAGATGTTTCGAAAACGGCATAATCGATTTTTTTGTAACTCGATATTTAAGAGTTTTTAGTACTCTCTAAAATATTTTTAGAAAACATTTTACATTTATGAAAAAATAACGGTACCTTCCATACAAAAGTTAAAAAACCGCAAAGGAAAATATTATTTTGCTTGAAAGCGACTCCTACGATTTTGATTAATCTTTTTCCGTACACTAAAATTAGTACGAGCTACTACTGAAAATCATTACATTTTACACTTAGCAACTTTTAATACCTAGTACCTGTCATAGAACGTTTATTTTTATTTTGAATTTTCTCGTTATCGGCTGAAGGGATTTAGATGAATTTCTTATATACAAATTTCAGATAAGAAGAAATAATATTACAAATCAAAATTTTCAAAAAAAAAGATTTTGGATTTTTAAAAAAAGTTTCAATTTTTTTTTTTTTTTTTGAAAAGTCGATATTTCAAAAACGGGTTGACGCAATTCTTTTTAAAATTTTGTTTTTATATACACATAAATATATACCTACTAAAGATTTGCATACCAAAATTTGTTCTTAAAAATGTTTTAAAAATTTTATATATAAATAAAATGCACGACTGGGTCGCACGTACTTGCTCTTATGTTCAAGACACTGCGAGTTTAAGAAAATTGTATATACAAACATGGAAATTATGAGAGAAAAATGTAGAGAAGCATGAAATACGACACTTAAATTAGCTAAAACAACTCTTTTGACAGTTTGAGGTGAAAAAAAAGTATGCCATCTTAATTCATGATGGAATATGATTGTATGGGAAAAAAAAATTTAAAATCGTTGGAGCGGTTTTTTTTTAAATTAATTTTTTATATATAAAATTCTTAAAACATTTTTAAGAACAAATTTTGGTATGCAGATTTAAAAAATATATTTATGTGTATATAAAAACAAAATTTGAAAAAAAATTGTCAACACGTTTTTGAGATATCGAATTTTCAAAAAAAAAAATTGAAACTTTTTTTAAAAATCCAAAAACTTTTTTTTTGAAAATTTTCATATGCAATATTATTTAATCTTATCTGAAATTTGTATATAAAAAAATTCAATTAAATCCGTTAAGCTGATAACGAGAAAACTCGAAATAAAAAAACACGTAAACGTGTAAAATTTTATAATTTTTGATGGTAGATCGTACTAATTTTAGTATATAGAAAAAGTTTAATCAAAATCGTAGGAGTCGTTTTCAAGCAAAAAAATATTTTCCTTTGCGGTTTTTTCACTTTTGTATGGAAGGCACCGTTATTTTTTCATAAATGTAAAATTTTTTTCAAAAATATTGTAGAGAATACTGAAAAAATCTTAAATATCGAGTTTCAAAAAAATCTATGATGCCGTTTTCGAAATATTTGATTTTCCAAAAAAAAATTTGAAATATTTTTTAAAAATCCAAAAAATATTTTTTCAAAAATGTTGGTACACAAAACTATTAACATTTCTTGGAAGCTTTTGTATAAAAAAAATAATTGAAATCGGTCATACCATTTTGAAGAAAATCAAAAATTAAAAAAATGGTTCCTTGGGAGGTACCATTAATAACCATTTTTGAAAAATGAATAATGATAACGAGAAAATTCAAAATAAAAATAAACGTTCTATGACAGGTACTAGGTATTAAAAGTTGCTAAGTGTAAAATGTAATGATTTTCAGTAGTAGCTCGTACTAATTTTAGTGTACGGAAAAAGATTAATCAAAATCGTAGGAGTCGCTTTCAAGCAAAATAATATTTTCCTTTGCGGTTTTTTAACTTTTGTATGGAAGGTACCGTTATTTTTTCATAAATGTAAAATGTTTTCTAAAAATATTTTAGAGAGTACTAAAAACTCTTAAATATCGAGTTACAAAAAAATCGATTATGCCGTTTTCGAAACATCTGAATTTCCAAAAAAAAATTTTGAAACATTTTTTAAAAAACCAAAAAATATTTTTTCAAAAATTTTGGTACTTAAAACTATTTACATTTTTGGAAGCTTCTGTATAAAAAAGATAATTGAAATCGGTCGTACCGTTTTGAAGAAAATCAAAAATTAAAAAATGGTTCTATGGGATGTACCTACCATTAATAACCAGTTTTGAAAAATGGTATTCCACCCAAAGAAAGCCTTTACTAAAATAAATTTTTTGAATTTTTTTAAGAAAAGTTGTCGAGCCGTTTTTGAGAAAAATACGATTATGTAAAATTGCAAAAAAAAATGTATGACAGGTACCGTTATTTTTGGTTCTAAAAAAAAATGAAAAAAACGTGTCGGCAGAATCACCAAAAACCACTATGTACCAAGTTTGAAGAAAATCGATCGAGCCGTTTAGGCTGTAGACGAACAGACAGACAGACAGACAGACTGACAGACAGACAGACAGACAGACAGACAGACAGAATTTTGTTACCCACTTTTTTGGTGTTCTCTATCATCGTAATATCATGTTTGATTGTTATCTCAAAAATTTTTTTTTGCACGAATCCAAAACTACCTTATAGTACCTATAATCGCAAGTAAAAATTAATTTTTTAAGAAACCGCGCCAACGATTTTTAATTTTGTTCCCAAACAATCATATTCAATCAGGAATTAAGATGGCATTCTTTTTTTCACATCAAACTGTCAAAAGAGTTGTTTTAGCCAATTCAAATGTCGTATTTCATGCTTCTCTACATTTTTCTCTCATAATTTCCATGCTTTTATATACAATTTTCTTAAACCCGCAGTGTCTTGAACACAAGAGCAAGTACGTGCGACCCAGTCATGCATTTTATTTAGACAAACTCGGGGTTGTAATATCTCGTGAGGGAATTTTTTTCGAATGCATTTTTAACGCCATTTGGAGGTACAGAATTTTTCCATGAAATTCTTTTTGAATCTTTCAGACATCTTCATCTTTTTGTACGAAAAACCTTGTCTTACAGTGTTATTAAACTAATACATTGTATAATAAATAAATAAGGGGATCTGAAATTTTTTTTATAAGAGGTAGAAAGGAAATCCTTTCCACAATTTATAAGGTCAATTTGGTAAGTTTCACAAGCACAGCGTATCATACATTTATAACATTAAACTAGTTTATTATTTCCAATAAGCTTCCAGCTTGGCATATTGATGAATTAAGTGAGCTAAGACAAGGAACTGAGTATATCACTGAGATAACTGTAAACGCATAAATGCAGAAATGGGTGACAGCAGGATAAGAGTTAGGACGAGTAGGGGCACCCCATAGGGTGGAGTACTTTCTCCTTTGCTTTGGCTCCTTGTCGTCAACCAGATCTTATGGTAAAACTAAATCTGGGTGGTATCAAGGTAGTCGCATACGCCAATGACATTGTGTTATTGGCCTCTGAAAAATTTGTCCCCACTCTGTGCAAGCTCTTACAAACGTCCCTGGACAAGCTGAAAAATTGGGCCAGTAATTGTGGCCCAAATGTTAACCCACTGAAGACAGAACTGGTGCTGTTTACAAGGAAACGTAATATTCCAAACATAAACCCGCCAAACATTAACGGAATTCCGTTACAGGTTTCGGGTACTGCCACATATCTTGGCGTTGTTCTCGATCGTAAACTAAACTGGAAAGATAATATTAAAGAAAGAAAAGCCTCAATAGCTTTCTACACTTGCAGCAGAATTTTTGGTAAAAGATGGGTTCCCAGCCCGAACCATTCATTAGATGTGCACAGCCATTAAAAGGCCAATTCTAACGTACGCATACATGATCTGGTGGCCAGCCTTAGATAAGGAAACCAATCTAAAAACCATGACTAAAATTCAAAGACTAGCATGTACTGGCACAACCAGTGCTATCAGGACCACACCAACGGCCGCCCTTGAAACTTTCCTTTCACTTGCCCCACTCGATCTGTATACGAAAGAGGTGGCGGCCAAAAGTGCTTTAAGACTTCATTAATGTAAAAATTGGAAAAAGGGCCTCTACGGTCACAGAACTATAATGAATTTTACAGACATAGACATTCAAACAGACTACGCGTTTCACCGCACATAGATTTCAACCCAGTAACCATAACAGATATCCCAACCAGGGAACTCTGGAATGAAAACAAGGTCATAAATGCTAATCATGTTTCGGTCTTCACTGACGGTTCCAAAGCCTTGGAGAGGGTTGGGTCAGGCATCTACTCTCAGATAACCCACCCATAAAAAGATCTTTAAAGCTTCCAAACTTTTGTAGTGTATTCCAAGCGGAAGCGCTGGCAGTTTGCGAAGCCGCGAAACATCTTTCCTCAGTCAGCGAATTAGTGAACAACAATATTGACATTTTCATAGGCAGCCAAGCGGCAATTAAAGCCATTTCCTCAATCACCAAAAAGTCCAAACTGGTCGATCGTTGTCGGAACGAGCTAAGAGTACTCAATGCAACGAACACAGTAACCCTAAGATGGGTCCCCAGGACATAGGGATATTCATGGGAACGAAATGGCAGATGAACTGGCCAAAAACGGGTCATCTCTTGATCCGAGCCAAATCGAAGCCTCTGTGATCATGCCACTGGAGCAAGAATACACCAGAGTTTTTTAGAAGCTGCGAATGTCAGATGGTCATCCATCGACAATTGTCGGGTTTCAAGGAATCTATGGCCAAATATTTCAAGGAAAGAAAACGGATTACTTCTCAAGCTAAGCAGGCCTCAATTATCTCTCATGGTTGGCGGGCCACAACTCAATGGGAACCCACATGAACAGAATGGGCATAAACTCATCGGACTTATGTAAAGGGTGTCATTATGAAGAGGCAGAGGAGGGCTCCCCTCACTTCCTTTGCGAATGCCCCAGCCTAGCTAGAACCGGAAAAGAAGCCCTTGGAGAATACTTTTTCGACGAACTGGGTGACATCTCTGTCACTAAAGAACATCCTGAAATTCATTCAGAACTCAGGATGGTTCAGGGAGGCCCCTCACACCTAAAATTTCCCCTTAACTCCCTCCCTGTCCCTCTTCACTAACCACCTATACCATGGGGAGCGCAATGGATCCACTGAGATCCGAGTGAGATGCTGCGGCTTGCCGTATTATCACCCCTTCCAACCTAACCTAACCTAACTGTAAACGCTTGCGAATATATTTTTAAATAGAACTTAAACTTAAACAGCCTTATTTATAAACTCGTTTTAGGGACGGAGTAAAGTTATTCCGACTTTACAACACATCTAATCCTAAAATTTGTATTTATAAAAAAAAAAAAATACACTAGGAATAGAGGAGGAGTAAGCTAAAACTGGTCCATAGGAGGTTTAAAGCCGTAGTAAAGCCGTTTTAGTATCTTAATGCCATTTTGACGTGACATCATGTGAAATTTACGAAAAGGAGTGTAAATGCAATTTTTTATAACTTTTTGCTACTATCAGGTTTTTCAGAAGAGCGCTACGAAAGTTATTTTTAACTAAAACAAAAACGGTTTTGGATATCAATGAAATTCTTTATTCCTGTAAAAGTACGTTCGATGCCATTATGTATGGAACTCGATTTCTTTTGCATGGCCACCACGGGCACGCTTGCAGAAGTCCAGACACTGAACTCAATTTTCGACGGTTTTCAAGCATAAATCGGCCGATACTGCTGCAATTTCACGTTCGATATTCGTACGAAGTTCATCAATCGTCGCTGGCTTGTTGGCATAGACCATAGACTTGACGTAGCCCCACAGGAAATAGTCTAACGGCGTCAAATCGCATGACCGAGGCGGCCAAGCGACTGGACCATTTCGTGAGATAACACGTTCTCCAAACTTGGTTTCCAATAAATTGATTGTGACATTCGCTGGCTTGTGACACGCGCCGTCCTGTTGGAACCACATGTCCTCCAAATCCATATCATCCAATTGGGGCCAAAAATATTCGGTTATCATTGAACGGTAGCGATCCCCATTCACAGTAACGTGCCGGTCTTGATCATCACGGAAGAAGTACGGCCCAATGACGCCACCGGCCCATAAACCACACCAAACCGTAATTTTTTCGGGATGCAATGATGACTCATGGAGTACGTGTGGATTGCTGCCTGACCAATACCGCATATTTTGTTTATTGACGAAGCCATTCAGCCAGAAATGAGCCTCATCGCTGAAGATGAATAAATTGGACGTAGCGCTCTTAACGTTGAGGCCACTGACTCCGAATTTCGGTAGTTAATTTTAATAATTTCGACTTGTTGTTGGCTCATATATCTTTCCATCATGAAATGGCAAACCTTACTGAAGAGAAATGTCAAAAGAACGGCAAGAAATATGGCGTCGTTTGCTGTCCCTTTCGCTCTACTTTTGTAGCGTCCCTGTTGAAAAACCCTTTATAAGAACGCTTTCTTTTATTTTATTTATCCATTTATGAATTCCTTTACAAAAATTCCACCAATAATAATTAATTATAATGAGTAATTGTGGAATTCAACCAAGGGTTTGTTTACGTTTTTGATAACCAGAGTTTTAGATTGGTCATTTCTTTGACATAAGGAGGGTGAAACTTAAACGGCTCAGAAAATATTTTATAAATAACGATTTGTTTGACGTGGCGTAAGGATGGAGTAAGTGCTTTGACTTGGTTTAACTATTCCGAGGCTGAACCGAGTATTGGTGAAATCTAATAAATAATAAGGCTGACAAAGTTTTGTACATGTATACTTACAGTTTTCGAAATAACTTCTTTATTTAATTAATTTAAAATTTTTAGAAACATACCTGAAAAGAGAAACAAAAATATTTTAAATTAGATTTTACGTTTATTTTTAAGATTTAAATATTAAATATCAATTTAGAGCTACGGAAAATGCGGACAGTACTCATTTAAAAAACAATAATCTAATTATTTATTTGAAATATTCACAAAACATTTTAACTCACTTCATCTTATTGGAATTGTAGTAAGATCAGAGCCGTTAATGCTTCGAATTGACCTTGGTTCGGTTTAACTGATTGATTTCAAAAGAATGCAAAAGCAAGAATGTCAATGATAACTGCCATAGCTCAAACCAAACACTCCCCCCCTCCCCTCCCCCCGTCACCAAAAGCGTGGTCTTGAGATCTAAAGGTGTTTTTTTTTTTCAGGGAAAATTAAAAAAGTTAGCTTATCTCTTTCAGATTTTGAATATACAGGAAATCATTTTTGTCTCCGACAATAGGAAATGACTATTATTTCCGTTAACATAAAAAATTTTCGATTCACCAATGAAAATTTAAAGTTTAATTTGTTCCAATTTTAAAAAAAAATATTTCCAGACTTGGCTAATTGCCATCGTTTATTTCCAACCAATGAACCAAAAATAATACCTGCAATCACAGTGTTATAATGGGGAAGGGTGTGATGTGTAGGCTTGGGTGGGTAGGGTAAAGCGGTAGATATCTGTAATATTGGGTATATTACAAGCAAATGTGTGTAAAGTCGTTTCGATATATGTATATGTCTGTTCCGTAAACAATAAGTCACTAGAGAGTATATCTTCACTGATGTGATTGTGATTCCGATCAATGTGTACAAATACATTTAACTCATTGACTTGCTTTATTTTCTGAATTTATCCGAGACAACAATCTTTTTTTTCCTCCAACCTCCACTATAGAGTATAAGGATACATTTACGAATGTATGTATGTATGTAAGTAGGGCAAATAACCCAATGTAAAAAGTGCTGAAGCCTGAGGGACTAATTTGTATGCGGAGCGAAAGAGCAGCCTTTAAGCAACAACAACAACAAAAACAACTACAATAACAGCAAGAACAACAAAAACGAAGTTTATTTGCCCAAGCATCATGTTGTAGGTATATCCTCTACATAAAGAGCCCAGAGATGAATGTTGAAAGAGATGTATCGTACTACGACGTATACGGATGCTGGGTTGGTAATTTTATTTTTATTCACGATGATAACGATTGTTGATATTTACAGCTGTGCTATACTGCAAACGAATTCGCAAATAAAGTATATGAACTTACAAACATGATGGAATCAAGAAACTACTTGAAAAGAAATAATATCGGATGAGTTTTTGTTCGAGTAAACCTACTTTGATTGTTTGAAGGGATTTAATGCCAAGGATTTTGTTGTTTTTTTTTTTTTTTTTTGTGTATTTTCTATAACTAAACCATTTTTATTGAGAATTTTATTTGAAGGTAAGTCTACAGAAATAATCAGGTAATCAAAAAGATACAGATATCCAATATCGAGATTGAAGTAAAAGATTTCATTTTATATATGATCAGAGAACAGTGGTTATTTATTTTGAAAGAAAGGTAGTCGAACAAAATGCCGCATATAAAGCAAGTAATCTACTTAATGTACGCTAAAGTTTTGGGCTATATTATACGAACACGAAGAATTTATCATTTCATGAAATTTTTATTCAACCCACACTTCTGAGCCATCAGAAACAATTGGGGAAAATTTTAATTTTTAAAGAAACGTCTATTCAGAGGCCAATGCAGTATTGGACAAATAAAGTACACTAATAAAAGCAAATTTCCCAGAAAATCAAATGATTTGAACAACATTTGCGTAGCGAAAAAGGTGATTTCTGAAATCATCTAAATGAAAATACTTACAGCTAGGTTCAAGAATTCGAGTGAAATATGACCGAAATCAATAAAGCAAATCGAGTGAAATAAGACCAAAATCAATAAAGCAAACCGAGTGAATTAATTTTCAGTGTTTTGCATTTCGAGCAATTTGGCAGCTCCAATTTTTTTTCGAAGTCACTTTTTGTGAAATTGAAAACACAGCTGATATCTCTCAATTGAAGCATTGTTAAAGTATTTTTATTTAAGCCGAATTTGTTGTTGACGCTTTCAAAAAGTTAAAATGTATTAAAAGATTTTATTATTTCTATTACTGACACGTTGTTAAATCAGCCGTTCAGTCTTGAGTTTTCTTGCCAAAGGAAACTCTCAAGGGCCAACTGGAAAAAGATGCTGATATCGCTTTGGGTTGAAGGACTGTGCTTAAAAATTTTAACAGAAGTTCGAAAAATTTTGGAGAATCGAATTTGTCTAAATTTGGACAAAACAAGCTATGACAGAGATGAAGAACAAGGTAAATCAAAACGAATTTTTTTTTGAAAAATTCAATATTTCTAACGTCATACGATAATTTTCATCCAAGAAACATCTAAAAAACTATACTAGTAATTTTGGGAAGGCATACGATACCAAGTTCTTGAATGTGAATCTTGAAACTACAGATTCTATTTTGCTGCCACTTGTTCAAGATGTTTGGGAGAACTTTGCCAGGAAGACTGTAAAAATGGTGGTGTAAAAAAAGGCGATCTTAGAAATGGCAATAACTGGCGTGGTATAACCGTACTGTTTGTGTTCTCGAAATTAATGGCAACTAATGACACAATTGTTCTTGAAAAGATAAGAGAAAAGATTGATTTACAGCAGATGTATACCAGAGGTGAAAGTCGCTTTTGTTAAGGAATGACACAACAACACAAGGTGCTGCATGCTGCAAAATAGACAGCTTTCCGATTCATTCCAGGTGTGCCAAGGAGTAAGTTGGAATATGGATAATATTGCTATGCACAAAGCTGAAAATCTTCGTTCCCACCGCGTAAAATCTGTCCTACTATACGCTTGTGAAACCTGGAAATGCTCCGCCGAAATTTCGATCAGATTGTATGATTTTACTAAGATTCTTCTACTTATCGGATTCTCAATCTATAAAAGTTCGCAGCCTGAAAAACGGGAGATTTTCCATCCTCTTCGGTCCCGAGCACTCTGCTTCCAGTCAGCTACATCAAAGTTTCTGACATTCGCAATGGCTTGATCTCTAAACGGCATGTTCGGTCTTCCTCGTTCTCTCGGACCTGGAAGCTGGGATTCAAAGACTCTCTTGACTTTGGCTGGAGAATTATTGTCCATTCGCTCGATTTTCCAAACCAAATTAGTTGACTTGTTTTGATTTACGGACTACATTTACATCTTGATACAGCTCATAGGGTTCACGGTTGTATTTACTCCTCCATCCACCCTCCCCGCAAACATGACCAAATATACGTCGAAATATTTTTTTCGAAATAACCCAGTGCCAGCTCTCCATTTCTGTTATCGCCCAATACAGTCGGTGCCATAAAGCAGAACTGACAATATAAGGGTTCCAAGCCAACATGGAAACGTAACACAGAGGAAAGAATGAAAAAAGCACTATGCGCTTTCTACGCACTATGCGCTTTCTACACATGCAAAAAGACCTATGGTACACGGTGGGGTATGTGACCGCAGGTTATCCAGTGGATGCACACGACGATAGTTCGCCCCATACTTACCTATTGTTCTATAGTGTGGTGGAAGGCTGTTGATAAGGTGAGCTATCTCAAAAACCTGAATAAGGTACAGACTAGCCTGTATAGGAATAACGGGGGCACAGAGGTCTACGCCATATGGTCATGGGTCTATGCTACAAAGGTACGACACAGTGGCTGGACTTGATGTGAAGACTGATTATATTCCATCTTTAATGGATTTTAACAAACACTTCTCTATTTCAATACCCGAAAGACATGGATGGGAACCCAACTCATTAATTAGTGAACGGGTCAAAAATGGAAGAAGGAACAGGTGCGGGGGTGTTTTGTGAAGCCCTTAATATTAGAGAGTCATATAACCGATCTCGTCGGAGATCACATTTTTCGTGGACAGCCAATCTGCGATCAAAGCAATAGCCAGTGAGACCATAAGATCCAAAACAGTGGCAAAATGTCGAGGCATACTGAACAAAATTTGCAACACTAATAACGAAAGAGCAAATCAATAAATCCTGGGTTACCAGGAACGATTGCGTTATCTTCAGAAGTCTATGGCCTAGAATTAATGAAAAGGAAACTCAGTATATTCTATCGCTGAGTAAAAAGAACATTAGAATCTTGATAGGTGTACTAACGGGTCACTGCGCCATTGGCACAATGGCCACCAGACTGGGTGTACTCGCACCCGACTGTTGTAGGAGCTGTCAGCATGTAGAAGAAATAGAGACCATTAAACACCTGGTCTGCGATTGTCCAAATCTCCCAACAAGCGGCCTCCGTTACTTGGGGAACAGGTTTGTTGGAGAACTGGACGATCTAGCGCAGGTCTCAATGGTAAATATGAGGAAATTCATAGAGAGCACAGGCTGGTTCGTAAATGAGCCAGCCTATCTGAATCATTAGCTTAGGAGCATCTCTGCTTTCTTTTTGTAAGGGGATCACAATGGACCAACAGGCCCCCGTGCACGCAACAGCCTCTGTGCTGTGCACACCCTTCCTAACCTAACGTAAGGGTTTTTAACAGCGTGAACTTCGTCTTTCTTGGTGTTGGCGTATTTTCAAATGCCATGCGACACCACTATTTTCCCGGGATCCCAATAAGAGCTCCCGACCATGAATGCTATCAAGTGCGGCTTTGAAGTAAATGACTAGATAGTGAGTCTCGATTTTAAAGTAGTTGGTTTTGAATATTTTGTCTATGGTCGATCTGCCTGACCAGAAGCCACACTGGTGGATGCCGATTACTGTGTTGCAAAACACCTTAAGACGCTCAGACAGTACTTTGTATAAGATCTTGTTTGCTACGATTATTAAAGATATGTCTCGATAGTTCTTGAAGGACACAGGAGCGCCCGTTTTTTTGTAGATGGGACATATGGAACTGATAGACCAGTCATCGGATATGCTTCCTTCCACCCAAACTTGGTTGATGTGTAGATACATGAAGAGCTCCGCTGGTGAACCATCAGATCCAGCGGACTTGCTTCTCGTCGTATTTCTCGCTCACCTGATGCCCATTCAGTAGCTGCTGGAAATGCTGCATTAATACAACTACTATTTCCTATGTGCTTCGGTGACAAGGTAACCTGCGATATTTGGAAGTGCTTGCATTCCGGTTTTAAGGCCAGCAGGCAGTTGCTTGGTTTTTGTTTGCAAAACTTTCGGGTGTTGTTTTGACCATTAGCTGGGAGCTGCGTGCGCTTTCTTCTTTCTATGCAGGGCCATCTTCTACTCTCATTCCCTTGTTTGATATTCCATTCTTGCTGCTCTTGTTTTGCTTTGTAGCATATTCGCATGTGCATCTCATGCCATTTTTTCAGCAACGCATTCACCATCATACCACGCATTCTTTTTTGGAGGTGGTTGATAGCCCATTGCAGTTTTGGCTGCTTCTTTGATGATATCGTGACAGTGGGATCACTGGTTGTTGGCATCCGTAGCAGGTGAATGCAGCTTCTGGCTCAGATAGTCCCTGTAGGCTCTACCGAATCCATGTAATCTAATGCGATCAACGTTTAATTTTTTCTAGAAGGTAGTTCTTAGTTTCTTTTCATTTAACGGTTGAGCTCTAAGCCTTGGCCGTAACAAGGAAATGGTCAAATCCGAAGTTTGTCCCTCGAAAAGTACGCACGTCTTAGATGTTAGAGGAGTGCCTTCCGTCGATTAGCACCTGGTCGATTTGGTTGGCGTATTGACCATTTGGGGAGCGTCAAGTTGCCTTGTGCATTCTTAGCCGTAGAAACCTAGTGCTATTCATCACCGTATTCCAAGATTCTCAAAAGTCTATTCCTTGGAGGTCGTTATCATCTATCTCTTCGTGGAGACTTTTAAATACACCTTTTTAAGGTGAAAATGTAAATCAAAAATTCTTGTTTCTCGATGACATATTTTTGGAATGTGATTCTCTTTTTTAAATTTTGTTTAAAAGCATTCGGAGTAAAGTCACAAATATAGTAAATACATAGTTTAAATTTAAGGTTAAATCTACTCTAGTTTTTTAAATGTTGTCCTACTTTAGGATATCCACCTTCAAAATGCCTACATAGTTTTAACTTCAACCCTTATAGCTACCTTTTAGCAAAATACGAGCATATATTTTTTTAAGGACAAAATTAAAGTATCAACTTCAAACTTTTACTTTTTACTTTCACCTACAGACATATACATAGCTGGATGTACCTATTTACATGTAAATTGTCGAATCCCCGAGACGGCAACAGATGTAGAGAAAAAAACTAACTACAAATTTTATACATGTTGTTGTTGTTGATTTTTGTTTTTTTTTTTGTGAAAAGCAATAATAGCATCCAACAAATTGGCTAGAAAATCCCTAACGGCATTCGAGGCTTGGTTGATATAAAAATGTCTACAACTCTACTCGTAGATATACCTCATCGAATGATATCCAACATTCTCTCACTGTCAACACTGATTGCTATCCCGTAACAATTTTTGCTTCCACAATCGAATGCACTATATATGTTCAAGCTTGTTTCCAGAACATTGTGTCAACAGTGAACATCAAGCATCAGTCATCCTCAACCGAGAAACAGCACTAATATTATCCATTATATCCTTCGTGTCGTCAGATTCGTAAGGATTCTCTCTATAAATATGTGTTTTCTGGTGTACGTGTGGATTATTGCTAGCCGTAAGGTTTTCTACAATACTGTTGGATTAAAAAAAAAAAGAAGAAAACTATTACCCACTGGCTTTTGAGCATTTTATTCCTCTACCAACAAATATGTACAAACTTTTTTTTTGCGCAGAGAAAAATAACAAAAAAGAAAAACTGACTGCATCTTCAGTGCCATCTACGGTATACATAATAGATGCTCATAGATGGAGACAGGTATGATGGCACTGTGCACAGCCCCACATCCGACAACCATATCGGGGTGAACCCATATAAGCTATCTATTGTGTGTTTTCTAGGATTCTCCGGTAGAAAAAAAAAAAAAAAAAACAGTTACAAACCTTGCTTGATATAGAAAATATTAAATTGGAGATAATTTGACGCCTCTGGTTTCATGACAATTTCCCAACACAAAACAATTATACTTTTCTGTATCCTTAAATCCCAATGGAATATTGTTATATTTTTTTCTATTATAATTTTTTGTGTATTGATAGATGCTTTTTTGTAATCCTTTCGGTATCCTTTCCCATAAAACTAATCTTTGCGAAGATAAAAATATAAAATGAATTAAAAGAAAAAACGAGCAATTGATTAATGAGAGCACCCACGTGTTTATTGCATTAGATTCGATTTTTGTGCAATAATTTTTTTGTTTGTGTCATTTGTAGGGTGACCAAGCTTTTATTCTATCCGATTCATGGACACACTATCAAGCATTTATCACTTTTAAAATTAATCCGATGAAATGAAATGTACGTACATACATATAGATACATTATCCATTCAGAGCGCTTTTTAATGAACGTAAGAAGAAAAAAGAATCTTAAAATGTCACTCCAAACACTCAATGGATTATTTTTTTAGTGTGGGAACTTAGGAGTGCTATAGGAGTGTTAAAGGAGCATTAAAGGAGTGTTAAAGGAGTATTAAAGGAGTGTTAAAGGAGTGTTAAGGGATTATAAAAGGAGTGTTAAAGGAGTATTAAAGGAGTGTTAAAGGACTGTTAAAGGAGTATTAACGGAGTGTTTTAGGGGTGTGAAAGGAATGAAAAAAAGTGTAAAAGGAGTGTTTAGAGTGAATCAGAGAAACCAACATTAATGAGTGGGAGCCTGATGCTTATGGACTGCTACAACAAATTCTAAGCTTAAACTTATAAAGAGTGGTTCAACACGTTCGGCATGCTTGACGCTATATACAGGGTCTGGCATTTCATGTTGGACCAAGTGCCGGTAGGGTAATTTCCTGGTCATGTACAGTTATTCAGGTGATAAGCATCAAAAATCCTTGGATAAAGACAGATTTCCTTGTGATTATGACAAACCCTCTGCAAACGACACAAGGCATGGAATTGACGGAGGCCCCGAGCTACTACATACCAGCTACCGTATTCATCCCTGATACGCAATGGGATGAGCCCAGTAAAAAGATTAAAAGCTATAATTTGTATACTACAGCTACTGCATACTACGGACGAAAATAATTGTTTATTTGAACATAAATTCTTGGTTGGAGAGATTATGGGAAAGAGCGCCTCATGACAGTTCAAATTAAGGCTTAATTTGACTAGTCCTACATTTGATATCATCAAAGGCATGTTCCACGAGCTCCTGGACAACAAATGAGACCTGTTGTCATGTTGTGACATCTATTTTGGCCTAGGTGCTTTCAATGCTAATTTAGAATCAGCTGACATCTCCGATGGAACAGTCGAAAAATTCAGCCACACAATTCTAACTCCCAATAGCTAATCAGTTTTTCTACGCTCGTGTGATAATAGTTCACACATCTCAACATTCACAACGGGACATAGAGACTTGCTATCAATCAAATTGACCACTTTGTCATCGAAGCGATGCATGACAGTATATGTGTGTCATGGATGCCTGCGAAAGTTTTGAATTGCCAACATTGACTTGGATCACTTCCTCAATGTATACAAAGAATGGTTGTGGATATTGCGACCACAGGAAAAGCAAGGAAATACTGTGAGAAAATTCGCAACATTAAACGAATGCAATCGCAAGAGATGACCAGGTCCTAATCAGAAGTCCTTGGTCCAACAGCATCAGTTTTGAAAACCAGTGGCAGCATTGCCAATAATCCTTCAGCAATTCCGTTTCTAACATGCATGGTTTTTCGTGACTTCCACAACGATCGCTTGCAAATGATTGCAGACAGGCACTTGGAGAAAAATAATAGGCATACAAAATCTACCTGGAAACACTAAAAAGTTGCTCTGCAAGAACGAAAAGGGATAATCGTAGGCTTTAGAATTGCACTTGAGGATACAGATATGGAAAAATCATTTCTGCAATAATATACGCAATCCCAGTCATCAGGTGGATTGTTTCATTCAAACCAGACGACACGTACCCTTATGCAACGTGGACCAACAGTTTCATCCACACGAGCTCCGCAAATGGTCTTAGATATATCTAATCCTTCTGGATAGAACTTACGGAACCTCCGCGGAGTACTATTAAAATTTTGTTCGGGGACCTCAATGCTAAAATTGGAAAGGAAGACACCTTCAGCGGACCAGTTGGTAGGCACATCCTACACCTCCAAGAAGAGTTAAACAAAAGCAGTGAGACAGGAGTATCGAGTAAGGAAAAGAGAGGAAAAAAAGACCCTGCATAGGAAGAAGAGAGTCTATGCACTACGCAGCCTCCTAGCTCAACACCCGGTAGTTTAAGAAAGAGCCAAGCAACCAGCTGCTTGCTTTAAAACCGGAACACAGGCTCTTCGAAACATCGAAGCAAACCTATAGTCACTGAAGAATAAGGAACAGTATTCAGGGAGAATTTCCAGCAGCTGTTGAATGGTCATCAGGTAGAGCGAGAAATAAGACGAAAAGCGAACCTATTTCTAGTCCGTGAAGACCCAGTACCACCATCCAAGAGGTAGACTTAGATATAAAAAAACTTAAAAACAACACGGTTGCAGGATCTGATGGTTTACCAGCGGAGCTCTTCAAGCACCGAGGGGATGTGTTTAAAAGGTGCATGCATCTACTCGTGGATGGAAGCATGCCCGATGACTGGTCTAACAAACAGCTCCATGTGTCAGAAAAAAAGGTGATCCTATCCAACATATTTTGTGCAAGTCTTAATCCGTTCTGCAACACTATGATAATGATCAGCAAATACCTGTGTGGCTTCCAGCAGACACGTCGACCATAGACCAAATATTCACTCTCAGACAAATGATGCAAAAGACCAACAAATTTAAAGTCGGGACTCACCATCTATTCACAAGCTTCACAGCCACATATGACAGCATTCATCGTCAGGAGCTCTACCTATATGGTGATGAACTTGGGTTCCTGAAAAAGTGTTGCAGTTGCGTCAAGCTTTTCCGAACTTTTCCAAGCATGCAAAGTGCTGCAGCAAGAAGATTCACTATCATCTTACTTCTTCAATCTCGTTCTGCAGCAAATAGTGTGCAAGGGAGGCTTTAACACTGAAGGCACAACTTTCAACAGATGTGTTTATCTTTTAGAGTATGCCAATGATATCGACATAATCAGCCACTCCCAACAAGCCGTTATAGAGGCTTTCACAGCAATTGAAGAACAGGCTAAACTTTTTGGTTTCAATCAAATGAGGATACATGCTATCAGCAAACAATAAAAAATCTGTCAACTCGCGACAAAACGACTGATAACAACAACTTCCAAGTAGTTAAGGATGCGAACTACATCTTAGTGGAAATCCGACAGTGAATTACCCTAGCAAACCGTCACTACTTTGGTTTGGCGCCATAGATGGGTTCAAAACTCCCCACACGAAAGACGAGGCACATTTTATAAAACTTTTATAGTGTCAGTCCTGCTTTTTGGCACCGAGTGTTGGGCGATAAGTAGACAGGAACTGTTGATACTGGGATCTTTAAAAACAAAAATTCTTCGACGGATATTTGGTCCTGCGTGTGAGGCCGAATGGAGAAGAAGATACAACCACGAGCTCTATGAGCTCAATGAAGATAGGGATGGAGTCCAGAAAATCTAAACACGTTGATTACATTACCACTTCAACCGAATCGACAATAATGCTCCAGCCAAGAGAGTCTTTGAGTCCCCAGCCCCCATTTTCGAGAGCACGAAGAAACCCGAACCTCCTGTTTAAAGACCAAGTCATCGTGGATGCCAGAAGACTTCGTCTTTATGACTGGAAGCAGCTTGCTGTGGATCGTAGAGGATGGAAGGCTATACCGTGTTTCAGACTGCGACCCATCATGAATTGGGAGCTGGACAATTTCAGTATCCCTGCCAAACTAGTCCGTTTGCGCACACTGCTCTATCAAGATAGATGAAGACCTCACCAATACCTTTTATATAAAAAAACAGATTGTAAAGACTTTTCGCTGTCTTTGAAAGAATAGAATCAAACTAGCGCACCAACACTAATGGCACAATCAATTTTCTATAGGATCCTCATCTTTAACTTTTATTGGTTGTTTTACCATGAGTCCAACTACTTTATATACTTTAAAACAGCTGTTGTTTTTTTTTTTTTGTGGAAACTTTTCGTCTACACGTTCAAATGTATCTCAAAGATTGAACGATGGAGTTTATAGAATATTAAAATCCAACTGAAAAACCCCATGTTGGCCACCCTGAATATATGGGAATTGGAAATAGACACAAAGACAAATATCGATCCGAAAATCCTCCTTTGCACGCAAAGACGAACGTATTCAAACCGATTAGAAAACAGTTTTTAATCCTTCAGACATCGCAATAAATCAGAATCAGAATCAGAATGAGAATGATATAGAAGAAGAATCACAAATGATTTACACTTTCGAAGGACACGGATCAAAACGTAGGCATTTTCCCTTTTTCTTTTTATGTTGTTGAAATATTTCAAAGAAAAAGTTCTCATTAAATGTAACGAGCTTTTTAACGTTACGTTACACAATACATATACCGTACATGATGATGATGTGTTGGAATAAAAAAAAAGTTAATTCCTTATTCAAGTAGAAATAATGGTTAGAAAAGGTACCTACATCACTTTATCGATGGAGGTGCACGCATGGAAGCGTAATTGCCTAGTGAAACGGTTTCTTATAGCAATCATTAATTATTCTAAAAAAAAAAAATAGGTACATTTGGTGGTGAATTATACTATTTTTATTTTTTTGCTTTCGAAGCAATGACTTGGTGTTATTTGTCACGCATGAACTGTTACTTGATGGCTCAAGGACAGATAAAGTGAAATTATTGAATTTTGTCTACATCAAAATTTGGATTTATTACAGCGTTGTTTCGAGTTTTTGTCTTTGTCATTTGAGTTTGTCAGAAGTGGAGAGGAGCGTATTGCTCAAAATTTAGTTTTTATTTGATTAAACACAAATGAAGTGAAATTCTCTTATAAAAAAATTACATTTTTTCCAGGCATGTGAATAAGATTAAATCAAAAGAAAAAATCACTTTGATTTAAGCAAGGAATCTTCGAAGGATTTCTTGTTACAGTAAAATATGTATTTTATAGGGTTTTTGTTTTAAAATTTCCAACTCCATTTTAGAGTGCCAGTAAATTTGATAATTGATACGCCTGGACGAACATTTTTTACAATAGTCAAAATGGGCCCAAGTTGGTAATGAAGTGGTTCAACTTTTAAGGTTGGGCTGCAGTCAAACGCTGCCGCACCGTTTGAACAGAGATTCCTGGTTCTTGGATGAAATTGAATTGCTTTTTGGCCTAAAACCTCGTAAAGAAATTATGAATACATCGTCAACTACCAATTATTTTTTAACTCAAATTTTGTTTGAAGATTTGACTTTTGAGACTCAACAAAGTTGTCAGTTTCTTATTTAAATAAAAAAATTTTGTTGTTTATACCCACCTACCATACTCCTCCTTTTGCAGTTGGTGTTGTTCTTCCGTTGACATATATTGAAAAATATAATTGGAACAACAACAACAACATGGCATGTTATTGAAAATCATTTATTTGTTACACATAAAACATTCCATTTAGATATTATGGAAATCAAATTGCTTTTGGTCATTACATTAATATTCAAATGGTATACTCTAATTATACTATATCTTATTATTATCTTCTCAATTTAATAGCCTTAACCTTGATGTCCCGAACATTACAGCTCAAACTTATAGGCTTCCATGGAGAACTTTGTCGATATCCACACGTGCAGTCAAATTCATAAAATTAATCGAGCTAATTTATATTGACAAATCCTATACCATTAGACTCAGTATAATTATCTTAATTTGTTGGATATGAAAACAGGCATCAGCGGTTTTTCATTGGCCTGAAAGTGCTTTGTCTTAGTTCTTTTTTTACATTCTTTATATTAATCCAGTCATATTGTATTTTTACCATGCAAATTGTGAGATAGTTTTGATTCGGTTCGCTTCTTTATGTTTTCGGGAGTGCTGAATCCAAATCTGAGGTTTGCCAACAACATTTCGTGATGGAAAAAATGATACAAAAATTAATTTTTTGGGAGTTTTTTCACAAATATCTTGAAAACTACCAATTATTCGAAAATTTCATCAAGTACCATTGAAAGTATACACAATTTCCAATAAATCGCCATTTTTCTGTGACAACCCATCTGGACTCAAGCGATAGTCGAAAATTAACTTTTTTTGTACTGTTTTCGAAAATCCACTCGAAAGCACTAAGAAATTACTTCATGTGACAAAATTTGAATGTTTGTCTGTTACATGAGCCAAGATATACTTCCCTGATAGTCTTTGATGTGCTGAGTTCGAATCTGGCCTTGGAATTGCTCTAGCACATCATGTTTTTGAGATATTCGAATTTAAAGATACAAAAAAAAATTAATTTTGTATGCAAATTTGGGGTTAGATTTTTATCTCGAGATAATTTTTTTCGAAAAAATGTTTATGACCATTCTGAAGTACGAACACTTTACTTCAAAATTCTTTCTGAATCTTTGTAATACCTTCATTCGTCTTCAAGAAATCCTTCGTTTTCGGCTTTAGCTACCTAATTCGAAAAATCCCACAATTTGCTCGCAAACTGCCCTTTTGAGCACAAATTGACTGAATTTTTCGAATTAGGTAGCAAGACCATAATAACAATTTCTCGAAGATGAATGGAGGTATTTGAAAGATTGAAAAAGAATTTTGAAGTAAAATGTTCATACTTCAGAATGACCATAAGCATTTGTTCGAAAAAATTACCTCCAAAAAAAATATATATAACCCCAAATTTGCATACAAAAATGCATTTTTTATTTAAATCTTCAGATTCGAATATCTCAAAAACGTGACGTGCTAAAGCAAAATCCAGGCCAGATTCAAAATCAACGCATCAAAGACCATTAGAAAATAATATCTTGGTTCATGTTTCAGACAAAAATACAAATTGTGTCACATGAAGTAGTTTCTTAGTGCTTTTTCGAGTGGATTTTCGAAAACAGTAAAAATACGTCAATTTTCGACTTGTGCTTACGTCCAAATTGATTTTATGTTTTATCACGTTTTCTTCTATTCCGCAATAAGGCTCTGGTCCCGTTAGGGGTGTCATTGCCCCTATTTTCGCTAAGGAGTCTGCCTCTTCATTGCCCTGTATGCCGACGTGGCCAGATACCCAATGTAGTGTGACATGATTGTGTTTGCCCAGTTCGTTTAGCCTATCTACACACTCCCATACTAGTTTAGAACTGATGCTGTGTGAGCTTAGTGCTTTGAGTGCGGCCTGGCTATATCCGACATGAATGCAATATTTTGGTTTTTGTACTTCCTTTCGAGATTTCTGTCTGCACATTTCCCTATGGCGCCAACTTCTGCTTGAAAAATGCTTGTAGACTGTCCCATCTGTACCGAAAGTTTGGTTCGAGGCCCAAAAATTCCAGCCACGGCCGTAGCCAGGATCAATCATATGGGTGAGCTCAAGGTATTTTTGGGTGAGCTGAATTTTTTTTACGAAAATCATAATATTGTCCTTATATTAAAATACACAATTTTTATTGACACAATATTACGTGTAGGTACCTGATTACAAATATACATAAAAGGTTTGTTCGTTGAGCACTGAAGTCGCCATGGGGTCGCCCCAAAGTGTTTTTTGAAAACCCTGAACTCACCCTGGCCAGAAAATTCTGTGTTTTTTTAGACCTAGGGTCGCCCCGAACTCGCCCTGAAGTAGAACTAGGTTTTTTGCTGGGGCGAGTTGAGGTAAAGAATAAACTGCCAAAGTGACATGAGCTCTGAAGCATTTTTTTTGTTGTGGATTCACAAGCTGCAGATAATTCTATCGTTTTTGAAATATAAATTCACGGAATACACAATTTTAATTTAAAAATAACAAAATGAAATAATAAACGAAAACTGTGGTTTGTTTTTATTCATTTTTAAAAGAAATTTTATTTCTTTCTTATCTGAACAACACAAAGAAGACCCTTTGGTGTTTTTTGAAAACCGAAAAACCCAGGTTTTTTCGACAATTCTTGGGGTTGTCAAGAAAACCTGGGGCAACCCTGGGTAAACTTCAACGAACAAACCTAAAATCACAAATATGAGCAAAAAGCATTTGAAAAAGTTGGGCTCTTCAGTGTTTTTTTCGCAGATTTAATCAAAATGTCATCCATTTCCATAAATTCAATCGTGTCTTTTCCAATGTAATAAAATAAAGACTGCACAGGCTTTGATCGGAAATTGATGGCCATTGTTTTGCTTCTTTTTGTGAAAGTGCTGAAAATGATGACTCGTTTCGTAGATGTGCTGATCCCTAATTTATCGATGAAAAAATACATCATTGGAAGTTGTTTTCTAGCTGTTATTTTTTTGATTAGCAGAAAAGTTTTCGTTCGTTCAATAGTGATGAAGCCAATGAGTTAAAATAAAGACCCAGCTACAAAATTGTTCTCAAATATGTATCCCAACGGAGCTCTTTTCATATCGACTGCATTAATTTGCGAGATATTAGTTGCGGGATTTCAATATTGCGAGATTATAACCAGCGGGATTTTGTAATTGCGAGATTTCGTTATGGGAGATTTTGAATGCTAGATTTTGATTGGGGAGATTTCGTTGCCAACCCATATTTTACTGTTGGTGCACATTTAAAATTAAATTTTGAAGCAATCTTTTTTTTTTTTTTGTTTTACGTTAGAAATGTCGAAAATCTTAAAATGTCCCACAGTTTTTTGGGTGAGCTCAACATTTTTTTGGGTGAGCTGAGCTCACCCTAGCGTTGGCCTGGCTACGGCCGTGATTCCAGCACCAGTCCCTTCAGACGTTCTCGATCCATCAGTGTAGGTACTTTTTCTATAATTACATACTTGAATATTTTTAAAAGTTCTTAAGCCCCACACAAGTACGTGCGATCCAGTCGTGCATTTTATTTATAATATCAACAGAGCAAGAAAAATCATTATATAGATTTGATATAGATTAATTCCGAATACTTTTGGGAGTGACCGTATGTATAAAAATTAATTTTTTCAAAAAACCACTCGAACGATTTAAAATTTCTTTTTTTCTTTAATGCAATCATATTTGAGCGAATGTATATATCGTTTTTGATGCATTCAAACATTTATCTCTCATAATTTCCATGTATACAAATAGAATTTTCTTAAGCCCTCAGCCTCTTGAACATAAGAGCAGATAGGTACGTGCGACCCAGTTTTACATTTTATTTTAAAAGCTTACCGAAAGCTTAAATTATTCTTCTTTAAAAAACAGGGTTTAATATGGCTGTTTTTTTTATTGAAAAGCTTAAATTATATGTATTTTTTATTTTACTAATTTAAATCCACCATTCAAAATCAATAAAATTTTATGTCCCTTGCATGCAATGAATTTTTCAAAACAAGTACATAGAAACGTTCCAATCTAATACAACTCACTACCTATTCTACTCACTTTAACAAATAAAATATGTATATGAGATATACATTTAAAACTTATAATAAAACCAGAGAGTATTCCCTCTCCCACATGTGCCATGAAGCAATTATAACGAATCACTTCCCATAAGTGATATCTATAATTGCCAAATGATTCTCCATTCTAAAAGTAAAAGGTCAAACCACATAGCAATATAGAAAACTGAAAACCATTCATCAGCACTCATTCACAATTTTACCAAATTTGAAACTAATGAACACAAACTATTCCTATTGAATCTTATCATTTCAAACTCTCTGTTAAAAACTTTATGATAGATTTTAAAATTACGACAAACTAGCAACCCATTAGGAGAAAAAAAAACTCTGTTCAATAATTTCCTGCCTTCCGCAGCGAGAACGTTTACAAACTTAATCATAATCTGGTATTTTCAAATACCCCATTAATAACGATAACCTATCCAAATTTCATAGTAAATGGATTGTTATAAAACGGAAACGGAAGCATATCGCGCCTTTTACCTTCTTATTTTTCTCCAAACTAAAAATCGAACTTAGAACTCTTGCCATTAATCTTTTTCACTGAAAAAAAAAAGAAAAAAAAACACGAAAATCTAAGAAAGAAGAGGCTTTCATAGGCAGCCTCTCAGAGAAGTTTAAATCCTGCAAGCTCCAACCCTTTTTCATGTCACCTTCAGTTTCAGAATTTCTCACAGAATTTCTTCTTTTTTGTTTGCTCCTTTAAGCATCTAAAACGCAAACTTTCCCGAATGTATTTTCATAAAATCTTCTATACGGAGAATAAAGCAAAGAAAAGGAAATGTTATTCGTTCAAGCTTGAATAGCGGAATAATCCAAACATAAAGCACAAAGCCCCCGCATAGTCTCCATCTCCTGTCTCCGTTTCACCGACTCCTCCGTTCATATTTCCAAGGAAGAAAATGTATAATTTATATCAAATGAAAAGTGGAGATCTCGTGCATTTGGCATTGCCATTCACATGTCCATATTTGAACGTTTTTATACCAAGAATGGATGATTCTTTCTATTGCATCACATCACAGGGATCATTTTCCTCGGCATTTATCTAATCAGCTTAAAAGATATAAAGCAAATCTCATGCAAGAAAAATAAATAAAATAAAAAAAACTACTTCAAATACCATCGAGCAATGCGAGCTTGTAGTAGATACATTTATCAGATTATGAAGTAGGTCTTTTAAAGACAAACGAAAAAAAACTACTATTTGAGAAGAAAAGCAAAAAAAAAAATACAATTTCTTAAGGACGACCGGCGAAATCAAGATTAGCTGTCACAAACGTTGTTCTAATACATTTTACATGCTACAAAGGACAAAAGATGACGGTCGGTGGCGGTTACAAATTACACGCAGAGTTCCTTTCAAATTCGGATCTCATTAATAAAATCGCATAAATATTTTATTGGTGTAAAGTTCAACACACCTTAGCATTGCTGAAGGACACGACAGCGGCAGGATGGCAATTTTCAAAATTGGATTTTGTTGGCACCTTCGTAATGTTAGCCTATAAGTTTTGAGGAAGCATATTGTAATTTTGTTAGTATTTATATTTGTATAGATGGAGGGTAGAAGGGGATTGAAGTTCCAAAAGATAATTTTAAACTTTTAGGTTTGTTGAAATAAAAACGAATAGAGTTTTGCTCTTTATATACCTGTCCAAAGGTAGAACTCTGGGCAATTACCTGTCTAATTCAGGCAAAGTAATTTGACTTCTTCGTGGTTTGAGTATATAAAAGGCTTCCAGGTGTGTCTCTTATCAATTTCGACATAAATGCGTGTAGTTTTATGAGATTTCTAGCCCAAAGACGTTTTGTCAGTTTACTTTTGAAAACTCACATTTTGATTCCTTTAGTAATAATTTTTGGTCATTTAAGGTAAACTAATATCTGTATCCTTACTATGCAGTTTGTATGTGAGCGACAAGCGACAGAGTGACAGTGCGACAAGTCCAATCATAAAATTACGTTTTATTGTAAGAAGTTAAGTTTAAAAAGTTTACGTTGTCTTCTTGGTCTTAGCTTGGGTTCCTTCACGGAATCCGTTGCGGAAGCGCCTATACGCACAACCTTGAGGAAACATATACGACCAGTTCCAGTGGTCTTCCTCGTTTAAGCCTTACCCGACCAGTTGTATGAACGCAACTTGGCGGCTGGGTATCTATATTAGGAGCACTTGGACTTTTGAATATGGTACGAGCTGCGTCCGCACCGACGCACGCCGACGATACAAGATGTGCGCCTTATTGTGTTATTGGTATAGTTGATATACCTTTCGTCATCTTGGATGGCGAACGAAAGAAAAGGTCCAGGCGATAACTAGCCATTTTGTGGGAGCGATAGCAATTCAGCAGCAAATTGTGAAAACTCCTCTCCCAAGAGGTGTTCGCATTCGCATTCGCTGTTCAGCTTTTGAAGAAAAGCAGGATGGAAAAAGTGATGTTCAAAGGGTAGACATGGTGCATTCAAGAGGAAACAAGCGTCCAAAAGCTATAAAGCTATTTTTAGTTGCGAAGCAACAGCTAGCCTCAGATACGGACGGATTTACTGTTGACGAGCCTAGCAAACGAAATAAGAACAACGAACTGCGGATCTGCACGTGAAATGTTCCTTTTCTCTATAGACCAAGTGCAGCCGAACATTTAGCGGAAACCCTAGACTTCTACGACGCAAACATCACTGCGATCCAAGGAGTGCGAAAGGCTGCGACATCTGCTACGGTGACTGCTACCGACCACAAGGTCAGGGGACATGGCGAATTCCTGGTCAATCAAATGCCAACAAGGTCTAAACCGAAGCCTGCATGGACGATCAGGGGAACATCGCAGTAGAATCGCAATTGGTGCTGAGGATATGGAAAAATCTTTTCTCCAAATTGAATAACGGCGATGACGAACTGAATTCCGCTACCATGCAGATTGCACCATTCAACCTGGACGGCGTAGGCCTAAAATTCCGTCCACCCGATATCGACGAAGTAAAGATAGCTATATCTAAACTTAAGTCCAATAAAGCTGCTGGAGCTGATGGCGATGAATTGGTTAGGAGTATGCACCAGCTCATCTGTAAAATATGGTCGGAGGAAAGCATGCCCGATGAATGGAACCTCAGCATTGTTTGCCCGATCCTCAAGAAAGGCGATCCTCGGGACTGCACCAACTACAAAGCATTCAATCTTCTTAATATCACCTACAAGATGTTTTCTGCCGTACTTTGTGAACGCCTGACGCCATTCGTCAACACCCTGATAGGTCCACATCAGTGTAGTTTTAGGCCAGGGAAGTGCACCATCGACCAAATATTCACACTACGGCAGATCTTGGAGAAAACCCAGAAGTTTAAAATCGATACCCACCGCCTTTTCACCGATTTCAAGGCCGCGTATGACAGCTTCTATAGACCCGAGCTATATAAAGCAATGTCTAGTTTTGGCATCCCTGCCAAACTCGTCCGTTTGTGCAGGATGACGATGGAGAATGCACGCTGCTCCATCAAGGTCGGCAAAGACCTAACCGACACACCTTTGATGTCAAAAAGGTTTAAGGCAAGGCGACTCGCTGTCATGTGACTTCTTCAACACCGTTCTTGAAAGAATAGTGCAAGACCCTCACGTCAACACTATAGAGGCACAATCTTCCAAAAGTCTGTCCAATTACTCGCTTACGATGACGACATTGACATAATCGGACGAACAAAGCGTGATGTCAGTGGTGCTTTTGTGAGCATTGAGAAGGAAGCCAAGAAGATGGGTCTAGCGGTGAATGAAAGCAAAACAAAATATATGCTGTCAACAAGAAAGGACACCCAACACCAACGTCTCGGAAAGAAGGTCGCTATAGACAGCTATAATTTTGAGGTGGGCAGAGACTTTGTCTACCTAGGATCCGCTATAAACTCAGCGAACGATACCAGTGCTGAGATTAAACGAAGGATTACTCTTGCCAATCGCTGTTTCTTTGGGCTAAGAAGGCAATTTAGAAGCAAAGCCCTCTCTCGAGCAACTTAACTGTCCCTGTATAAGACGCCCATCATCCCGGTCCTAATGTATGGTGCAGAGGCATGGACACTGCTAACGGTGGATGAGAACGCGTTAGGCTTTTTTGAGAGGAAAATTCTCCGGGGGATTTTTGGTCCCATCTGCATAGATGAGGAATGGAGAAGAAGACACAACAATGAACTGTATGGGCTGTACAGCGACACCAACCTAGCCACAAAAGTGAAAAGCCAATGACTGAGATGGCTGGGTCAGCTAGAGCGAATGGACACCAATGCTCCGGCCCGTAAAGTCTTTCCAACCCCGTGGGACAGCGCAGTAGAGGTGGACAGCGTAAAAGGTGGCGCACACAAGTGGAAGAGGACCTCAACCAACTTGGCGTGCGAAACTGGACACAGCTAGCTAGAAACCGAGCCGACTGGAAGAAGCTTGTTGGTTGAGTCCTGATGGTCCACCCCGGACTGAAGTGCCACCTTAAGTAAGTAAGTAAGACTCAATTTCGTACATTGTTGACCATCATCATATTGATGTCTTCCGTCGAACGCACACTCTCTTTGTGGGACAAATACAAGGTCATGTCATTATATGGATTACGTTTTCTTACATCGAACTCAAAGAACGAAATCAAATCACAAGCATTAAATGAACGAAAGGCAAGTGAACTATTTATTCAACTTTTAAATTGCCATTGAATCTTCAGATGAATTAAAAATTTACATGAAACATTTCCAGAAACTTATTTTAATGATATTCGCTTCTCCAAAACCTATCTGAACTCCTATGTGCTTGTTTAGAACAAACCAAATCAGGAAATTCCAAGAAAAAACAGATTGTTGTGTTTATTAAATCTTATAAACTCCTCAATTTCGAAACTTAATTTACAAATTGTTTTTTTCGTGGGTGTCCTTTCATAACCTGGTCGAAAAGTTTAAACATGTTAACTATTTCCTAAAGCTACAAAGTGTAAACAAAAATTCGACAGAAACCTTGCCTTCAACTTAACAAAAATTCCGCATGGTTCTTTATAGCTTAGTAGAACACACTGCTGATATACTAATACATATATGTATATAGGTACGTTAAATATATAAAAATGCTCCCTGTATTATCATCTTTAGATTTCCAGAAAATTCCAGTGCATTAAATTTGTATTTAATTGACAAAAAACCGTAATTTTAAATGCGACCTTTAAATAAAAATAATAATAAAAATAAAAAATGAAAATAAAAAACGCCAGGTTTTCGCAATAAATTTAAAAAAAAAAATGAGGATTTGGTGAATTAAAGCTTTTAATCAAAACGTCTTCCTGACGACGACGACGCCCGCCACCGACACGGTTGTTTCATAATCCTGTTACGAAAGGGAGGAGAGAATTAATTTGAGATTTCCCGTTTTCGTACACAATTAATTACTGGATTTAATTTTGTCTTAGGCAAGATGTACAACTGTGTGCAAAAGGGGCGTTAAGATACCAAAAATTCGTCATATTGTAGTGTTTGTGCTCCAGCCCGCTTTGCTGAGCTCTGGCTGCTACGAAAGACTACATTGAGGCAATGTTTTCTTATTCAAATTGAGTGTTCTTTGTGCAATTGCTGCGATGCTGCCAAGGCACCTAACGAACAAGTAGGTATGAAGGAAGACGAACGAAGATGCAGTGCAGAGGCTGCATATTCCTTCCGCCCACTAAACAATCTGCTTTATTATGAGACTCAGGACGAAGAGTGAAATAAAAATTAAAAAAAAAAAAAAACAACAGGAGCAAATTAAAAATTTAATTAAACCTCAAATTTTCTAAGTTTGGGGCAAATGGTAGTCGTTTATTTCTGCCAAAAATACAACCTTTATGCAGAGATGTACCTCGCAAATCTATATTGTTTCGACTCAATCAGGACTTTTTATAGATAACAACAACTCGTAAACTTAAATGTTTTAATATTTTTTTTGTATATAGGCACAAAATATCGTTCCTTTCTTTTTGTTTATAGAAAATAAAGATGAATATCAGATATTTAGAGTGATTTCTATTGTGTTTGATAGTCTTCTGTATTGTTGTTGTTGTTATTGTTATATTTCTTCTGTGTTGACTCTATTGTTCCATAGAACAATTAAAATTAAATTTTATCATGCTTTTCGCATGGCAGACAAAATAATATTTTTTTTTTTTCTCATATTGCGCTTAGAAATTTTTAATTATGGCCATTATCACACTTTTTGGTTTATTTGGTTGAAATATAGGATCAAAAATGTTAGCAGCCAAAAAACACTAACATAAAACAGCATGAAGGAAGAAATTTAATTAAACTTGGCATTTTTATGTTTTGGGTTATTTGAAAAGGAAACATTTCTGATGGAAGGGGGAAATTTGTTTCTAATATTTTTTCTTGGGGGGTTTGTTAAAATTTATAACATAATTAAGAATTTCTTCGTTTGCTTAATGGGTGATTTGTATATACATAGTATTGTTTTTTTTTTATGAAACGCGTGCGTGCCAAATTAAAATGGTTTAGCTTAAATCCATTTTCTTGATTATTTCGAAACATAAAAAAAGTAACGAACTGAATTGGCTTGATTTAGGTTTGTATGGTGATTAGCTAAATCTATATTTGCGTTGTTTGTTTAAAATTAAGTTGCAAGAATAAGAAATGAAAATACTGAAATGTTGAAGAAATTTTTAACTTACACTCAGGGGCATGAAAATAATATTGAATCTAATAGTAGGGTACGCATTAACTGACTGTACATACGCAAAATCTCCACTTCGAATGGTTTTATGTGTCTATTTTTAACAGTTATTTTTTAGCGAATGACCTGAATAAGCTTCTTATTGCTCCTTACGAAAAATAAAAAGGGACTTTTGACGAAAGTTAATAGGAAGAAAGTCGATTAGAAATTGAAAGTGTTTTTTGTTTTAACTATGGCTCTGTTGTTGTTATTTTATGTTAAACACATCACATGCAAAAGAAAAACATTGAACAGAGAAATGTTCAAAAATTACTCACATAAATGATTATCTTGGAAATTGTTGAAAAGATTTATTAAAATCGATTATTACTTCCATCCACATTTTTAGATACATAAGAAGATATGTGAACATTAAAAGAGCCTCCCAGTGTAACATGGCCCGAACCGAAGCTTGCAAGGATGATCAGGGGAACATCGTGTAAGAATCGCAGTCGGTGCTGAGGATATGTATAAATCATTTCTGCAAATTGTATAACGGTGATGACGAACCGAGTTCCGCTACCATGCAGATTGCACCACACAACTTGGACGAAATATGCCAACAATTCCATCCACCCGATCTCGAAGAAGATAGATAGCTATATCTAAAATTCAGTCCAATAAAGCGCCTGGAGCTGATGGATTTGCGGCTGAGATATTCAAAGCGGCTGGGTAATGAATTGGTTAGGAGTATGCACCAGCTCATCTGCACAATATTGTCGAATGAGAGCATGCCCGCCAAATGGAACCTCAGCATTGTTTGCCCGATCCTCAAAAAAGGCGAACCTCCGGACTGCATCAACTACAGAGGCATAAGTCTTCTTAATATCACATTCAAGATCTTCTATGCCGTACTTTGTGAAAGCCTGAAGCCTTTCGTCAACAACCTGATAGGTCCATATCGGTGTGGCTCTAGGCCACGGAGGTCCACCATCGACCAAATACTCGCACTAGGAGTCTTAAGTTCATACCCTTACCCTTTTCATCGATTTCAAGGCCGCGTATGACAGCGTATATAGATACGAGCTATATAGCAACCCAAGCCAAGAAGATGGGTTTAACGGTGAATGAAAGCAAAACGAAATATATGCTGTCAACAAGAAAGGACACCCAACACCGACGTCTCGGACAGAACGTCACTAGATAGATAGATAGATAGATAAATAATTTTATTTCCAAAATAAATTTATTAAAAAAAAAACAGAGTTTTGGTGGTATTTAAATTAGTATATGACAATAACTTGCCTAAGTTGCCTGTCAGATTTAAGAAAAGATTAACTAAATAAAGGCAAAGTGAGCTTACGTTTACAAAAATTCATTCAAGATTTGAAAGCGATAAGTGCGGATTTTAAAAATTGGTATAAACTCCGATAACACTGACCATTTAAGACATCTATAGGAACCCAACTTACAATTTAACTTGTATAAGGTCCGATTTTTTGAATTTGGTAAACTATAGCCCGCATAGAACTAACATTAGCCTTTATTATTCAAGCCAACCGTTTTCCAATATAAATTTTTGAAAATAGCCTGTTTAATGACTTAAATTGAAATTGGCAAGTTGTATACAAGACTTGTATGCTTTAGTATGAAAAGGCCTGTCCAAATTGTTTTACTGAAAGTAAATAAAAACATTTTGTATAGCTTGTTTAAATAAGCGTGTTACACCCAGCAGCAAGATTTGACATTTCTCTGTAGTTGAAAGTATTCTGCAGCGGGCTTAACAAATATTCGAAAGTGTTCGTCATTCATATCAATAGATTAAAAACAAATACTTACTAAAAGACGTATTTATAAAAAAATAGTGAATAATCAATAAGAAGTTATTAAAATATTAAATGAACTTCGTTTTCAAGTGCCCAAAGTCGATTAACAATATGAAACGCGCGCTCGCCAAAGTGTTCCTCGAGTGATGTGTTTTTTGTATGAGTTCGTGTTTTTTTTTTTATTTAAATAAATGCACAACTATTTTTGCAAACTTTTCTCGTAAATATATTTGTTTTTAATCTAACAGAACTACGCAAGAAAAATGAATGCACATTTGAATATTTGTTAAGAGTTTGTATGTACATACATAAGTCTGTTTATTTTTTGCCTCAAATCTAAAAATGTATTTTCTTGCAAATATCTTCCAACCAAAAAATCGTTATGATATCGTTGTTAGGAATTCGGTATTAAATCATTTACAACTACTATGTTTTTTTTAGTAATAATGACATTTTTTGTAATTTGTTTTGAAAGATAAAATAAAATGTTTAAAGCAAACCTATTGAAATTAGCCTTTTTTCTTGAATTATTTTGTTTTGCTTGTGACAGATGTTGCCCTCTGTAAGGAAATATAAAGTTTTTATAAAATATTGGTAACAAACTTTTAGAAATGATTTCCTTCTTTCGTGAGCTATTTCGATTTGCTTCTGACAGATGCACAAATGTTGCCCTCTGTACGAACAAAAATACTTTTTATAAAATGGTTTAGAAATGATTGCCTTCTTTCATGAGCTATTTCGTTTTGCTTCTGACAGATGCATAGATGGTGCCCTCTGTAAGGAAATATATGGTTTTTATTCAAATGATTGCCTTCTTTCGTGAGCTATTTCGTTTTGGATGTGACAGCTGTGTCCCTCTGTCAGGAAGTATATACTTTTTATAAAATGTTAGTAGTAAACTTTAACAAATTATTGCTTTCTTTCGCGAACTATTTCGTTTTGCTTGTGACAGATGTTAAATTTAAGCATATGAATGAATCGCAGGTACTTGCTGTTATAAACAAATAAATGTTTACCCAAAACATAAGGACGAGATGAACGATTGTAAGGATTTAAGTTTTTCTTTCAAACGACCAGAAAATTTAAAATCAAATTTTTGTTTAATAGAAATGGAAGTATAACGTGTGATATTTTAAAATCATTTATTCATTTATTTTCAAAGTTCTTGTCATAAGAATGTATGAAAAATGTTAAAGATTTAAACATTAACTTGAAGGATCTTTTAGGTACTTTGTATGTTTTCAAACACTTCAAGAATCAATTGATTCACACTTAAAACAAAAAAAAAGTACATAACAAGATTAAAGAAAAACGAATTAGGTTTTTTTTTATAAAACCAGTGCATAGCCTTCGCTACTCATTTCTTGATGGTAAAAGTGTATAGGCTGTGAAGTATGCGTCAAGTGTATCAACTCATTAAAATTTGTACATGACTCTTCTGAATTGGAGATGGCCTAGTGGGTTGCGCGCTGGATCGGTAATCGGAAGGACGTGAGTTCAAACCTCGGAAAAGTCATGTAAGTTAGTAACATTTTTTCATATAAAATAAAATTCTTCACATTTCAGAACAAAGAATAACACAGTTCAAGTCCCCCCTCCTGTGAAGAAAATAAACCCATAAAATAAAATTAATAAACATTAAATAATTGAAAGCAAACAATTTTTTTTTTCAATACAACTGCATTGAGTGGCTTTTATAAGGCCTTAATGCAAAGTCTATATAAATGGCCTTTCAAAGGTCTTATTATACAAGCCATTTGCTTTGGTATAATTACTTGTTTAGTAGAGCAATATTTTGCCTTTTTAAGGCCTTATTACACAGTTGATCGGAAGCAATTTGATTGTATAGCACTTGTGATGAGAGGTTTTAAGGGAATCAAATAGCTTGTTTAATGTCAGCCAAAATGATTTGCATAAGGTCTGTTTAAGTTTCTATACAAGCCAGAAAATAGCTTGTATTAACACCTAAACAAGTTAAATTGTTAGTTGGGAACTGCGATCTGTTTAATTCGAAACTGCCAAGAAATTGCTTCCTGTATCCCCTAAAAATGGGACAGACTCCAATAAAATGATAGGTATTCTCTGATGCATCGTGATTACTAATTGTACATAAGCCATTGGTATTGTTTTGAAAGGCTCTTGCATTCAAATTCAGTAATCCACTGCGGGCTTTTAATATTAGGCTTATCATGTCCTGTGGGTTCGTGTCTTCAAAATAGTTAGGGACGTCGCAGTAGGAAACGTTGCTGTATTCATCGTGGAATTGTGATTGCTGTGCACTGCTTATAAAGCTGATCCAGTGCTTCTCCTTAAGCTTAGACAAAAGCATATTTTGAGAGCTTTGCATCTCAGATCTCGGTGATGGTAATGAATATGTAACTGAGGATTCCCAAAAAAGCTCCTTCCACTCTTTAGCCTAGAAAATGTCCTTCCGAATAATAATTTCCGATAAGATTCTTGGAAGTGTATTTCTCGGTAGCTCCATGACTCGAAGGATGAAGGAAAAGTGCAGTTTAAGGGTTGTCAGGAAAGATTTTGGAAGTCCCATCTCTATATGCAGTACGTAGTTGGGAGTATTATTTGGCAGGAGAAAACATCTTTTCAGAAAGAAACGTTGTAACCTTTCTACCTGAACATGTTCCTTGTATCCCCAAACTTGGGCACAGTACAGCATTATTGTTCTCGAAGCAGCATCGTGGATTTTAAATTTAGCTGAGTGACTAACGGACTTGTTTCTTATAAATTGCGACCATGTTGCACTGATACTATTCTTGGAAGTTGTAAGTCTACAATTCAGGTGTTCTGTCAAAGACATATTGTAACTTAAAATAACACCAAGGTACTCATATTGATTTGTAACTTCTATCTCGACATCTCTGAAAAACCATTTTTCTTGAGCTGCTCTGCGTCCACCGTTGCGAAAAATTACTATTGAGTATGAAGAAAAACGCAAATAATAGAAAATTATTTTTATTAATGTTTTGTGGACTATTTTAATTTGAAAAATTACTATTTTGGATTTATCCAGGTTAACTGCAAGATCCCATTTGACGCAATATGCGATGAAACTATCTATAAGTGTTTGCAGTTTAGGAGCACTATCAGATAAGATAACTATATCATCAGCATATAGAAGAACGTTGATGCTTAGTCCTTCCACACATATTTCTGTTGGAAGCTCGGCGTGTATGTCATTTAAGAACAGGACAAACATTAATGCACTCAAAACACATCCTTGCCTGACACCTTTGTTTGTTGGGGAGAAATCCGTTCTACTATTGCCATCCCATACAGCAACTGTGGTTTCCTTATAAAGTGATTTAAGGATTGTTATCATTTTTTTCGAGATACCAAGTGCAGCAAGTTTATAAAAAAGAGCATTTCTATTTACGTTGTCGAAGGCAGCTTTTAGATCGACAAAAAAAGCATACAGTTTCTTCTTTTGGCTTAGTTGTAGATGAATAAGACAGGTTAAGTTGTAGATCTGGTCAACCGTGGAGTAATTATTGCGGTATGCAGCTTGATATTCGTTTAGAATGTTGTTTTCTTCAACCCAAACAGTTAGTCTATTCAGGAGAACAGACGTGAATACTTTATAGAGTGTGTCTAAAAAGGAAAATCCACGATAATTTGTTACTTCTTCTGCATTGCCCTTCTTCCATAGGGGATAAATTATCGATTTTTTAAATGAAGTAGGTATTGTTGCAGTTTCAAAAATCTCGCTGAATAGCTTATGAATTTCCTCAATAAGTTAAGCACTAGCGTTTTTATAAAATTTATATGGTATTCCGTTTATACCAGGAGCTTTATGATTTTTCGAATTTTTTATTGCTACAAGAATTTCGTCCATCTCAATATGGCAATCCAGTTGTGGCGTGATAATCACTGGTGATTACTATATACATAATTTTCAGGTGGTCAGAGACTTTTTCTACCTAGTATCCGCTATAAATTCAGCGAATGACACCAGTGCTGAGACCAAACGAAGGATTACTCGTTATTTGGAGAAGAAGATACAACAATGAACTATACGGGCTGTACAGCGACACAGACGTAGTCACAAAAGTGAAAAGCCAACGACTGAGATGGCTGGGTCTCTTAGAGCGAATGGACACCAATAATCTGGCCCAGAAAGTCTTTGGAGAAGTGGAACAGGACCTCAACCAACTTGGCGTCCGAAACTGGAGGCAGCTAGAACTGGAGAAACCGAGCCGGCTGGAAGAAGCTTGTTGGTTGAAGCCCTGGTCCACCCCGGACTTTAGCGCCACCTAAAGTTAGTAAGTTAGTAAGTAATAATTGGAGCTATCCCGAACTAGTCTTATTCGTTCGACAATTTTCGCAACCCAAATATTAAACCCAATTCCAGTTTTATCTTTTCAAGCATACTTCTAACTTATCCGGGTCCCAAACCATAATCACAGACTTTTTCAAGTATAAAAACAAAAAATCAAGCAATCAAGTTTATAGCTTGACAGATTGAGGACGAACTTTGTTAAGACAGAACAGTTGTATTTTGATCCTAATATCACCCAATTGCTAACTGATACATACCGAACTGAACCGTAAGTATTCAATTAAAACTAACTGTTCCAAATTGTCATTCGGTTCATGTTCAAGCTAACTTGGTTTGAGACAAATATAATCCGGTTCAATTCGATTTGTGCTTGACTCAGTTTAATGAACCGACATTTTTGAGAAAATAAATTCAAAGCAAAATTTTTGAATTTTTGAAAAAGTTGATATTTTCAAAATGTTACGTAGTTAAGAACTGTTTTTGTGTTCGATATTCAATGTCCTCATTATTTTAAAGTCCATTACCAAAACAACAAACACTGCTTTTGCCAAACAAGTCCGAAAAAAGGGTTTAATTATGGATAATTCATGAATAAATTAATTTTTCGGGCTTGTTTGAGAAAAGTACCTTTTGTTTTTTCTTAATTTTCAAAAACTAAGAAATATTTTTACATTTAGTTTTCGATAATGGACTAATAATTGATGAGAGCATTGAATATTGAACACAAAAACAGCACTTAATTACGTAAAATTTTGAAAAATATCGACTTAAAAAACATCGCAATTTTTTTCAAAAATTTTGACTTTGAATTTAATTTCTCAAAAATTATTTTCTTAAACAGCTTGATTTAAGAACCACATGCAAGAATGGAGTTTTAGCTATCAAAATAGCACATTATTAGATGTGATTTCGTTGATTTTTAATATTTTGTTTTGATTTTCAGGTCAATGTTTCAGAAACTGCACCCCCCTTCCCTGTAAGGTAGTAAGGTGCCACGTATATTCCAGAATTCCTAATAATTGACCTTTGCATACTCTACTTTCGTAGGCTTCTGGAGCATGCTCCTTATAGAGTTAGAATGATCTGTTAACTTGTCGTTCCTGGACATACCACCCGCATGTGGTGCATTTCTTGCACGTTGATTGCACCCTGATTGAACATTACAATACTTACAATACCGTACTATAGCCTCTTTTAAAAGCTTAAAATGGGTTCTCTTACTATTGTTTAGTCAAATCAAGCTAACAGGCTTTAATATGACATGTTGAAAAAACAGTTTTAATTAAAAACTGATAGAAATGCAACCATTTAAACTTTACCAATTCCTATAATTTGTGTGCAGTTTGTACTCAAAAGCCAAATGTCAAATTTTAACTACAACAAATGATAAGAAACAAAAGTTATACGTCGTTTCTTATCGTTTTTATTATCTTTTCCTGGTAATTTTTGTTTATAAAAATTTTTTAACCTTCCATTTCAAAAGGAAATTAAATTTAGAACAAAAAGTTTTTTGTGTAAAATTGTCAAATTTGTCTTAGTTTTCAAGTTATATCGTCCATATTGAAAAGTGACCAGTGTAACCATTCCCTCAAAAACGAAAGGGTGAATTTAGTAGCATTTTCGGATCCAAGCATACATGAGCAAACAAACATATTCAAAAATAAAAACACTTGAAAGTAATTGTTCCTTATTTTTTTACTTTCATCACATTTCTCAATCATGTCAAACATATTTGAAGTATAATTTTTGGAAAACAATTAATAGAAAATTACAAAAACTACTGTTTAATTACATTGAAAGTGTTTTTTAGTTTATAAAATGATGGTTTCGTTGAGGAAAATTTTACTGTGATAGGTACAAATACATACTTTTCAATTAATCACGCCAATATAGCCAAGCACAGGCATGCAGAAGGCAAAAACTTCGCAAACCATTGCACAGAGAAATATTAAAAAATTGACTTAAATTTACTATTTACGAAACTGTTGAAATGGTTTTTTAAACGGCGTATACCTTCTGCAGTTCTTTCTTAATCTTCATAGATAATATGATTAATGAAAAATGATATAGCAAAGAAATTACATTTTAATACAGAAATATTACCAATTAAATGACAAGGATTTGATTGGACGGTTGGGAAATGTGTAGATAATATTAAAAAAAAAAGAATCAGAAAACAAATTTTTTCTAATTCTTTTTACTGATTTGTCCATGAAATCTGAACAAATATTTAAATATACCAATTAAATTAGTAGTGCACTGTGTACTGCTCACGAAGTTCATAATTTAACTAAATTTTCAGAACACGCAAGGCATATGGGTGGTAAGTCACTATAGGTTCTTCACGATTTATCGCACCAATAAACTGTATTTATTTGTTTTAAACACGCAAATGTAAATTCTTATTATATTCAAGGTAAAAAGCAAAGACAAATAATAAATAATACAATTGACTATAGGTTGGTAGGGAAATACTGCATTATTCATGAAAGCATCAGGCTAGCAGAAAATATGGGTAAAGTGTGTTGTGGGTACAGCACTCAAAATTCGACTGTATCTTTTAAGAAAGTTTATCGTGTACAATTAACATAAAAGAATAAAATATAAAACAAAACAAAAAATATTCCTGAATGATGATAAACATCATGAAATCACCAATCTCATCAAAAATCATAACAATAAGATATTTTAATTATGAATACAGAGACAGACGGCAACGCAGAACGCCGTTTATTGGTCTCTAGCCAATATAAGGCTGCAGTGCTGGTGTGAAAAGAATTTAAAAGAGATCTGTCCGTGTCTCAAATACTAAAGCATTTTTCCTTAATTTCTTTTTTCTCTTTTCTTATTTGTCTCGTTTTTTTTTTCAATATATAAATTAGGTGCCAGCCCTCAGTTCGATTTCCGGCAATTTGACAAATTTCACAATTTTGAAAAAAAATATTTCTCTTCTAAAATAATATGGTACAATATTTAAAGATAAATCCTACAAAAGTGGTGCTAGAAATCGTTTAAAGAAGCGTTTGCACAAAAAAATACAGATTTTAATTGAATAACAAATTTCCAAAAGAGCACATCACTGAAAATTTTAAAGGAAATGAAAAAAACTTACTATTTTTTTAAAAGCTCAGTTTAAAATTTATCAAATTTACTTTTGAGTTGCCTGAACATAACAGTGGAAACAGTAGAGATGTACGTTTTCTTAACAAAATAGGTGTAAGGAAGCATTGAGATTACATACTGATATGAAAAAAACGTTTGGCAAAAAAATCGAGATGTGACCTTTTTGAAATTGATTATTTATTTAAAAAACCAATCCATAAGGCTAAGTTATTAAATCAATGAATGAAAAAGTTCCGAATGGATCTCTAACCCAAGTAACAATTTTAGCTGTTCAAATGCTTAAACAGCGCTCTTAGAGCAAATTTTAAAGCTCTCTGATTTCAAAAGAAGCTCCAGATGCGCTTCTAAAGCAAGTGTAAAGCATGTTTACAGCAAATTCATTGAGTTTGAGAGCTAATTTTTGTTCGAAGCCAGCTTTTTATCAGTGGCTAGTACGGCTTTGAAGCTCTCAGGTTCATGATTTGGAAGTCTTTAAAGCAACATTTTTGACAGCACTTTGTTTGTATTAGTTAATATAATACAAATGATAAATTAAAATAATATTAGGGAGATGTATTTCATGTGTGTGAAAGTAGCAATCGCAAACATCATGTGATGTTGCGCAAATTAAGTAAATCATTAAATAATTCGCATAGAAAATGTCGTATTGAGAAATAACATTAATATTATTTGTGAGTTCCATGTAAGTGATTTCTTAGTGCGCGTTTAGTTTTTTCACAATTGTACTGAAAGTACTTCGAAAAATAACAACGCGCCTTCGAAATTATTTATATTACGCCGTGAAATATTTAAAAAAGTTTACCAAAACAATGTAAAAATTGATAAATGAATTTAAAATATCATGGAATGAAATGTTTTTGTTTTCATTGCAATATTTGCAATATTTTATTGTGTTTTTATTGAAAGGAAAGATTATGTGCATTCGTTTAAAATAAATAAAGAAAATTATTCAATGATTTTTTTTCCGTCGCCATAGTTTTTATTATGAACATAGTTTGTCTGCAACCGAGCTCTTCTAGAGCTAGTTTCCACAAAATGAAAGTTTTGCGATCAGTACTTAAAAAGTAGGGTGTTCAGAAATTGAAAGTCATTGACTGATTCTAATTTCTGGTAAAAATTTCTTTTTTATTTAAATTCTATTCAACATTGAAGTGCATTACGGTTTCTTAGGACGAAAGCAAATACTTTTGCGACTCAGCCATAGATTTAATATTATTTAAAACCTTTTTTAAGTAAACTGTTTAATTGATTTTAATAAAAAAAATGTGAATTTAGCATCCTATTTGATTTTTGTGGTGCATACTCGGTATTCACCAGAAAGTGAAAGGAATACATTTATTTTCTAGTTTTGGTTAAATTTTTCCTGTTGAAGTCAGGGCTATTATATTTTATTTGGGAACACCCTCATATTGAGTAGAAGTATTTTATTTGAGAGAGGTTTAGTATCAAGCTCTATAGTCGATTTATTGTAGCTCTATCGAGACTTCACATTTCCTAATAGTACAGTAAAATTAGAATTGTAAATGGAAAAAAATAGCGGCAGGCTGAAATTTTGCAGGTCGTTTCGGGGGTAGGTATATAACTTGAATCTAAGTTGGCGACCTCCTATCCCTTGCAGGGGCGGTGCCACGCCCACTTTTCTTAAATCCTAGTTTCTGAAGAAGCGGCTGCACCGATATGGATGAAATTTTCATAATTATTTAATATAGTCGTAGAAAAAATTATAAATTTTTTAAAGTAAAATCCGCCCACTGCCACGCCTACTTTTCTTCTTTCTTTGTTTCTCGAAAATGGCTCCTACGATTTGCATGAAATTTTCAGAGTTTATTCTTATGAACGAGAAAAGAATTTAAAACCAAATTTCATTTAAGTCCACCCACTATCACGCCCACTTTTTTATATCTTGATTTCTCAAAAGCTGATTTGGATAAAACTTTGAGAGTTTTTTCATACAAGTGATATAAGGATTTGCGAAATGCGAAGCACTTTTGGTTTCGTGAAACCCACAGGTAGTCACGCTCCTCTTTCATGTATATTTATTAATTCCTACGAACTGTATTAGGGAGTAACGATTTAGTTTTCAAATTAAAAATAAAACCCAAATCAGGCCTCGAAGTCTTCAGATTGATGAAAATCATTTATTTGAGTTCTTTCATAGCGTTAGGATTTGTTCTTAATTTCGCTGCTAAATGGACAATCATTGTACATATTGATCGATTAAAAAAGCACTTTTAGTAAGATCCACTAGCACTCCGACTTTTCTTTAATATTGTCTCTATAAGACGGCTATTTGGAGTGTGTAAGATTTTCAAATCTTGTTTTTTCGAGCGAGGCTTACAATTAGTATTATTCATAGGGTTGTGGGAAATCCAATTGTGTTGATTAAGCACATCACTCGTTTCCAAACCACCCTGGAGGTAGAGTTAATAGCACAGTGGTGTCCACTGTAGGCCTAATCAACATAATACCTTATTAATATTTTTATATTTTTATATTTTTTTCGTTTTTGAGAATCAATCAAAGGCCCAGCGTCACGTTTTTCAATTGAAATTTCATCGCCAAAACAATCGTCGTTTTCGTTTAGTAGAGAAATCTGACGACTATGGTCCCAGGTTTCCCCACTGCAATTCTTGCAAATTGGTGTACATTTCAGACCAGCTTTTCGGTAGCCACAAGCGTATCCTCAATTTTTTGTACATTTAAATACTATAAGTCTAAGACGGGGATTTAAATAAAACAACTTTTTTAAATTTGTTTCTCGTACATAAGAATTAACTCTCAGAATTTCATAAAACCGTAGGAGGCGTTTCCGAGAAATAAAGACATGAGAAAAGTGGGCGTGACAGTGAGCGGATTTTACTTAAACCAATTTGACAATTTTTTTTCATCCATAAGAACAAACTCTTAAAATTTCATGGAAATCCTTGGAGCAGTTTATGGGAAACAAAGAAATAAGAAAAGTGGGCGTGACAGTGGGCGGATTTTACTTTAACAATTTTCTTAATTTTGTATTTGATCATATCAACAAATTATGAAAATTCCATTCGTATCGGTCGAGCCGTTTCCTCATAAGCCATGATTGCAGAAAAGTGGGCGTGGCAGCACCCCTGCAAGGGGTAGGAGGTCGCCAACTTAGATTTAAGTTGTATATCTACCCCCGAAACGACCTGCAAAATTTCAGCCTGCCGCTATTTTTTTCCATTTGGTCAGTAGTAAAATTTCTCTATTTACTGGACTATAATGCTCAGAGATAAATCTGACAATGCTCAGAGAGATTTCATGCGCATGCGCTAGAGTTAACTTCACGAAGAGTTTGTTTGAAAGTATTAGTAATTTAACTCTACAGCCGTTTCTTGTGTAGCTTTTGAAATGCTAATTTTTGACATTTCTATAAAGTCATGCGTTAGTATTTTGAACATGAAATTAAGCAGCTTTACAATGCTTCTTTATGTGCTCATATCAGTAGTTTGCTCGTTTAAAAAACGTTGAACGTTATTAAAGAGCTATTTTTAAATCGTGAATCGTTATTAAATTAATAGAGCTAAAAGTGTTCTGGAACTTCGATTACACTAGTTTACAAAATTTTGGATCATGGTAGGGTCCTTAGAAAAAATATATTTTCTAGACTAATTTTGGGTCACTGAACACGAAAATCAAAATTATTTTTTTTTCCAAAGAAGCGTTTTCGAGATATGCGCAAAAATCATTTTCTCAGCTATTTTTTTAGATATTCCCATAAATCTCGCTAACGGCATAGTTAATTTACATAAAATGTGTATTTTCTGAATGATGTGATCTGTCTCCTTCCGACGATGTACTGCTTGTATAAGTCAGACTGAAATTTTATAAGTTACAGGCATTCAAAGTTTCAAAAATGAGTATTTTTGAAAAATTTCTAGTTTTTGGTTGCTCCATATGGATAGAAAAAAAATATTTTAAATAACTTTAAGGACTCAAGTGAAAAACAATCTTTTTAACAAAGACTTGAGCTAAAGTTTTTCAAAATCGGACGATAAATGTAGAAGTTATTGAATAATTAGTGAAAAAAGGCAATTTAATTTTTTTCAATAAAAGTCATATAAATGTATATTACGGTGTCTGTTATTTCCCAAAATCATTTTTTTAAATCAGAAACCCCTAAAATCAAAATTCTATGTCTTTAAATAAAGTTTTTGACCAAAAAATTTGTGTCTTAGGTGATAAATCGTTGCCTCTTAGGCCATTCTCTTTTCCAAACAAAGGAGAATTTAACGCACCAAACTCCAAGACCAATAATGACGTGATGTATATCGTTGGAAAGGTATTTTTATGAACTACAATAGTTACTAAAAGAGTTAATTTCAAATCTCTATGTGAAAAAAGTTATTCGCTAATTAAGAATAGTTTTTTTCACACCAAAATGCGCTGACACACAATTTTGGCCAGCGAATAACTTTTTTCACATAGAGATTTGAAATTAACTCTTCTAGTAACTATTGTAGTTCATAAAAATACCTTTCCAACGATATACATCACGTCATTATTGGTCTTGGAGTTTGGTGCGTTAAATTCTCCTTTGTTTGGAAAAGAGAATGGCCTAAGAGGCAACGATTTATCACCTAAGACACAAATTTTTTGGTCAAAAACTTTATTTAAAGACATAGAATTTTGATTTTAGGGGTTTCTGATTTAAAAAAATGATTTTGGGAAATAACAGACACCCTAATATACATTTATATGACTTTAATTGAAAAAAATTAAATTGCCTTTTTTCACTAATTATTCAATAACTTCTACATTTATCGTCCGATTTTGAAAAACTTTAGCTCAAATCTTTGTTAAAAAGATTGTTTTTCACTTGAGTCCTTAAAGTTATTTAAAATATTTTTTTTTCTATCCATATGGAGCAACCAAAAACTAGAAATTTTTCAAAAATACTCGTTTTTGAAACTTTGAATGCCTGTAACTTATAAAATTTCAGTCTGACTTATACAAGCAGTACATCGTCGGAAGGAGACAGATCACATCATTCAGAAAATACACATTTTATGTAAATTAACTATGCCGTTAACGAGATTAATGGGAATATCTAAAAAAATAGCTGAGAAAATGATTTTTGCGCATATCTCGAAAACGCTTCTTTGGAAAAAAAAATAATTTTGATTTTCGTGTTCAGTGACCCAAAATTAGTCTAGAAAATATATTTTTTCTAAGGACCCTACCATGATCCAAAATTTTGTAAACTAGTGTTATAGAACCTAATTTTTAAATGAAATGAAGGGAGCTCTGTGATATAATCTATTTCAGAGCTTTAGCTTTGGATTTCACTGTTTACAAGCTGCTAAAGAACAGTTTTGCTTCTATTAGCTGCAACGATGTTACTTGGGAAGATTAGGGTCTTAAGATATTTTCATTAGACAACCGATAGTTTTATAAAAAAAACATTTGACTAAATGTATCTATACCTATTCACTTAAGAGTGTTCCGAACTGAACAAAACCAGTCATTTGCTAACTTTTTTTTTGCATAAGACCAGTTTTTTTCATATTCATCAGATACTTTGTTTAATATATATATTTTTTTTTGTAATTTTAGTAATTGTTCACTAATAGGCTAGAAGCTTAGGTCATAATGGAAGCGATGTGAGCAAAGCAAATCACCCATCTTGGACCTACAAAGCAATCGAAAAATTAGTACTTAACTATGAAATACAAAGCATACAAATTTAAAATTAAATATACTGAGTTACAAAAAAAGTGGCGCACCTTGAAATTTTGCAATATTTTTAAATGATTTAAAAAACACGTGTGATTTAAAAACACGTTTTTTTAATACAGTTTTGTTTACTTACATAAAAATAAGTAATTATTCATCTAAAAAAAAAAAAGTGAATAAAAATAAAGCTTTGTAAAAACATAGCGGCATATAATCAAAACGTTAACAAGACATCAAAAGGTATGACTGCGCCACTTTTTTTGTAACTGAGTGCATTAAGACGTTCAGTTTTATGATGTTTTTATATGGGAGTTCCCATGGTAATAATCGAGGCAAAAAATTCGATTTTTTTTTGTAATAAATTTTTGAATAAGGTCTTTTAAAGGGATGGCTAAAGAACGAAAATCAACAAAAATATTTTGAATAGCTGCAGTAATTCGAGAGAAAGAAATAAAATGTGAAAAGAGCGAAAATCCCATACAAATTTGTGTGGGAAAAGTATACGCTTAGAGCCACGTGTACAACATCGGACAACATTTTTGTTTGGCCCAATTTTTTAGGGCATAAACTTTTGAATTGGGGAGTCCCTGCAATTTAAAAACGATTTTGGGAAATAACGGACACGCTACTGTGCTGTCACGTGAAATTGCCAAACCGATACTTGGAATTTAGAATTCTCACTGCATTCAACTTGACAAAAACAGGATGGAGTAACGAATTCATAGCCTGCCAGAACACATCCAGGTGCTTAGGTATTAAATAACTACTAAAAATTACTGCCAAATTGAACTCTGTCTGACACGTGACGTGATTTGTATGTACATACGTGACAAGACATTAAAAATGGCTTGAAATATAACGAGATGTTTTTTGTATTTTTTTCTCGCTAATACCGCTTTTGATTTTTTCTCAAATTCTTACATTTGTGATCGATGATCCATAGTTTCGCTGAAATTTGAGCATTAAGATAGCAACCTAGAACATTGATAGAATCGGCCAAGCCCGTCCGTACGTAACAGAGCTTCTTATTTTCTTTTCTTAGACATTTAAGGGAATACCTTCAGAATGTTTGCATATAGTAAAAGACTCATGTGCAAACTGTTGAATACATTAACTAAATATTGACATGTCGTATCAAAAACTAAACGGTATTGATAACACAAAAGTAGTTGAATTTGTCCGTACGTGATCATGGAATGCTCCTGTAGTTTAATTTAATTTAATTTAAACCAAGACAGTATTTCAAAACGTGTTATATGACGGAAATAAGCTCAAAAGTGATTTTTATCCAGACATACCTACATATTAACGCGATTTGTATTAAAAATATTTACAAAATTCGTATAGGCTTTTGGCTATGCCGTCTGCCTAATTTCTTTAGAACAAACAAATATTCCACATACGCCACAGTGAACCATATTACATATTATATCGAAAAATAAAATGTTCCACATACGCCATTGAAAAGGTTAAGATTTTAAAATTAATGTTGAATATCGGGCTACATCTACCCCCTTCTTCATCTGAACTTTTCAATTTTTTTCATTTTAAGCCCAAATTTCTAGCAATTAATTTTTTGTATATGCACTTTGGAATAACTTTTGACTAAAATGAACAGAAATCCCAGAAATTCAATGCGTAGGAACGGAACTAATATTTCTCTTTTAAGTAAGTATGAGTAAGTTGAAATGGCAGCCCGCAGCAACCTCATTCGGTGACCTTTTTAGCGTAGAAATGCACCATTTTAGTATATTGTAGTATGCATTAGAAAAAAGTCCCCACATATTTCTTATGAAAAAAAAAATACGTATTGAAATCACTTTATCTCTAATTATGCTGTTAACAACGGCCCTTAGTTAAAATAGTTTTGATCGAAAGATAGGCCATGTTTAAACAGAGAGAGCCAATTCAAGAAAAATAAATATTTCTTAATTTTTTTTATGTTGGAATGAAAAAATAACATAAAAAGTCAGATACTTCCTGACATATACATATGATTTCAAAAATTCCTTTAACAATTAATGTAGACCATATTTTTTGGACCATTAACTGTGATTATTCTATATTTATTATTTTGTTATGATTTTAATTGCTTACCAGTTAAAAAATGCAGTTAAAAAAAATTGTTTTCATCAATTTCACTAACTTCAACAGCTACTTTCACATCCAAGGTCTTTAATTTCTTCAAGATTATTTGCTGCACTGGTATTTTTTCGCAAAATAAACCTTCACACTTTTCCTATACTCACACACTTTTAAAGTATTATTATATTTTTATCAATTTGTTTAATATTTGTTTATATTTGTTTATTTAAAAACTAACTACTAATTTTATTAGTTTCTAATATCAAGTTGACAAAATTAAATAAATTTTCCTAGACTACTGCTTTGAAAATGTTTTAAGCGACAAAGTTAATGATTAAATTACTTTCTACGATATTAATTAATATTTAATTTACACTCTTACAACTATTTTGGTTAACAATCACGAATGAGAACAATAAAAAAGATTTATTGTTTTTGTGCGTATATGTTGTCTTCTGGTATAATATTATCACAATATTTTAAAATTATGATGATTTGTTTAATAAATTGTTTTTTTTTTTAATTATGTTGAAATCTTATTATTTTTTTTTTAATTAGGAAAGTTTATTTATTTTTTTTTTTTTTTAGTAAAGAGATGAATGGAGAGTATTTATCCTTGTCAAGGATGTAAACAAATTTTAAGCCATCTACTAAGTGGGTATTGGCACGTGACTCCTGTGACACGTTTGATAGGGTGGGTTCATGTGGCAGCTTTTCGATGAATTTAGCTCTCTCGCTCTCACACAAAATGACAGGAGGTTTTTTTTGTGCGTTTCCTTAAACGTCGTCGGAAAATTGAATGGTTAATTGGGTATAAAACCAAAAGGAAGATAGGAAAATTCAAAAGTAGTATCTGCTTTGATTTCTTTCACAAAAGACACTTCCAAAACAATAGCTAATGGCGACACATTTTAGAGAGGTGTATATTTTTTTTTAACAAAAATAGAAAAATGATTTTGCCCAGCAAACTGGAACAAACTCAATATTTTGTCGTCTGAGGATTGTATTGCTATACGCGGCTCTCTCTCGGCACACTCGCGAAAATTCACATTTAAGGATTTAGCACAATCCCTCCGATTCGGATGTTTTAACCGATGGTTCCCTAATTAAGGATATTATTTAAATTATTTCAAAACTACCCGAATACAGCTGGTATTTCTAGGAATTATAGTTATCGCTTTGCTGAGCCCGCTAGACAAACTGACAGATCCGAGAGTTGGAATTCCTTTGCTGAATGTGAAGAAATAATTTGTTGGCATAGGTGCTGCACTGATATTTTTTCGCATTCAACTCCCAAATTCTTAGCTTTATTTTGCCAATGTCTAACAGAGACAAATATATTGTTTCGAAGGATTTTACTAACATGCGCATTGAATCAAGACTTTCCAGTTAAAGTTCAGCTGTACTCGAAGACCTACATTGACAGTAATGTCCTTATGAAAGGGTATTTCCAGTATTTTGGTATTGTGGGGGTGAAAGTGAATCATGGCGAGCCATTCACTAAATAGGTCAGTGGAATAATTTGATAACATGCGAGTGTAAGAAAAGGAAAATAAACAATTTTTGCAATCACTGTTGTCGGATAGATTATGCGTGGGAGTGTGAGGGATAAAATAATAATAAAAGGAACTTTAAGCGAATTTGCTCTTAGGTAGGAAGGTAGGTACGTGATTTTTAGTTTTGTTCTAGGGAGCTTTTGTAGCAGCTAGGATAGATTCAATATTGCATGCAATATTGAAAAGTTGCTTTTCTGATTTAACTTTTAAGTATAGGAAGGCTTTTCAATGATTTCAATACCTACTTAAGAATACATAGATTCGTAGAGATGAAGCCGATTTCTTCAAAGGCTCTTGTGGGTAATGGAAGATACCTTTTAATAAGGAACAACTTCGTTCAAGGATTTGTATTATTGAATTTGTTTGATTAGGACATAATCATCGCTAAGGCCAAAACTTGGTAATAAATTCAGCCATGCGTTTTTTAAAGAATGGTCACACTGTCTACTTTCCAATATGCTCAATATGCTCAACCCAGAAACTAAGCCGAATTTGACAGTTTGAAACTTTAAACTTTTTGTTCAAAATTAAATTTCCTATTGAAATGGATATTTTTGAAATATTATAAAAAAGTTTTAGCTGGAAAATTTAAGAAAACCAATAAAAAAAATGAAAAACTCAATTTTTTTTTTTTTTTTTTTTTTATAAATTGCTCATTACTTTTCTTGGAACAAAGATAGGTTCAAGACATGCTTGAACGAAATGAAGAAGAGGATCAGAGCTTTAATAAGGAGATTAACCCATTCAGACCTTACCATTTCTTATTACTTTAAGCAGTTTTGGCTAAAAAACATTCTTTACTTAAGCTTTAGTAGGAGAAAAGTTTTTAGATCTGTTCATTCTGTTTTTTTTTTTTTTTTGCTCGTTTTAATTCTTCACAATCCAATCTATTTTTTAAACAGCTGCACTGCTATACTGCCACGGATTTAAATTAAATAGATTGTGGTGCGGATCGTTGAAAGCCAGGGTTCAATGTATTATAACTCTTAACCATTCCTGTGTATACAAATTTTAAATCGGCAATAATGAAGGGGACATAGCAAGGTACTTTTTCAATTTTCTGCAAAATCCGAACGGCTAAAATGAAAGTTTGATTTTCATGATAGCAGATCCTTATGGAGAATTTGTCACTTTCTTGCAAGAGGAAGTTGATAGCTTTGAAAAAAAACCTTTTGTTAAAAGTGGAATAGGTTGCGAGTCAATTCTCAGACCCAAGGTTTGAAAAATTGTTTCAGTTATGCTCTAAAAACAAATTTATGATTTTGATGGAGTTTGTTTTTATTTGAATTTGAATTTGAAAGCATAGAAGCGTACAAAAAACATTTCTATAGATTACCACTTGTTGAATTTTAAGTGAAAAATAAATAATTTGCTGTAATTTTTTAAACTTAAAAGCTTATTTTGTGGTAAAGTTTGAGAAGCTTTCAAATAAAATAAAGATACTCGAATAAAAACAAAAACATTGGAAGTACAAAAAGTATTCTATAAAAGCTGTTCTGAAGTTTTTGCAAACTTTTAATAACTTCAAAGCTTTTTTCAAAGAATATTGGTGGAAGTATAGGATAATGTTAATTTTTAAAAAGTTTTTGTTTTTAAATTTAAAATCAGCGTCAAAGTGCAAATGTAAATATAATTCAAAAATCGGGAAAAACTAGTACATTTTCGTTTAATTTATTATTCTTAAATGATATTAAAGCTTCCAAGACTAGTTAAAAACGTCGACGTAGGAATCTTTAGTTTGAAATTCAGAAATGGTATTATTTTGGATAATTTCAACATAAAGATTGGATAAGCCAAATGAAGATGATAAATTAAATATAAATAATGCTTAATCATAATACAAACACAGGTCATTCAAATAGATAGCAGACAAAGTATGCTTATAGACCTAGATCCAAGGATATAAAAGATAGAAAGCGGCAAAATTTCCAAAAGAACACTCAGGTACACAAGTGTTGTTTGGAAACTTCGTGGCTCTCTATCTTCTAATGGATTCACTTTGACAAAAAAAAATAAATAGTTGGGTGGCGCAACATCTTGTGGAGAACCAAGGCCTAGTGACTTACAACTCTCAACCATTCCTGTGTGCGTGTTGTTGGAAGGAATGAAGGGGACCTACAGTTTTTTGCCGAGTCCAAACGGCTAGATGAGAAGCGCTCATGACAAGCATATTCTAGGAGGATTTGTCAGTTCCTCGCAAGAGGCAGTACCTCGGATAAAACATTTCTGTTTTTTAGGTGGCTGGCCTGGAAATCGAACCCATACCTTCGGAATGACAGTTCAACATCATGCCAAAAGTTCAACATTGGTACTACCAAAATTTTAATACTTCAAAAAATAAAATAAATAAATGATAAAAATAACAGCTTCTTTTTTATTTAAAAAATATTTGTATACAGAGTCCAAAGCATAAGCTGCGAAGATGTTTAAGCTAAGTTTTACCATTTTAACAAACTACTCAAAACAAAATAAGGTCCAACTTAGGTTGTTAGCAGTTGTGAAACGGCAATTTAGTTCGAGGTTCGAAAAATGTAGTTTGCGAATAATACAAATTTACAAATAAACAAATTTTATTCTGTATTTTTCGTTCGTGAGAGATCGGAAAAATAAAATTCGGGTGGAATAAAGTTCTCTCACAATAAGAATCTGAAAATATTTTTTAAAAAAATCATTCTTCATCAAGAGTATATCCATTCACTATGTTCACAATCGTTGTTTATTGTTTTAATGTTTATTTATATAAATATTTTTTTCAAATAGCTTTTTGTGGCCTTTATTCCTACAAATTGGCGTTTCGTCCGGCTTACTCGCTTGGACTCATCAGTGACATAGTGAGGGCTTTGTCATACGCAATTTGTATTGAGTCCAGTTCAACTTACATGGGTTTTTAGCAAAAAACCACTAATCTTGTTGGATATGGTTTACAGTGGTTTTTTGCTAAAAGATCCATGCAAGTTGAACTGAACTCAATAAAAATTGCGTATGATAAGGCCCTGATTATGTCACTGATGAGTCCAAGTGAGTAAGCCGGACGAAACGCCAATTTGTAGGACTAAAGGCCATAAAAAGCAATTTTGAATCAATAATTCAACAAGTCCAATCCTTAATGCTAAGTCTTCTACATGGCTGATTTATTTCAGTAGTATATAGAATTTGTATTATAAAACCTTCTTTTGTTGAAATTGGTAAAATAATGACATTTGAATATGTTTAATATTTTTTTTATGTTGGTATCATGAGCCTCTAGTTGTCAAATTCGATTGAAGTATGGGTATGTCCATGCATTATAAAAACTTTAAGAAATCAGAAATGTTCATTATTTTTACTTCTTTCGAAAAAGTTAATTGTTTGACATTTGGATATTTTAAAAACAGGGTGTTTAAAAAAAGAATCAATATTTTGCAACTTCGTTCTTTTTTTGAACGATTTCAATGAAATTGGCTAAGTGATGGTGATGATATTGACATATTTTTGAAACATCTTTTTCGCAAATATTTGTTCACTTTTTGTAAAACTTGAAATGAAACTAGTTTTAGTCAAAACTTGTTTTGTTTCGAGTTTAATCAAAACTTAATAAAACTAGTTTTCAAAAATGTCCAAATTATTCCCTTTTTGAGATGAAACTAGTTAAGGGTATGAAATGAATTTCTAGTTTTGTCCATAAAACTAGTTTCACTGCCCTAGCTGAGTTTTACTTCACAAAGTAATTCGGGATGGTTAAAACTCGCGATCAGATAGGTACTAATTGGCTGCACATACATAAATTCAACATTTTTTCGCAAACAAAAATTATGTATAACACTATTTCCTACACTTTTAATTGTTATTTGTAAAATTTAATGATGAAATTCACGCGTTCAACACATGATTCCTGTATTTGGAAATGCACTATTAAATGTCATTTAGACTGAGTCCGCACTGTTGCTAACAATAAAACAATTCGCGAAATGCGACATTCCGTATATTTATCAAAATCACAGCGTATGTACATAAATAGTTTTTGATTTATTTTTTGACATTTTGTATCTATATTCATTGACTTACATACATATGATTTGCTGGTTTCAATTTTTTGATGAATAATAATAATCAGTGTCAAAACTAGTTTTGAGGCTCTAAAAACCAGATATTTCTGGTTTTATGAATTTCGAGTTCTATCTAAAACTAGTTTTAATATTTCAAGTTCAATAATTCAAAACTGGTGTGAATAATACCAATTTGTTCGAAACTTGAAACTCAAAACCTCTATAGAACTAGTTCAGACGCAAAACTAGTTTTGAAACATGTCAATAATATGGCTGTTAGTCAAATTATAAAGTTCAAATATCTTAAAATATGTGTTTTAATATTAAATAACATATGAAAATGATTTTAGAACAGGTATACAGAATAAAAACTATTTCAAAACTCTCAGCATTGTTCCCAAGTAATAAGAACTTATTACGAATATTTTTTTATTGAAATTCCAAATTCATAAAGTGTGTCAAATTTCATCAATATTCAGCAAAAATTGCATGGGAAATGATTTTTGTCGTCAATGTACCAGTGTCATTGGCTCAAATAATGTTTACTGACTTTTGTATGCATAAAATTGATGCTGTGAATGAGGATATTGGACAATGTTTATTTTTAACAGGACAGCACTATCACATGCCACACAGATCATAAAACAACGACTCTGTTGAGTGACTAGACATGTGATTTCTTGGAATGCAGACTTCCATTGCCCGCCAAAATTATCATAAAATTAATCGCAATAAGACTTTTTCCTTTGGGACTTTATATGTTGAAGATATAGTCTACGCCAGTTTTACGCACTACAACAAAATACCAGACCTGTTGCTAATAAAAAAAATCGTTTCCATCCTTCACGGTCTGCAGATAGATATTTTAACTGTGGCCACGTCTTTCTCTGGGAGTCTGCTTCTGCTAGAACTGTTGATTTCCATGTTGTTCTTGGTTTTCCAACCCGCCGTGCACCCTGAGGATTCCATTCATCGTTTGGTTTCCTCAGCGTGTGACCAATCCATTGCCATTTACGCTTTCTTATGTCAACGTCCAGCCGCTCTTGACTTGTCCTGCGCCACAATTCCTCGTTTGATATAATTTGTGGCCAGCGAATTTTTAGGATATGGCGTAGACAACGGTTCACAAAAGCCTGCAATTTCCTTGAGATGGTAGTCGTGACTTTCCAGGTTTCACAAGCATATAACAGCACGGATTTGACATTGGATTCGAAGAATCTCAACTTTGTGCGCAAGGAGATTTGACATGATTTCCAAATTTGGGAGAGAGAACCGAAGGCTGCGCGAGCTTTATTTATTCTACTTTGAACGTCCAGATCAGTACCACCATTTGCTGAAACAATACTTCCAAGGTAGTTAAATTGTTCAACCTCTTCAACTGGCGTCTCCTGTATTAAAATACGCTGATGTGTGGAGCGGCCTGTGAGCATTATTTTTGTCTTTTTGCTATTTATTTTAAGACCACTCGCCTCTCCTTTTACCTTCAGAGCTTGACACATCCCGTTCAGCCCGCTGATGTTATTTGCCAAGAGTTATATATCATCGGCATAGTCTAAGTGGCTAAGCCTTTCAAACGGTCTCCATTGAATGCCCTGCCTCTCTGCTGTTCCAACGCTGGCCGTCAAAACATCGTCAATCGCCAGTACAAGGAGAATTGGCGATAGAACATCTCCCTGTCTCTCACCCTGCCGCACTTCGAAAGAGTCGGGTAGCTGCCCATCGTGTAAAACAAAGCATCTTGCGTTGTTATAGGACTCTCTTATAATGGCAACAATTTTTGGGGGAATTCCTCTACCAAGAAGTGATCTCCATATGCATTCACGGTTGATTCGGTCAAAGGCCATCTCAAAATCCACGAACATGAGGTAAAGCGGTGATTGAAACTCCGCAGACTGCTCAAGAACGATACGCAGAGTGTTGATATGGTCGACACGAGACCGCCCACTCCGGAAACCAGCTTGATGCCTCTTGAGTGCAGACTCGATTCTAACCTTTATCCGCTCCAGAATGATGGTTGCCATTAATTTTGGAAAAACGGGCAAAACTGTAATACCTCGCCAATTGTTGCAATTCTTAAGATCACCTTTCTTTGGCAACTTAACAATTACACCATCCTTCCAGTCGCTGGGATAGATTTCGTTTTCCCACACAGCTTGTATCAACGGGTGTAGAATACTAGCCGTTCTGAGAGGGTCAGCTTTCAGGAACTCGGCTGGTATACCGTCAAGTCCAGCTGCCTTGTTGTTTTTGAGAAGATTTATCGAAGATTGAATTTCCAGTATTGTAGGGGGTTCGATGTCAATACCCCTATATGATCTACGCATCTCGTTAAGCTGGGGCACTTCAGCACTCTGCTCGACAGAATCCTCATTAAGCAAGGCACAAAAGTGATCCTTCCACCTGCGCAGCTGATCCTCGATTGATACCAAAAGTGTACCATCTACATCCATTACAGGATGATTGGTGTTGCTTTTCTTCCCGACAACTTCCTTGGATATTTGGTACAATTCCCTCATATCTCCTCTTCTGGCAGCGTTTTCCGCATTTCCTGCGAGACCGTCTAACCTCACCTTCTTGTCACGTCTCACACAGCGATAGACCATTTTATGTGCTAAGCGATACTCTCTTCGCAATTCAGCCTTTCGTTGAACATCCACTTCGGCATTTATTTGCATCTTCAACGATTTGCGAAACTCGATTTTATCCCAGGTGTCTTGGGATATCCAAGAGTCTCTAACTCTCGACTGCTTGGGTACAGTTTCGGATCCAGCATCCATAAAAACACTTTTTATATCACCCCACATCTCATCAATTGTTGAATGTTGTATTCCGTTTAATGACGAAGCTCTGTCGTTAAGGTTGGTGACATAGTTACGACATATGTTGGGATCACTTAAAGCATTTGTATTGAACTTCGAATTCCTTGCTGCACCCTGTGATTGACGTTGTACAGCTGCAGTTCGTAGCTTGAGACTCATGAGAACCAGATGGTGGTCGCTTCCCATGTCGGCATTTCTAATGCTTCGAACATCGCACATTGACTTCCTCCATCGCTGCTGAATCATGATGTGGTCAATTTGGTTTTCAGTTTGACCATCCGGATGTACCCAGGTGATTTTGTTGCAAGTCTAATGTTTAAACACAGTCCCACCCAGTACAAGACGATTAGAGTTACAAAAATCGACCAGCAAATCGCCATTTTCATTTCGTGACCCCAAGCCATTTTTCCCCATGACGCGTAGCAGACCGTAGTTGTCTGATCCGACTTGGGCATTGAGATCTCCCATGACAATTATGATGTCGGCTCTTGGAACACCACTGTAAACTGAGTTAAGATGAGTGTAGAAAGCGGTTTTGTCTTCCTCGGTCGCTTCATTTGTGGGGGCGTAGCACTGAATTATTAAATTATTAAACTGTTGCCTTAGAACCACAAAAATATTATCATGTTTCACGTTATTGAAGTATTAAAAAGGTTTACCGGTCACTGTGGCGTATTCGTGGTTTTTATGCGCAAAGATGCTAATTTGCCTGTTAGTAATTTCAAATAAGAAATGTACATCAGGTCTTATATTTGGCTAAAGCTTATCATGTATGTAGATCAGTATTTTACATAATAAAGATTTTTTTGTATAAAATAACTTTGAAACACACTGCTGGACAGTATTAAAGAATCATCATCATCAAGTCCTGTAACCCCGATTGGGACATAGTGCGCCAACAAATCGTTTCCATCCTTCAAGGTCTGCAGCTAGATATTTCAACTATGGCCATGTCTTTCTCTGGGAATCGGTTTCTGCTAGATCAGTTGATTGCCATGTTGTTCTTGGCCTTCCAACCCGCTGAGGATTCTATTCAAAGGACTACGTTGCAATTTCATCGTTTGGTTTCCTCAGTGTGTTACCAATTTATTGCCATTTACGTTTTCTTCTATCAACGCCCAGCCGCTCTTGACTTGTCCTGCACCACAATTCTTCGTTTGATATAATTTGTGGCCAGCGAAACGATATCTATTTTTCTTCGATAAGTTAAATATAGAGTAGTGGGATGGTTTGTTTAATTGTTTTTTGTACGAAAGTGTTCTCATTGTAAGTATAATTAACAAAGCTATCAGATTTTAAGACTATTTGGCTAACGGAAATGTGATTTGAGCAATAAATTGCAGTTATAAGAAATTTAATCGAGAAATTTCGTTTGCGAAGGTTTGAATGTTCTATGTCTTTCGATTTATCTTACCAAAGTATTGCAGAAATGTTGCTTATAACAAAAGTGATGGATTAAATAAAAATTCAAGATTTTTTGTATGATTAACAAAGCAGATTCGTGTGGCCTTAACGCTTAATGATACGATACGATACAGAAAAAAAAGTTCTCTGAAAAGAAATTGTTGACAAGGAATTCTTTTCTTATCCTTTAAAGTCACTATGCAAAAAGAGATGACTGATTTCTTGTTACTTAAGCCCTCATAGACAAGTCTTCTGCATCAGTTGAGTATAGCACCAGACTTTTGGAAGTCCAAAATGTTCGCATATCCACACCCAAAACAAGAAGATGAATTAAAGATTTTTGAAAGGAACTTAAAAATGCTTACCTTCACACCAGGTGACTCTTTTTATTGATGAGTCCAGATTAACAGATTAAGCCTTAAGAGGCCTCCAAATGATTTTTTGAAAAAAATTAAAAATTGGAAAAATGGATTCCCAAGTATCTCCAACTTTTGAGCTTCGTCTTTATTTTTAAAATATTTTCTTTTAGAAATCAACAAATTTTCTATTTTTCAATTATGTTTTTAAATAACAAGAAATTAACCAAATAACCCGAAAATTTCTCATAATGACTATGTAAATATTTTAATAAAGTAATTACTTAAAAAAAATTGCACATAAAAACTAAAATTTTGTTTGAAATAACACATTTTATAAAGGTCTCTTTTTCAATAATTTTCAAATTTTTATTTTTGTTATTTTTTATTTTTATTTTTTGTTTTCGTTTTTGTTTTTAACTCGAAGATACAAATCTTCGAAATTGAGTTCCAAACGCCTCTTAAGCGTCCAGCCGACAAAATGCATACGGAAACTGGTATATGGGTGATTCTCAGCAAACTGAAACTGTTATGGCCCTCAGCAATTTTACGTATTTACTAAATATTTTTTCCGCTTTCAGCAACTGTATAAGCTAGTAGATCATGTGTTTGATATATGGCAAATTCAATACCGAAATAAATTACAAGTGTATATATTTAAGAAAAAAACTCTTTTATATCCCAAATCAGAGGCGACGCTAGGCCAAAACGAGGCGTGTGCGCAGCCCAGGATTTACCCTTAGGCCAACCAGGCCCAGGCCTGGGGCATCACGACAAAACGGGCCACAAAAGTAAGTAAACACAATGAAGCAACTCAATCTTTATTGCAAATACGAGCAAAATGGATAATAGATATTCACAAATCTTCAAATTCGGCAAACGGCAACGCTCAAGTATTTTCATATAAGATGGCCAGCCTATTGAACGCTTCTTAACGTTTTTGGAGATGCATTCTCATACTGGATCCGGTATTGCTAATCAATCATTAAAGTATCTGAGTGAACATAACATATCAATTTTAAAATGCAGAGGGCAAACATACGACAATGCTACAAATATGTCCGGTCAGTATAAAGGGACAGCAAATTCTTCTGACAATCCATATGCAGTCTATGTAGCTTGTGCATCAAGCTCTTTAAATCTTGTTGCTCGCTGTGCTGTGGATTGCTGTCTTATCGCAGTTGCTTTTTTTCTGTCGTACAATCACTATTCAATTTTTTTTCTGCATCAACTAGTAGATGGCAAACGTTAAAATCTGCTCTTCAAAATGATAATGTGATAAAATCACTCTCAGATACACGATGGGAAGCTCATGCTGCAGCTACTTTTGCCATCATTAAATCATATAATAAATTATTAGATACTATAAACGACAATTCTGAAGATAATACAATAAAAGGAGATGCTAGGAGGGACGCTGGTGATTTACTAAACAAAATGAATAAACTAGAATTTGCCTTAATGCTTGTGATTTGGAACGATATTTTACAAAGTTTTCAAAAAGTCAGTAAAGTTTTGCAAAGCGAAGACGTAACACTACTGACGTGCGCGAATTTGTATAGATCATTGTCGCAATCAACTGGAGAAAATGCGTCATAATTTCGACATTATTAAAATGCGCTCTAAAGAACTTCTACCTGATGGCAGCTACATGATTACACGAAAACGAATTCGCAAAAAAATGGCTAACGATGGTAATGCTCCCGATGTAGATTCAAGCCCGAAGGATAAGTTTCGAATAAACGCTTTTTATATTATTATTATCGATAAGTTAAGAATACAAATGGATTCCAGAGATAAATATATACGGACATTTCTGAACGATTTGATTTTCTTTGCACAAGCAATGAAAAAGTCAACGTTATAGCCTTTGCCCAGCGTTTGGTGTCAAATTATCCGGAAGATTTAAATTCAGAACTTGCTGACGAGTTAATACAATTCCATCGTTATGTGATGCATTAAAATGGCAATAATTTTAAATTTTTCAATCAAGCTAATTTATATAAGATAATGTGGGAAGATAAAATTACATCAGCGTTTCCAAACGTAGACACGGCATTACGTTTTTTTTTTAAGTCTGATGGTGACAAATTGTTCTGCGGAAAGATCATTTAGTCAATTAAAACGCTTAAAAAGTCCTTGTCGAACAATGATAACGCAGGAAAGACTTGATGCACTATCCCTGCTCTGTATTGAGAGTGATTTGCTTCATGAAATAGATTTATAAAAAACTTCGCTGCTAAAAAAACAAGAAAACAATATTTCAAAAATTAAGTAAAAAATCTGTAAAAAAAAAGTCGTATGCATAGAATGTACATATTCTTGTAACTACCATTATAAATAAAATTAATTTTTATTTTATGGAATTCGTTGTAATTTGTTTTCTTAAGTATTTAACTTTGTATGTAGTAAACCATACAATATAAGAGAATATATGCAAAAGGGGCACCATTTACACTTCAGGCCTAGGGCCCAAAAAAGCTAAATCCGGTGCTGCGTGTGCGAGATCAATTTGCGGGGCCCCTTGTAAAAAGAAAGGTTAAAAAGAAAAGTTTTTTCTTTTTAGCTTGAAAATTATAAAACCTTTAAGGACTTGTTTTACAATGTCTAATTAAGCACTTCTGCCAAGGTGCTCGTCAAGGTATTTCCATTTGCTTTCTTGAACTGAGAATTGTGAGGACATCTGGAAAGGGATGGGATTCAAGAAAATAAGACGAAAACTACTTCCTTGGCATTTAATCATTTTTACATGTAAAATCTGGTGTAAAAACTTTACACTTGTAGTGCGACCACTTTCAGCATTAACTTTAGTTAGGATAACAATCATTATGGCGTCAAGAAAGTTTAAAAATCTAGATTTTTTGTAAATTTTGCACTCAAGAAAGTATCTATCAGTTTGCTTAGAATCGCCCATATACTCGTACGATCAGATGAGCAAAATATACATTGTAACCTCTTTCTAGGAGTTGCTTTTTGTGGAGGTTCCATAATGGGCTGGGATGGAATATGTTTGGGAGCCCTGACGAAGTTACATCTGTTTGAAAATTGATCCTTGACGGAGGATTGGTATGTATAGTTAGGATGTATGGAAGTTAGCACCGCCATTTTGGATTTTCAAAAAAAAAAGGTTGTGCTGTAATAAGCCCAACTTGTGCTGCTATGCGCCGTATTTAAAAAAAAATCGTACCAAGGGTTTGGTTCTTAGAGGGAAGATACCCATTTTTTTAAAGCGTGAAGTTAGCACCGCCATTTTTTATTTTCGAAAAAAAGTTGTGCTGTACTGTGCTCAACTTGTGTTGGCATGTGCAGTAAATATTTTTGAAAAATTCGCAAGTTTGCAAATTAACGAATGAAATTTTTGCGAAATTTCAAATTTTCTTAAAAAAAAGTTGTGCTGAATTATGCTCAACAAACGATACTAAGGACCAAAAAGAAAAAAAACAAAAATTTGCATAATTGCATCTATTATGGACAAAAACTAGACTTTGCGAAAGGCTGTAGCGTGAAGTTAGCACCGCCATTTCTGATTAAAAAAAAAAAAAAAATTGTGCTGCATTGTGCTCAACTTGTGCTGTCTTGTGCCGTAAATATTTTTAAAAAATTTGCAAATTTGCAAATTTTACGGATGAAAATTATTCGAATTTTGCAATTTTGTAAAAAATTAAAAATTTGCTGTTTTCTGCGCTATTTTGACTGTCATATTCCGAAAAAAAAAATTGGATATTTGTAATTTTTACGACCAAAAAACAGTTCTGCGAAACGTGAAGTTAGCACCGCCATTTGCGATTTTCAATCTTATTTATTATTTGTTATCTCTTCGGAATATGACAGCACAAACTGAGCTCAAAATAGCACATGTTTATTTTTAAGAAAAATGTAAAACAAACAAAAAATTATTAATTCATTTTTGGCATAAAAGTTACAAATATGCGATTTTTGTATTTATCTCTTTGGAATATGGCTGCACAAATTGAGCACAAAACAGCACAAGTTCTTTTTTTTGAAAATCGAAAATGGCGGTGCTTACTTCACGCTACAGCCCTTCGCAAAGTTTAGTTTTCACCATAGTAGATTCAATTATGTGAATTGTTTTATTCTTTTTGGTTCTTAGTATCGTTTTTTGAGCACAATGCAGCACAACTTTTTTTTAAGAAATTTCGCAAAAATTTCATTCGTAAAATTTACAAATTTGCGAATTTTTCAAAAATATTTACGGTACATGCCAGCACAAGTTGAGCACAGTACAGCCAATTTTCTTTTTTCGAAGATTAAAAATGGCGGTGCTAACTTCACGCTAAAAAAAATAGGTACCCTCTAAAAACCAATCCCTTAGTACGATTTTTTTTTAAAGTACTGCACATAGCAGCACAAGTTGAGCACAGTACAGCACAACCGTTTGTTTTTTTGAAAATCCAAAATGGCGGTGCTACCTTCACGCAAATATAGTAAAGGCTATTTTGAAAGAAGTTGTTTCCCATCTGCCCCAAGTATTGATTCTTCAGATCTGATTCCTGATTTGATATTGAAGGCAGACAATTCCAAGGCCATCAACTTTAGAGGAGTAAAAAAAAATACTTTGCTTAAAGCATGAGACCAAATTCCGCAGAAAAACATTGAAAATGTAATCAGTTGAGGGCACACAGGTATAATAAGTCATCCTCTATCTTATCTCAGTATGATTTCCTTTTTTTGTGTCAATTTAATTTGTTTTTGGTTGCTTAGAATTAATAACAAAAAAACTGTCTAGTCTAGTATAAAATTAATGCCTAGCCTTTTGTGCATACTATGTACTAATTATTTGTAACTTGAATACTTGTGTTCATTTTTTGAAAAAATTAATTAACGTACCTTTATTGTCATAGTAAGACATAACTAGGGAAATTGGTAAAAAAAGAAGGGGAAATTGGACCTCTACGTACATTTTTCGTATAAAGCGGAAATCAATGTAAGATTTATTTTCAAAACTAATTAATTCTCCACAGCCTACTTTGTTTACATTTGAAAATACTGCATCATCAAATCACACACATTATTTTGAATATTCTTAAGGATTAGGAACTTATTGCAAGAGTCTATTGGAAAAAATTCGAATAGACAAAAGTCGATCACAAAAACTGATAGAATTGAAATTTCTATCAAATGTGAAAATACATAATAATCAAATAGAAAAATACTTACTATAATATAGAAATTCACAATACCGATAAATCGACTTTTAGTCTATTCAACTTAAAGTCTATTTTGCAAATATTCTCGCAATAAGGCCTAATAGAATACAGGACTTCTCCTAGAAATTTTAAATTCAAAATAAAATTTTGCTCAATATGTAACAAATACAAACTAATATAGTTACATGTCCAAGCAAACAAATACAAAAACATATTTCTTCATGCTAATGCTATGTACATTAATATAGATAATTAATGATACTTTCTTCCACAACACATAGCTTTATTGCTAGTATAAATTCCCTACCTAAACAATTACCGTTGAATGATGAAATCCTTCCGGATTAAATTCTGCTTAATACCCAATAGGATGTAAAAATTCTCTAATACTCCCATGTTTTCAGATAATTCGTATCCAATATGTCTTATACATTGGTAATAAATTGAATAGCAAAAGGCTCTGATCGCACATAAAACAAGACAGTACAACTCCTTCATTTATCTCCTGAAAATTCATTAAAACGATGTGATGTATAGATGTAGAGATACAAGACACAGGGATGTTGTACAATGTATACACTGTAGCTCTTATTGAGCCTTATCATAAATTTATACACCTATCAGGTACGTTAGCTCATAGACTCCCATATATCCCTTAAAATAGATACATTTTGGTTCTGTTGTATCATTTTCTTCTTCAATTGAAATATTCTGGCTTCAAATTAATTATTCTATTGAATAAATTTTAAACTTTTGTATACACTCATGCTTTCATCGATCCTAAATAAACTCGACTCTCAATGACATGTTTGTTTCAATTTTAAGGATCCCCGATGTCCTGTTTCTGTATGCTGAGAGAGAACCATTGACATTATATTTGGCTTAATATGCTTACTTCCGCATAATCGATTCATTCATAATTCAGTGCTATTAGACGAAATGAATCCATTAATAAACCCAATTTCAAAATTGTTCCTTTTATCCTGCATGAATGTGATATCTATCTCACAGGTCTCCCTTCTATTCCTTTGAAGAAAAAAACATGTATGTGGTGCGAGAGGAGATAACCTTGATTTAATCTCCCCAGCACTGTCCTGTCCTTCCGCCTGTCTATTTGTGTGATGTTGTGATATTGTTTTTGCCACCACATACACACACACACACACACACCCATATAGAATACCACATATTTTCTGGAGCAGACTTTTCTGACTATGGAAAAAGCCACTTCGTGACTTTGGATAGGAAAAGTACAAAGTCGTAGATGGCTGATGCTGTGTCTGTTTTATGGAGGATGGATATATATGGTATCTGAACGAACCTACCTGACTAGGATTTATTCTGGATATAAATTAAATATGAAGGTAAATAAAACATGAGGAGAAAAAATGTTTTACTCAACTTTTCGAATGCAATATTATGTTTTTATATTTAAGTGAGAGCTATGTGAGGGTAATTCAAGGCTTCTTTGTGGCTGTGTAAAGGTATGTGGCTTTGTTTATTATTTCATTTTGGTTTTGAAATTCAACAAAAGAATGGAAGCCGGAGTGGAAAAACAAGATTTAGTGTATTCATTTAACGCGTCGTTTATAAAACATAAAAATATGTACATTGTACTTACATATTCAACGGAAACGTGGATGGTTTGAAATTTGATGGGAGACTTATTGTGGTCAGTGGATTACTGGATTTGTGGTCTTAAACCCTCTTCCGTAGCTTTTAATATATTTTGATTTTTGAATCAGTAATGAAAACTTTCGTAACACAATATTTGTGAGTTGAGCATAAAAATTAAATGCACGACTGGGTACACCACGTACTTGCTCTTATTTTCAAGGGGCTAAGTCTGCGGAGTTTCAATCACCGCTTTACCTCATGTTCGTGGATTTTGAGAAGGCCTTTGACCAAGTCAACCGTGAATGTATATGGAGATCACTTCTTGGTAGGGTAATTCCCCCAAAAATTGTTCCCATCATAAGAGAGCCCTAAATCAACGCAAGATGTTTTGTTTTACACAATGGGCAGCTATCCGACTCTTTCGAAGTGCTACTGGTGACAGATGATTGACGGCCAGGGTTGGAACAGCAGAGAGACGGGGCATTCAATTGAGACCGTTTGAAAAGCTTAGTCATTAAGACTATGAAGACGATGATATGTCTTCTGGCAAATAACATCAGCGGGCTGAACAGTTTGTGTCAAACACTGAAGGTGAACGGAGAGTCAAGTGGTCTTAAGACAAATAGCAAAAAGATAAAAATATTGCTCAGAGGCCGCTCCATACATCAACGTATTTTTCTACAGGGGCGTCAATTTGAACAGTTTAAATACCGTAGAAGTATTGTTTCAGCAAATAGTGGTAGAGGAAGTGTACCGATTATGGAATACCAAAATATAAACTCAATTTTAAACACAAAAAAATTAATTTTTTTTCGGTCTTTTAAATAGATCTTGATAAAAATACTATAAAATTGCTTTTAAACAAAAGTAGAACTTTAACAAATTATCAAAAAAAAATTTATAAATTAAAAGGTGAAAAAACACAAAATGAGCAAATTCCAAAAAGTGACCCTAATATGGACCATAATATATGTGGTAATTTAATTTATGTGCAGAAAACACATATAAAATTATCAATGAGATTCTGTGTCAGAGCAATAAAGAATGCAAGAGGTCAAAAGGTATTGAAAAATTTGAAACAATTTGTATGAGTAACATGAAAATTTTTTGCAGCTTTATTGAAGCCCGTTTCTTTTGACTTGACGGCTGCTATGGCTTTCACCATATCCGCCTTGTCCCGGACGTTACGCTTTTTTTCTTTTGGTGTCATCTGACTTATTACAAGACAACCTATGTACAAATTTAAACAAATATTTTAGGTGGTTCCCAATATAGAATACTATTCCATATTAGGAATACTATTCAATATTCAATATGAAATAGTATTCCATATTAGGAACATACTGGTATTCCATATTAGGAACATGAAGACTGACTTAACTATGTTAAAATTTTCTTATTATTTAACTGAGCTCACCTAAATAATCTAAGTTATCCCAAAGGTTGAGCTTTTTCCTAATAACACGGGACAAAAAATATGTTTAAGCTTGAACCGATACAAAAATATAAGAAAAATAAGCTCTTAATAATTTGTTACGCACTTTACCAAAACACTACTTTTAATAACTGCTCATGTCTACAAAGTTCACCTTCCACAAGGATAATAACAACGAATATGTGCATGAAAAGAAAGCTTTACCTGAAATAAACAGATAAAAATATTACGTAGTTTTCAAAATATAGCACTATTCTATATTAGGAGCGTATTCCATAATTGGTACACTTCCTCTACTGATCTGGATTAAAAAAAAAAAAAAACTAACAAATCTCGAGCAGAACTCGGTTGTCTGTCCCAAATTTGGAAATCCAGTCAAATCCCTTTAAGCCACTAACAGGCTATTAAAAAGACCGGAAAATGAGGAGCATAAACATGGGCGGGCTGGGGGTCAAAGAGCCTAGTAGGACTTTTAGAAAAAGGGCCACAATTTTTTCAGCTTTGTTCACTTGGCCCGCAAGTCTCCATTTTTTTTTCCTAAAAGATGACCATTAATGACCACTTTTGACCACTCTTTAACTTTTTTTGACCACCCACAGCTTTCGAAAAAATCGATTTTGAAAATTGGTGGGCCAAAAGAACGCTGCGTCTCAAAAATCAATTTTTTCAAATATGATTAATGTTTTCGATGGTTAGTTTTTGAACATCAATGACAACCGCTTAACTTTTTTGACCACCTTTAAAAAAATTTTTTTTCCCTTTTCATTTTTTTAATTTTCGATTTATGAAAGATGATCATTGTGAAAAACTCAATTATCTAAATAAATGACCACCCTTTAAAACTACTCTAACTTATCAAAAAGTAGTTTTTTAAGAATTTTGAGAGATATTAAAATATCTTAAGCTTTCGTTTTTTTTTTCTGATTCTTAGAAAATCCTGAAACTCAAATATGTATATGGGTGATTCTTCGCCAACTGTGATTCTTTTTTTAGAAAATTTGAAAATTTTCACAAATTAAAACTTCTTGAAAACAATTTATTTTTGTTTCGTTTTTCTGTCTTCAAGTACAAGCATTTTGCTACAACTTTTAAAAAACATAAAATATGGTGAAATGTACTGAAACTGGAATAGACGCTAATGACATTCTTTTTCTTTTTTTATTTTTAATTTGTTCTCTCTCTTTTTGACCAAATTTTTGTTGAGATCCTTGATTGCCTTATATGTTTTGACCTCTTGACATTTCTACTGCTCTTTTTTTCTTTAAAAAATTTACTCTTTTTCGTTTTTGAAGTCTGTTCTTTTGAATGGCAACCCTTTTCTTTGTGCTGGGTTATTACTTAGTTTTTATTGCACGGAAAAATTTTTTTTTTGCTCGTCCGAGGTATTGCTACCGTTCTTATAAAGAGAGTTGATTAAAAAAAATATTATTGCAAGGAATTATTTAATTATATTTAATTACAGTTCAAAAAGTATTTAAATGCCACGGTACTGACATCCACGGTACTGACATTTAGACAGTTTATGTAACCTCACTTCTCTAAGCTTATGAGAAAAACAATTTCCAGGAAAATTTTAACTTTTGCCAGTAAAAGGAATACAAAATTCTGATAAGCAACCAAAAACATGTCATAACATGCTTAAAAAATACTACCACGGTACTGACAAATAAATTTGTGACATACTTTCATCGCATGAAAACATATCACTCTTAAGGTACAACAACGTACATAAAATAAAATGACTGTTTTAACTATTCAAAAATAGTGTATCTTTTAGAAAACAATGACACATACGTGTTAAAACTAAAATAAAATAGCGGTTGAGCAAGAAATCTTTTGAATTCAAAAATTAAACTAAAACCTCGGACAACATTCATTCATGATTATTTTATTCAGCAATAAGTATTTTGACTTAATTTTTGCATTATTTTGTCAAGCAAGTATTGAACTCAAACTTTTCAAAGGACAACCATTTCTATTCGATGAAGTATTTCATTAGAAAAAAGTGTATTTAATCGGAAAAACAAGGAACGGACATGCCACGGTACTGACATTTTTACTACACTTTTCCAAGCCATGTGGAAGAAGTAGCAAATTAAGTCATGATATCAAATGTAGATTGTAGTAAATAGCCGTTTACACAGCTCAAACCAAAAATATGTACGAACATATTACATTAAATAACAAAAAAAGCACTGTTTTTTTTTTTAATTTACCATAAAACAGGGAACAAATCAAAAATTTTGCTCATCGATTGATGAAATTTTTGTAAATTTTTTGACAAAATTTGCTCCACTATGAAGTTCTTGCACGATTTTTTCCAAATCTATAGATTGTATGGAAAAAAGTATGTTAATCATTTTTGTGTAGAATTACATAAGCTACAATTTGTACCTTCATATTTTCTCAAAACAACTGATAGTTTTCGAGAAACTAAGTAAAAACTGAATTTTACCCCCTTCTAACTCCCTACAAAATTTAGCCCCGGCCCAAATTTACGGGACTTTTTAGGAAATATCAAAGGCGTCAAAACAAAGCTCTCCACCAAAATTCAGCACTGTCGGAGTTCTTTCAAAGTCTCGTTATTTGTTGTCTAATTTTCCTGGACTATTTGGCCTCAAGCGCTAGTTGCAAATGAAGGTATATTTACTGTTTCCGAAAATTCATTTTAAAAAATGTGGAGCTATCTGGTTTTTGCACCGGATGTTTCGATTGTACTTTGATGTAATCTGTGAAAAACTAACAGTTTTCGAGTTATAAGCACAAAACTGAAAATAATTAACGTCCTTTAGGGCACAAATTGACAGATTACTTAAAATAATTGAAAAGAGGTCAAAAAAAGATTTTTCCATCTGTCTTTTGAAGTTCCGAGTTTACCAGACTTTCATCAGTGAAGTGCCTTGTTTTGTCACTGTTGTTTTTGGTTTAAGATACTATTTTTTTCTGACTGTACTTCTCTAATAACGTAGGTAGATACTTCTCGTCGCTATGGTTCTGGTTCCTTACCAGCTTTCATAATATTTGGCCAATTATTCTTTAATATTGAGAAAATTTTCTGCTCTTAAGATACATGTAAAGAGTGTCCCAAAATTATCGTAAATTGTTGACAGCACTTAACAAAAAATGTAACAGCTATGCTAGCAGTAGTTTAGGGAAAGTAAAAATGGCGAGAACAGTCTTTTCATTGTTGCAAGAAATTTTGAAGAAAAAAAATGAAAGTCAAAGCCAATTGAAAATAGTGTCCCAAAATGTTCACAAAAGAAATTTTTTCATTGAAGTAAAAAGATCACAGGATAGAATTAGTCCACGAGCCGACCGTTAGATTACCTATCTCATCGCGGCCACTCAAAAATTCGATGCCAACTGATAACTTTCGTCCAAACATTTTCGAAACTACTGGTCGGACAGGCTTTATCTGGTCGAAATGGTTAGAACATGCACTTTTCAGGTTGCGTTTTCAGCTAAATGTACCTATAAAATAAGCAACTTCTATGAATGGGGTATCAAATCAAAGCTAAGACTGTGGTCTACCCGATGCCAATGGTCGGACAGACTTTTTTTGGCTCTTGCCACGAGTCCGACCACTTTAACATAATTAGGGATTTTGTGCGTCCTTGGGTGAAAATAAAAAAAAAAAATGGTTAAGGCCACTTTCTTAGCTTTTTGATATGATTTTACTCAGTTTTCTCTAATGAAAAACGTGGTATAAAAAAAAGACCAATAGATAGATAATCCTTCTTTAAAAATTACAAAAAAGCAAAGTTAGGGTACAATTTTTATCATGAGATGTAGTTGACGGTTTGAACCTTAAAAATACATTTAGTTGCAAGTCCCTTGTTGGAAATAACAGCAGCACAACGACGCACAATGGGACCTCATGTATGGAGAGCGTGCTCAAAATGCAAAATGGAAACTAACGGTTTCGTATGAAATTTTAACGTGGATTCAAAGTTGACATGATTGCTTATCAATATGTCAAGTTTTGAAGTTTTGGCAGACAGAAGGGTAATAGAAAATAAGCGATAAAAGTAGCAATTCGTGTAAATTCTAAAATCCATTGTGCAGTTGTAGGTCATTTGAAAATTTGAAAAAAAATAAATTCGTGGTGAAAACAAAAAAATACAAAATATATTGGCATCAAATGAAGGTCAGTGGAAAATGAAAAAATATTTTTATCAAATTAGAACAACATATTTCACTTACATTTAAAAAAAATTTAAAAGTTACGTAGAAAATATTCAAAAAATCTTATTTCGGTTTTGCGCACCATGCTCTCACTTTTGACTTCTGTTTCATATAGAGGAATATTGATACTACTAGACCACATATTCAGTTTTAAAAGCATCGTGCGCAAAATCAAAACAAAAATTTTTGAACATTTTCTACGTAACTTTTCAATTTTCTTAAAATGCAAGTGAAATATGTTGATCAAATTTGATAAAAAAAATTTTTTTATTTTTACTGACCTTCATTTGATGCCAATATATTTTTTATATTTTTGTATTCACCACGAATTTATTTTTTTTTAATTTTCAAATGACCAACAATTGCGCAATGGATTTTAGAATTTACATGAATTGCTGCTTTTATCGCTTATTTTCTATTACATTTCTGTCTCCAAAAAAATTCAAAACTTGACATATTGATAAGCAATCATGTGAACTTTGAATCCACATTACAATTTTATTCGAAACCGTTAGTTTCAATTTTGCATTTTGAGCACGCTCTCCATACAAGAGGTCCCAGTGTGCGACGGCGGCGTTGCATCGAGTTTATCAGGTTTTCACACCTTTTTACGCTTTTTGAAACCCGTGAGTGCGGTATAGTTTCTCAAAGATTTCTCTTGTTAGTTCGCTGGGAACTAGCAACACATTTCTTTGCATCACACGACAAATTTTCAATGGGATTTAAGTCCGGAGACTGTGCAGGCCATAGTCAATCACATCAACTCTCTTTGCTTGAAATCATTGCTTCGCAAGTTTACTAGTAGGCTTTGGGTCATTTGTCTCACTGAAAGATCAATTTCAGTGGCATTTCGTCTTCAGTATACGGTAGCATTACTTCCTGCATGATTTTAACACAGATTTGCTAATCCATGATGCCTTCAATTCGTTGCATTGGAAAAACACCATAGAAGGAAAAACATGCTAACACCATTATGCTGGGTCCTCCGTGTTTAATTGTTTTAGTTTTGAAACGTGGATTATATTCTTTGTTTGGTGGCCTTCTTACATATTGACGAGGTCCATTCCCACCATACAAAACAATCTTGGAATTGTCTGACCACAGAATATTTCTCCAATTTGAAGCAGGCCAGTCAAAGTGGTTACTTTGCTAATTTTAATCTTTTATTTACAATGGCGCAAATAGACAGCCTATTTGAAGGGCCTTAGCGTGACACTAGTTAACAATTATTGTTTAACTTTAATGCAGTTCTCTAACTTTTCCTGAATTACAGACACATAGTAGTTAGTGTCGCGTTAAGGCCATTTTCTAAGCAAATTAAAGTAGAACTCGCCTAAATCAATGACAGACAAATGTCATTTCAGCTAGTGTGATACTAAAAAATTAAAATCAGACTTTGGTTATTTTAACTTTAATGCAAGTGTTTAAGCATAAAGTTGGTTTGACATCGTCTACAATTTAAGAAAACGCCATTTTCACCTAGTGTTACACTAAATTTGACTTAGTATCGTGTTAACTCCACTATAATTATGCGCCATTGTTTTTAAATTCAGAAGGTGGCGTAAAAGGATTGATTTTGAAATGCCCGACGACCCCTTTTATCAACTTTGGTGGTAAAAGCGGCTTCCGTCCGCCATTTTCTGACTTTGGCAATTAAATAATGGCTTTTCTAACCATTTATGGGAAGCATTCAATTAGTAATTGAACCTGCGCAAAATTGTTGCCTTCTGATATCAGTGTACTAATTAGGGTACGCTAATCCGGTGTGCACAGTGTTTGCCTCTTCCCATTGCTGGCAAAAATATGACCAATTTCTCAATAAAAACTATGAAGGTGTAATGGATAAGCAAAAACCATCGATTTTTAAAATGTTCAATTTGAGAAATAAGAGAGAAAATTAATGACTCTGGACCTTTGGCACCTCATATGAGGGAAATTTGATAAAAAAGGATGCCATCTAATTGGTCAATAATTGGTCAGAAAAGGTCAAGTGGTCTCAGAAATTGGTCAGCCCTAAATAACTTGTAATAAAGGATAAGCTTTCTCAAGGTCACGCGTGATTTTTGCCACCTCATTTATGGGAAATTTGCAAAAAATTTATACCATCCAAAAGATTTCTAGATCGTGAAAAAAGGTCAACTATTCTCATAGACCGAGAGCCCACAGCTGATTTTGGGTGTGATTGATAGCAAAAAAAGAAGTATAGGCGTCGAAAATTTCATTAAAGGCTATTCAAAAAATAAAAGTCTTGTAGTCCACAACTGGGGTCTTTGCGAGAAACAGTGCATCAAATAAAAAGTATGAATGCAACATCGAAGATAATCGTGTTAGCTGAAATTTGTTTTCACTTATCCCTAGATACGAGTATGCACCTGGAATGTAAGGACACTCTACACACCAGGTGCTACTCAAAAACTTGAATCTGTCCTCTCGCGGTACAAGGCAGACATTACCGCGATCCAGGAGATATGATGGATAGGATCAGGTATAACGAAAAGAAAAGATTGCGACATTTATTACAGCTGTCACCAAAGACTGAACATGCTAGGATGCAGATTCATCGTGGGAAATCGACTCAGATCAAAAGTCCAAAACATCAGCCTAATATGTGCACACGCCCCTACCGATGAAGCTGAAGAGTCTAACAAGGAGGAGTTTTACGACCTCCTGGACGGAGCCTACGGAGCCTATCCGGAGTACGATGTCAAAGTCGTGCTCGGAGACTTCAATGCTAAAGTCGGAAAGGAAAACATCTTTGGCGGATTAGTTGGAAAGCACAGCCTCCACGAAACGACAACAGACAACGGCTTCCGACTAATCGACTTAGCTGCAGCTCGTAACACGGTGATAAGTAGCACTAGGTTCCCCAGGCGAAGGATACACACAGCAACCTGGCGATCAACAGATGGTCGAACTGCCAACCATATCGACCACGTGCTAATTGGCGCAAGGTACGCATCGAACATCTTGGACGTGCGAACTTTCCGAGGTGCAAACGTGGACTCTGACTACTTTCTTGTTGTGACAAAGTTCAGAGCCCGACTGTCCAACGAAAAGAAAACGAAGACCGGGAAACTCTCTGCCGTACACCCAGCCACAAGCGTCAACAACCAGTGGAACCAGTATCGCGACATTATTAAGGAGACAGCCGAGACCACCATAGGCTATCAACCACCCAGAAAAAAGAACCCGTGGTATGATGATTAATGCGCGGTATTGAAGCAGGAGACGGAAAATGCACGAATGCAAATGCTGCAACGGAAAACAAGAGCAGCAAGAGAGGAGTATCGTGAAAAGAGAAGGAAAGAGAAAAAAAACCTGCGTAGAAAGAAAAGAGTATCCGCAGCATCTCAGCTCAAGTATCTCGAAGAGTCCAGCACCGCCACTAACACCCGCCGCGCCGGTTCTACAAGACAGCCAAGCAACTGGCATCTGGTTATAGGACTGGCACGCAAGCTCTTCGAAACAGCGAAGGGAACCTAGTCACCGAAGCACAGGGAATTGTAGACGTTTTTAAGCAGCATTTCCAGCAGCTGCTTTATGGGCATTATGTAGAGGAGGCGACAGGGGAACAAGGAAGCATTAGACCAGTCGATGAAGATCCAGTCCCAGCACCCAGTACTGAAGAGATTAAGAAAGCCATCCACAAGCTTAAGAACAACAAATCCGCCGGCTCGGATGGCCTACCAGCGGAACTCTTCAAGTATGGAGGAGAATTTCCGGTAGGGTGCATGCACCAGCTCATCAACCAAGTTTGGGAGGAGGAAAGTATGCCCGACGACTGGTCAAATAGCTCCATATGCCCAATCTACAAAAAAGGCGATCCTATGTCCTGCAAGAACTACAGAGGCATATCCCTGCTTAATTTTGCCTACAAGATCCTATCCAACGTACTATGTGAGCGTCTAAAACCTTTCTGCAACACTATGATCGGCACGTACCAGTGTGGCTTCAGGCCAGGCAGATCAACGATAGACCAACAGTGGTATTTATAAACCCATTCTAAGCTATGTCTAACTTTAGACACCTGTCCAACTCCAAAATGTTATTTATAAGCACTTAGCACATATTGGCTAACTTAGCCACTGAAATTGGTTGTCCAAATCTTATTTTAAAGAAGACACGTTTAATGAATAAGGTTGGCAAATATTTCTGGTTTTCTAATTTTCTAGTTTTGAAATGAATGAAAATCTTGTTGAACGTGCCCTAAAGCGTACTAAAATTCATTAATTCATTCAAAAATGAATAAATACAGGCATGTCAGGGCATAAATGAGGCCACATTTGGGCAATTGTTGGAATGCGTTTATAAATAACAAGTTGCCTAAACTATTTAGGCATTGACTAGCTGGACAACTGCCCAAGCGTGTTCTAAAAAAATCTAATAAATATGACTGCAAATCTTCACATTGAGGCAAATCCTGGAAAAGACCAACGAATTTCAAGTCGAGACCCACCACCTATTCATCGACTTCAAAGCCGCATATGATAGCATAAGTCGCCAAGAGCTTCTATTGGCGATGTCGGAACTCGGGATCCCGAAAAAACTGATTCAGCTATGCCGCATGACGTTACAAAATACGCGGTGCAACGTGCAAATGGGTAACAGCTCATCCGAGTTATTCCAGACGTGTACAGGGTTCAGACAAGGAGAAGCGCTATCATGTGATTTCTTCAACATAGTCCTGGAGCAGATAGTGCGCAAGAGTGGTGTTAACATGGAAGGCACTATCTTTAACAGGTCTTCTCAACTGCTTGGCTATGCGGACGACATCGACATCATCGGCCGTTCCAAGAGAGCTGTACTTGAAGCATTCACAGCTATTGATGAACAGGCGAAACGCGTTGGTCTTGAAGTGAATGAGGACAAAACAAAGTATATGCTATCAACAAACAAAGCCTCATCTGTCCATCGCCTAGGACAAAACTTCACTGTTGGTAGCAGTAATTTCAAGGTAGTCAAGGAGTTCACCTACCTCGGAACAAACATCAATTCCACGAACGACACCTTAGTGGAAATCCGACGAAGAACTACCCTAGCGAACCGCTGCTACTTCGGTTTGGCCAAACAAATGGGTTCAAAACTCCTTTCCCGAAAGACAAAGTGCACGCTATACAAAACGCTAATTTTACCAGTTCTACTCTACGGCGCCGAGTGCTGGACGATAAGTAAAAAAGGGGAATTGATACTGGGCACTTTCGAGAGAAAAATTCTTCGGCGGATATTTGGTCCTATATGCGAAGAGGGCGATTCATGGATTGGGAGCCGGATAAGTAAGTAAGTAAGTATCCCTAGATAAGCTTCTCGGATCACATATCACGGAATCTGAGACCATTTGAGTGTATAGTTCGCTCTACTGGATCGTTTAAAATATTCAAAATTCTAAGTGAAAAACGGTTTTCTTAAACAGTGTGGCAGGGCGAATTAAACACTCAAATGATCTCAGATTCCGTGATATGGGATCCGCGGAGCTTATCTAAGGAGGGGTGGAAACCAATTTCGGCTAACACGATTATCCTTCAAGTTGCATTCATATTTTTTTTTTTTTTTTTTTTTTTTTGATGCACTGATTTTCGCAAAGGCCCCAGTAGTGGACTGCAAGACTTTTATTTTTTGAATAGCTTTTAATGAAGCTTTCGACGCCTATACTTCTTTTTTAGCTATCAATCACACCCAAAATCTGCTGTGGGCTCTTAATCTATTAGTAATTGGTCAGCCATAGATTTTTTCTATGAATTTTAAAAGTTCGTTTCAAGGTCACAAAAAAAACTTTTGGCACCTCATTTGGGTCATTTTGACCGGAAGAATTCGTAGCTTTGATTAAGAACGGTTGTTTATTTGTCATATTACCGTTGCAACAAAAAATTGTTTTAAGTCAAAATATAACAATTTTTTACTATCAACGCAATAAAATAACATTTAAAAACCGAAGCTATGCAATGAGTTGACCGTAACTATATGTCTATGTATGTGTATTTTATACTTCAACAAAAACATTATTTCTTTATTAAAGAATCGAAATTTTAAACCTGTTCATTACAAACATCACATTAATATTATATCAATACCAGCTGATTGCAATTTGAATTTCAAACAATGGTAAAGTTTTTGAAAATAAAAATAGGAAAATGCGAACCATCTTGCATTTAATTATCTTAAACTTGCCCTTATTTCTCATGGAAAAAACTTATCTTTTCCGTGTAGTTACACATGAATTGAATTGGTGTAAAACTTCATTAGCACAACACAAATATGAAATTTGTTTGATAAGAAAAATAAAATATTCGTTTAAATTAAAATAAAGTTAAAGTTTCAATAGAAGAATAAGCTTTTCCCTGAAAACATATGCCGCATGGTGAGCATATTTGACGTGAAAATGAAACAATTTCAAGAAGATGATTTATACTGAACTGTTGATTTGGCACAGCTGCTCAAGAAAAGATATTTTCATTTTTAACAATTTTCAAACTCATTTTAATATCACACCTACTCGGAGTTATTTCCATAACCTTATTTATGCCTCTAAAGCCGTTATGATTTGTATTATGTGAATGCAAATGACAGCACAAAAAGCATAAGGGTGCGAAAACCTATAGTGTGACAAGACAAAAAAATATTAGTGGAAAACCAAAAAAATGCAAAAAAAACGCTCACACATATTACATGTACCTATATAATCTTATATTGTATATTGTTAAGATGGGGATATAGCAAGGAAAAAAGAATCCTTGATTTTGTTTGACTTTTGTGAGATTGTATAAGAGGAAAGCCCACATTCTATAGACGGTTGGTTACAAAATATCCATAAAAAATTTATTTCATAATTATAATTGTATCTTGTGGCTGTTTAGAAAGAATAAAAGATGTAAATACGTGCCTCTTGTGATGTAAACAGCAGCTTGCATGAAATGGCTTTTAAGGATACGTTTGCCTTTATGCCAAGAATTTCTTTCTCTTTTATGTTATAGTATACATAATTTTACATAAAATTGATCTCGCCTTAAAGATGTAAGAATAGCATTTTGATTTTGAAAGCAAGAAAAGTTAAAGTGGATTTGCAATTTAACAATTGAGAATTTGAATATATTTTCAGTTGTCACCATCAATTTTATAGTTTTCTGCGTTTTACATTTTCAATTTGGAGGGACCTATAAAAAGTTTAAGTTTTGAGTAAGTATAAAGTGAATTTGGGTTTCATAATAATGTCAATCAAGTTGAAGATACAAAATTCCAAATTCAATTTAATGAAACCTTTTCATCTAGCAAAAAAAAGGACATAGTTAATAATCTTAAAAAAATCAAACTTATATTCAATTAATGTCTAAGAAGGCAAAAGAAAATTCCAACATCAGTGAGATTATTACTAAATTGATTGATTGAAGGTTTTCTAAATGCAAAAGTTTTGCCAGGAATCATGGTTTTTAGGATTGTAATTAGGGAAAGGATTTCGTTGACCTAAAAACATTAAGAAAGGCAAAATAAAATCCTTAAAACTGCAAACAAAAAAGCATTTATTAAATTAAGAGGATATGTGTTAACATAACTGGTGGTTGGATTTTGTAGGAACTGAGGGCCTCTAGCTGTATCTATCCTACAAATCAAGTTCATACAATGCCTCCAAGTTGGTAGCCGCCAGATACTGGCCTTGGCTTTATGCCATGACTTGCTAAACTTGTAAGTGCGAATGTTGATCAAGGAAAGAATTACATTAAGCTCATGGCCCTACAGATCAAGGGCGTAGCCAAGGGGGATCACAGGGGTTTGAAGTTTTAGAATATTTACAGTTCACATGCAAAAGTAAAATCAAATAAATAAAAAAAAAAAATCCACCTATTTTGGGCTTAGTTTTGTATAATATTTTAGACGCAAAATGTTTCCTTTTGCCTAAGCCACCCATTCAGTCAATAATTAACCCCATATTAATAAATTATAAGCCTAAAAATGGAAAACAATAAATTTTGGATGCAAAAACAATTTGCATGCAAATAATGCTGTGAGGTGAATATATTTTTTTGTTTGGAAGGGTAAATATTTGTATCCACCACATTTTCTCTCACGCGAAACAATTGCCCAATTGTTTTGTAGTTCTATGAGAGCAATGGTTCCTTTATACATGAAATTGTAAACCAATCATGCAAAAAAATAATTTTGTATTTCACCTCAATAATTGTTGGTAAGCAAAAAAAAATTTGCATAGTTTTTCGCACGGGAACTGTACACCAGGCTCCATAAGCCAAGTTTACAGTTCCCGTGTGCAAAAAAAAACCTACGCAAATATTCTCGCATGTCAAAAATAATTGAGGTGAAAGGCAAAATTAATTTTTGCATGATTAGTTTACAGTTTCATGCAAAAACAAATATTGCTGTCATGGAATGTCATGCAAAACAATGGACCGGCAATTGTTTTGCACGAGAAAAAAGTGTGGTGAATAAAATCACAACAAAAACATAAATGTTAAAAAAGGAGCCAAGTTCTTATGTGTACAAGAAACCTGTGCGTAAAAATTCTGCCAAAAAAAAGTAATGAGATCTAAAATACATGCCAAGTTTTAAGTTCATGAAGTTTAATATCAAATATCTTAAGTAGAATAATATCGAAACAATTCCAAATCATGACAGAAATTTGGTAATTAACGATTACTGATTAAAATTTGGTGGGTTCACTGGTCAAGTTTTCATACAATGTAAATTTTTGATTAAGTAAGAATTTAAGAGAAAACTTGCCTAGTAAATCCACCAAATATAAATCAGTAATCATTAATTACCAAATTTCTGTCATGATTTGGAATTGTTTCGATATTATTCTACTTAAGATATTTGATATTAAACTTCATGAACTTAAAACTTGGCATGTATTTAAGATCTCATTACTTTTTTTTGGCAGACTTTTTACGCACAGGTTTCTTGTACATATAAGAACTTGGCTCCTTTTTTAACATTTATGTTTTTGTTGTGATTTCACTCCTTTTTGCAAAGATTTATTTTGCCAGGTGAAAGTCAAGACCGCTTTACAAAGTTTCATAATTCTACGACAACCGAAAGTGCTCCATACAAATAATAGCAATTCTGATAAAGTGGGTGGATGGCACCCACCCTAAATGGACAATTCCAAATTTTCGATTTTTTTTCCTTTCTAAGTACTTCAAGTCCTGCCGACCTACAAATTTTCATCGTTCTACAACAATCGGAAGTGCTCCATATAATTTATAAGAATTTTTAAGAATGTGGGTGGATGCCACGCCCCCTGAATGCAAAATTCCAATTTTTCAATTTTGTCTTTCTAAGTACTTTAAGCCCCACCGACCTACCAATTTTCATCGTTCTACAACAATCGGAAGTGCTTCATATAGTTTATAAGAATTTTTAAGAATGTGGGTCGATGCCACGCCCCCTGAACTGAAACTTCCAATTTTTCGATTTTTTTCTTCTAAGTACTTTAAGACATACCGACCTATGTACCAATTTTCATCGTTCTACAACATTGGGAAGTGCTTCATATAATTTATAAGAATTTTTGAGAATGTGGGTGGATGCCACGCCTCCTGAACTGAAACTTCCAATTTTTCGATTTTTTTTCTTTTAAGTACTTCAAGGTCTACCGACCTACCGATTTTCATCGTTCTATACAACAATCGGAAGTGCCCCATATAATTAATAAGAACTTTTAAGAATGTGGGTGGATACCACGCCCCCTAAATGCAAAATTCCAATTTTTAATTTTTTCCTTTCTAAGTACCTTAAGACCTACCGACCTACCAATTTTCATCGTTCTACAACAATCGGAAGTGCTCCATATAATATATAAGAATTTTTAAGAATGTGGGTGGATGCCACGCCCCCTGTATGGAAAATTCCAATTTTTCAATTTTCTTCTTTCTAAGTACCTCAAACCCTACCGAGTTACCAATTTTCATTGTTCTACAACAATCGGAAAGGCTCCATATATTTTATAGAATATTTAAGAAAGTGGGTGGATGCCACGCCCCCTGAACAGAAAATTGAAGATTTTCGATTTTTTCCTTTGTATGCACCACAAGGCCTACCGTTGTGCGAAATTTCAAGTTTCTACGATGTCGGGAAGTGCTCCATAATTTTGATGATCAGTCAGTGAGTCACTGAGTCAGTGAGTCAGTCAGTTACGGTTTTTGCGATTTTTGAAGTCCTATATCTTGGGAACTACTAATGCTAAAGAGTTGAAATTTGGTGAGCCACCTGTGTTTGATCAGTTCAGCAAATACTCCGAATTTGAAGTTTCTGACTTAATTGGTAATGAAGTTAGAGGGGGGTTGAAAATCGCCTGAGTTTGTTCCTGTAAAAAGGGTGTAGTACCGCGAACTTGGCTGGGCACTACCGTGCCTATAGTTTATTAATTAAGGGTAAATTAATGACTCAATGAGTGGCTTAGGCCAAGGCAAACGTTTTTTGCCTTAAATATTATTCAATTTGGTGCACAGAATAGATGGAAAATCGTTTTGAAAATTTTGATATTTTTTTTGCATGGGAACTGTAAACTATGCTATAACGACGAATTTATTTTCGCGCAAAAAATATCACTGACAATTTTTTTTTGCCAAAAAAGATGCTTTTGGAATTTGTATTTTGATTAAATATAAACAAAATTCGTTTACAACACGGGCATTTTTTCTTTGACTACAATTTTTTTCACCACCAAGCTTTTTTTTACTCAAAACTGACAGCCGAAAAATTCAGAGTCGGATTGTCCAACGGAAAGAAAACGAAGCCCGCCCAAAGGACATTGCAACATTGCATGCCTTAGCACATCTGAGAAAGCCAGAGACTACAGTGAGCAATTGGCCGGGAAACTCTTTGTCGTATACACCCAGCCACAAGCGTCAACAACCAGTGGAACCAATATCGAACCATCATTAAGGAGACAGCCGAGACCACCATAGGCTATCAACCACCCAGAAAAAAGAACCCGTGGTATGGTGATGGTTGCGCGGTATTGAAGCAGGAGACGGAAGATGTATGAATGCAAATGCCGCAACGGAAAACAAGAGCAGCAAGAGAGGAGTATCGTGAAAAGAGAAGGAAAGAGAAAAAAACCCTACGCGGAAAGAAAAGAGTATCCGCAGCTTTTCAGCTTAAGTATCTCGAAGAGTCTAGCACCGCACCAACACCCACCCCGCTTCTGCAAAACAGCAAAGCAACTGGCATCTTGTTATAGGACTGGAACGCAACCTCTTCGAAACTGCGAAGGGAACCTAGTCACCGAAGCACAGGGAATTGTAGACGTGGTTAAGCAGCAACTGCTCAGGGCATTATATAGAGGAGGCAACAGGGGAAAAAAGAAGCATGAGACCAGCCAATGAAGATGTAGTCCCAGGACCCAGTACTGAAGAAACTTAAGAACAACAAATCCGACAGCTCGGATGGCCTAACTGTGGAACTCTTCAAGTATGCATGGAGATGTCCTGGTATGGTGCATGCACCAGCTCATCAAGCAAGTGTGGGAGGAGGAAAGTATGCCTGACGACTGGTCAAATAGCTCCATATGCCCAATCTACAAAAAAGGCGATCCTATATCCTGCAAGAACTACAGATGGCTGTCACTGATAAATGTTGTTTATACGAGATATATAGTACAACAAACTATGTGAGCGACTAAAACCTTTCTGCAACACTATGATCAGCACGTGCCAGTGTGGCTTCAGGCCAGGCAGATCAACGATAGACCAAATCTTCACATTAAGGCAAATCCTGAAAAAGACCAACGAATTTCAAGTCGAGGGCCAACATCTATTCAGTGACTTAAAAGCCGCATAAGATAGCATAAGTCACCAAGAGTTTCTATAAGCCATGTCGGAGTAACGCTCCAGCCAAGAAAATTTTCGAATGCCAGCCCCCAGGTTGGAGACGACCAGGAAGACCGAACCTACGCTACAGGGAGCAGGCAGTCACAGACGCAAGAGTGCTTGGTCTCGACGACTGGTTGGGGGCTAGAGGGACCGAAACCGATGGAAGACAGTAATATCTCTGGCAGAGACCCTTCATGGATCGGGAGCCGGATAAGTTAGTAAGTAAAGTTGATGTACACGGAAAGAATTCTTGGATCATATCACGAAAAATGAGCTGCAAATTATTACGAAAAATTAATCCCGATTTATACCTTGGCTCCGGATTTCGTAATTACGACTATTTGTTTGCAATTTGCAAAACTGAGCAAAATGAAGATATTGATACTCAAAAATCGTAAATCAACCCTCTTTAAGTATACATTATGCTATCGAGAGAAAACAAAATTGGGAACAACAAATCGCAATTTGATCCAAATATTCCTCATTGCACAATTTTTAAATTTGCAAAAAAGATTTGTGATCACCACTTTTATTTCGTGATATTGCGCCACTTGGAAATATCAATCCTGCTCTACCCTTCATTTTGCAGGTATACACATTTAATTTAATTTATTTGAAATAAAACTTTACGCTTGACTCTACTTGGATTTGAACTCTCCAGTTGCGGAGCGAGCATGCAACTACTAGGTCAATTTGCATTACAGATCGTTGGTGTCACACATTGATGATGAGATACCTACCATGTTGTGGTGCTCTATCTCTTCGAGAAGTAAATTGCGACAAGAAGGTTGTGATATAGGATTTTTTGTTGTTGATTTGCGAATATTCTTATGGAGTTGCAAATTGCGACAGAAAAAACGTAAATCAGTGATTGTGCATGATGTAAGTTACTTAATTTTTATCGCAAATCAATATTTTCAAATGCTGTTTGTGATATTATTCCTTTGGAGAGTAAATTACGCCAAAAAAGTTGTATTTTGCTATGAAAAGTACAAGCTTGAATCATGGATTTTAATTGCAAATCACGATGAAACAAATTTTGTAAATTGCTACGTTTTGAATGTTAAATTACCAGTGTTTGTATTAATTTGGGAACAAAATGCCTTGATTTATGAATAAAACATGATTCGTAAATTGCAACTGCAAATTTTTCAATTGGTGATTTTTCAATTCTCTCCGTGTACTTAAGCCCTAGTTATGGATTGCGAGAATTTGATTTTTTGAATGAGCTTTAATAAAGCTATCCACTTCATAACTTTTGGACACAAAAAGACCTCCCATAATTTTGGGGGCTGAACTCAAAACTTAAGCTGATAGCGGAAAATGGTTGACGGATTTGAATTCAGCATCAAAAATTTACCATTAAAATTATTGAAATTTCCCCATGTCCGTGTGACCTTGTAAGCCTGTGCAACTATAGTTCTATTTGTTCTTTTAAAAATATTTCAAAATATATTTATGTAAATTGAAATACCCCTCAAATATTGTGAAATAAAGTTAAAATTAAATTAAATTAAACTCTAAACTTTAGCCTCATTTCAATTGAATTGTGTATACGGTATCTATACCTACCTATCGTATAAACACCTTAAATGTTGAAGCAAAAAACAAAAACTATTTGACATTTCCACCACCACCTCATAGTTCACAATGTCACCGCACATTACTATTATTTTAATCCTAAACACTCTGTATAAGGAAATTTTATGCTATTCATTAATTAAATCACGCCATCTACCAACCGACACGCTGACGCACGACACCAACACCGACAACATAGCTTGACAACACCAAAAATAATTAGACAAGGGAAAACCATGGTATAGGTATAAGCCTATGTAGTCCTTGCCAAACCAAAATAAATTTGAAACTTATGCCTTTTTACTCAAACAATGCCGAAAATCCCTGAAGTACTTTCAAACTCATTATAATTGTAATAGAACATAAACTTTATTAATTGTTTCTCTATAGAAATAGAATAGATGAAGTTCTATAGATAATGAAGTGATGTTTTTGAAACAAAAATTAATGATTTTCGGTTTAACATAAAAAGTATTTGTGTACCTGAACAATTAAATTTTGTAATTTGTATATTCGGAAAAAAAGTAAAAGTATGCCTCCATGGCTCCATGTAATCCTATATCTTTTTTGTTCCCTAATAAAGTTGTTATCTTGGAAAAACTTTCATTTACCATTTCATCAAACCAATTTCGATAATGAAGCAATTAACGCTACATTATTAAAACAAATAAGAAAATACCTATAAAAAGAAGAGAACATTTTTGCAATTAAGAACTTTTGCACGTAGTTCCTTGAAAACTTTTACACATTACATGAAATGTTTATCATTTAAATTATAACCCTCCATTTGAGCCGGTGCTCGTAAAATACACTGGGGTAGCAGTACTCGGTAAGTCGATACTCGCTGGAGGACAGTTATATTAAATTTGTAGGAATGAAGCTCGGAAGCTTTACCAAACGTAAAAAGAACATCTCAAGGGTACAAGACCCGAACCGGAGGACAGTTACATTAAATTTGACAGTTAAATTAAATAAACATAAAAAGAAGAACTGTTGGCCTTGCGGCTGAGCTGTTCAAAACGGCTAGCGATGAATTATTTAGGGTTAAGCACCAGCTCATCTACAAAACATGGTCAGCGGAAAGCATACCCGAGGAATCGAAGCTCAGCATTGTCTGACCGATCCTCAAGAAAGGCGATCCTCTAGACCAGCGGTTCCCAAAGTGTGTTCCGCGGAACCCTGGGGTTCCGCGGGAGAGTTTTCAGGGTTCCACAAATTTCTTGAAGCATAAACAGTAAAATACAAACAATAACAAAAAAAAAAAAAAAAATTTAAATTTGAACAATTTTTTGAAGTTTATATTTTAAGTCGAAGTGAACTTCAAGGTCATAAACTGTTTCATGAGTAAACGCATCATTAATTGGGGAAAATGTATTGATATATTCAGCGGCGGAGCCGCAGCAAATTGTGGGAAAGGTTAAAAGGGTTGTTTCAAATATTAAAAACTTTGCTCCTAGAAGTCCCAGCAGTCATTGTATTTTCTTTTGTTATGCCCTTGTTATGAAAAGAATGCCAACTGATTAAAAAAAAATTCTCCGTGAAGCTGTGGAAATAGTAAATTTGGTAAAGAGTCGTCCTCTCGAATCGAGATTGTTTATAGCTTCTTCTTCATACTGAAATCCGTTGGCTTTCCAGAGGGAAAGCTTTATCCAGGTTATTTCATTTTCGTGATGAGTTGAATGTGATCAAACTGGAAAAAATATGTCTTCAACTACAATCCTCTTTGATGTATTGCATGATGAGAAATGGATTACGAAATTAGCTTATCTTGCAGCCATTTTCGAAAGGATCAACGAAACTGCTACAGCTCTGCAGGAAAAATTAATTACAATATTTTTTGCGAGAGACAAACTGGCAGCTTTGAAATGAAAAATTAATTTCTGGCTCTTAGCCCAGTTAATTTGTGCTCAAAAAGGTGTAGTGCTCTTTAGCCATCATTCATATTCGGCTTGGTGAAGCCTTATAATATCCCACATAGATTTTGTAGGCGAGGCAGGGCTCCCACTACAAAGGCTCTTTATGAGCAAATTGTGAGGTTGTTTTGATTTTTTCCTTTATTTATGCTTTCGGGGGTGCTGAATCCAAATCTGAGGTCTGCCAACAAAATTTCGTGGCGCAACATAAAAAAAAAACGCAAAAAATGATGCAAAAATGCATTTCTTGGGAGTTTTTCACGAATGGCTTGAAAACTACCAACTATTCGAAAATTACATCAAAGTACCATTAAAAGTATACACAATTTCCAATAAATCTCTATTCAAGATTTTTTTCTGAGATAACCCATTTGGACTCAAGCGCTAGTCGAAAATTGACGTATTTCTACTGTTTTCGAAAATTCACTCGAAAGCGCTAAGAAATTACTTTGTGTGACAAAATTTGAACTTTTGTCTGTAACATGAACCAAGATATACTTTTCTGATGGTCTTTGATGATTGTTCGAATCTGGGCTTGGAATTGCTCTAGGACGTTACGTTTTTGAGATATTCGAATCTAAAGATTTAAAAAAAATGCATTTTTTATGCAAGTTTTAAGTTATATTTTTTTTCTCGAGGCAATGTTTTTTTCGAAAAAATGTTTATGGTCATTCTGAAGTGTGAACATTTTACTTCAAAATTATAAAGGGTCCGCCAAATAACTTTTTTTTTTTTGAAAATGCTACTACTACATGGAGTGTAGCTTCGGTTGTGTGGCACGTAGCCCCGTCCTGTTGAAACCAAATGTTTCCAATATCCTCCCCCTCAATTTTTGTGAACAAAAATTCGTTCAACATGACCCGATAACGATCGCCATTGACTGTAACGGCCACTCGAAGAAAAATGGCCCAATTATGCCTCTGGACCAAAATCCGCACCAAACAGTGACTCGTTTTGGGTGTATCGGCTTTTCAATGGCGTGTGGGTTTTCTGTGCCCCAAATGCGACAATTTTGCTTGTTTACATACCCGCCAAGATCAAAATGAGCTTCATCTGAAAAGATGATTTTTTGGCAAAATCGGCATCTTCTCTATTTTCCATTATTAACCGGAAAGATTGTTCTTTCAAATAAAAAAAGAAATTTGAGAAAATATTCAGTAGTTTTTTTTTATAGCATTTTCAAAAAAAGTTATTTGGTGGACCCTTTATTTGAATCTTCCAAATACCTCCATTCGTCTTCGAGAAATCGTTGGTTTTCGTCTTACTACCTAATTCGAAAAATCCAGTCAATTTGTGCTCAAAAGGGAAGTGTGAAAGCCGATGCCTATGACCCTGAGTATACGGGAATTCGAATCCCTGATAGATCTGCAGAGCTCTTCTTCATCAAAATTTGTATTTGATTCTGTATCATTAAACGAATTTTGGATTGGTATTAAGAATGAATTCCCTGAGCTTGCCAAGAAAGCTATACTAAATTTGCTACCTTTTGTTACAACGTACCGCTGTGGAATAGGCTTTTCAGCGTATACTTACACAAAAACTAAATACAGATCAAGGCTGGACGCTGCTCCAGATATGCGAATACAACTTTCGGACATAGAAGTTAATTTAAAAACAATTATGGATCAAACAATGAAACAGATTCATTCTTCAACTAAATAAAAAATTGATTTTGAAATGTGTTGTTTTTCAGGTTTTGCTCTTGTCAGGATGGGGTTCCGAAATATATTTGGACATTGCTTAGGGTTCCACAGCTTAAAAAGTTTGGGAACCGCTGCTCTAGACTGTACCAACTAAAGAGCCATCACGCATCAGTTTCCTTAACTTCGCATACAAGATCCATCCCTGCCGTACTTTGTGAATGCCTGAAGCAACTGGACAACAGCTTGACAGGTCCATATGAGTGCCGTTTTAGGTCACGAAAGTCCACCATCGACCAAATATTCACACCACGGCAGATTCTAGAAAAAACGCTGACGACATTGACATAATCGGACGAACAAAGCGTCTTGTCAGTGGTGCTTTTGTGAGCATTGAGAAGGAAGCCAAGAAGATGGGTCTAACTGTGAATGAAAGCAAAACAAAAATATATGCTTTCAACAAGAAAGGACACACAAGACCGACGCACACTGGGACCTCTTGTATGGAGAGCGTGCTCAAAATGCAAAATTGAAACGAACGGTTTCGAATAAAATTGTAATGTGGATTCAAAGTTGACATGATTGCTTATCAATATGTCAAGTTTTGAAGTTTTTGGGAGACAGAAATGTAATAGAAAATAAGCGATAAAAGCAGCGATTCATGTAAATTCTAAAATCCATTGCGCAATTGTTGGTCATTTGAAAATTCGAAAAAAATAAATTCGTGGTGAATACAAAAATATAAAAAATATATTGGCATCAACTGAAGGTCAGTAAAAATAAAAAAAATGTTTTTATCAAATTAGATCAACATATTTCACTTGCATTTTAAGAAAATTGAAAAGTTACGTAGAAAATGTAAAAAAAAAAATTTTTTTTTAATTTTGCGCACGATGCTTTTAAAACTAAATATGTGGTCTAGTAGTATCAATATTCCTCTATATGAAACAGAAGTCAAAAGTGAGAGCATGGTTTCTATTACCCTTCTGTCTCCCAAAACTTCAAAACTTGACATATTGATAAGCAATCATGTCAACTTTGAATCCACGTTAAAATTTCATACGAAACCGTTAGTTTCAATTTTGCATTTTGAGCACGCTCTCCATACATGAGGTCCCAATTGTGCGACGTCTCGGACAGAACGTCACTATAGACAGCTATAATTTTGAGGTGGTCAGGGACTTTGTCTACCTAGGATTCGCTATAAACTCAGCGAACGATACCAGTGCTGAGATCAAACGAAGAATTACTCTTGCCAATCGCTGTTTTTTTGGGCTAAGAAGGCAATTGAGAAGCAAAGCCCTCTCTCGAGCAACTAAACAGTGCCTGTATAAGACGCTTATCATCCCGGTCCTGATGTATGGTGCAGAGGCATGGACACTGTCAACGGTGGATGAGAACGCGTTAGGCTGTTTTGAGAGGAAAATTCTCCGGGTGATTTTTGGTCCCATCTGCATAGATGGGCAATGGAGAAGAAGATACAACATCGAACTGTACGGGCTGTACAGTGACACCAACCTAGCCAAAAAAGTGAAAAGCCAACGACTGAGATGGCTGGGTCACCTAGAGCGAATGGACACCAATACTCCGGCCCAGAAAGTCTTTGAATCCAACCCCGTTGGACAGCGCAGTAGAGGTGGACAGCGTAAAAGGTGGCACACGCAAGTGGAAGAGGACCTCAACCAACTTGGCGTGTGAAACTGGAGACAGCTAGCTAGAAACCCAGCCGGGTGAAAGAAGCTTGTTGGTTGAGGCCCTGGTCCACCCCGGACTGTAGTGCCACCTTAAGTAAGTAAGATCTTTGAAAAATAAAGTACCCTGTGGCATAATGTTGGGCTGTCATGCCGAAGTTCTGGGTTCGATTCCCAGCCGCTACCACCCAAAAACTGAAATATTTCTTTCCTTGGTACTGCCTCTTGAAAGGACCTAAAAAATCCTCCAAGAGTGTACTTGTCATCAATAAGTGCTTCTCATCTAGCCGTTGGGACTCGGCAAAAAATTATAGGTCCCCTCCATTCCTGCCACAGGAATAGTTGAGAGTTGTAAGTCACTAGGCCCTGGTTCTTCACGAGCTGTTGCACCACCAAATTTAATTTTTTAGATCTTGGAAAAACCCAGAAATTTAAAATCGATACCCACCACCTTTTCATCGATTTCAAGGCCGAATATGGCAGCATCTTTAGAAACGAGCTGTATGGAGTAGTGTCTAGTTTTGGTGTCCCTACCAAACTCGTCGGTTTGTGCAGGATGACGATGTAGAATGCACGCTGCTCCATCATCCATCGAAAAGGGCAAAGACCTCACGGATACGTTTGATGTCAAAAAAGTTATAGGCAAGGTGACTGCATGCTGTCATGAGACTGCTTCAACATAGCTCTTGAAAGAATAGTTGAAAACTCGCATGTAAACAAGAGACACAATCATTCAAAACTCCGTCCAATTACTCGTGTACACCTGATATCAGTGGTGCTTTCTTGAGTATTGAGGAGGAAACCATGAAGATGGGTTTACCGCTGAATTAAGGCAAGACCAAGTATATACTCTCAACAAGAACGCCCAACGCTGATGTCTTGGTCAGAACATCATTATAGACAGCTTTAATTTTGAGGTGGTCAGAGACTTTATCTACTTAGGCTCCACTACCAAGTCAGCGAGGAATACCAGTGCTGAGATCAAACGAAGAATTTATTTTGAGAATCGCTGTTTATTTGGTCTAAGAAGGCAATTGAGTAGCAAAGCCCTTTCTTGACGCTTATCATCCCGGTCCTAATGTATGGTGCAAGGGCATGGACACTATTATCGGTGGATGAGAACGCTGAAGGCTGTTGTGCGAGAAAAATTCTCCGGGTGATTTTTGGTCCCGTCTGCATAGATGGGGTATGGAGAAGAAAATATAACAACGAACTGTATGGGCTGTACAGCGACACCAACCTAGCCACAAAAGTAAAAAGCCAACGACTAAGATGGCTGAGAATCTAGAGCGAATGGAAACCAATGCTCCCGCCCGTAAATTCTTTGAATCCTACCCGGTGGGACGGCCCCGGCCCGGTGCAGTAGAAGAAGACAGCCCAACAGGTGGCGCACCCAAGTGGAAGGGGACCTCAACCAACTTGGCGTTAAAAACTGGAGACAGCTAGCTAGAAACCGACCCGGTCGGAAGAAGCTTGTTGGTTGGAGTCCCTGACCCACCCCGGACTATAGCACCAACTAAAGTAAGTAAGTAAGTAAGCTCTTAAATCTAAAATTTAATCTGCCCTGAATGGTTGGATTGAATTTGCCATTGTGGACTGCATTTATAGCATGCTCATTAGAGAATCAAAAAATTGCAACTTGGAGATACTATTGTTGAGAAAACAGTTACAAGAGGCACACCGCATGGAGGGGTAATTGCACCTCTCCTTTGGGTTCTCGTTGTTAAAAAAAAATTCTTACAAGGTTAAGGAATTAGGGCAGTCAAATTTTGGCCAATGAAGACGACATAGTAATTTTGATATCAGGTCAGTATCTTACCACCTTCAATGATATAATGGAATTCACACTTAAGAAACTATCTTTTTGGGCAGCACTAAACGGTTTCGGGGCTAACCCTTCAAAAACTGAATTAGTTCTGTTTACGAAGAGAAGGAATTAAGAAGATTTTACCACTCCTAAGATAAATGACATTCCTCTGAAACTTTCCAAGGAAGTTAAATATTTCGGAGTTGTCCTTGGTTCCAACCTAACATGGAAGCGGGACACAGAGGAAAGAATGAAAAGAGCACTGTGTGCCTTCTACACATGCAAGAAAACCTTTGGTACACGGTGGGGTATACGACTACTGGTTATCTCTTGGATTTACACGGGTACTTTTCGTCACATACTTACCTATGATTCTATCGTGTGGCGGAAGGCTGTTAAAAAAGTTATCTAATTAAAAGACATGAAAAAGGTACAGAGACAAGGCTGTATATAAGAATAACGGGGACACAGAGGTCTACGTCACAAGCAGGGCTGGAAATTATTCTAAATCTTCTAGTCTTGGACGAGCACATAAGAAGCACAGCAGCCAAAAGCGCACTTTGAGTCAAATAACTGGGGTCTTGAAAGCACAGCACCTTTGGTCATGGGCATGGGTCTATCTTGCAAATGTATGACACAGTGGCCGGACTTGATGTGACGACTGGCTACATACCACCTACAATAAATTTTAACAAACACTTCTCTATTTAAATACCCGAACAGCATAGATGGAAACCCAACTCATTAACCAGTGAACAGTGCATCCTCTTCTACACCGATGGATCAAAAATGGAAGAAGGAACAGGAGCTGGGGTGTTCTTTGAAGCTCTTAATGTAAGAGAATCATATAAACTCCCAGATGAGTGTAGTGTCTTTCAGGCTAAAATTTACGCGGTTGGAAAAGTGGCAGAAATGGTACCTAAGAAAAAACTGAGCTCATTGGAGATCACATTTTTCGTGGGCAGCCAAGCTGCTATCAAAGCAATAGCCAGTGAAACTATAAGATCCAAGACAGTAGCAAAATGCCAAGGTATATTGAATAACATTTGTAACACTAAGGGCCAGTTTTTCAGTGCGAGATCATCCTAGTCTCGGGTTTAAATAAACCTATCAATTGAAATCCTAAGTTAGCTCCGAGTTAACTCGTCTAATTTGGTGAGTTAACTCAGGGACCAAATTGAGAGCCTTTTCAGTTGTGGTGCCATCTCGATTTCAATAAGAAAAGTTATTGTCAGTGCAATTTCGTTGTGGCACCATCTCTATTCTGATGCGTGAAAGGCGTAGAAGAGTGATATCCATAGTATCGCATATCGATAGTCCTAGATTTTTGACAACTGAAAGATAAAGTAAATCCTCAACTGAAAAACTGTTTCTGAGCTAACTCGGGGTTAATTTATTTTCAGAATTAGCTAACTCTGATTTAACTCAGAGTTAACCCTGAACTGAAAAACTGGCCCTAAGTAAGTCAAACTCTGCTGGGTTCCTGGACATAGCAACGTAGATGGGAATGTTATAGCAGATGAACTGACAAGGAAAGGCTCAGTTTCAAATAGAAATAGTAGTTGCCAATTAGCAGAAATCCCTATCGGTGTGTTTGAAAAGAAAATAGACTCTATAACAATAGAGCAAATCAAAATCAACAACTCCTAGGTGACCAGGAACGACTACGCTATCTCTAGAAGTTAATGGCCAAGAATTTATGAAAAGGAAACTCACTATGAGTTAAAAGGATATAAGAATCTTGATAGGTGCACTAACGGGTCACTATGCCATTGGCACAACGGCCACCAGACTGGGTGTATTCGCACCCAGTTTCTGTAGGAGGTGTCAGGACGTAGAAGAAATAAAAACCATTAGGCATCTGCTCTCAGATTGTCTAAACGTCCAAACCAATCGCCTCCGTTACTTTGGAAACAGGTTTGTTGGAGAATAGAGCACAGGCCTCAATGAAAAACATGAGAAAGTTCATAGAAAGTACTGGCTAGTTCGGAAATGAACCATTTTATGTGAACTATTAGCTTAGGAGCATCTCTGCCTTCTCCTATACGGGAACCACAATGGACCGTGTACACACCAGCCTCTGTGCTGTGCACGAGCCCCTCTTAACCTAGCTTGCACCACGTGTAGATTCTACAATGCTCATGAGGAGACACCAAGGTAGATATAGATACGAGGTAAATGCGATGCACTCATGCATCAAAGACATCAAATTAAATTGGGTGGCGCAACAGCTCGTGGGGAACCAAGGCCTTGTGACTTTCAACTCTCAACCATTCCTGTGTGTGTGTAGTTGGCAGGAATGGATGGAACCTACAGTTTTTCGCCGTCCGAACGGCTAAGTGAAGGATTTGTCAGTTCCTCGCAAGAGGCGGTACCTTGCATAAAACATTTCTGGTTTTAGGTGGCTTGGCTGGGAATCGAACCCACACCTTCGGCATGACAGTGCTACGCACTAACCATTATGCCACGAGGTACTCGTACTATGCATTAAAGACATAAGTATCTGGGAAATCACCAGATAAAAGAGAGTGAACTATCCGCTCTAAAAGTATTCCAATTACTCATGTTTCTTAAAGAAACATATTTGGAGGATTTGCTGTAGAATGAGTAACCTCATCCAGCTGTAGACGAGGGCAAAATAAATCTTAATGGTCGCAGTGCACTTATACCCCGAAATCTTTCACTCATTCAACATAACCTAACTTAAACTCTTAAAATTAAAACATCAAATGGTAAAAACGAATTCAAGTTTCTTCGTATCCGTTTTGTCATTTTTTGTTTAAGATCAAAATTTAAAATTTTACCAGAAAATAAAAAATCTCCTAAAACCATGAAAATTCACCCTAAATTTTAGGGGCCATTTATCATTGGGGCCAAATTTCATATATCCGATGATAGTAGCAGAGCTGATAGTAATTTTAATTAACACAACTTTTTTTTCACTTTTATATGGCATTCTGTCCCAGTGTTTCCCTTAACACCACGACAGGAAATCACACGCAGATAAAATCCTAATTTGAAGGTCTTTTCTTTTCAGTATAAGTACTCATCCCTTCTACATAATATATTTGTCCGCATTTTTATGTAACAAAAATTTAAAGGTACTTACCTGTGCTCTAACAGCCGCAAAGTGAATTTGTTTCGCTCTCAAATCGAACTTTTTCATCGAAAGGTCTTCCTGCAGTTCATTAACTTTATTATAAAGTTGGCCTTCAATACCTCTCAACTGAGTGCGACTCAGTGAATCCACAGAATCCTTTAAGAAAATAAGAAAAAAAAGGATAACAGATATCAAAGATCTCCCCCTCTCATCTGTCCACATTTTAAAAGATAGAAAAAGAAAATCCTTAGTTTTATAAGGATTTTCCTTTTATTTAATTTTTTGTTTTTTCTCTTTTGTACAAACCTGTAGCTGCCGTATTTGTATTTCTAAGTCGGTGGCTTCTCGTTTGAGGGAATCAAGAGCTGGACGCAATTGCAGGGAAGAGTAGCGCTCAAAAACAAGTTCATTTCTTAGTACTGGCGTTATGTCCTGGGTGATGGTAAGCAAGAAAATATTTATTTACTATACATTTTTTTTCTAGTTATATTATTTACGTATAGCTTGTCAACAAAGGATTATAGAAAAAAAAGCAAAAACAGTTTGATAGTTTTTTTTTCATATTAACTGTGCTTACATTATACTCGTTAACGTCTTCTACCTCGCCTGGAGGCTGTGGTGGAGCGAATGGTCGTTTAGGAACTTTTTGTGCATTCGCTGGAGACGGTAATATTCGAACAAAGTTTGCAAGGTCCTGTTGTGGTGCAACGACACTGCATTGTTGTGTTAGGCTTGAGTAACGTTTTGATTGCTCTGATGCCTGAAAGATGAACATTTGAAAAAGAAAAAAAATTATATAAAAATATAAAAATTAATCAAAAGGAAAATTTTGTGTAAAATTTATTTTGTTTTGTTGAGGGTACCTAATTTAAAAGAAGAAATAAAGTAGTTACAACGGTTCTTTTGAAGAAAAGAACGCTCGCGGTGGATTTTATTTCAGATTAGTGTAACAAGAAGTATGCTTAGATTCTTGTAAAACTTGTTGTTGTTTTTAAGGTCAACAGCCTTAGTTGATTTTGAAAGCTATAAGTTTGTTTCAAAGTATACCTAACATGTTTTTGTTGTAACCAAAAAGCAAAATTGCCACATTTGGGCTGATGAACAACCAGACTTATACACTCGAGCTACCGTTGCATCCACGAAAATGCACTGTTTGGGGTAGCCTGTAGCTTATGGGCCAGAAATTGAAAATTTTGGACATGGAAGCCAACATTACTCGGAAAATCGGTCAAATACCGATCCGAATGCCAGAAAGATTGATCCAAAATTTGACCTTCCGAATAGAGCATTTAAATGAAATCATCTTCAGAAGTTAAATGTCAGAGATTGTTCTTTTTGGTCAGATTTTTCCATTCGACTCATTTATAAAATCACTGAAAAACTGGCCTTAATTGAAAAAGAGCCAATTTTTCAGTGCGAGATCATCCTAGTCTCGGGGTTAAACCTGAGTTAACTCCTTAATCGTGTTTTTCAGTCAATCGAAATCCTTAGTTAATTCCGAGCTTATTCACCTAATTTGGTGAGTTAATTCAAGGACCAAATAGAGGGCCTTTTCAGTTGTGGTGCCCTCTCGATTTTGATAGTGAAAGTTATTACAATGCAGTTCCGTTGTGGCACTGGCCTACCATGGTAGCACCGCATTGTTTTTTTGGAAGGCGTGGAAGGTGCAGATGGGTGATATCCCTAGTGTCGCATATCGATTACAATAGATTCTTGACAACTGAAAGATAAAGTTAATCCCTAACTGAAAAACTGTTCCTGAGTTAACTCGGGGTTAGCTTATTTTAAGCATAAGTTAACTCTGAGTTAACCATCTAAAACTGGCCCTCCCAACTAACAATTTTGCCCTTATAATTATCCAAAGAAGCTTCTCATAATCATTTCTTGCAATCATATATGCATTATATAATAGTCCATAGAGCTAAAAAGACGCACTTTTTAAGCTCCTATTGGACCTTTATGGAGTAAATTCAGTTCCCCCAAAAAACACTTAATGGACTCAATTTAGAGGTCTTATAGAAGAAGATGGAAAAATAAAAAAAAAATATTTCACAATTGATTTATATTTATTTATATTTTTATTTAATATTATTTATTTGCTTATACATATTTTATCTGAAAGTTTTTATCTGAAATGCAACAAAAGAATTTATTTGATATTAATTAAGTTACAAAAATAACAAGGTTTCTGTGGGATTCGAACCACGGTCCTCTCGCACTGAAAGTCCACCACGCTATAGAAACAAATAACACTTTAATGTCTAAAATGCGAAGCAATTTTGTTAGTTGGGCTAGCAGGTAAATTTTTTTTCTAAGCCACCATTTAAAGGGGCCGCGCAATAGTAAAGAACTATAGTATTTTATAGTAAAAGGATGAGCAAAAAATGGCATGGTAGCATTTTAGACCTTCACTAAAAATTTAATTTTGTTTCCAGGAACATGGTTGGTCGATACTGCCAAATGTGATGCCCAGCCTTAAGCGAAGGAATCGCTCCAGTATGCACATGAGAAAAAGGAAATAGGTTGACTGAAGGCCTGTTAAATATTTGAAGAAGGAAAGTTACTTTTTCACTATTTTTTCGACAAGCATTTTTGTTACTATCGTGAAGAGGGTGCAAAAGCTTTAACTAATTTAAACTTGAGCCCTCGTTTAATTTACATTTCTGTAATGGACTAAAAACGGCTTGGATGATTTTGAAATGAAATAAAAGAAGCTCTGTGTGAGGTTTTAACAAAATTGTTTTTTGTTTAAAACGAATATCACAATTCATGGTCTATGACAAATGACATCGTTCAAGTCTGCAGCGGCATGTATCCTAGAAGTCCAACTTTCAATCACTAGTTTATAGATTCGACTGAATTTAAGAAAACGTCTTACTTACTAACCAATCCGGCTCCCAGTCTATGAAGGTTCACAGCCTGAAATAAAGTGAGCTTCCTTCTCTACAATTCTGTGCACACTGCTTCCAGTCATCTAGACCAAGCCCTCTGGTATCTTCGATGGCTTGGTTATTAAACTAGAAGTTAAGTCTTCTTTGTTCTCTCGAACCTGGGGTCTGAGACTCAAAACTCTCTTGGCTAGAGCCTTATTGTTCAATCACTTGATGTGACGGAGCCAATATAATCTACGTGTTTTGATTTATTGGACTTTATCATGTTTGGAAAAGTTTGAAGGAGCGTTGGATAGGATCTTGTATGCGACGTTTATCAGGTATATGCCTCAATAGCTCTGGCAGGACATAGGATCGTACTTTTTGTTGATGGGACATATGGAGCTGATAGACCAGTCATGGGCAAACTTGGTTGATAATTTGATGCATGCACCCTTTCAACACATCCCATTCGTGCTTGAAGAGCTCCTCGGGCAACTTATATCACCTTTTTCAGCTGTAAGTGTTGGTAGTTGGCAGCCTTTGTGGTTTCAACTGCCTCTTTAATAAAATCGCGATACTAGGACCACTGGTGATTGGCGTCTGTGGCCGGTGGTGGCACAGCTTAGTTTCTCGTTAAGGTGCTCTCTATAGGCTCTGGCAACACCCCTGGTATGCTAAGATGACCAACGTCAAATTTCTTCTTCATGGCGGTTCGTAGTTCCTTTTCATTTGACAGTCCAGCTCTAAACCTTGTCCCGACAAGAAAATGGTGGTAAGAGTCAACGCGTGCGCCTTTAAAAGTACCCAAGTCTTTTATGTTAGAAGCGTATCGATTTAGGGAGCCCCAGATTATGCTTTGTGGATTCTAAGCCGTGGAAACCTAGTGCTACTTATCACCGTATTACAGGCTTCTGAAATGTCTGTTCGTCATCAGAAGCCAATATCATTTTTCTCTTCGTGGAGGCTATGCCATGTGCATACCGAAACCATAATTCATCGAAGATGTCTTCCTATCCAATTTTGACTTTGAGGTCCACGAGCAAAATGTTTCTTATTCCGGGTAGGCTCCGTAAGTTCTGCGCAGGAGGTTATAAGGAGGTTTAAGGAGCTTTCAACTCCACTATGAGGGACTTTATCACAACTTTAATAATGTCACAATCTTTTCTTCTCATATCATACGTGATCACATCCAGGAGAGATAAACCCTTCTCTGAAATCGTTCGTGCAGAATGTCTATTGTGGCATTAGCTGTGTGACACGTAGTGCTGGTGTTATCAGCATAGCTCAACGTATTATAATAAAATTTGATCCAAAATAAATCGTTTACCATCGATCGTTGTAGAAGTCTTCGTTAACTGAATTGACTACTTCGGATTCACTTTAGCACTCTCATAGCTCATTGGCCCTTTAGAGTCGTTGTTGTAGTCCTGTCACTAAAAGCCATTTTCAAAAATGGTGCCAAATCTGGGTCAAATAGTAAAATACAAAACAAACTCGTTAATTACTTTACAGTTGATATCTTAAAAAAATAGGTGTTGAGTACATGCACCTTTGGTTAAAATGTCAATATTACCAGTTTTCGGGAACATACTTCTTTTCATGTCAAAGGTCGGACTTCCTGTTTTTTTTTTTGGTAAATTTTAATGTTTTGAACACGAAAACAGCAGCAGAAATGCTTCTTTACCCATAACGTATATTGCGAAAATAACGGTCTTAAAAGATGGGTGTTGAGTAGATGTATCTTCGGCTCAAATTTCATTGTTGCCTTCTTCTGAGAACATACTTTTTTTATGTTTAAGGGTGGGGTGGGACCACCACTTTTTTGCTTACTTACTTTACTTTAGATGGCGCTTACAGTCCAGGGTGGACTACGGCCTCAACCAACAAGCCTCTCCAGCCAGCTTGGTCCCTAGCTAGCTACTTCCAGTTACGCACTCCAAGTTGGTTGAGGTCGTTCTCCACTTGTGTGCGCCACCTAAGGTGGAGTCTTCCTCTGCTGCCTAGACCATCAGGGATAGATTCAAGACTCGTCAGGCTGGTGCGTCGGTGTCCATACGCTCCACGTGTCCCAGCCCTCGCAGCCGCTGTATTTTCAGCTCTTTGACCAGGTCGACGTGTCGCTGAAAGCCCATAAAGCTCGTTGTTAAATCTTCTCCTCCATACTACATCGATACATACTGGACCGAAGATAACCCGAATAATTTCCCTTTCAAAGCACCCAAGCAGATTCCCATCCGTTTTTAACAAGATCCATGCTTCTGCCCCATATAGCAGAACCGGGATTATGAGGGTCTTAAATAAGGTCTCCTTGGTTCTTTAAGAGAGGGCTTTACTACTCAAATGCCTTCTTAGCCCGAAGAAACAGTGGTTGGCAAGAGTAATTCTTCGTTTGATCTCTGCACTGATGTCATTTTGCGATGTAATAGTGGAGCTTAGGTAGACAAAGTCCTTATGATGTTGAGATTCTTTTCTCGATGATAGCATATACTTCGTCTTGTTCTCATTAACAGCTAAACCCATTTTCGCCGCTCCCGATTCAATACTTGCAAACGCCCCGGTAACAGCTCGCTTCGTTCTCCCAATGATGTCAATGTCATCTGCATAAGCAAGTAGTTGAACTGACTTTTGATAAATTGTACCTCTGTTGTTGACTTGCGAGTTGCTTACAATTGCTTCAAGTATTATGTTAAACAGGTTGCATGATAACGCATCGCATTGCCTCAAACCTTTCTTGACATCAAATGGTTCGGTGGTGTTCTTGCCGAGTTTGACGGAGCAGCGATAGATTTCTCCATCGTCATCCTGCACAAGCGGACGAGTTTGGCAGGGATGCCGAGATGCGACATGGCTCTGTATAGCTCGTCTCTGTCTACGCTATCATACGCGACTTTGAAATCGATAAGGAGATGGTGTGTATCCATTTGAAACTCCTGGGTTTTTTCCAGAATCTGTCGGAGAGTGAACATTTGATCGACGGTCGATTTTCCAGGTATAAAACCGCACTGATAAGGGCCAATCAGATCGTTGACAAACGGTTTTAAGCGATCATACAGCACAGATGACAGCATTTGAGGAGACTTATACCTCTGTAGTTAGCACAAGTCAGAGCATCTCCTTTCTTGCGGATGAGGCACCCTATACCGAGGTGGATGAATGGAACTTCGGGCATATTTTCATCCGACCAAATTTTGGAGATAAGTTGGTGTATACTCCCTACCAAATCATCTCCGCCTGCTTTGAATAGTTTGGCTGGAAGGCCATCTGCACCAGCAGCCTTGTACGCTTTAAGCTTGATTATCGCTAACCGCACTTCATTTAGGTCGGGTGGACGGAAATTTTGACCATCATCGTCCAGGATGAATGGATTATTCTGTCTAATAGCGGAATTTTGGTCATATTTGCCGTTTAGCAGTCTAGAAAAGTGTTGTTTCCAGATCCTTAGCACCGACTGTGTGTCTACTACCATATTCCCACTCTCGTCTCGGCAGGCTTCTGTTCTGGCCTTGTAGCCCTGGGTAGATTGCCTCATCTTTCGGTAGAACTTTCGAACATCCCCCCTACCGCAACAGTCCTCAATAGACTCGACCACCCGCTTGACATGCTCTCTCTTTTTCCCCCCTGAGAAGTCGGCGCTCCTTCCTTCGTTTTTGCCCGTAGAGCTCCCGGGCTGTTCTCTTTGCAGCTCTGGTTCTAGTTTGCAGCATTGATTGGTAGGCCAACCAGGGGTTTCGTTGTGGTCACCTAGTGAAACCCAGCACATCAGTGGCGGCACTTCTGATGGCTTGTTGGCAGTGCTTCCACTAGTCCTCTGCAGTTGGTGCTGGTGGCGGAGCTGCTGAAAGGTTCAAAGACACTTAATCAGCAAAGGTCCTGGCAATCTCTTGCGATTTTAACTTCGTGACATCATATCTTTTCACAGCATCCGCTCGGCGTTGTGGCGTCATTGATATTCGCATACGTACTTGAGCTACAACCAAGTAATGGTCCGAGTCAATGTTGGCCCCTCGAAAAGTTCGGACATCAAGGATACTGGAAGCTTGTCTGGCGTCTATCGTAGCATGGTCAATCTGGTTGACGGTTCGTTGATCAGGAGACCGCCAGGTCCCTTTGTGTTTATTGAGGTGAGCGAATCGAGTGCTGGCTATGATGCGATGTTACGCCCTGCCGAAAAGTCAATCAGCCTGAGTCCGTTACCGGAAGTGTTGTCGTGCAGGCTGTGTCCTCCGACTATCGAACCAAAGATACCCTCCTTTCCAATTTTGGCGTTGAAGTCGCCAAGAATGATCTTGACGTCGTACTTGGGGCACCTATCATACGTGCTCTCGAGGAGATCGTAGAAATCTTCCTTGGTTGCGGATTGTGGCCAGGCGCTCGCTTACTTCTTTGAAGCCCAAGACTTCTTGCCTAAGTCTTCCCCTTACCACAAAACCACAACCAAAGAGTCGCTGACCCTGCTCCTTGCAGCACTCGCCGAAGTCGATGTCACACGACTTCATCCTCCGGATGCGCTCTCCATCCCATCGCACTTCCTGGATGGCGGTTATATCAGGCTTTAACCTATCCAGGTTCTCCACTAATTGTTCGGCTGCACGTGGTCTGTTTAAGTTCCGGACATTCCACGTGCAGATCCGAAATTCATAGTCCTTGTTTCGTTTGCTGGGGTCGTCAACATTAAAATCATCCATATCCGAGGCTTTTGGTCGTTTGGGAACCTGTTTGTTTTTCCGTGGTAGGGAAGTTACCCCGATGCACAACCCCCAACCTGGAGGACCAGACCCTTAGTATAACTCCAAGGGTGACGAGCCGGATAAACCGCTCCTTATAGGCCTGAGCTACGAATATGTCGTAGTAGCCCACATAAGGTGTTCACTAAGTAGTTCAACCTAAGTGGAACTGTAGATGCCACCGTTGATTCCATCTGGAGAATTCTTCCGCTGCCGCCTGGATAAAGGAGAAGTGCCATAGTGGGAACACTCCCCCCCCCCCCCCAACACTTTTTTGCTAGTTTTTAATATTTTTAACATGAAAAAACTTGCAACTTGCAACGCCTTTGCCATCTTGAGGCGATTTCACAACTTTTTTTCATGTTCAAAATATCAAAAATTATCAAAAACGTTGATAGGTGTTGGTGCCACCGTTTGAAATAAAAAAATATGTTCACGACAAATGGCAACACTGACACCGGATTCATTTTCCTGACCGGACTGACAGCTTAAATTCAAAAATGATTTCTAGGAATTTATTTTGAACAAAACAATTAATTTTGGGAGAGTGCTCGGTCCTTCACCCTGAATCCCCTCCCCCCCCCCCCCTCTCCTTTCTAAACACAACACTGCTCAAGCGTAAGAAATACTCAAGAGGATAAAGTACACATAAGATGCTTACAAAATTATGATTCCTTGGGGTTAAAAATGGGTCATTTACCTATGGTCAGTGGCGGATCCAGAGGGGGGGCTATAGGGGCTGAAGCCCCCCCCACAGCTGATTCAAAAGAGAGTTAGACGAACAAAACTAAGGTTGTGGCTACAAAATTTACATGTGAGCTGTGTTTTTCCAAGCCCTAGGAAAATTGAATGAGTTGTTGAGTTGAACAATATTATATGCAAGCTGTGTTTTTTTTCGAAGCCCTAAGGCTTGGGGCTAAGTCTTTACGAAGCGTTTTCCTAAGCGTGCAAGGGAATCAGATGAAAACTAACACTGTTAGGGCTAACAAATTTGCATAATAGCTGTGTTTTTTTCCAGGCATTAAAGAAATCCGACGTCCAGAGAAAAAATGAAGGTTGGAGCTTAACAATTTGTGTGTGAGCTTTGTTTTTTCTAAGTCCCTAAGGAATCAGACTAAACAGTAAGCTGTGTTTTTTTCTAAGCCCTTATATTGAAATAAGTGGGGTTAACTTTCATGCTATTATTTTTACCTAGATTTCCTTGGGTATCAATATTTCTTAAAGGTCAAATTAAGTTTGACAAAACGAATGAATGTTAGCTTTTTCTTAAACTCCTTTTGATAATTTTCGAACTTAGCTAAGCCCAGAAAACTTTTGGGGCTTTAGTTTAAAAACTTGGTTTCCGGTGTAAGAAATCACCCTCATTACAGAATCCGACGAATGAGTCAGGCCCAATTTTGACATTTGGATCATAGTAAAAATTTCAAAATTCAGTCTGATTCGCTCCGCAGTTCAATCGACGGATGCTATAGGTAATTGGGCTGAATAACTTTGATACGGATGGTTTGCATGATAACATCAAAATATTGTTTTAGAAATAGAAACTTTTATTTTTATTTCAGATTGTTTTCGTGTGCCGAAGGATTTTTTGACAATTTCAAAGACTGCTTTAAGACGAAGCGATTTTTGATCTTAGTTTCTCTTTTGGTTTCTTTTGTGCTCTAACGAAAGATTAGAGAGCTCTTTCCGCAAGCAATATTCATTAAATGAAATGAAAAAGAATTTTAATTCACTTCCAACTCGTTTTCGAAATGTAAAAATCTGCTGTAACGGTCAATTTTTTTTTCTTTAAAAAGTGTAATATACATTTTTGTTTTAATATGGACCTAATACTCTCATAACTATAAATAATTAGAAATTGAAGGGTCAACAAATTTTAAAATTTTAACTCAGATTTTTTTCAAATCTTCGTCAAACTTTAAGATTTGAAGAACATCTAGCTGCCCCCCTTGCGTACGCTCTTTTGGTTCAATTCTTTCCATTTAACTTTCGTACGGATCTTACGTTAGTGTCAAAAACAGAAACAAAAGTTTGCACTGTGACTCTTTTAGGCTTAGCTATTAGATTTTCTTAGACGGTTACTTGTTAGAAAGTTTCTCAAAATATCTCATTAGTTAGAAACATGCTTTATTTAAATATGTTAATAAAATATCTAGTTTATCAAATATTGGACAACCAATCCAAGTTAAAAATGTTTTGGACAACAGGGACCTACAAAGTTTATCAATAACTTTTCGGATGTGGACGGCTGTCTAAAGTTAAACCAAGTACTTTAGGATGAGGTTTCATAAACCCTAGAAAAAATATTCAAATTAAAGAAAGGTACCTACCTACTTATTTAAAGTTCCTATAAACATATCCTAACAACTTTTTTATACGATGTGTCTTTGTGGAGAAACTGGTTAAAGCGTCTTTTCAAAATAGCAGCTGAAGCTTACTAATTATCAGATGCTCCATTTCCAATAGTAAAATTTTGCAAAATTTTCCTGTTAAGTACCTACATATGTTTTTGCACTGTAAAAAATCTTTTTTGATTCAGCTGCTGACTAGCCTACTTTCTGAAAAAAGACAATTTGGGTTTTAGGGCATTCGTATATGATAAAGAATTTTTCAAAAGATGTGTCTAAGGGACCTCCAAGCCCCCCCCACAGCCAAATCCTGGATCCGCTACTGCCTATGGTATATTCTTTCGCTCTTGAGTTCAAGGTTACAAAATGGTCTCAGTTACCTGGGAACCCCATTTCCATAAAAAAAAAGTGGAAAACACGTTTTTTGTCTAAACTGATTATTATAGCCGTGTTTGAGGCTATTCTATATAACACAAAAGAAACCTTAAAGCCATGCGTGATGCGTCTCTCCCTCGTAATTAAATTGAAGTGCTGAATATTTAAATTTACCAACTTCGTACATTGTTACATTCATTTTCATTTATTTTTTCGTTCTCAGATAAAAACAAAAGTTTTATCCTTCGACTTGAACCACTCTCTGTCTCGTCTCTTATTATGATTAATGTATTTTGAAATTATTCACATTTTGCTTTAAGGTGATGTTGAAATTCTGTTAAAAAACATCACAATTTTTAATCTTGCCATCACCTTTTTCTTTCCATGGCTATACCTGGTAGGTATACAATATGTACATCAATCGTCATCAGACACTCTTTCGGTAAAATTATGTGACACAGATTATTCTGCAAGTATTTTGGGAGACGATCCTTTATTACAGGATTTTCAGACCAATTTAAATTTTAAAACACACGTTTTTTTTATAACTTGCCCTGTAGTAGGTCAAAAATAAAAATAAAATATGTTATACTTAAGTCAAATTAATGGCGTCGTAAGTTTCCTTTAATTAAAAGAAAAAAAGTGAAATGACGGTGCGCATATCGGTAAATAAGAAGGTAAAGTGATGCGTTGATTTATTACAGAAAACTTTGAACTTTGAAGCCCCATCTCTTACCCATCACATTTGCAGAAACTTAGTATGCAAATTCCCTTATTTAATGGTACTAAGAAAAAAGGTGCGTAAAAGTTTTTTTATGCTGCTGGAACGGTTGCAGACAAATTGGAACCGAAATACTGTTATACCTACCTCTCACCTGGAATTAATTTTTGTTTTTTTTTTTTCTCTGTTGTGGGTGTGATTGTATTTTCCCCTTATGAAGCTTCTGTATATAGTCAGTGGTGATGATATAGGATAAGAAGATGTACATTTATTTAAGTCCTTTGAAATGGATGGGATTACCAACAAAATGTCCTTGTTGTTTCATGGATATGCAAAAGAATCCTTGAAATAGGGGGACCATCAAGACACAGCTCAACTCCCTCCCATTCACTTGCTTGCATACCTGATCAAAAAATACCTTTATATAGGTAAAAGCTATACAAAAAAAAATTTATATACATATGTATGAGGTCGTAGGTCAGGAGTGTGATTGGGATAAGATTTATGGGCTTATTGTGTCTGGGTTTATCGTAAACAAGGTTTCTTTCGTAAAAAAAATAACGAGCAATATTCCTTACATATAGTTACCATCAAAAGACATGTGTGTGTCAATGTTTTCGTTTTTTTTTTATTATTCGTAACAAGTGGAGGATACTGTTCTTTTGATAAGACATATTGAACAGCTTATAAAGGTGGGGGTTTAAGTAAGTGAATGGTTTTTGTACAAAGAAAGGATATACACGACAGAATTCTTGTAAAACTGAAAATTAAAAATGTATCGAGTTATTTTTTACTTATATTTGGCACTTGAGATATTTTTACATGAGGAAGGATTATGGGGGCGTATTGAAAGTAAGACTGCATTGCTGCCAGTAGCCAATTTTTATTTTTATAAACAAAAAGCACTTATTTTTGCTCATCAACATTCTTAATAGAAGTTCAGATCGTGTCACTCAAATGCTTAAGCAAGGGAAACCGGGTGTCGTCTTTCTTGTTTAAAAGACATTTTTGATACTTTTTTGTTTGAGGAGTAAATTCCATTATATTGGGTAAGCTTCGGGCATTTCAAAAGAACGATATTAATTTTTTGTATAATGCGGGGTTTTAACCACCCTCAAAATCATATGCCGCCTCCCAGAAGAGTCTTGCGATTGAAACAACACCTGAAAGTTAAAAAAAAACGCCAAGTAACTGGCTGCTGGTCTTAAAACCGGAACGCATTCTCTTCGAACAGTAGGGAAGATTTGATATGTTCAAGCAGCATTTGCAGCAGCTGCTAAATGGGCATCCCGTAGAACAAGAAATAGGAAAAAAAGTGAACTTACCTCTAGTTAATGAGGAGTGTGATGTGCTTTTTGCTTTCCAGCCGAGGTTATGCTCGCCGGTCTCGCCAGGGTTGTCCTGAAGAAAACACGAAATTTCATAGGAAAAAGGTCTTAAAACCTTACTACAAAATCTTTATTAAAAAAAAACTACTCTTATATTTATAGCACACAATATTCTGTTGCTATGGGTTGATGGTGCTGCGGTTAGTTCTGGTACTGGAAACAAATCATTTGCGTTCCTGGAATTTGGCCTTGCTGGCTTGTATCGGTTACACAGGTTTCTGACGGTTCAGTCCTAGTCCTGGTGTTTGGTCTCGGGTAATGTAGCTTTTTGATGGTTGGGCCTTTAAAACTGGTCCTGTAGTTCTGACGTTAGGTTGGGGTATAATGCTTTAAGTGTCTACAAAAAAACAGCAGGCTAAAACGCTCTGGTTAACCAGCACGTACTATGCCCCTGGTGGCACTCAAAACAGCAGGCTAAAACGCTCTGGTACATCAGCAGGTACTACGCTCCTGGTGGCACTCAAAACAGCAGGCTAAAACGCTCTGGTACATCAGCAGGTACTACGCTCCTGGTGGCACTCAAAACAGCAGGCTAAAATGCTCTGGTACATCAGCAAGTATTACGCCCCTGGTGGCACTCAAAACAGCAGGCTAAAACGCTCTGGTACATCAGCAGGTACTACGCCCCTGGTGGCACTCAAAATAGCAGGCTAAAACTCTCTGGTACATCAGCAGGTACTACGCTCCTGGTGGCACTCAAAACAGCAGGCTAAGACGCTCTGGTAGTTCAGCATGTACTATGCCCCTAGTGGCACTCAAAACAGCAGTCTAGAACACTCTGGTAGATCGGCAGGTACCGAAACCCCTGGTCGCAATTAACTTGGTAGGCGCAAATCGTTCTACCACATCCGCTTCCTTACACGACCCAGTACCACTACCCAACATAGAAGAGGTATACATAGCTTTAAAGAAGCTTAAGAACAACAAGGCGCCAGATGGGGTGGTTTATCAACGGTGCTTTCAAGCACGGAGAGAAAATGCGTTAAATCATCAACCGTGTTTGGGTGGGAAGAAGCGTGCCCGATGACTATGTTCTATCAGCACCATATATGTCTCATCTATAAAAAAGGCGATCCTTTTTCATACAAGGAATATCGAAGCATTTATCCCTGGTAAACGTCACATACAAGATGCTATCCAACGTACGTACTGTGTGAGCGTCTTAAGTCAATCTGCAACCCTATAATCAACAATTATCGCCTCTGGCTTGCGGATGGGTAGATTGACAATAGACCAAATATTCACTCTCAGGCAAATCCAGGAAAAGACTAACGAATTTCAAGTCAAGTCTCACCATTTCTTCATCGACTTCAAGGCCACATATGTTAGCATTCATCGCCAAGAGCTCTAGATGGCGATGGCTGAACTTGGGATCCCGGGGAATCTGATCCAGCTGTTTCGCATGACATTGGATTTTACGCGATGCAATGTGGCAGCTAGGAATAAGCTCCTCCTAACTTTTCCAAACATACACAGAGTTTCAGCAAGGATATGCACTTTCCTGTGATTTCTTAAATCTCGTTCTGGAGCACATAGTGTGCAGGGCGGGGAAGGCGGCGTCAACACTGAAGGCACTATTTTCGACAGATCTGCCCAAATTCTAGAGTATGCCGATGATTTTGACATCATCGGCCACACCTAACAGGCTGTTATAAAGTCTTTCGTGACAATTGATGAACAGTTAAAACTTGTTGATCTAGAAGTAAACGAATACAAGACCAAGTATATGCTATCAACAAACAATGAAAGATCTTACAACCGGCTTGGACATGATACCAATAACTTCGAATTAGTTTAGAAGTTCATTTATTTCTGAGTTATAATAAGTCCTACGAACGACATCTTAGCGGAGATCCGACAAAGAATTTCTCTAGCAAATTGGTGCAACCTCAGTTTGGCGCAACAAATGTGTTCAAAACTCTTCACACGTAAGATGAAGTGCACGTGAGTGTTGGGTAATAAGCAGAAAAAGAGAGCTGGTCTCTTGATGAGAAGGAAAAATTCTTCGACAGATATTTGATTTGGTCCTGTATGCGAGGACGGTGAATGGAGGAGAAGTTACAATTAAAAACTCTATGAACTGAATCAAAATTTGGATTTAGTCCAGAAAATTTAAACACGTCGTCTGCATTGACTTGGTCACATCAAGTGAATGGACAATAATTGTCCAGCCAAGAATCCCAGCCACGAAACAAAGAAGACTGAACCTCTGGTTTAAAGACCAAGCTAACGCGGATTCTAGAAGCTTTGGTCAATGATTAGGTTTTCATAGATAACAGCCAAATCAGAAAATGTGAACAATTTCATGGAACGTCGAACTAAACAAGTTTCCCAAGCCGCTTATAAAGACAAGAGACAGCATCGAATCTTAAGACCATTGAATTCATCTGCGAGAGATATTAATGAATTAGAAGGTTCAGACAAAAGTTGTCCTGACCACAGATATCATGCAGACCGTGAAGGATGGAGACGCTTTGTTCGTTTTGTAACGGTACTTAAAAAAAAATTATCAGCAAACAAAAACATGAAGCTGTGGAATCCTTTTTGTTTCTTTTAAATGCGATCACTCATCACAAAGGTAGGCTCTTTGAAAAACACCAAACAAAATTGAAAAGTCTGAAATAAATTCATAGCGAAAACCATCAAATTTCTTTTACCTTTACAAATTCTCTATAATTCTTCACAGTTTCAACTTCAAGCCCCATAAAATGTTTCTTCAACACCATTTATACAGGTGTTTAAAAATTCCTTTAACACGAATAAAAAAATAATAGAAAAATGTTAGGTACTACACACCACACACATACGTAGGATGTCATTGTCAAAAAACCGATTCCCCTCAGATTGAATTCTAAAGAAAATGTCTTTCAACTAAAGAGAAATACAAAAAAAAAGTCCAAAGGATTGCTTTCAATGGCATGCATCCTTGGAAACCTCGTTTTGCAGTATGTGTAAGGCGTAAGAGAGGGTGGTGCGCATTGTTGTAGGCATAAAAGTTCTTTCAACTTCATTGTTGTGTAAAAATCATCAACGATGCAGTCATAGGTAGTCGACTTTAAGGGTTCCTTTTTTTTATTTTTTTTTTCATTGATAAACGACTAACTTACCTTGTTTGCAATTACATCTGCACCCTGCAGAATGGACTCGGCAATAATACTGCTAAGGTCATTGTGTATCTCCTCCAACTCCTGCATCAATTGTGGAACTGTCTCGCAATGATACGTCTCCAGCATGGCATTTGTAGCATGCAATTGCTGCACGTATGCATTGTGAGCATCGATGTACTCAGTTAAGGACAACTGGGTTGGACTTTGTCGATGCGCCACATAGCACTGCTTGTAATCCTGGCGACACTGCAGTAGAAAATGGAAACATTTGTTAAGAAATTTATATGCACATTCAAATCGGTTTATCGACTGAGAAACAAAAAACACAACATAACACAACACAGCACAACAACCACATATTTGCCAGTACTAGCATTGAAAGGACATGCATATCCTTTAATGTATTTCAAGAAACGAACGACTTACCTTTGATAATTTCTCCTCAGTCTTTGCAATAATGGTTTCAAAAGACTCCCTATGGGTGAAAATTTTCCTACTTTGAACTTTACGATGAAAGGATTTATCGAGCATTGGCATTGACACCTGAAAAGATGTTTAAAGGAACAAAATTAAATTTCATGTTTAAATTATTCTGTAGAAATAAACTGAAAGTGAGTGCAACAGAAATTGTTAGATTAAATAATAATAAGAGTTAAGAACATCTGTTAGGGACGTATGGACAAATCCAGGAGGAATTATCTATAATGTGTATGCACATTGTACAGTAAATGTAAAAGGTAGGTATTATTAGTACTTAAACTTATCTGTAGAGGAAAGCAATAATTTAATTAAATGTACATGCATAAATGGGTTTGGGTTGCAAACTTCGACTAGTGAAATTCATGAAAGCAAGACAAAGTTTGGTTACTGTTCCTGTTGTGGGTTTAAATTAAAGTTCATCTACATATTTTGTAATACAAATAGCTACATACTTATGTTTATCGTAAGAACTATTAATGTAAAATTGAAAATAGATTATAACAAGAATTCGAGAAATTGCAAGGCAAATGGAGGAACCTACATTGTTTCGAAATCCCATTATATGGCTTTAATATTTTAACCTCCTTCTTGGAGTTATATTGTTAGGGTCTATTGTCCTCCAGTATGGGGGTCTTGCCGTTCGGGCTGACTTCCCGGCCACGATAAGCTATTAAGTTGCGAGGCAACAACAAGCCTTGGATCCTCGGATACGAACGGATTAACTGTTGACGAAACTAGCAAACGAAATAAGGACAACGAACTTCAGATCTGCACGGGGAATGTTCTGTCTCTCTAGACCACGTGCAGCCAAACATTTAGTGGAAGCCCTAGACTAGTACAAAGCAGACATCACCGCCATCCAAGAAGTGCGATGGGATGGGCCGGGCAGAAGAAAACTGAAAGACTGCGATATTTACTATGGTGACTGTTACCGACCACAAGGGCAGCATCTTTTTGGATGTGGATTTGTTGTTAAGGGCAGACTTTGGCAGGAAGTCTTGAGTTTCAATTATGTGAACGAACACCTCACGACATTTTGCATCAAGGCTAAGTTCACCAACATCAGCCTCATATGCGCGCATGCCCCACAGAGGAGAAAGATGTCGACACCAAGGACGAGTTCTACGAGCTCCTGAACAAGACATATGAGCGATGCCCTAGATATGACATTAAAATTGTCTTAGCTGGGGCAAAACATTGCGCTAGCTAGTACGCAGTTCCCACATCTCCATATACATAAGGGGACATGGCGAATTCCTGATCAATCAACCGCCAACCGGATTGACCCCATTGTGATCGACGCAAGGCACTCCTCCAGTATCAAGGATGTCCGAACGTTCCGAAGAGTCAACGTTGAATCGGACCACTACCTCGTTGTAGCCGAGGTAATTCTACGGATACCTAGACCAAAGCCAAAACAGGAAAATACTGTGAGAAAGTTCGACGTCGGACGGCTACAGTCGTAAGAAATCACCAGATCCTTTTTTGGTCGAGTCTCCCACGCCCTCTTTAATAGTCCTATACCGCCAACTGCAAGTATAGAGAACCAGTGAAAGAATTGCCAGGAAGCCATCAGAGATTCCGCCTGTGACGTTCTGGGCCTTACACGACTACCACAGCGAAACCCCTGGTTCGACGAAGAATGCCGGCAAGTAGGTACATGCAGCCAAACAACAGGCATACAAAGCGGCACTGCATAGAAGGACCACAGCTGCTCGCGAGCTCTACGAGCAGAAGAGGAGATAGGAACACAAGCTTCTAAGAAGGAAAAAGAAAGAGCATAAAAAGCGCCCGATCGAGGAATTAGAGGGATGCCATTGCAGATTTGAAGTTCGGAAGTTTTAGCAAAAAGTAAAAAGAACCTTCCAGGGTTACCCGAAGCATGCAAGGACGATCGAGAGGAGCATCATGGTAGAATCGCAGTCGCTGCTGCTGAGGATATGGGAAAATGATTTCTGCTAATTGTACAACGGTGATGACGAACTGAATTCCGCTACCATGCAGATTGCACCATTCAACCTGGAGGACGTAGGAAAACAATTCCGTCTACTCGTTCTCGAGGAAGGGAAGATAGCTAACTAAAGTTAAGTCTAATAACGCTGCTGGAGCTGATGGCCTTGCGGCAGAGCTATTCAAAGCCGCTGGTAATGAATTGGTTAGGAGTATGCACTATGCACCAGCTCATCTGAAAAGTATGGTCCGAGGAAAACATGCCCAATGAATGGAACCTCAGCATTGTTTGACCTATTCTGAAGTAAGGTGATCCTCCGGACTGCACCAACAATAGAGACATCAGTCTCCTTAACATCGCATACAAGATCTTCTCTGCTCTACTTTGTGAAAGCCTGAAGCAATTCTTCAACAACCTGTTAGGTCCATATCAGAGTGGTTTTAGTCCACCATTGACTAAATATTTGCACTACGGAAGATCTTGGAAAAAACCCAGGAGTATCAAATGGACATCTACATATACCCACCATCATTTCATCGATTTGTATGACAGCACCCATAGAGACGCGTTTTATATGCTCCGCAATATTTAGGTTTGGCATCCCTCCTAAATTCGTCCATTTGTGCAGCATGACGATTAAGAATGCATAGGTCAACAAAGACCTCACCTTTGATGTCAAAAAAAGTCTTAGGCAAGGTGATTCAATGTCATGTGGCTTCTTCAGCATCGTTCATGAAAGAATAGTGCAGAATTCTCACGTCAACACTAGAGAGAGGCATAATCTTTCCATCCTATTACTCGCTTACGCTGACGACATTGACATAATCGGACGAACAAAGCTTGATGTCAGTGGTGCTTTGGTGCTTTGGAGAAGGAAGCAGAGAAGATGGGCTTAACGGTGATTTAAGGCGAGACCAAGTGTATGCTGTCAACAAGAAAGGACACCCAACGTCACAACAGACAGCTATATTGAGGTTGTTACAGACTTTGTCTACCTAGGCTCCGTTATCAACTCAGCGAACGATCTCAGTGCTGAGATCAAACGAAAAATTACTCTTGCTGATCGTAGCTTCTTTGGGCTAAGAAGGCAATTGAGAAGCAAAGCCCTCTTTCGAGCTACTAGAGTGTCCCTGTAGAAGACGCCTATCATCCGGCAATGATGTATGCATGGTGCAGAGGCATAAACACTAGATAGATTAGATCTTAGAGATTTTTTTATTTTTACATTTCAAAAAAAAGAAATATTGACATAAAAATTACAAAAATCTATAAAGCATGGCTTTGCCGCCTGCCTGATTGACAATTCTATTTTTAACCAAATAAAAGATTTTATTCTAACAATTAAATCATCCAATTGCACAAACTGCATATAATTGGCAGGTCTTCCCTGCGTGGAATGTAATTCAGGTTCAGTTGTTCTCCTCGCAAGCGAAACATCATAGCTATTTCCTCTACCTTGTATTCATCTCTGAAGTAGTTTCTTTGGTTAAAGGGAGTACTCTAGTTTACTATAAATTGTCCGGTGAAGGGATCCAGAGCTTCCTCTTGAAATTTTGCTCTTGAGTGCGAATCCACAAGCTCAATAAGCTCATACAACTATTGTTTCCAATTTCTTGTATCCTCCAGAACAATATTTAGGTCTATTCCACATTCTTCAGCCAAGTCCATAAAAAAATGTAGATAAATTGGGTGGCGCAACAGCTCGTGGAGAACCAGGACCTAGTGACTTACAATTCTCAACCATTCCTGTGTGCGTGTTCTTGGCAGGAATGGAGGGGACCTACAGTTTTTTTTCCGAGTCCGAACGGCTAAATGAGAAGCACTTTTTCATGACAAGTATACTCTTGGAGGATTTGTCAGTTCCTCGCAAGAGGCAGTACCTCAGATAAAACATTTCTGTTTTTAGGTGGCACGGCTGGGAATCGAACCCACACCTTCGGCATGACAGTCCTACGCACTAACCATCATACCACGAGGTACTACTCAGCCAAGTCCAACCAATCTTTAAAAAACCCTGATTTGCTTTGGAACATTTGCGTTGCTGCTATTTTTTGGTAGTCGATGATTAGACATTTGCATAACTTTAAAGACATAGTCGATCTGGAGCTTAAGCGTTTTAATAAACAGTGGTGATAGTCCTGTCTCGATCATAGCCATATAGTTAGGAGAGTTACGTGGAAGATGAAAACATCTCTTAACGTAGAACCTGAGAAGTTTTTCTACAGTTTCATATTTTCTTCCTCCCCAAACTGGAGCAGCATATAAAAATACCGACTCTGCAAGTGCGTCGAAAACCTGATATTTACTGCTATGCGCTACATGTTTATTGTTCATGCAAGATTTCCATGTAATATTTATAGCACTTTTGGCTTTTGTAAGCTTTTCTTTCAAATGTCTTTCCATACTAATATTTTTAGTCAGATAAACTCCAAGATATTTGTACTCTTTGACTACTTCGATAATATCACCGTTGTAAAACCATTTTTCACTGGCACAGGTTCTACCTCCATTTTTTTTTACGATCATCACCTTCGATTTTTCCAGATTGACCACTAGACTCCATAAGACACAATATTCATACAGTTTATTTATCATCAATTGTAGAGTTCCAGGCGAGTTAGCCATCAGTGCTACGTCATCCGCAAATAAAATGGCTTTAATTTGGATTCCTCCGTACTCAATGCCTCCTGGCAAATAGTCGATAAGATCTTCCAAAAAGAGAGCAAATAAACTTGGACTAAGCGTACAACCCTGCCTTACTCCTGCTTTTGTTTGAAACTAGTCTGATCTTAGATCACCATTCCAAACAGCTGTTTTTGCATCTTCATACAGGTTCTGAATTAAGTGGCCAACTTTATGTGATATGCCCATCCCGTAGAGCTTGTACATTAATGCACTGCGGTCTATCGTATCGAATGCTGCCTTGAAATCTACGAAGAAAACATAGAGCTTTCTACTTCGTGTGAGGTATGAATCGGCAATACTTTTGAGTACAAAGACGTGATCAATCGTGGAGTATCCTGCCCGGAAGCCCGCCTGAAACTCCTTCAAAAGGTTGCTCTCTGCAATCCACACTTTGCTTCAGCTTTGTAACACTGCAGTGAAAATTGTATACGATGCATTCAAAAATGAAATGCCTCTGTAGTTGGCAGGGTCCGCTGTACAACCTTTTTTATAGATGGGGAATATTAGAGCTTCCTTGAATTGGTCCGGTATGACTCCGTAATCAAAAATGTTATTAAACAAGCAAGTCAGTGTTGTAATAAGGCTATCTATTCCATACTTGTATAATTCGGAAGGTATCCTGTCCGATTCAGCCACTTTGCCATCTTTAAGTCCTTCCATTGCTGCTTTCACATCACGCTCCGAGAAGGGAGCGTCCTAAATGACATCACAAAAACGAGGTGCAGCATAAAAGAATTGAACCGGATTTAGTGTTGCTGGATTTAAAAGTGGTTTAAAATGGTTCTGCAGTACCTGTGGGCTTAGACTCAAATTGATAATATGAGATGTTCCATTAAGTTTACGAGCGATGTTCCAGAACTCAGAGCTGCTCCTACTTATAGCCAATTTACGAGCCTCATTCTCATAAAATTCTTTTTTCTTAATGCTGACAAGGATTTTGAATTTTTTGTTGGCCTCAAGATACCGAAACCGTTTAAGCCACGCATTTGATGTGTCCCTTGCTTTCTTGCCACTTTCATCGAACCAAGGTTCTTTGAAGGTTGGAGATATTTTATTGACGATGTTGGGTACTGGATATGCTAGCTTAATTATTTCTTCTAATTGACCAAAGTTTGAGACTTCCTGATTTGTAAAGTGTGTTTCTAGGCCTCTTTTATATATACATACTTTGGCGTTATTCCATACAATTTTGGGTAGCAGTTCCATTCTTACATTTGGCTCATTTTCAACTTTTCTGAGCATAAAACTTACGACTATTGGCACGTGATCAGAAAATGGAACCTGTTCCACTGCAAAGTCAGTGACATAGTTAGTCCATTCACCTCCCAGGAAACTATAGTCAATAACTGAGGTTCCCTGACGCCCAACAAATGTTAGCACTCCAGCTCGGTCTCCCTCACTGGTGCCATTTTGAAGAATACCCGCTAAATTGTTTTCTACTATGGCAGATGGCAATATAATTAAAAACTTGGGTTATCCTTCGTAACGTAACGTGACATACTGCTACTTGGGTCATTTATGTGAACACCAGGAACGCACTCCAATGGTCTGTCATCTAACAGCTGTTGCAGAACTGTCATTCCGCACTCGTCACCACATCGCAAAGTATTTATTATTGTTGTCATAGTAAAAAGCTTTTTCACACACAATCAATGGGCCCGTTTCGCTGGTTATTCTCAGTTATCCGGATAGCTTTGTGTTGTTGTAATCCCTTGTTAAAAAACAGCTGACGACCGCTGACGCAACAACAACTCAAGTTATCTCAAAATTTTTGGGATAACTAGATAGCATAGCGAATAAACATTGGAACGCGAGGAATGATTGACCTTGGATTTCTGTTTAAATCGTTTTGTTCTTCTTGTAAATTTCTGCTTTGAGATTCTGCAAACGTCTTCTACGAGCCCGGGATGCAGCTGGGTAGTCGCGATGCATGGATACCCCGGTGTTCCGCAGTTTAGAATTTGATGACAGTATACGAGATACATCCTCCTTTTTCTCCAGTGTCACAATAACGTTTTCCGTTATGCTATTTTTTGTTCTAATTACTCGCGTTGTTGATATTGCCCTGGAATCCCTTGTTTGCAAAAGGTTTATGCAAATATCTTTGGCCTTTTCCGCGACATTTATTCCCTCTTCCGCTGGCAAATGCATCCCAACGTTTTTTTCATTGGATTTCAGTTCCAGAAATTCCACTTGACGTTCCAAAAAGTTGCAGCGAGCTTCTACTTCTATAAGCTGCGATTGAAGGGCAAGATTACTCCTTTGAAGGTCATGAAGCTCCGGACAAGTAGATCATAGACACTATTAACGGTGGATAAGATCGCTTTTGGCCGTTTTGAGAGGAAAATTCTCCAGGTGATGGTTGGTCCCGTCGGCATGGATGGGGAATGAAGAAAAAGATACAACAACCAACTGTATGGGCTGTACAACTGAGGTGGCTGTGTCAACGAAAGAACATCAATGCTCCGATCCGGAAAGTCTTTGAAGCCAACCCCGTGGGACGTAGTAGGTAGTAGGGGAGAACATTATAACAGGTGGTCCACTCAAGTGGATGAGGACCTCAACCAACTTGGCATGCAAAACTGGAGACAGCTAGCTCGAAACCAAGCCAGCTGGAATAAAGGCTTGGTCAAACAGAGCGCGATCCGACGGGACGGTCAATACTTTACTGGGAGAGAAAGAACGCGACGGTCAAATTTTCTTAAATTTTTACAAAGATCGCCGCACCGCGCTCTATTTGACCAGGCCTTAAGCTTGTTGGTGGAGGTCCATTTTCTACCCCGGACTGTTGTGTTATACCTTAAGTAAGTTAGTAAAGGCGATAGGTGCGGAATTAATTTTGCCCAAAGTCAATAATTGCTTGATCTCAAGATTTTTGAGTCAAAAACTTTTTTGCTAAAATATTCAGCATTTTTTCTTCTTTTATTTAAGAACAATTTGTGAAAATATGTAAAGTTAAATTGATTTGACAAATCAGACAAATTACAATAACTTTCAATGGGGAAATAATAAGTTAAATGGTCACACCATCACAAAAAAGTATCAATCTTTGGCTAATATATCCAAATTAAAAAAAAAAATCGGTTAAATTTGATTGAATAAGCAAATTTCGGATTTCTCATTTACAAATCCATAATCTTTCCCCAAGATAAACCCTTCTAGCAATCCTCCCTAATTAAGTGGTTTCATAAACCTCTGGTTGTTTTTTTTTCACTTTTCCTTACTCCCCATGAAGTTTTTTTTTAATGAGTTTTAATTTTGGAATGGAAAGAAAAGTTCAAGGCTATGTACGTACCTATTTCACGATAAATATGAATGAAAAGGATAAAATCAAAGTGGTGACAAATCACGTTTATTCTGGGTGTGGGCTATGTTTATACAGTTGAGACTGAGAGAGTTTCCTGTTTATGGAGTTAAAAATAAAGTTGTACGATGTTAGGTATCCTTAATTTCAATTACGTTCATCTAAAAGATATCCAGCCATGCGAATAATGGCACGTTCTGGAAATGTTTGAGTTGTTTTTTTGCGATTAACTGGGTGGAAAACCAAAACCATAAGTGAATAAATTTCATTAACTGTGATGTTGTTAGTAAAAGTAACACAAATTTATACAATTCAATGAATTCTTTTTATCTACTTTATTAAAGGTTGATAAAAACCCCAAATGGTTTTTTTAAATGTGAAAATTATGTATGTAGGTACCTTGTATATGTAAGTAGCTAATGTAGACACATGAGGTTGTGTATAACATTGAAGACTTTAATGAAAGAACAACAATGACAGGGGAGGTATATAGGTTAGGTTTAAGGGAAACTTTTTTAATAAATGGAAAAGTTTATAATTTGATGTCCGACATTATAAAAAAATACTTGTTTTTGTTTCATTTTTGAAAGGTATTTATTTACGAGCGTAGTAGAGTTTTCTATACTTTTTACTCCAATTAAATACTGAAATTTGTTTTAACTTTTGAGGTTATGTGAAATTAATTTTAAGGTTGGATTTGAACTGTTTGAAATTCTTGTTTGAATAAAATATTTATTTGGAAAAATTATAGCCAGTTTGTCTGTGTCCGTCGCCGTCGGTTACTGCGGGATACACTACACTGATACTCACAAATTCCATTCAAATTTAATTTATTTTCTGGACAAAATATATGTTCTATTGACAGGGTCTCAAACAAATATGGCCTTTTTTTCTGTTTTCGATTGAAAAAAAAAAAAACTAATTTAATATGAATTTGTTTTTCTTTTGATCTCTTTGTCAACGGAACTTTTATATACCTAAAATTTTTTGATCTTCCTCGGTTCCAATTCCATGCTCCGAATAATTTCTAAATTGCCTTCGGATTTGTTTTCTTTTTTTTCTTTTTAAATATTTCCTTTTAGTCAAATAAAAACAATTTCCGGTGTCAAGTCGTTTACATTAACAATAAATGGGGGCGAACACCAAAAAAAAACTCGGTTAAATCTGATTTATAATTTCATTTCTGTTTAGGTACCTAAACAAAAACACAAGTTCTCACTCTTGTAAATACCTTGCTAATGGAGAACCTTGCTTGTAGGCATATTAAATTTCCCCCTAGCGTCACGTATTAGCATGCCTGATGTCGTCTGTATTATAACAATGATTATGGAACTCACATGATATTTTGTAGATACCTGACTTCACATTGAAATGCTGTGCTACACTTTTCACATCCATTAGTGAATTTCAAGGGTGGATTGTCTTATAAACGAAAAGGAAGCAACTATATAAATAAGAGGTCCTTACATCGAATAACAAGGGGCGCCTCACAGTGGGGCCGAGGTGGAAAAAACCTCATATATAAAAGTGTTTAATATGGCATTGTGATACACTTTTCTTTCAGTATTTTTCATGCGGAATGCAGCTGTTATAATGATTTTCAAGTAAAAATTTGCTTTTGCCTTAAATAAGGGGTTAAAACGGACCATTGAAATCGTAAGCTTTTAAAACTGATATTTTCCATGATTCCCCCATCTTACGGATTATTTTTTTTAATTTTTCTTTGAATGTACGGTGTTAATATATACCTTAATGTTTCTGATGAGAAAATAATTCACCACTTTTTTCGATTACACCGAAAAATCTAGCCAAAATGTGAACATCGGGTGTACTTCCGGACTTGAGTAGCCATACAAAAAAAGCTCCACCTTCCTAGGGTCTGTTTCAGCTCTTCTCTGGTAGTCCTGGTGGTAATGAAGATCTTATTAAAATTTCATCACCAGATTCTACCAGTTTTGGGATCAGTGAATAAAAATTAAATTTAAGAAATAAGATAATTTCTGATTGAATATAACCGGTTCAATAAAGACGTGATTGTTTTTTCACAGAAGTCAAAATGAAATTTGAAAATTCTATTATTCTTCTTCTTCAAAAATAACTTTGAATCACTCCAATCCGCCTTTTCTTCTCTGAGATATCATTATTTACTTTTTAGTAGTTAGATACCATTCAATTTAGCGGGTGCAAATACATACGAAATGATACCGCTCAGAGGTTTTTTTCCCTAAATCGTAGGTTTGGCCCCACTGTGCGCCTTCGTGTGTCAGGTCTTTAATTTAAGTTTCATTTGTTATATTGACTTTGACTTTGATTTGATTAGCTAAGCAAACTGATACTACGTTTATACCAAAATTTCATTTAATCTATGTACCATTATAAATCTTCTTCAAATGTCTTGATTTTCTTACTATTTCTTATTATGTAAGAACAGTTCTATGAAAAAACTGGCCAAAGGTCAAAAAGTTTCATGATTGATCCCTATCTAGTTGTTTTCCTTAAAGTTTTGCAAAGGTTCCTTTAATAAGCAGTAACTTCTATCCACCCTATTTTTTTTTTTTTCGAAAAATAATTTGGATTTTTCACATATATCAATCAGATGTCTTCTAAGCAAAACATGGTATATTGATATTTGTTAAGAGTGGAAATGTGTTTTTCGGAAGGCAGCAAATTTTCCAAAACCACTCAGGTAAACACATGATGTTTGGTAACTTCGCTGCTCTCTATCGTCTTATAGGGACTTACTAGAGATAGTTTGACTTACAACACAAATTGTTTAAAATTCCTTGCAAAATGTTTCTTGTGTGCACACTTTTTCCCTCCTACAAGTAGACGTGGAAATGAATCGATTTTTTCCCACAAACCTTACACCTCTTCGTTACTTGTTTAAGTAGACAGACAAGCGGTTTTTGGCTAATCTCCTCTAATAGTCTAGTAAATTTGTTGCGGAACCTATAGAACTAATTGCCACTGAACTAAATCTGATTTTATTGTAAATTCTTCGTAAAACACGATAGCGAAAAGTGCTATGACGCATTTAGCCAATATGGCTGATATTTCAAAATGGCCACCCATTATTTGAGATTTTAGCGTATAACTGTTAATATGCTCATGTGGGGTATCATTTAATGTGTTTTTTGTATTTTAATATTTTTTTCAAATTTAAAATAAATTTAACAAGATTAAATCTTTTAATACAGAATTGAAAATAAGTGTTGCCAAGTCATACAGTAAAATATATATTAAAATCACAAAAAAAACAACAGGGAATTCAAAACTACCATCAAAATTTGTTTCCATAAACATTTAATAAAATAATTGGGACTAATACAAACAAAAAACGGCAATAACCTAGATATGTAAATATGCAAATAACAGTAAGCTCAAGATTATAAAATATAGGTCTAATGCTACATTGCCACCTAGCGCTAATCTGAGATTTAATGAGATTAACCTCAAATCTGCTCTAAATCTCGTAGATTTACCATACAAAATTTATTTCGTAAATCTTGAAGATTAGAAATTAATCTTGTTAAATCTTCCTAGGACAAATAGTTTTACAAATCGAACTAACCTATTTTTACATGGTGCTGAACGATTAATTCGAGACCCACATTCAGTTCTTCATTGTTTCACACGAATCAAACATTCTGTCTCATTCGCACTTCATAAGAAAAATTGGAACGCCATTTGCATTCTTGAAGGTGCTGTCAAATTTAATCTTTTTTAAATCTTTTTGTGCGGTAGAAACACCAAAAAGATTTATTAAATCTAATCTGAGATAAACCTTTGGTGTAAACATAGCATAAGTGTAAAATAGTTTTTTGCATCAATCAAAAATAATATACAAATTAAAAATCGTAGGTACTTATTCCGGCTCAGAAAAGTATGCTTAGTGCAGAAAAATCTATTGTGAAAAAACCACTTCGTCTTATGTATATAATTTTCTATGAGTGTCAAGTTAGCAAAGCAACTTTGACGAATCGAAAATGGTTAGTTTGATAATTTGCCGTTAATTAGTCGTTAATTAGTTGTGAAAATTTCGAATTTGTTGTTCTATGTTTTTTTTTAACTTATTTGAACTTTTCGGAACTTACCGCGTTAATTAACGTTTCGAAGAAATTTCAATCTTCGTGGTCACTGGATAAGACTGACGTTTGATTGATGTTGTTGGTTACTTTACTTCTTAAGATGTACCGGTGCGTTGTTGTTGGTACATTTTCTGTGGGTGGTTGGTTGCTTTGCTCTTGTTGAATCATGGGCTTAATAATTTGCCGTTAATAAGTTGTGAAAAAATCAGTTAAAAAGTCGTTGATTAGTTGTGAAAAATTCAATTTTGTCAGGCAATGTTTTCTATGTAATTTTGGGTGATTTGTTTTCTATGGGCTCCAGGTTACCAAATCAATTTTCACTAAAAGAAAACTGGGTAGGTGGATGATTTGGTGTTAATAATAATTTTCCGTTAATGCTAATATGTATTTAACAAATAACCCAAAATAACATAGAAAACATCGCATGACAAAATTGAATTCTTCACAACTAATTAATGGCAAAAAATCAAGGAATAACATATTAAGTTTTGGAAGTTTTTACCACTTTTCGAAAAAAGCATACAAAACATAGAACGACAAATTCAAAATTATCACAAATAATTAACGGCTATTTAATGGTTATTTATTAAGCCTTAAACCAATCGGTATAAACAGTTTTTACCCCATTTTCAGGTAGTACTTTGCCAACTAGATGTCAAGCTATCAAATACCCCAAAAAACATAGAAAACATTTCACGACAAATTCAAAATTGTCACAACTAATTGAAAACTAATTAGTGGCAAACTATTAAGCCATAAACAGTTCGGTATTAGCAGTTTGAATCCCTTTTTAGGATGGTGATTTTCTAACTTGATATGAAGCTAACGAATAATCAAAAAAAAACATAGAAAACATTTTACCATTGAATTTAATTTTTCACAACTAATTAATGACTAATTGATGGCAAATTATTAATCCATAAAACAATAAGTTTAAGTATAAGAAGTTTTTCACGCTTTTCGAATAGAGTCATAACTTAGCAAAGCATCCCAAAAAACATAGAAAACATTGAATGGCAAACAATCCACCTACCCATTTTTCGATTCGGTTGCTTTGCTAACTTGACACTCATAGAAAACAAATAACCCAAAAATACATAGAAAACATCGCATGATTAACGACTAATTAACGGGAAATTATTAAGCACTAAAATATTAAAATTTTGAAGTTCTTAACACTTTTTAAAACAAAAAACATAGAAAACATTGAACAACAAATCCAAAATTGTCACTACTAATTTACGACTAATTAACGACAAATTATGCATATATCCATTTTTCGATCCGTGAGAGTTGCTTTGCTAACTTAATATCAAGTTAGCAAAGTACCCAAAAAAACATAGAAAACATTGCACGATCAAATTGAATTTGTCACAACTAGTTAACAGCAAATTATTAAGTATCTTAAGTTGGTGTTTTTATAAAAAGTGCCCTTCCTTCTTATACGGTAAGAGATTGACTCCTTTTCTTAAGTAATAAAACATTTGTGTTGTGTCCCTCTACAAATACCTATCCGTTATTTTTTTGCAGTACCGTATGAAAAGTTAACTTTGCTGTACGTTGGCAACTTTGTTACACTGTATTTAAGACATTTTTTGTTCCACATAAAATCTGAATATGATGGAAATCAGCTACTCTTCAAAAAACTATGAATCATTTTTATGTTCAGACGAATAAGAGGCGAGATAAACGTTAAAAACCAATTGTTTACAAACAAAACTTGACAGTGTTTCGTTGACCATAACTTTTTAAGGGAAAGAGATATTAAAAGTAATTGTGACCAAGAAATTTAAAAGATATTTTAACCTACACTCAGAGAAAAACATCAGGTAAATAATTAACATGGGCCTTATTAAATTAACATGGTGCACAATCTTATATAAAGATACAGACATTTCAGAAATGTACTTGATTTTAATAACCTCATGTGCTATGTATATTCAGTGTTAAATCAACCTGGTGGCCTTTCTTACCATATTCAAGTAACTTTAAGACGATAACCTGTTATTTTAACACTAAATTCTTATAAATAAGACATTTTGACACGAATATAGGTTTAATTTTAACCGAGGTTATGTTTTTTAACACTGTATGTTATGAATTTCTATTTTACCACAAATCAGGTTGAATTAATGTTTAATATGGTAATTTTTATAATTTATACCTGTTGAATTTAACCTGGCCTCCTGTTAAGGAAGCACTCTGACAGATTATTTCAACATTACACCAGCGATAAAACATCCACACATAGGCCATAGCACTCTGCAAGTTCATTTCGACGTGATAACAGTGTTAAAACAAACACACACAGACCATCCAAGTAAAATGAGATTCAACTTATTTACATTTGACACCACTTTTTTGTGCAGTGAATGAGTGAAGCGGCCCAGTGGATGCAGGCTTTTTCCGTGTGTGAGAGGTTCTAGCTCAAAACTAAGGAAGTATCACAACGTATTTTTAATGCAAAACGAATTGAGTGACAAGCTGGGTTAGAGACGGAACCTAGGTGCTGGATTCAGGATGTATGGGTGATTCTCAGCAAACTGATACTTTTGTGAGTGCAAAATTTACGAAAAAAAAATGTTAAATTTCTCAAACTTATTTGATGCCATTAGGATTGTTATGATAACTAAAGGTAATTCTGAAAGTGGTCGCACATTTTTTTACACCAGATTTTACAAGTAAAAATAATGAAATGACACGGTAGTGACACGTCTTTGCTTGCCACGGTAGTGACATTTTCATACTTAAATCGAATTTGCAAAAAAACTGTTATAGTCAAAATATTTTCCGAATAGATTAAAAATAAGTTTAGCAAACTCTATTCAAAAATTTTTCGATCCATGAATAAAGTATATGGTGTTCGAAATAAGGCATACCACGGTAGTGACCATTTCTTCGCGCCAAACTGATTACAAATGTTTGATGCTCGATAAAATCCAAAACAAATTGGAGAGAGTCGTTTGTTTATCGTGTAAATATACGGTGACGTATAATGATCTGAGTCAATGCATGTGTATTACAATCCACCTTATAACACAGCTGTACGAACAAGAAAATAAATGTAAAATTATTAGATTTTATTTTCTTCAAAACTCTGGGACAGATTTTAAACTCAAACTGCTAATTCTGTAAATGAGTTATAACTTATAAAAATATAGCATTTTAAAGCTGCAGTTATATAATTTTAAGTAAATATAACTCAAATCAATTTTTGTTTTTTAATTAAAGTCGAGTTTTAACGAAATAGTTGGTAACACCAGGGTTGGGACATGCCACGGTAGTGACATTTGGGGTATAAAATAGTTTTTTATTTTTTAAACAAATACACTTGTGAATTTTTCGGAATTGCACCGGCAATGTATCGACCACATGATGTAGGTACTAGCAAATACAATTGTAAGAAGTGGAAAAATACTTAGTAAAAACCTAAAATCGCCGCCGTGGGACATGCTGATTTGTGTGGACCGATGCAAGAAAATTCCCTCGGAGAAGCACGATATTTTCTTCTTTTGAAAGATGATTTCAGTAGTTGGAGAAGCATCTACTTCATTAAACACATATCTAAAGCAACTTGTTGTTTAGAGGATTTTTTTAAGAAAACTGCAAAACATTTAGACAAGGGAGTTAAAATTCTCAGGACAGACAATGGACTGTAGTTTATTAATCGAGAAGTCAGCGAACTCACTCATCGGTATGGAATCATCCATCAAAGGACTGTCCCATATACTCCAGAACAGAATAGTGTAATAGAACGTGAGAATCGAACTATAGTTGAACTCGCACGAACATCGCTTCAAGCTAGCGGAATCCCAACTTAAATGTGGGCTGAAGCAACACAAATTATGAAACCTACACACTAACTCACACAGAAACAACTAGCATTAAAGAATTAACACCGATCGAAATTTGGATTGGACCGGAAAAAAAAATTCTGTCTTGACAATCTAAAAATCTTTAGTGGGGAAGTTTTTCTACATATATCCAAAAAGAAAAGAGACGAAAGCGGGATGCCGTTTTGATTCACCACAGAACAAAAACAAAATATTGAGATTGCAGAATGCAGTAAGAAACATGTACTCAGAAACCGGTAGGCTGGTAGCTAGGGGCTTCGAACAAACAGCAGAAATCGACTATCATGAGACTTGTAGTCCTGTTACCAGATTTGATTCCATTCGCATCATTTTGTCCATTGCCGCATCGCAATTGATGTTTCTTCGTCAGTTCGATGTAATTACAGCCTTTTAGAAGAAACAATCTACATGCAGCTGTCTAAGGGCTTTGAAGATGGATTCAAGCTAGTTTGCAAACAAAACAAGTCTGTATGGTCTGAAACAGGCATCTAGATGTGGGAATCAACTATTCACTGCAGTACTCAATAAACCATCCATCCAACTAATGCAAATGCATGTTTTTACAAATGGACAAAAAGACCATTCGATTTTACTACCAATTCATATCGATGATGGATTAATTGCAGCAACAAATTTGAGGACGGCAATAGTACTTATTTCAAAATTAAACGCTGAATTCGATATAACATCAGGAGAACTAACAACATATTTAGGCTTACAAATAGAGAAAATGAGAGATGGTTCTCTTTTCGTTCACCGAGAAGCATACGCAAAAAAAATTCTCAAAAGATTCAGAATGGAGGATGTAAATTCCAGCAGACCCTCATCATACGATGTATGCAGAAATTCATGGAAGTAGTGAACAAGATGCATCGAATACGCCTTATCGTCAAGTAATAAACAGTTTAATGTACTTATCTATAGCTACTCGACCGGATATAACATTTGCGGTCAACAACGCCAGTCAGTACATGGAACAACCAAAGAAAATACATTGGAACGCCACTGTTAAGCGTATTTTGAAGTATGTAAAAGGACCAACTGATCACGGACTTCCCTTTTCATCTAGACAAGAAGGCCATCTTCAAACTTTTAGTGACTCTGACTACGCAGGAGATGTTGAATCCAGAAAATCCACAACTGGTATTTTAATGAAGCTCGGGGATTCTACAATAGCTTGGAAGTCAACTAAGCAAAAATTAGTAACTTTGTCATCCACTGACGCTGAGTACGTTCCAGCAAGTGAAGCAGTAAAATAAATTATATAGGTTAAGAGTTTACTAAATGACCTACAAATTTTTAACGAAATGCAAATAAGCTTAAATGTTGACAGCATGAGTGCGATAAAGTTAATCAAAAACCCGGAATTTCATCAAAGAAGCAAACAAATTGATGTTTGTTACCGCTTTATTCGGGACAAATATAACAACAAAGAGTTCATTTTACAACATGTTTCTTCAAAAGATCAACAAGCGAATTTTTTGACCAAACCTCTTGCAAAATCAACATTTGAAAACCAAAGAAATATGATAAACATGAAAAAGAAGAATGAAGATTAACAAAATGATTTTTTAAAAGTTGTAGTATACTTTTAGAGGGAGTGTTGAGTTTTAAAAAGTAATACTACCTTCTTGCTAATAAGAATGTAGGTAACTTTGAAATTTGTTTTGTTATCAAATAATTTTTCATTCTCGAATTTCTTATTTCCTATTTAAGCTTTTGTTCAATAAACATTAATTAGTTAGAAGAAACTGTTGGTGCTGATTTTATTTCAAACCTTAAGGAACTTTTAACGTTTTAAATGTATACATTAAGCCACGTCCACATTATGTCGAATTGTGTAGATCAACATCGTGGATCAACAGTGTAGAGTAACTGTAGACGTGTTGATCGACAAAGCCATTCAACATTTCTTGACCCGAACGTAACCCGATTCAAATGGATAGCAATCGACAAAGTTGTTGAACAAATTTCATTTTATTAAAAACATTTTTAGGGTTTTATTTTCATGAACATAATATATTGGTTTTGTGCGTTATTAATCACATTTTTATTAGATGAAAAATGCAATATTTGTTGTGAATAAGTATTAAATGTTAATAATAACGTTTTAACTTAATTGTTCACAAGAAAAAATAAAAAACCCTTCGGTTGCATCCTGACGCATCGATCAGAAAATTCCAAGCCACACAAATGTTTGCTACGAAAGTTTTTCACGTACACACTGGCATCACAGATACTATAGTTACATAGATATCGCACGCAGAGCAAATAAAAATGACTACTTTTTTATCGTGGGACGTAGAGCTACATCCCAGTTATATCAATATTGTGTGAGTTATGGACCACATATGATGTTAAAAAAGATAGATTTATATACATAGACATAAATACAAAACGTCAATAACAAGTCATCAGTAGTTTGGTCAACCGACTCGATTTTTGAGGACGAAACAAAAGAGCTTGCAATCACAAAATATTGAAAAAATGGTCATTTTTATTTGTACTGGATGCGATATCTATGCAACTCTAGTATCTGTGCTGGCATGTTGATCGACAATGTTAACCAACAATGTTGATCGGAATAGTGTGGACCGTCCTTTAGAATGTGCCAAGAAAATCGAAATTTTGATTTCTCAAAATTTCGGTAGAGGCTCCAAAAATATTAATCCTCCTAAAATTTTAGTTATTAATATTGATGTTTAGAGGTGGCGCATCGCAATTTTCTGGTTTTCATACAAAATGTATGGACAAGAACATGGTATTGCATTCTCATGATTATATCACAAAAAATATCTATGGAAGTTACTATATTAGACTGATAGAAAATTTTACGCTCTACAAAAAAGTTTAAGTAAAATTTTCGTTTACGACACCGTTTTGATGATATTCCACACCCTATCCCTTTGGCCATACCTTTTCTATACAAATTTTTTTTTATATAATCATGAGAATGCATTACCATGTTTTTGTCCAAACATTTTGTGTGAAAAACAGAAAATTGCGATGCGCCACCTCTAAATATCAATATAAATCAATCAAATTTTAGAAGGATTAATATTTTTGGAGCCTCTACCGAAATTTTGAGACCAATAATGAAAAATCAAAATTTCGATTTTTCTGGCACAGTCTTGTATATACATATTAGGGTGGTCCTTAAATTGGATATTGTCTTGGATAGCCCTTATTCGATTCAAAACATTGACATTTTTTCAGATTTTGATTTCACCCTATCTGGTCTCCCTCTTTTCACTTTAATGACAAATAATGGAGGGTGATTCTTATAACACGCGAAAAAAATCAGAACATATAGATTAGATTCAGACGAAAAAAAAATAGTATCGGAGGGGGGTCTATTTCCCCCCGTTCAGGAGAGAGGGGTAATTTTCTAAAAATTTGACCCAATATAGAAAACAAAATTTTAAAACACAACGGGACCACTTACAATGGCATGCTATAGTTTTTTTTAAGGCCATGAATCTAGTATCTATTTTTTTCAATCAAGTCTTTATTGTAAATAGTTTTTGAAAAAAAAGTTTTCAAACTCAAAAATACAAATTTTCTTACGTTTGAAAATTATTTTTTTCAGAAACTATTTACAATAAAAACTTGATTTAAGAAACATATTAGAGACTGGATTCTTGGCTTTAAAAAAAGCTATAGCATGCCATTGTAAGTGCTCCCGTTGTTTTTTAATAACTTTCTTCTATTTTGGGTCAAATTTTTAGAAAATTACCCCTCCCGCCTGAACGGGGGGAAAAAACTCCCACTCCGATACTATTTTTTTCGTCTGAGTCGAATCTGTAAGTTCTGATTTTTTTGGCACGTGTTATAAGAATCACCGACTCCATTATTTGCGTCATTAAAGTTAAAAAAGGGTGACCAGGGGGTGAAATAGAAATCTGAAAAAATTAGGAAAATTTTTGTTCTCTATTAAGAGTCATTTGATGCCTATTCAAGTTGGAATATAAAAAAAAAAAAACAATATAAGGACCACCCTAATACATATGTATTCGTTAATTCCACGCCAAGCTCATTTTTTGGGGCTTGGAGTTTACCTTTGGTGGCTGGTTTGATCAAACTAACAGCTCTTAACTCTTTTTCCTTAGTGTGGCAGTAAAAAAGAGAAAACAAACGATAAGTACCCTGGAATATGTAAGAGGGGAAGCTGGCTGTCGGATAGGTAGGAATATATACGATCAATAAATGAAAAGAAGTGAGTTGAATTCTGACTAGCAAAGTGAATGGTGCGTTTTATTTAAAAGTTACGGAAGAAACGAAATTACAAATGATAGAAAGAGTTTAGCTTAAAATTCAGAAGTGCGATTTTACCCACCGATAAAGAAATATAAAATAATAATTAGAAAGCGAAAGAATAGACAAATCGAAAGTTTAAAATGAAAAAAAAAAAGAAGAAGAATCTACCTAATTGAACGAAAAAATAAGAAACCCTCGCGAGTGTATTTATGTCTGTAGCTACGTGTCTTAAGTTGTGTCGCATCGTACCCATAAACATATAAAATTTAATATTCTGTCTGGCCCTCGCGAGTGAGCTGGTAAAATCCACACAAAAAAATACATAAAACGAAAAAACCCAAACGACCGTTGGCGTCAGCGTGCGCAGTTTATTTGAAATACATTCGAGACTCGAGCCTCGCCCTAAAAGAGACACAGAAATAGCGAACGAAAAAAACAACACAGACAATACATACGATGGCAGATGTTGATAGCTTCAAGAAATAAACCGTTCCACAGTTAAAATCGTGGTTGAATGCATTGGGGTTGAAAACCAATGAAAACAAGGCGGAGCTAATATTGAGACTCATGGAAGTTCCAGCGCATATGCGCGGTGACTCTGAGTCGCTTACAAACACAAACGATGATGACGGGGAAGACAACATGGAGTAGCAGACAACAACGATACCGATGATGAAGACGACGATAATAATGAACAAGAGAACACAAATGAAAGAGAGCCAGCCAACAGTAAGAATACAAATGAAAGACAAAAGAACGTATACGACAGCAAACGATTAGCAAAAGAGATCGAACAAATGAAGAGAGAAATGAAGTTAAAAGAACAGGAAAATGAATTGCTAAAGAAAGAAAATGAGTGGCTGACAAAAATGAATGAGCACAAAGAAACGAAAAATGTAGGTCAAATTAAAGAGCTTGTTGTCGACTTTAACTGGCTGAACAGAATGCAAAACGGAGCTGGAATAGATGTCAAAAATGCTGCAGCCGGAGCTGCAAGAGTTGAACAATTTTTAACTTTTACTGCAGCATTTTTGACATCTACTGCAGCTTTTTTGACATCTATTCCAGTTGCGTCTTGCATTCTGTTCAGCCAGTAAAGGCACTGGCGATTCGTTTGAGCATTTTGAGAAGCAGTTGGAGAATGTTCGCGCTGCTTATAAATTGAATGATAGTGACATGAGAGTGTTAGTGTCTCTTAAACTAAAAGAACAAGGCACTCAAATGGTTTCACTCAAGAAGAGATGTGACAACTGTGGCTTTTAATGAACTAATATTAGAGATGAGACAGATTTTTGACGATCACTCATCAAGTTGCAACGGAAACGAGTGTTTGAGCTGAGGAAGTGGCTGCAGGGCGAAACCTTTCAGGGTTATTTTCAAGAAAAAATAATTCTTGGCAGCCGACTTCAAATAGAGGAGGACGAAATGATCGAACATATAATCGAGGGAATACCGGACGAGAGGCTGGCATCAAGTGCCAGATTACAATGCTTCACCAGGAAGACGCAGTTGCTCGAAGCTTTCAAGTCAATTAAATGTCCAACCAAGCCGAAAATGATGCCGACAGCAACAACATCACGACAGGCATCAGGTGTCATCGGGAAGGAAGTTCGCTGTTTTAACTGCAACTCGATGGGACATATGGCGACCGAATGCAGAAAAGAAAAAAGGAAGCCAGGTGCGTGCTACGTTTGTGCTGAGATGGGGCATTTGGCGGCTCAATGCCCCAAGAGAAAGAAGGTGCCAGCAATCGGATATATTGACTCCGATTCCGAAGAAGATTGCATTCGCTATTAGACGCCTGCAGTCCAGTCAGCCTGATTAAATTAAGTTATTTAAGTATTTTATGGGAAAAAATGAATTAAATTTTAAAAACGTATCAAACTTTAATTCATATTGCGGAATAAATAAAAGTCCTTTGTCCATAATTGGACAAATAAATTTGAATGTTATATTTGAAAATGAAAGTATACCTATGGAAATGTTAGTAGTGTCAGATGAAACAATGCAATATCCTGCTATTTTAGGGCGGGATTTCTTAAAGAAAGCTAAACTAAAACTACAAAAGATAGTAGAAAAAACAAATGAAAAGACAAATGATATGTATGAAAATGAATGTAAAAGATTTTTAAATATAATAGTTGATGATTCACAAAATTTAAACAATAATTATATTGGAAAACTTGGTCCAACACTTAATGAAGAAGATATCATTTTGAAAAATAATGAATTGTCATATAAAACAAAATAAAAATTCCTTAGAATTATTCAAGAACATTATTTGTACTGTTCTCGTCCCGAAGTGCCAGAGATTAAGTATGAAATAAAACCTTGAATGAATAATAAATTATTAACTAGGCGTAAATCGGGATGATTACAATGTCAGGATAGCCGAGTTGTGGCAGTAAAAAAGAGAAAACAAACGATAAGTACCCTGGAATATGTAAGAGGGGAAGCTGGCTGTCGGATAGGTAGGAATATATCACAACAAAAACATAAATGTTAAAAAAGGAGCCAAGTTCTTATGTGTACAAGAAACCTGTGCGTAAAAAGTCAGCCAAAAAAAGTAATGAGATCTAAAATATATGCCAAGTTTTAAGTTCATGAAGTTTAATTTCAATTATCTTAAGTAGAGTAATATCGAAACAATTCCAAATCATGACAGAAATTTGGTAAATAATGATTACTGATTAAAATTTGGTGGGTTCACTGGTCAAGTTTCCATACATTTTAAATCTGTGATTAAGTAAGTATTTAAGAGAAAACTTGCCAAGTAAATCCCCCAAATTTTAATCAGTAATCATTAATTACCAAATTTCTGTCATGATTTGGAATTGTTTCGATATTACTCTTCTTAAGATAATTGAAATTAAACTTCATGAACTTAAAACTTGGCATATATTTAAGATCTCATTACTTTTTTTGGCTGACTTTTTACGCACAGGTTTCTTGTACACATAAGAACTTGGCTCCTTTTTTAACATTTATGTTTTTGTTGTGATTTCACTCCTTTTTGCAAAGATTTATTTTGCCAGGTGAAAGTCAAGCCCTACCGCTCTACAAAGTTTCATAATTCTACGACAACCGAAAGTGCTCCATACAAATAATAGCAATTCTGATAAAGTGGGTGGATGGCACCCCCCTTGAATGGACAATTCCAAATTTTCGATTTTTTTCCTTTCTGAGTACTTCAAGTCCTACCGACCTACCAATTTTCATCGTTCTACAACAATCGGAAGTGCTCCATATAATTTATAAGAATTTTTAAGAATGTGGGTGGATGCCACGCCCACTGTATGGAAAATTCCAATTTTTCAATTTTTTTCTTTTTAAGCACCTCAAACCCTACCGACTTACCAATTTTCATTGTTCTACAACAATCGGAAAGGCTCCATATAATTTATAGAATATTTAAGAAAGTGGGTGGATGCCACGCCCCCTGAATAGAAAATTGCAGATTTTCGATTTTTTCCTTTGTATGTACCACAAGGCCTACCGTTGTGCGAAATTTCAAGTTTCTACGATGTCGGGAAGTGCTCCATAATTTTGATGATCTGTCAGTGAGTCAGTCAGTTACGGTTTTTGCGATTTTTGAAGTCCTATATCTTGGGAACCACTAATGCTAAAGAGTTGAAATTTGGTGAGCCACCTGTGTTTAATCAGTTCAGCAAATACTGCGAATTTGAAGCTTCTGACTTTATTGGTACTGAAGTTAGAGGGGGGTTAAAAATCGCCTGAGTTTGTTCCTGTAAAAAGGGTGTAGTGCCGCGAACTTGGCTGGGCACTACCGTGCCCTTTGATACGATCAATAAATGAAAAGAAGTGAGTTGAATTCTGACAAGCAAAGTGAATGGTGCGTTTTATTTAAAAGGAAGAAACGAAATTACAAATGATAGAAAGAGTTCAGCTTAAATTAGTTGAGTTCAAACTTTTTTCATAAAGTAATATCTAAACTTTGGAAAAAAGAAGTTTGCTGAAGTACATTTACTAGCCAAAATGGAATACGCCTTAAAATCTTCTGCAACTTTGATCGAATATAGATAGCCTACAGTCTACAATATTGTAATGGAAGTGGAACAAACTTATTTCACTGATACTGATTTTGTTTTTGCGATCAGTGTCCCCTACATATTACTTTGTTCTTAACAAAAATGCACGTGGGACATTTCAAAACAAAACTTTTTTTTTTAATATTTTCCCATCTATTGTCGCCGTGATAGGCACATGGATCAAAACAATTCTCACAAAAAAATTGTGAGACAAATGTATGGAAAATTATCACCCATTATAAAAGATCATACAAAATTCCATAAAATCCATTTCTAACTCAAAACCGATAAAAGTGGCCAACCAAACCAATTCTCAGGCGACGAAAAGTAGATTTTTTTTTGGAAATTTGAAGAAAAAAAAACTAAATTTTGACAAGTTAGATGTTATAAAGGGTGAAAATTTTTAAAAATTTATACATACAAAAATATTTCCAGGGGTGGTCAAAAATAGTTAAATGTCAGTAAAAAATGGTCATTAAAATGGTAATTTTCCTTAACAAATAAAAAAAGAAAAATTGGACAGTTTTGCGGGCTATAAAGCTAGCACAGATATAACTAAGCCTCATGAGATTATAGTCTTAAAGCAATGTGATAGTACTAAATATAATTTTAAACTTCCCCCAATACGCTTTGAAGTATAAGTAAAGCAAATCAGTTGTGGATCTCTAATAAATTGTTCCTGATTCCCTTGTAATTTTCGTGCAGTAACAGTCCCATGCTAATACTAATATTACCAATATTAGCTTTTAAGGATTTCCCAAACCCAAATTTTTGTTTGTAAGTTCTATTTTTATCGGCGAAGATATCATCGCCGCGTCCGCCTAAAAACACTTGAATACCCAAATGCAGCTCTGGTTACCCCCCTATATACATTTTCACATTTTTTGAAGAAATAACATTAAAATTCCCAAAAGAAAAAAGGACAAAAAAAGGGAAAACTTTAACAAGCACTTAGCTTCTCCAACTAATTTTTTTTTTATTTCTGTTTTTTTTGTTGCAAAGATGGAATTTAAAGGTGGTAATGCAGATGGGATTTGATTTTTAAGGATGATTTTATTTTTTGGAATAAGAACACCTCACTTGAAAGTTGTATAAGTACGTTATACGGGCAAAACAAGTGGTGTGTTTTGTATAAATACTTAGATGACTTACCTGTCTGGAGAGCACACTAGCCACATCATTTGATGCTTGAACATCATTTTCAACCTCCTGAAGGAATTGTTCCCATGCTTGGAATATGCTTGAATGGCACGCAGGTCTATAAAAAGATGATGTGGGTGCGAGGGAAAAAAAGCACACATCAAAAAATGAATTGTATATTATGTACAATTGAACATACCACGTCATTTGATTGAGGCTTAAATTTTCTTTTAAATTTTGGAATTTTTTGCATTAAAATGTTTTGAAAAATATTTTTTGGAAAACCTTGAGGATCTCAACTAAGAAATGTTTAACAATATGTATTTCCTTTTAACTAAATATCCAATATTTGTTCGCAAATAAAAAAAATGTAAATAAAAATGTAGACTCAACCAAATGACGCAGATGGTATTGATTGTTTCATGATTAGGATAAGGAGGACTTTTCAAGAATATCAAAGAAAAATGTTTTTCTTTCTGTATATGATTTTTTATTATTATTTTAATATTTCTTTCTGTCTTTTGCTGCTGTATCCTGTACTTATACAGGTAACTGAAAGACATTCGTAATAATGTAACACACTTTTATTTTCTTACCTTTCTTTTCTTAGCTCTCCGTTTTTCTTTCTGTAGTTGGTAACCAACGTTTGAAGTGCGGTTGCATGCTCTTCGTATAAATGGGAAAGGGTATCGTTGAATTCAGATACTGAAAAGATAAAGGATAAAAAAGGATATTTTCAAGTTCTTTCTATATTTGTTTTTTATAAGTCATATAATGTTCATAAAAATCGTAGATATATAATATATAGGTACACATACATATAAAAATTATAATAAAAAGTTACCTTTGTTAGATGTTTTATTCAATTTAATTGGAAAGAAAACTTTCATGAAAAAAAAATAAAAAAAAACTAACAAACAGAAAAAGAGATTGATTGAAATTCTTGAATCAATATTTACGGAGCGTGGAATATTTTTGTGACTGAATTAATAAATTCCAGGGTTTTATGGAAATCATGTTTGATAGGATCAAATGCTTTTTCCAATCGTATTTATTAATATATTTATGGAATTGGAATCATATCTGACATGAAGTATAATTTCTCTTTGGTTAAATTCTCCCTAGAAGGCATGAATATTATTTGAGAAACAATATTGGGATTAAATTCAGAAATAATCCTTTTATACCAAAGAAAAAATTTTTAAATTATGGAATGAAAGCAGAGGTTTGACTTTTTAAAAAAGGAATATTTTGTCGAAGCTCTTTTAAATCTAGTCTTTGTAAAGGATAATGGAATTAAATATTATTCAGCCTTTTTAACCTATTATTTGTTTAAACCTCTACTGCACAACGCGCAATGATCCAATAGAAAATAAAATGAACGTGTAAGAAATTTGTAAATAAAGACATGGAAGTTATGAAAAATTTTCAAAACCATGAATTCCGATATTTAAATTTGCTTAAACATTTCTTTTAGTATAATTTGAGGTGAGAAAAAGAACGCAATCTCAATTCCTGATTGAATATGATTGTATGGAAAAACAAATTGAAATTGTTGCAGAGTTTTTTTTTTTTAATTATTTCTTATACATTATTGCTAATTCTTTAAAAAATTTCTAAGTACATACATATTTATTATGTGCATAAAAGAATAATATTTCAAAAGAAAAATTGTGAACCCACTTTTGAGATATCGAATTTAAAAAAAAATAGTCTTAAACTTTTTTTTTTCAATTCCAAAAAAAAATCAGTCGATAGTGAGAAAATTCAAAATAAGAAAACCATTCAATGAGAGGTACTTTTAATAGTTGCTTAGTGTAATTTTAATTATTTTTGGGAGTAGATCGCACTAGTTTTACAAAAGATACCGAAAACGTTTTGTTAAAATCACGGGAGCTTATTTTGACAAAAAATATGTTCCTTTATAGATTTTTAGCTTTTGTTTTTTGGGAAGGTATCTACCGTTATTTTTTTGATAAAATTAAATGTTTTCTTAAAATATTTTAGAGAGAGTTAAAAATCTGCATTGAGTTTTTCAAAAAAAAAATTTTAATAATTTCCTAAAAATCCAAAAAAATATTTGTACTTGCGTTTCGTGGAAAAAAAATGTTTGAGATTACAATCAAACATGATATTACGAGAACACCAACAAAGAGGGTGGCACAATTCTGTCTGTCTGTCTGTTCGTTACACTCTACAGCTTCACTCTAGATCGCTTTTCTTCAAACTTGATACAAATGGTTTTTGGAGATGATGCCCACAAGTTTTGTTTCATTTTGTTTTTAGAACAAAAAATAACGGTCCCTGCCATACATTTTTTTTAGCAATATTACATAGTCGTATTTTTCTCAAAAATGGCTCGACAACTTTTCTTTCAAAAAATTCAAAAATTGATTTAAGTAAAAACTTCCTTGGGGTTGAAAACCATTTTTCAAAAATCAAACATGATATTACGAGAACACCAACAAAGAGGGTGGCAAAATTCTGTCTGTCTGTCTGTTCGTTACACTCTACAGCTTCACTCTAGATCGCTTTTCTTCAAACTTGATACAAATTGTTTTTGGAGATGATGCCCACAAGTTTTGTTTTATTTTGTTTTTTAGAACAAAAAATAACGGTGCCTGCCATACATTTTTTTTAGCAATATTACATAGTCGTATTTTTCTCAAAAATGGCTCGACAACTTTTCTTTCAAAAAATTCAATAAATTGATTTAAGTAAAAACTTCCTTGGGGTTGAAAACCATTTTTCAAAAATGGTTATTAATGGTACCTCCCAAAGAACCATATTTTTAGTTTTTGATTTTCTTCAAAACGGTATGACCGATTTCAATTATTTTTTTATACACAAGCTTTCAAAAAATATAAATAGTTTTGTGTACCAAAATTTTAGAAAAAATATTTTTTGGATTTTTAAAAAATGCTTCAATTTTTTTTATGGAAAATCAAATATTTCGAAAATGACATTATCTGTTTTTTGAAACTCGATATTTATGAGTTTTTTAGTAATCTCTAAAATATTTTTAGGAAACAAATTACATTTATGAAAAAGTAACGGTACCTTCTATACAAAAGTTAAAAAAACGCAAATTAAAATATTTGTTTGCTTAAAAACGACTCCTATGATTCTGATTACACTTTTTTCATATACTAAAATTAGTACGATCTACTACCAATAATTATAAAATTTAACACTAAACAACTATGTATTAATAATATACCTGTCATAGAACGAATTTTTCTATTTTGAATTTTCTCGTTATCGACTAAACAGATTTAGACGAATTTTGTATATACAAATTCAGATAAGATTAAATAATAGATATTGCATATTAAAATTTTCAAAAAAAAGTTTTTGGATTTTTAAAAAAAGTTTCAATTTTTTTTTGAAAATTCGATTTCTCAAAAACAAAATTTAAAAAAAAATGTCAAGGCGTTTCTGATATATCGAATTTAAAAAAAAAAATTGAAACTTTTTAAAAAATTCAAAAACTGTTTTTTTGAAAATTTTGATAACGAGAAAATTCAAAATAAAAAAAAGTTCTATAACTAGTACTAAAAATAGTTGCTCAGTTTAAAATCTTATAATTTTTGCTATTAGATCGTACTAATTTTAGTATATGAAAAAAGTTTTATCAAAATCGTAGGATTGGTTATAAAATATTTTCCTTTAGGTTTTTTAACTTTTGTATGGAAGGTACCGTTATTTTTTCGTAAATAGGTGTTTCCATCGTTACGGGTGGGACAGTGATACTCCATTTTAATAATTATTCACATACTACTTCCAATTTATAAATAAAAACTTTACTATTCTATAGGACACCTGAAGCCCTTTTAAGAAATTAGTATATTAAATCATGAAAAATTAGTGGTTCAGTTATAGGATGCAATTTAAATGCGTTACGGGCGTGACCTTAGAAAAATGTTGATTTGCGATTAAGATATCTAATTTTCATGTGGTGTAAAATATTGCATGAAAAGTATGTATCATTCTCTTTGCAAATATTTACCCAGATAGTTGATCTATAGTTTCAACTAAGAAATGAGAACCAAAACTACGAAAAACTATACAAAATTTTTATTTGAAAACGTTACGTGTGTTACAGGTCATTGTTACGGGTGTGACCAAGTATGGTTTTTATGCATGAAAACAATATAATACACTATATTTTGACGGGAAATTGTTGTCATCGATGTATAATCATTTCTCACATGATGTCAGAAAGGGCAAATAACCACCGGTTCTGAAATTGTGAAAAAATTAATTATTGAAAATAGTGTTTTGAACTTCTGATAGCAAAAAGTGACTTTTGGAGACCTATTCTGTTAAGTTGTTCGAGCTGCGAAATAAACGGCAGTAAAACAAAATATTGATGATTTCACTTTTAAAATTAAACATGCAATCGTCTAACGGTACTTTTTTCAATTCGAAGTCATATTTTGTGATTTTTCGTAAAGGGTCGTTTTCTATGGAATCACCCAAATGTAAATTTTTTTCTAAAAATATTTTAGAGAGCACTAAGAAACTCGAGTTTCAAAAAATCGATCATATCGAATATTTGATATACAAAAAAAAAATTGAAACGTTTTCTAAAAATCCAAAAAAATATTTTTTCAAAAATTTTGGTACTACTACTACTTATATTTTTTGAAAGCTTCTGAAAAAAAAAATATTGAAATCAGTCGTACCGTTTTGAATAAAATCGAATATTTTAAAAAAATGGTACTTTAGGAGGTACCATTAATAACCATTTTTTGAAAAATGGTTTTCGACCCAAAGGAAGCCTTCACTAAAAGTAATTTATTGATTTTTTTTAAGAAAAGTTGTGGAGCCGTTTTTGACAAAAAAGTGATTATGTAAAGTTGATACAAGAAATTGTATGGCAGGTACCGTCATTTTTAGCTTAAAAAAAAACGTGTGGACTTTTTGTTAAAAATTAAATTTCCTGTGAAAATGGATGGTTTAAGAAGTAATAGAAACAAAATTGTAGTACCACGTGGTATAATGGTTAGTGGTTGGGCTGTCATATGCCGAAGGTCTGGGTTCGATTCCCAATTCCCAGCCGCTACCGCCTAAAAACAGAAATGTCTTTTCCGGGGATCTGCCTCTTGCAAGGAATTGACAAATCCTCCAAGAGTATCTATTGTCATGAAATAGTGCTTCTCATTCAGCTGTTCGGACTCTCCAAAAAAATGTAAGTCCTCTCCATTCCTGCCAATAACACGCACACAGGAATGGTTGAAAGTTGTCTTGTTAGTTTACCATGAGCTGAGCTATTGCCCCACCAATTTTTTTATATTTTATAATAAATTGTGGATAAACTTTTTTTTGGAACAAAGCTAGGCTAAGAACTTGTCAAGCATAGTAAAGAAGAAGCTTAAGGCTTTAATATGACATATACAAAAATCATTTTTAATCAAAATTGACAGAGATAAACCCATTCATACTTTTATACATTTCCACTTCTTATTATCATTTCTTGCAGTTTTGGCCATATTCGTAAAAATATTCGCACTCAAAATTTTGATCAAATTTGTTACTATAATTGGAATGTTGAATTTGACATATGTACATACCTACCTACTGTATTCAATTGTCCAGTTTATATTTCTGAGGGCTCAGAGAATTTCCCTAGTTTTGTGTCAAATACTAAGTAAACAAAATGTTTGCTCCGTCAGCTCAGTGAGCGCTCATGAAATATAAACTGAACAAATATTTTTTTGAAAAACCAAATGTCAAATTTTCTTAAATTTAGGGCATTTAATCAAAAGGATTCCACTTTTCTTTTATCGATTCTAAGGAAAGTTCAACTAAGCCCATTTAAAATTCAGACCTTTCTTTGCTACTTTGTACTCCAATTATATTCACACAGACTTTTTAACATTCAGGCTTATTATTACCTTAAAATCAATTTATGCACTAATCATTATTTCCACGTATGATGAAAATGGAACTCGAACTACACAAATAAAAATAAACATCCTTTCAATCACCTTGGTAATCACATCAATGGTTTCTCTTGACAAAATAATTATTTATCTACACCTAATCAAAAAGTTCTTCAAAAGGAATACATTTGGTAAGAAAAAACATTTACCCTACGGGGGTTGTTGCTAAGTTATTTTCACAAAAAAAAAAAGACTTTCTAAGAATCGTATTTACTGCTTCTCCATATCATATAACGTCAGATATATGATGGAAATTGTCATTTTTCGTCGTTCAAGCAACTAAACTACATTTATATCGATAAATATTTCCTTATATTTTATACCTATCAGCTTTTGAAGCTACTTTAGTCCTACTTACAACTTCTTGCAAGGTTAAAAAAAAAAACCAAAAACAAAAAAAAATCCCTTGATATTTTCACTCACTTTTGTTTATCTTGGAATGGTTATTTGAAAACCTCATTTTGTTCGTATGAAATCAAATTATGATCATGGGAACGTTTCTGCCTTGGTTAGAATATTATGCCCCTAGGAATTCATTTATAAGGCAAAAGGAAATTATGTTATCAAACATTGATTCGTTGATTGTGTGTACATACCTACATATATAGCTTTTCAGCTTTTATTTTCTGATAACATAAAGTTTTAAGTAATAATACGAAAGACCTTCTTATATATGTAGGAGAAAGAAATAATTTATGAGTGAAAATTATATCCAAGCATTCTAAGAAATACTGTTAATGCTTAAGTACCTATCATGTTATCAAGGAATCTGATCCCATTGACATTTCGTACACAATGCTCCGGAAAAAAAAATACCAACGAATTGTTACTTATTATAGAATTTTTATATTGAAAAATGAACCTCTTATTTTCAGTACGTCATACCAGTATAAATTTTCATATGATTTGTTGGATTTATTTTTCAGTCACTCCGAATGAATGAAACTTTTATAAGCTCCTTTAAGAAATTGAATTCCATCGATTAGTATTATTTTCCAATTAAAAAGGCAGGGTCTTGGGTTGCTCTTCAAACTATTCTTCTACTCATATGAGCTTGAATAAATCTTTAGAAAATTCATATCCCTTTGGCTTTAAGCTTAAAAAAGATTTTTTCCTCTCAGTAATACAAATTTTAAAAAATATCAAGTATCTGTATATTGTATATTGTATTTTTTTCTTTTTTATCAATCCTTGTTAGAAAGATTTAAGAAGTACCTAATTGATATGTGTACCATAATGCTTCAAGGAATTGGTATATTAAATATCATTGAATTCATAAATATATATGCTAAAGAATTATATTTTGAATTCGTTTATACTAGTGGTGCTGTTAGTGAGACCAACCTTTCTTTTTGACCTGACGGGTTGAGCTTTAGTACACTAATAGTCCATGTCCTAACTTTACTTTCAAGAAGTGTAGCCAAAGTGGCAACACTGTCAGAAGGACAAGAGAAGTGTTGCCAAAGTTCCGAAATGTATCATTGAATTCATAAATATATATGCTAAAGAATTATATTTTGAATTCGTTTATACTAGTGGTGCTGTTAGTGAGACCAACCTTTCTTTTTGACCTGACGGGTTGAGCTTTAGTACACTAATAGTCCATGTCCTAACTTTACTTTCAAGAAGTGTAGCCAAAGTGGCAACACAGTCAGAAGGACAAGAGAAGTGTTGCCAAAGTTCCGAAATGTAGCTTATAAATCGAAAACTAAGAAGGCTATAACTTTTTTGAAGGTAGTTGTATCGAGTTCATTCTGATTAAGTAGGATTGGGCATTAAAAAATACCCTTAAAAAATGTGTCATATGCCTATATTATTCCAAGATAAATAATTAAGTTTGATAATCTTTCATATCCCCCATCCCCAGCACTTTGAAAGTGGCTTTTTAAAAAAACCAAAGTAGGTTTTTAATAGCTCTTAATGTAATATAGTAGATTGTGAAATTCTGCGTCGACACCATCTTTAAATTTTATTAATAAAAATATTTTTCTAACTTTTCTCGGGTTTTCAAATTTTCTTTCCAAAACGACTTTTTTCCACCCCTTCGTGCAAGGAGAGGGGTGGTAGAAAAACAATAATGTGGTCCTATGGTTTGAAGGGTTCTGAATCCATACGGGAGTTCTCGGGTCATCGTCCGATCCTTGGTTTTCAATCTATAAGCAACATGTCGGAATTGTGGCAACCCTTCTCTAATCCTTCTGATAGTGTTGCCACCTTGGCAAAACTTCTTAAAAGTAAAGTTAGGACATGAAATATTCGTGTACTAAAGTTCAACCCGTCAGGTCGAAATGAAAGGTATGCCCTCATATCGTGCACTAACGCCCCTACTATACATATATACAAATAATAAAACAATAAATACAGTAGACGCTCGATATAGTGAAGTAATAAAAATCTGCCATGTTCACTCTTTCGAGATTGTTCACCTTTTCGAGCGGAAGTTTTAATAGGCTTTCTAGTGGTGAATTTGACCCCAAATGCATTTTGTTCGGTGTGAAGGTTTTTACACTAATTTAAGCGTTAAACAAAGCTTTATTTCAGGTTAAAAAAAAACAGAAACAATTCCTCAGTGTACTCAAACAAACTTAAATGCTTGCAAGACATTTTCATACAAAATTAATTTTTATATATAATTTCGTGTGTTCACTATTGTGGATAGTTCACTATTTTGAGATTCACTAAATCGAGTGTCTACTGTGGAAGGAAAACTTTGTAATTTGTTCATTTAATTTATATTACTTTATTATATCATAACACATATAAATTATTATTATAGCGACGCGTTTCTGTTAATCCAACTACGGGCTTTATGCTGGCGAACTGTCTTAAATTGGTCTTTTGGGTTACTATCAAATCCTTTTTCATATTACCAATAAAAATTGTAATACAAAACTACTACAAATTAAATGCACGACTGGGTCCCACGTTCTTCCACTTCAAGAGGCTAAGAATTTTAAAAATTGTACATAAATACAAAGAAATTATTGAGAGAAAAAATTTTAAAACCGTGAAATTCAATATTTATGTGGTTTTAGTACTCCTCTTTCACTCCTTTTTCACTCTTATTAGTCCAAATTTTTCACATCCACAACAGGAACAGAACCCAAATCCAAACGAAAACGACATTAAAGCCGCTAAAAGAATCCAATTAATAGTTTGAGGTGAAACGTGAAACAAAAGAATTCCATTTGACTTTAAAAATCATTGGATCGGTTTTTTAAAAATTGTTTTTATAGGTACCTATAACATTTTCAAAACAGTTTATAGGTATGATAGACGGTTGAATAGACTTTTTAAAAAGGAACAGTTATGTGCAAAGGTTTTTATTATTTAAAATGTTTGTTTGGCAAGCATGCTTAAAACCGAAAATGCGCTACCAAATTCACCCATGCGTTTCTAAGAGAATGGTCACACTGGCCACTTTTTAATATTTTTGGTATAACTCGGAAACTAAGCTGAATTTGACAATTTTACATTGAAGACTTTTTGTTCAAAATTAAATTTTCTCGAGAAATGGATAGTTTTAAAAATCTTAGAAAAAATAAGCAGGGAAAGTTTACAAAATCCAACATAAAAAAAAACGAAAAATCAAAGATTTTAATCTTTTTTTTCTAAAGAACGCACTCTTTTTAGAGCAAAATTAAAAATCGAATTATATTAAGAAAAAGTTTAAAATTGTTGGAGTGGTTTCTTAAAAAAATAAGTTTTTATATATGTATATTAAACTCTTAAAACATTTTTAAGGGCAAATTTTGGAATAACTAAAGTATATATGTATTTGTGTGCAGATAAAAAAATAAAAACAAAAAGACAAGCCATTTATGATATGTATATCGAATTTTCAAAAAAAAAAATTGAAACATTTTTTCAAAATTCAAAACCATTTTTTTTTTGAAAATTTTTATATGCAATATTTTTTAATCATATTTGAAATAAATTGAAATTACCCCTGCGGGTAAGGGGCAAGAATATACCCGAGGTAGGCATGCCTGTCGTAAGAGGCGACTAAAATCCAAGCTCCGTATACTGCGATTGATGTATACAAAACTATGCAATGAGCAAAACAATAAGATATAGTACCCCAGGTGGCAGTCCAGGTTCACTGGAAAATCCACCCTCTTCGGAGGTCGGCTCTATGGATTCTGGGGAGAGCCAATTATTGCATTTAATAAATCCCTTCCTAAAAAGTGCAAGGGTATCTCGATCACCACCATCTAAATCGAGTATAAAACAATCTAAATTCGGGCAAAAGAGTCGACCCGTCACGCCAGCGCGCGCCAAAAAAGACTCAGATAAAACAGAAAATCTTGAAAAAGATAATAACGAACTTCGACGAAGACTTGATGAAGTAATGGAACTTTATCAAGAAAATGAGATGTTGAAAGGCAAAAATTCGCCAATAAACTCCAAAGCTAGCTTGCCACAAGTCAATAATTCTAGATATGTAACAGACGAAGAAGAGCTAGCACGTGAAACGGAAAAGTCCTCAAAGAAACGATTAAGTAAAAAGCGTAAAGCTGGCTCTTCACCTGAGGCAGCCTCATCTTTTGAAATAATAGTTTCACCAAAACATGCGCCAGTTAAAGAAAAACCTGTTAAGGAACGGCCCCCGCCACCGATAAATGTTATCGGTATTGCGGAGTATAACAAATTGCAAACCATATTAAAGGCATTACTACCATCGGCTTTTAAAGTTATTTCGCTCAATAACAACAAATGGAAAGTATGTGTGAAAGACCCCGAAAGTTATCGTCTTCTGTCGCGAAAACTAAACGAAGAAAAAGTAGAGTGGTATACCTATGAAAATAAGTCGGAAAGACCCTTACGTGTTGTGGCAAGAGGCCTACACGCATCATTTTCAAAAGACGATATCATTAGTGATCTAAAAGAGCGCAACTTCAAAATCTTAGATGCAATGAACATCGTCAAAAGAGAGAAACAGACGAAAGAGGGTGAAACAAAAGTGGTACAACGTGGTCTTCCACTATTTATACTTTCGTTCGATAAGACTGAAAAACTAGATGAAAGGAGAATGGGCAAATTGGTCTACCTACTCAACAGAGATGTGTCATACATCAATGAAAAGGTCATTGCAAATACTTCATTTTATTATATGGCCGTTAAGTTGTAAACCATGGGGTTCAAAAGATATTCGGCTTTAAAGCACCAAAAACAATAATAATGCATTTCTTAATTGGTACTTGGATGACCTGCTCAACATTTATGTGTTATATATTGTTGGAAAGGTTATTGCATGTACGACGTTTTTGTATATGTCCATTAAGCCGTAGACCCCGGGGTTCAAGAGCTACATGGACATGAAAAACTCCAAATATAACAATAATGCAGTTCTTGATTGGCACTTGGTCTACCATCTCAACAGAAATGTGTCATATGTCATTGGAAAGGTCAATGAGAGTACTTCATTTTCTTATATGGCAGCTAAGCTCCAAACCATGGGGTTCAAAAGATATTCGGCTTTGAAGCAGCAAAAACAACTAAAATGCATTTTTAATATGGTAACTGGTTGCACAACTCAACAGTAATGTGTCAGGTATCGTTGAAAAGGTTAACTTATGTGTTTTATTTTTTTATATCGGCGTTATACGCTCAACCATGGGATTCAAAAGATATTTGGGAAAAATGCAGAAAAGAGCAATAATGCATTTCTGCATTGGAGCGTGGTCTTCTTACTCAACAGCGATGTGCCATACATTTTTGAAAAGGTAATAATATGTTCTTCAAATATTTGTATGTCTATCAGCTGTAGACCATGGGGTTTAAGAGCTACTTGGACATGAAAAACCCCAAATATAACAATAATGCAGTACTTGATTGGCACTTGGTCTACCAACACAACAGAAATGTGTCATACGTCATTGGAAAGGTCAATGAGAGTACTTCATTTTCTCATATGGCAATCAAGCTCCAAACCATGGGGTTCAAAAGATATTCGGCTTTGAAGCAGCAAAAACAACTAAAATGCATTCTTAATATGGTAACAGGTTGCACAACTCAACAGTAAATTGTCAGGTATCGTTGAAAAGGTTAACTTATGTGCATTATTTTTTTATATGGGTGTTATACGCTCAACCATGGGATTCAAAAGATATTTGGGAAAAATTCAGAAAAGAGCAATAATGCATTTCTTCATTGGAGCGTGGTCTTCTTACTCAACAGCGATGCGCCATACATTTTTGAATAGGTAATAATATGTTCTTCAATCATTTGTTTTTCTATCAGCTGTTGACATTGGGGTTTAAGGATATTCATATTCAAGCTGAGCGTATATATGTATCAATGGATGAGTTTTAAAAATTAGTAATAGAGATATTCATAGAAAATGTATTCATATATTTTTTTTTTAATATTTAAATAATAGCGTCATCCAATATGACATTGCTGAGGTGAGCTGTAGGAGGCGTAAATCCATTTTGATGCCGGGCAAAACACAAATACCACAAAATTGATATAACATGCGCACATGTACCGACCGTGCATATTATTATTACCTTTTCAAGAAACTATAGCACATCGCTGTTGAGTAAGAAGACCACGCTCCATAATGCATTATTGCTCTTTTCTGCATTTTTCCCAAATATCTTTTGAATCCCATGGTTGAGCGTATAACGCCGATATAAAAAAAATAAAACACATAAGTTAACCTTTTCAACGATACTTGACACATTACTGTTGAGTTGTGCAACCAGTTACCATATTAAGAATGCATTTTAGTTGTTTTTGCTGCTTCAAAGCCGAATATCTTTTGAACCCCATGGTTTGGAGCTTGGTTGCCATATAAGAAAATGAAGTACTCTCATTGACCTTTCCAATGACGTATGACACATTTCTGTTGAGTTGGTAGACCAAGTGCCAATCAAGAACTGCATTATTGTTATATTTGGGGTTTTTCATGTCCAAGTAGCTCTTAAACCCCATGGTCTACAGCTGATAGACATACAAATATTTGAAGAACATATTATTACCTTTTCAAAAATGTATAGCACATCGCTGTTGAGTAAGAAGACCACGCTCCAATGCAGAAATGCATTATTGCTCTTTTCTGCATTTTTCCCAAATATCTTTTGAGTCCCATGGTTGAGCGTATAACGCCCATATAAAAAAATAAAGCACATAAGTTAACCTTTTCAACGATACCTGACACATTACTGTTGAGTTGTGCAACCAGTTACCATATTAAAAATGCACTTTAGTTGTTTTTGCTGCTTCAAAGCCGAATATCTTTTGAACCCCATGGTTTGGAGCTTAGCTGCCATATAAGAAAATGAAGTACTCTCATTGACCTTTCCAATGACATATGACACATTTCTGTTGAGATGGTAGACCAAGTGCCAATCAAGAACTGCATTATTGTTATATTTGGAGTTTTTCATGTCCATGTAGCTCTTGAACCCCGGGGTTTACGGCTTAATGGCCATATACAAAAACGTAGTACATGCAATAACCTTTCCAACGATATATAACACATAAATGTTGAGCAGGTCATCCAAGTACCAATTAAGAAATGCATTATTATTGTTTTTGGTGCTTTAAGGCCGAATATCTTTTGAACCCCATGGTTTACAACTTAACGGCCATATAATAAAATGAAGTATTTGCAATGACCTTTTCATTGATGTATGACACATGTCTGTTGAGTAGGTAGACCAGATCCCATACATTTTTGCCCATTCTCCTTTATAAAATCAAAACAATTCTAAACATCGTAGCTAAGATCGAACCTCTAAGAAAGAGCACAAGGTTAGTCCCTCAGTGTAAACGCTGTCAAGAATTCAATCACACCCAAACTTATTGCAAAAAAGAGCCAAGGTGTGTAAAATGCGCCGGAAAGTATTTAACCGTTGACTGCATCGGAAAAAGTGAAAGTCCACCGACGTGCATTAATTGTAATGGAAATCACCCGGCAAACTATAGAGGCTGCGAAGTAGCTAAAGAATTACAAAAGTGGCGATCAAAATCTGCCAAAACACAAAGAAACCCACAAAGGCAAATAGAAACCGTAATTCCCAAGACTTCCAAATCTAGTAAAGCTCCAAAACCTAGTATCCGTAAGGAAAAGAAAACAGTGTCAGTACCTTCGGAGAATATATCAAAGCAAGGAAATGCAGAAACATATGCTCAAATAGCGGCCAAAAATATACCCGCAAACAACGACGCTGAAACAGACCCGGTTACAAAAGTCTTTTCAATAATTCTGTTGAAACTTGAGGAACAATGTGACACAAATAAACTTATCTTTGATAGGTTAAGTAAGCTCGAAAATTGTTTTCGACCCAAATCTCTCTCAAAAAATTTATGATGGAAAAGTTTAAAATTCTTACGTGGAATGCCAACGGATTATGGCAAAAACTTGGAGAATTAGAGATGTATATGCAGGAAAATGATATCGACATATGTTTGATATCAGAAACGCATGCCAAAAATGAATCAAATCTTAAAATCCACGGGTTTCTTGACTACCACGCTGTTCATCCTTCAAATAAAGCAAGGGGTGGATCATCGTTATATATAAAAGAGTGCATTGAACACTCAATAGGCCTGAAAATAGAGGTAGAATCGATGCAATTGAGTAGTGTTCAGGTTAGAATTAAAAACATTCTTCTCAATATCTCTTCGATATATTGCCCTCCACGTTGCAAAATCGATAAGAGTGAATTTACGACATTGATAAAGTCGCTAAGCCCAAACTTAATTGTTGGTGGCGACTTTAATGCAAAGCACACCTTTTGGGCTTCAAGATGCATATCTCAAAAGGGTCGAATGCTATATGAGGCAGGAATGGAAAATAATTGCGATTTCCATTCGACCGGAAAGCCAACTTACTGGCCAACTGATCCGTCAAAAATACCTGACTTAATCGATTTGTTTATGGTAAAAGGAATACCCTCTAACCGTATTGAAATCTCAGAAGGCCATGATCTCTTCTCAGATCATTCTGCAGTCATACTCACTATGAGCGAAAGCCTTGTCAAAATCGAAAAACCACCCAGGTTAACAAACGGTAAAACCAACTGGGAAGGATTTAAGAAAGATATCGAGGACAACGTTGAATTGAGGGTATCATTACAAACGCCTCTTGAGCTTGAAGACGCAGTAGATACCTTTGTTGATATGATACAAAAGGCAGCGTGGAATAACACTCCTTATCAAAGGGTTACGCCGCGCTATAAAGACATAAAATATCCGCAGGAAATAAAAGACTTAATAAAAGATAAACGAAAAGCACGTAAGAAATGGCAGCGAACCCGTGCTCCTCAACACAAAGCTCATTTAAATCGCTTGTGTAATATGCTAAAAACAGCGATATCAGATTTCAAAAACCGTGATATCAGATTTCAAAAACCGTGAAGTAGAAAATTACCTTGAAAGCTTGTCAGCTGGGAAAGAATCTAACTACTCACTTTGGAAAGCTATAAAAACAACGAAAAAACCAAAGCTTCCAGTACCCCCGATTAAGAAAAGCCAAAACGAATGGGCTAAAAGTGACAAAGAGAAAGCGGCGGTATTCGCCGATTACCTGGAAGAAACATTTAAACCTTCTGATGGGCAAGCACTCAATGGAAATATTAATATGAGTTTTAGCTCAAGTGAGAACTACAGAACCAGAAATGCTTCGCTCGCTGAATTGAACAGAGAAATAAAGAAGCTAAAGTCTAATAAAGCTCCGGGGTATGACTTAATAACAGCGGAAATATTAAAAATGCTTCCTCACAAAGGATTAATTAACCTCCTTTATATAATAAATGCCGCTCTAAGGCTAGAATATGTTCCAAGCCAATGGAAAGTTGCGGAAGTCATAATGGTTTTGAAACCTGGCATCTCATGAAAAGAATTCTTACAAACCGATTTCGCTTCTTCCAATAATATCGAAAGTTTTTGAAAGAATACTACTCCTGCGCCTGCAGCCTATAATAGAAGAGAAACGATTAATACCTGAACATCAGTTCGGATTTAGAAGCAAGCATTCAACAATTGATCAAGTGCATAGAATAACTGACGTAATTGAGAGAGCTCTTGAAGAAAAGAAAATCTGTTCGACGGTCTTTTTGGATGTGTCGCAAGCGTTTGACAAGGTGTGGCACGATGGCCTCAAATTAAAATTACGACAAGTTCTGCCTGTAGGACTTTATAAAATTCTTAACGAATATCTAGAAAACAGACTTTTTCGTGTAAGACACGGAAATGAATATTCTAATTTCAAAGAAATAGTGGCTGGGGTACCACAAGGTAGTGTTTTAGGTCCAGTTCTGTACCTTCTATTTACACGTGATATACCTCAAACAGAAGACACTATCGTAGCAACGTTTGCTGATGATACTGCAATACTAGCAGTGGGCAAAACGATTAACGAAGCTACGATTAAATTACAAAATGCTCTTAATAATGTTAATGAGTGGACAAAAACATGGCGAATAGCGCTCAATGAACAAAAGTCAGTCCACGTGGACTTTACGTATAAGAAAATAAATAGATTGCCCGTCTTTCTAAATACCGGTCGTGTTCCATTTGCGAATGAGGCAAAATATTTGGGAATGACTCTAGACGCAAAATTAAAATGGAAGCCGCACGTAAAAAAGAAATGCGAAGAACTAAAAAGTAAATTAAGAGATATGAACTGGTTACTCGGAAAATATTCTAAGCTTAGTATTGATAATAAGTTGATTTTATACAGGCAGGTACTTAAACCTGTCTGGACTTACGGTATACAACTCTGGGGTTGTACCTGCGATACAAATTTGAATAACTTACAAACGTTTGAAAATAAATTGCTTAGGTCATTTGTAAATGCACCATGGTATATAAGAAACGAAGATCTTCACAGGGACCTCGGGATTCCAACGGTTCGAGACGAAATAAAGAGTTTCGCGCGAAAACAGAAATCGGCTATTAGATCACGCTAATCCAACGATTATTGACATTCTTGACGAGTCGAATTTAGTACGCCGTCTGCAAAGAACAAAACCTTCCGACTTAGTGCGATGAACGGAAAACCGCTTTAAAATCGCGGAATAAGCAGGAACTTTCACCGGAAAGTTACCTGCAACACGTTACTTAACTTCGTTAAAAATAAATTGCTAGATAAGTTTCAACTTAGTTGCAATCGGGAAGTGGAGGTGGTTTTAGTGTAGTAAGAATCTCACACTTCTATGAGCACGCGTTTTTCGGTCCTCATAGAGCCTGATGCAGGTTTTGCACCTACCCACGGAAAAAAAAAAAAAAAATATTTGAAATTTGTACATTAGAAAATTTATCTACATCTGTTTAGCCTATAATAAGAAAATTCAAGATACAAAAAATTGTTCTATGACAGGTTCTATTAATAGTTACTTAGTGTAAAATTTTATAATTTTTGTTTGTAGATCGTACTAATTTTAGTATATGAAAAAAGTTTAATCAAAACCGTAGGAGTCGTTTTTAAGCAACAAAATATTTTCCTTTGCGGTTTTTTAAATTTTGTATGGAAGGTACCGTTATTTCTCCATAAATGTAAATTTTTTTCAAAAATATTTTAGAAAATACTTAAAATATCGAGTTTCAAAAAAATCGATCATGTCCTTTTCTATATATTTGATTTTCCAAAAAAAAAACAAAAAAATATTTTTTCAAAAATGTTGGTACACAAAACTATGTATTTATATTTTTTGGAAGCTTTGTATAAAAAAATAATTTAAATCAGTCGTACCGTTTTGAAAAAAATCAAAAATTAAAAAAATGGTTCTTTGGGAGGAAAAATTAATAATCATTTGTTTGAAAAATGGTTTTCCACCCAAGGGAAGCCTTTACTAAAATGACTGTGGGTATAATCACCAAAAACCACTGTGTTTGAAGAAAATCGATCCGGCCGTTTAGGCTGTAGACGAACAGATAGCGTCTATTCCAAAAATTTCGAAACCAAGCAACTCAATTTCAAATTAAGGAAAAAAATATATTTAAATATGCCAATATTTACAATATATATTACAGTTAACGTAAAAATTGTAAATATAAAATTTTACTTGTTGCTGTAAAATAGGCAAGTGATCAAAAAAGCTCATACTTTATCTTTCGTATCTGAGCATTTTTCGGCATTTTTGCCGCTATCAGTTCTCTATAAATTGTGATGCAAATGGCGATGTGCAGTTAGGTTTTTATAAGTTTTTTCAATACACTACTTAAATTCGGAACTATTTTTCTGATAGGAGTGCTGTAAAAATAGTTTTACGCCTCAAAATGACTGAACATTTCATGTCTTTTCCGTTACCGAAAAATGACTAAAGTTGGTATAAATGGTGAACTATATTAGTGGTTGTAAAATTATTCCACATACAAAGCAAGACTTGAAAAAGGATTATGGTTGATTTTTTATAGATTTTTAAATCATGTCTTACTGTCTAAAACAGGGTAACGGAGAAGACAAAATTGCACTTTCTCATCCAAATTTCATCGACTCACAGGCACTTTTTTTTAAAGTCTGAATTTCTTTGATCCCCTTGCTTAAAATGGATCAAGGTAACTAAAAAAAAAATATGTATTAAATTTCATTGAAATCGGTTGACGTTTACACGTGCTAGCGAGCACTTGAAGTTTTTCATATAAAAACATGGTGTTTTGACAGTCTTTTACTCAAAGGGCCCGTAAAAGTGTAAACGTTGATGGAAAAACTTTAAACTTGGTAAATATGCTAAATACTATAAGGAGTATACAAATATATTTTTTTTTTATTTTTGTAAACAACAGTTGCTCCATTTAAAATAGCAACAAATTCACAAAAACAACGATTTTTAATTATTTTTTTTGATGGGGTAAATATTATGCAAAACTATTGAAAAAATTTTTTTCTGATACTCCTAACAGTAGTTAATTTATGTGCCAAGTTTAAAGATTTTCCATCAACTTTTACAATTTTGCTGATATTTTGAGTAAAAACTGTGAAAACCCCATGTGTTTTGAATGAAAAATTTCAAGTGCTCGATAGCACGTGTTAACATCAACCGATTTCAATGAAATCTTACACACATTTTTTCAATTGCCTGAATCACTTTTATCATTGATGAGAATAATTTTAAAATACGAATTTCAATATAACTGAACAAAAAAGAAATCTTTAATCGTATGTGTCTTCTCCGTTACCATTAGCTGTCTTCTCCGTTACCATCTTTCATATTTTTTTCTGTTAGTAAAATGAAACTTGGCATTAAACCAAGGATGGTTTTTGATAAATGTTGGTTTTATGAAAGTGTGCAAAAAAATCAACTTCATATCTTAATGGACGGCGCAGAATTTTAAACTTCAAGGCAATGGTCGGAAATCTCTAAATTGTGCGTGTCTTCTCCGTTACCGTCTATTTTTTTGAATAAACTTACTAAATTTCATAATTTTTTGGTGAAACTTCTGTGTCGTATACTTTGTGATGAATTCTTAAAAACCACTGAGTTTCATAAAAAAATATTAATTTCTTAACAAGAAAAACCTTACTATAAGCGTCCGATTGTCTTCTCCGTTACTTTGGAATGGCCGACAGACAGAATTGTGCCACCCACTTTTTTGGTGTTCTCTATCATCGTATGGTCATGTTGGATTGTTACCTCAAAATTTTTGTCTGCCCGAATCCAAAACTTGCCTTAGTACTTACATATCGCAAGTAAAAATTAAAAATACCGTCCTAGGAGAGGTAGGTAGCTACCTATATGTACTATTAATCCTTAATTGCTTTTAATTTTGTATATATTTTATAGTTGACCATTCCAATTTAAGCAGACAAAAATTTTAAAATTTTAAGAGTCATTTTCGAGAAAAATGAGATTTTCTACAACGGTTCTTAAACATTTTTATATAAGGTAGGTACCGTAACTTTTGCATAGTACCTAGTTTTTTTTTTTTAAATACTCTTCTCCTAGGAAATTTTTGTTCTTGAAAATTAAATTATTTCCCATCGAAATGGATGGTCTAAAAATGTATAAGAAAATTTAAGTAGTAAAAAGTTAGCAAAAAACAACAAACAAAAATCGAAAAACAAAGGTTTCAAATTTTTACTTGCGATATATGTAGGTACATAATAGGGCAGGTTCTGGATTCGTGCAAAAAAAAATGTTTTGAGATAACAATCAAACATGACATTACGATGGTAGAGAACACGAAAAAAGTGGATGGCACAATTCTGTCTGTCTGTTTGTATCTGGATCTGGCCTAAGCAAGTGGAAGAGGACCTCAACCAACTTGGCGTGAGAAACTGGAGACAGCTAGCTAGAAACCGAGCCGGCTGGAGGAAGCTTGTTGGTTGAGGCCCTGGTTCACCCCGGAATGTAGCGCCACCTTAAGTAAGTAGGTAAGTAAGAGGGGAAATTGCAATTTTATTTTAAGCTCCAAAAATAACGGTACTTACCATACAACCGTTAAGGAAAAGTTTATGTATCTCAAAAACGGCTCCAACGATTCTGATAAAAAAAAATCAGTGTGCTATTGTAGGCATGGCGTTCATTTTGGGAGAAAACAATGACCAAAAGACGTTATTAACGGTACCTGCCATATAACGGCTTTTTTTACTTTCGATTTTCTCATTAACGGCTTAACGGATTTCAATCAAAATTTTTATAATAAAGGTTCCTAAAAGTGTCAATAGTATTGCATATCGACATTTTGAAAACAATTGGTTTTGGATTTTTAAAAAATATCTATTTTTTTTTAAATTCAATGAATATTTTAGACACTAGTAGTACAGGTAAAATAGTACGAAAAGTCTTTCGAATAAAAAAAAAAAAAGTACCATCATGAAACTTGGTGAAAACGTTTCATGTACTATGAGAATGAAAAATCAAAAGAGTCTATAAAAATATTTCACATGGAAGGGTGTGTTTTTTGAGGGGGAAAGTTGTGGTGTATCAAACAGAAAAATTAACTTAGCATACGACACATGTTTTTAAGGTAGTTTTAAATGCTGAATCAAATAACACCAAAATCAAGTCGATATGGCCTCCTTGAAAAAAGTTATTGTCATTTTAAGGTTACGATGACTATATTTCAGTTAAAAAGTAAATTGATACCGGAAACCAGTTGAAAATAATGGTCCATCAATGAAACTTGGCATCAATGGTTCATTTGTCATGAAAATCAGTAATAAGAAGAGTCTATAAAAATATCTGTTGTTAAAGGGTGTTTTTTGGGGAGTTTGGGTAATGGTGGGATTATTACCATAAGACCTGCGACAAAAATGGTACCCCCCTGAGATTTTGTTTAAATGTGCTATGGACTAACAGATAGAAGAATCAAAAGAGTCTATAGAAATATTTCGCTGGGAAGGGTGTGATTTTTGAAGATAGGGGGAAGTGTGTGGTTATTTTTCAAAAAACTGGAAAAGGATGGTAACCCTCAAAAAACTTGGTAAAAGTGTTTCATTTACTACGAGAATGAAGAATTTACGGAGTTTACAAAAATATCAAGGAAGAAAGGGTGTTTTTGTGGCCTTGGGTAAAGGGTGTTATCTGTTTTTGGAAACAATTTTAGTTTTTAGAAAAAGTTTTATACATTCCTTCACCCATTAAAAACATCCTTCTACTATATAGATATTTGTATGGACTCTTTTGATTCTTCATTCTGGTAGCTCATAGCACATTTTTACAAAGTTTCATCGTGGTACCATTTTTGTCACTGGTTTTATGGTAATAATCCCACCACTTCCCCAACCGTCACTCCAACCCTCAAAAAAACTCCCTTTAACCACAGATATTTTTATAGACTCTTCTCATTATTGATTTTCATGACAAATGAACCATTGATGCCAAGTTTCATCGACGGACCATTATTTTCAAGTGGTTTCCGGTAATATTTAACTTTTAAACTGAAAATATAGTCATCGTAACCTAAAAATGACAATAACTTTTTTCAGGAAGGCCATATGGAGTTGATTTTGATGTCATTTGATTCAGCATTTAAAACTACCTTAAAAACATGTGTCGTATGCTAAGGTTGCACCAAAGTTAATTTTTCTGTTTGATACACCACAACTTCCCCCCTCTCCCCCTCAAAAACCACCCTTCCATGTGAAATATTTTTATAGACTCTTTTGATTTTTCATTCTCATAGTACATGAAACGTTTTCACCAAGTTTCATTAAGGTACCAATTTTTTTGTTTTATTTATCCTATTTTACCTGTACTACTAGGTTCTTAAATGTATTTTAATATTTTCTAAAAATGTGTATCCCAAATATTATTTTAAAGGCGTTAGTAATTTTTTTATATAAAAAAATAGTTTTTAAGAAAACCGATTAAAAATTTTTAATTTGGGTTTGAGCGCTAAGCTATTTTACTGGTTGTTTATACAATTTAAAGGACGATTTAAATGCTATTTTATATAGTTTTTATATTTTTGTATATATTTATTCTATAATGACTTTCATATTTTTAAAGTTCTTAAATTCCAAGCAACTTGAACATAAGAGCAAGTACGCGCGATCCAGTTGTGTATTTTATTTTACTAAATTGCCAATACATTTACATGTCGCTCAAGACATACCTGCTTAAACAAAATATAGGGGAGGCTTAAAGCTTTGTAAGGGCATTTTTAAAAGTCAATTTTAATTTAAAAAGAAACAGAGATTATAGCCATTCAAACTTTATCAATGTTTACATTCACAATCGTCTTATAGTTTCCTTATTGTACAAAACAAATTGAAAAGTGACCAGTGTGACCATTCTCTCACAAATAAAATTGTGTTTTAAGCATGCTTATGCCGCAAACAAATGTAAATTCAATAATTAAAACCCATTAGCCGCACATAATTTGCTTTTGCTTTAAACAAACAAATAAGCATCTGTCCACGACCTAAAAACCGTGCTATAAACGATATTTTTGTATCCCTCTTCAGCTTAGTTTACAAAAAATTGTTCCATGCAAAAGCAAATACAAATGCCAAGTTTGCGCAATTTTTTCTTGGTAAAAGAATGTCAGTGACATTGTTTTGCGAAAAAAATTCGTCGTTAAAGCCTAAAAAATGCCAAAACAATCTATGCAAATACTTTCGCATATCTAAAATAATTAATACGTAATTACTTTTTTGCATGATTGGTTTACAATTTCATGAAAAAAAAAACTATTGCTGTCATTGAATTTCCAAATAATTGACCGAGAATTTTTGGAGTGCGAGGAAATAGTGTTGTGATATTGTGAACAAAAAATATTTTTTTGTATGGTCGGTTAACACAATGTATCCGCCTCACAGCATTATTTGCATGCAAATAGTTTTTGCATCCATAAATAATGTATTTATTTATTAAGACTTAATGAATCATAAATGACTCAGTGGATGGCTAAGGCCAATTATAATATGTAATAATATTATACAAAATTAGGCACACAATTGGAGGAAAATTGTTTTGAAAACTCACTCCGATAAGAAAAATACTTCTCATAGGATAGTTTTCTCAGCGTTTGTCTAAATTTGTCGATGAATTGATATATACGCCAACCCTGTAAGTCTATGTTCATAGTTCATCGATAGAATTCCAGTGTCGAAAAAGTTCTTTCCGGTGTGCATAATGAAACCGCTAGAGTCACTAAGATTTTAAGAAGCTTGCGTACCTAGATTTGTATGGCATTTTGTCAACCATAGCATGAATTCAGTTTTTAAATATTAAATTGTCACGATCCAAATTAAAAAAACTGAAGTATTTTTCGTTAATATTTTGTGTGTTCTTACCAAGAATTGAGGGAATCAGAATGCACAAAGAGGAAAGTATGATCTAACGGTTCTCTTACTATGTTCATTAAAAATTATGTCAGGTACAACTTTAACTTAACTAGCCATTCTATATTCAGAAAGTTTTGAACATAATTAATAACTAGCGCAGAAATTTTAGTATAAATTTCATACTAAAACGGAAACGTTTGATTAACAAATTAGCAAATCCTTTTTCTCAATTTTTTGTTTTTTTTTTGGGGTGGGGGGAGGCGGGGTGTAATCGGACTACTTCATCAGTTTGACGAAACCAGTATTTTTGAAACTCATCACAGGTAAGGCATACACCCAAACGAGTTTCTAAACTCAATCGGTCACGTCATTTTCGGCATCGTCAGTCTCAGTTAGCCAGGTTCAAAGTGTCAACAAAGACCGAGCAACCAGTTTAAGGACCTAGCCATTCTATATGCCAGAGAGTTCATAAATGTAGCCCGGATGACAGAAAACAGAGTGCTGAAAATCATAATGGATGGATATATGCGTAGCTAGTCTACCGTATGTCTCGAGTAAAGACCCTTTATGGTCCAGAAGCCCTTTAAGTCAACGAGCTTTTTTATAATTCTTGTACCTAGTTCCTAGTAATATTACTGTAATTTTTATTAAGAAATGATTTTGAATGAAATGATTTATGCTCTGTGTATGCCACACTATCCAACAAAGGCCTTCAACTTTAATCTATTCACGAAAAAATGACATTTTCCTGCAATTTTGTTTATAATCTACTTTGCGCAGTGCAATTAAATTCACGAAAATACAACATGTGGGCTTTGTTTCCCAAATTCTAAGAAAATAACTTCCGTGAGCTTCATTATACATCACTGAATCATTAACTCTTATTAATCTTAAATAACCAGTAAAAAATATAATATTGACAAAGGACACTGTCATTTTTATAAATATGAAACAATTTCATTTTACGGACACAAGTACATAATCAAATAAGTCATTTTCACTTGTAATCTCAAAAATAATTCCCATCAGACCTTTGAATCAGTTCTTCAATAGATTTAAAGAATTTAAAATTCCCTTGCGCTTCTATGAAATTAAATTTTCCATTAAGGTTCGTATACCTAACTAAACCCATGTTGATCTTATCATGGAGCATAAGGAATTTATATCTTTTTGACTTCCAAAACTTAATTGAAAGGAGGGACAAAATGACAGATTTTCTCAACCAAAGTGAACTTGAAATTCTATGCTAATCGTGTTATTTTAATTGATTGCTCAAGCAGATATAAGCCCCAAATGTTTCGTGATTTATTTAAAGAGGACTTTATATTAAAAAAAAGCCTGTTTTCCAAGCAAGGAGTGTTTTTTTTTATACAAAAAATATCGTCCTCCATAAAACGGTAAAAAAAATATATACTTATTCACTTTATAAATGAACACTTGTAGTGATGAGCTCAGGAATGTCAGAAGAAACTGTTAAGAACATTTTTTGAAGTCAATTATGATGATAATGAGCATTAAAGATGAATATTTATAATGAATATTTATATTTGAAAAAAAGTAAAATTTGGACTTAAGCTATATTTACATCAAGAGAAAATCATCACATTAAATTTGTATGAGTATCCTTAAAAAAAGGAGAAAAAGGTTATAAACAGATATTCTTTGATGTATTTCACTAGATTTCAATTTTAAAAATACACTGACTTTAAACTAGGATAGTAATAAAATAAAACAATCTACAGTTTCTCATCACGTCTAGTTGCCATTAAAGATTTAAACATTTTTAAAGAATATATTTTCCTCAAATATAGCACTATACAAAGACAAAACTAAAAACTAGGTATTGGTCAAAGTTAATGCTTTTGAAATTCTTTCAAATACATTAACTTTGCCAAGTCAACGTCTTGTGTAACCACATCTTCACAAAAAGAAACGAAGGAAGAATTGAAAATAAAATTTTATGTAAAGAAAAAGTTAAAAACAAAGTCGGTTTAGTGCTTGAGGAAAAACTAGTGGGTAGTTTTTTTTTTTTTGTTCATTCTTTCTAAAAGTGACGATAATTTTTAATAGGTTTCGAAATAAAGCCTTTGAAAACATGAACAAAGTTTAAAGAAATTTAAGATATAAATTGTATTTTGTGTTCCACGTTCATGTATACCTAACCATTCACAAAACTTTGTTTAGATAGGTAAAACATATTTGAAATGCTAAAAGGATTAACAAATGTCATGCGGGTACGACAACCTAACTAGAGTTCATTTTTCTGTCATGTTGATTTTAATGCAAATCTAAAAAAAAAAGTGAAATGATGCCATAATAAATAGGTTTAAGAAATGGACATCAAATAAGGAATGTTCACGATTATTTTTTACTGGCTCCTTAGAAGAAATTAATTTAAAGTTTTACGCAAGTGGCAGTTTACCTAATGCCTTCTATTCGTTTTAAATTTATCTCCAATCCAAATCCGATTCGAGTTTGATCTATTTTCAATTCTTCGTCAATCCATCTTCGATACGGTTTTGACCTTTCTCTAATCCATTACCGATCCGTCTCCAATTAATTTCCAATGCGTTTCAGATCCATTTCCGATCTGTCTCACATCCGTTTCCGATCTGGTTCATATCCATCCGTCCGATCAGTCTTTTTTTATCATCATCGATCTGAGTCCAATCCATCTTCGATCCGTCTCCACTCTGCAAGTTAGCACCGCCATTTTCGATTTTCAAAAAAAAAAAACTTGCACTGTATTGTGCTCAACTAGTGCTGCCTTGTGCCGTAAATATTTTTTTAAAAATTCGCAAATTTGCAAATCTTACAGACGAAAATTGAAATTTTTTAAAACAGGCCAGCCTGTCCCTAAAAAAGGCGTGTCTTCATCTCCCTCCAATATTGTCATCGAATTGCACTTACTTCCCTTCTTTCCAAGGTCATGGAAACGCTAATTAACTATCAGCTCAAGAAATATCTTGAAGAACGAAAGCTTCCAAATGACCGGCAGTATGGCTTTCATAGCAATAGGTCCACTGGTGATCTGATGGTTTATCTCAGCGAACAGTGGAACAAATCTGTACATCGTTTTGAAGAAAGTAAGATTATTGCACTCTATTTTTCAAAAGCGTTTGATAGAGTTTGGCATCTTCTTCGTGTGATTAGAAATTAAACTTTTCGCTGACGACAGCACCCTCAGCTTTTCGTATTCGTTTTTAGATTCACATCTTTGTCCTTCGGATGTGGATTTTTAACGGCAGCGTATGATTAGCTCATTAATTTCTGATGTTGACAACATTGTCCAATGGGGAACCAAAAACAGTGTAGAATTCAATGCTTTGCTTCTAAAACTTGTATCCTGTCGCTAAAGCGACATAACTCGCATATCTGAGCAGGTGCTTCTTCAACTTTCTTTAGTCTTATAGATAGTATACAAAAAAAGCTTTGAAAATGATAGGTGATAGAAACATAAAACAGTTGTGGACTGCAAGACTTTGGCATTGGCCCTGAGTAATAAATCCGAATCTAGCTAGAGTCGACTTTAACAAAAATATCCGGAGAAATAAAACACAAATTTCACTTCTAAATGCTCAGATAAGATCATTTCAAACTTAGCTTGAGGTGCTTTTAAGCATTTGGTGGTGATATTTGTGTTTTATTTCTACGGATGTCTTTGTTAAAGTCGACTTTAGGCTAGATTCGGATCTATTACTCAGGGCCTTTGATTTTGAATACCCTTTAATAAGTTGCATTCAAAAACTTTCCGGGCCTGAGCATTGATATCCATTCGCTCTAGGTGACCAGCTACATCAGTCGTTGGGTTTTTACTTTTGTGGCTAGGTCGGTGTCGCTACAAGGCCCGTACAGCGGTTCGTTGTTATATTTTCTTCTCCATTCTCCATCTATAAAGACGGGACCAATAACTACCCGAAAAATTTTCCTCTTAAAACACCCGTAAGCGTTCTCATCTACTGATAATAGTGTCCATTCTTCAGCGCCATACATCAAGACCGGGATGACAAGTGTTTTATTCTGGAGCACTTATATAAGTTGCACGAGAGTTGGCTTTGCTCCTGAATTGCCTTCTTTGCCCAAAGAAGCAGCGATTGACAAGACTTAACCTTCCCTAGTAGCACAGAATTCGATTTATAACAAGAATTTGGTTGTATCTGTTTTGTTGAAGTAATCTGTAGCCTATTGAATAGACCTTTTAAGAAGGAACAATTACGTGCAGGAAAAGTAAACAAAAACCAACATAAAAAAATCGAAAAATCAAAGATTTTTAATTTTTTTTCTAAATTGCGCATAACTTTTTTCGGAGCAAAGATACGCTCAAGACATGCATGAACAAAGTAAACTGGAGTCTTACGGCTTTAATATGACATGTTAAAAAAGCCATATTATTTAAAAATTGACAGAGATATAGCCATTCAAACTTTACCATTTCTTATCATTTTCCGTAGTTTTTGCCCGAAAGCCTATTTTTTGGTACTTTATTACTAATTTAACGTTCCAAGCACCTAATACCAAATCTTATGTTAATCGGACCAGCCGTTTGGTCTGCAGGTCTGAACGCATTTAAAAACAGCCGAAAAACGAAATTGCGAACTTACATCCTTATTATAAATTCTCTATAGTTCTAATGTCATATTATATCAAAATTTTGATTTCGAAAATTTTTACGAAAGTGAAATTTGCCATATTGTACCGAAGAAGGGACTTTCGGGCCAAAACTGAGAAAAATTATAAGAAATGATAAGGTTTGAATGGGAATATCTCTGTCAATTTTGAACAAATATTAATTTTTGAACATGCCATATTAAGGCCTTTAGTCTCTACTTTATTTTGTCTGTGCATGTCTTGACCCTATCTTTGCTCCAAAAAAAGTTATGCACAATTTATTAAAAAATTTAGATATCCTTGATTTTTTGATTTTTTTTAAGTTGGGTTTTGTTAACTTTTCCTGCTTAAATTTGTTCGTAAAATTTTTTGAACTATCCACTCCAATAGAAAATTTAATTTTTAACAAAAAGTATTATATGTAAAATTGTCAAATTCCGCTTAGTTTTCGAGTTATACCAAAAATACTGAAAAGTGGCCAGTGTGACCATTCTCTCAGAAACGCATGGGTGAATTTAGTAGCATTTTCGGTTTTAAGCATGCCTATGGGCCAAACAATCATATTCAATAATAAAAACCCTTGCACGTAATTGTTCCTTTATACCTCTCATTTTCCGGTCTATTCAATAGGCTATGCAACATTATTGGTTGTAACTGAGTTTCTCAATTGTTCATCGAAAAGCAGTTGTAACTTTGTGTATTGAAATGCTACAAATCAGTTTCGATAAAGTTTGAACTTGTTTCCAAAAAACTGAAGTTGTTATTAAAAGGTTATAAGCAGGGCCCGGATTTTCATGCTCTAAAAAACACAAAATATGCGCCTATAATATGCACATAAAATGTCTAAATATGCCCTAAAAAATCCAAAATATGCCCTCAAAAATCCTTAAAAATGCAAAATATTCTGCAAAAATACTCAAAAAGTAAATGAAAACACTCTTAAATAAAATAAATAAATCAATCTTTCATTCACAGACATTTTTCACAGCAATAAGTAAATAAAATTAACAAAAAATAACTTAGAATTCAGGTAGGTTTAACAAAAAAATCTTGACATAATTATGTAGACTAGTTTCGTAAGTAGGTTTTGTTAGCATGAATCATGAATTTTTTTTGAAATTTTCAAAACTGAAACCTTGGCGATTTGGTCTCAAGAAACTTTTTTACATGGAAAATGACCACTCCACGTCAACAGACGTTAATGGAGCATCTATTAATGATACAATCTCATTTATTGTTACTTGAATATCGAAGGACTGTTCTTGATTCTCATTAAAGGATAACATGGTTGAGATAGTTTTCATTTTCATAAATATCCTTCGTTTTTCTTAAGAAAATTGTCTATTTTTTACAAATAGATTGACCCATTGGAGACTCTACTGCATTAATTTTCGAAACTGCTTCGTCCATAAAATCTATTTGTTCTTTAAGCGAGTTCCACTTCCACCCCTGTAATTTTACTATAGTCTCACTCAGAAACCCATGGCTTGAACTTATGAAAGCCAATTAGTAGAATTTTAAAAGGTCGTTTGCATTTCGGTGAAATAATGAAATTCAAGTGTTTAAAGCTTATTTTTTCTGAAATATGCACTAAAAATATGCATTTATTGTTAAAATATGCTCAATACGCCAAAATATGCATTTATACCAAAATATGCAAAAATATGCACCAACGATTGAATGCCATTTTAAAGCAAATTTCTCAATTCGGAAAACTATCTCATTCATTTCCTTCTAAGGCTGTCTAAAAAAAATATGCATTTGCATGGAAATCCGGGCCCTGGTTATAAGCAAGTCAAACATTTGAAAGTTGGTAATATGTTTTTATTACATCTATTGAATGTCTGTTTCGTTATCTTCTAACTTAAATGTTAAAATAACTTTCTTGCGATAATCTGTAAGAACATTTGGGTAACTTTAATATAATTTACAATTAAGAAGAGGGAAACAAATAACAAAAACATTTTTGTAACGTTTTTCCTCTTAAAATATTTATTTTAACGGAATTTCAATGAACAAGTTAATATTATATATATATAACACTAGATAATCGGTGTTGTCTATTCACAATACGAAACAAAATTATGTTTATTATAATGAAATACATCATTCCTTGAATAGCACATGTTTTTTTTTTAAAGAAGTATGCATAAATCTCCACCATTATTTTTTGTATTACATTTCAAACTTCTTGTTACTATTAACAACTCAAAACAAAGATGAAACTCTAAATGTGTCTTGTTATAGTTGGCATAACACAAATGCAACAAGCAAAATGTTTGAATAAACATCGTTGAAACTAAGTTGAAACATAACTATGCTTGTATTTTTAATGGGTGGAGAACTAGTTATATTTTGGTTTCTTATTTATAAACATGAAACAAAGATTGCAACGATATTAGAACAAATAAATAACCAAAGTACTAGAGTTGAAAAAAAACATTTGGTTTGTATTTGAAACAAAACAGCAACATTTCTTGAGATTCAAGTGATGTTGTAGTTGAGTTTCTATATCTTTCGATAGTTAAAGCTGATGATTGAAATTTTGACAGGCAGTCATTGTTCTTTAAATGTTAATGGTATATTTTAATTTAATTTATTTAAATCAACCATGAATTATTGCTTGGACATGAACAAAATTACTAAACATGGTAGAGTTGCCGCTGGATTGAAAAATGTTCACAAGGTAGATTAAACAATTCGAAGATTTTAAGATGGCCATAACACACATAACTAAACATTAAAAAACAAAATTTGTATTGCATATCTTGTTAAATAAAACACATTTCGATGTTCTATGTATTTTTCGTTCCAAATGTCAGCAGACTTCCTAGAAATCGATTTTTTATGAAGCATTAATAAAAAGTCAACAAAATTTTTGTTTCGTAGGATTTTTAATCCATTTAAATCATAGCCATCCTTGGATTGAATTTGACTTTGACATCTTGAAATATAGAAGACCAACTATATTTTGACGTTTCATGAATATTTTGTTCCAAATGTCAAAAGGCTGCCTAGAAATCATTTTCTTGCGAAGCTTTAGGAAAATGGCAAAAAATTTGTTTTTGGACATTTTTTAATCCATCGCAATAGTAGGAATTTATTTTCTAGAATTTGACATTTAATAGGGCTTTAAAAAAAAAGAAAATTGATATTTTGAGATTTAACATGAATTCTGTTTAAAAATTTCAGTTTTAAAAATATAAACAAAAACAGAACTGCGGCAACTCTAGCGGATAGAGACCAAAGTTAAATGTAAGTTTTTGCTTACTTTTTTTCCCAACAGAAAAAAATATGATTTTTTAACATAAGAATTCTAGTTTCAGTAACGAAGATTAGAAAATATTATAAAAGAAACAATTTGCTCTGTTTTATAAACAGTGTAAATTGGTTAAAATGAGGATTTTGTTGCCTTAAGTTTATACTCTGTTGTATCTTTGGTTTAATGACATATAAGTTTTAATTTAAAGAGACAATGTTTTATTGATATTTCCTGCAACAAGCGCCATATTGTTCAGAAAAAAATTAGTTTTTCTTAGAAATTGAAATTTTTAAACTGATTTTTCCAGTTGGTATTACTTTTTCCATAGTAAATTTCAATGGAAATGGCTAAAATTTGCGTTTCCTAATGTATATCATAAATTTTTTTCAACTTGAATGCCTAAATAGAACCACAAATATTTTTGTATTTTTCAAATTTTCGGCCAATTTTAATTTTTTAGGTGGCGCGTGAATTTTCTGGAAGTAAAACATCAATTTTTATGATAAAAATGGTGTTTGTATTAGATTTTTCGTTCAAAAATAACTAAAAATCGCATTTTCAGTCACAATATTAGACGTATTGATTTTATAATACTTTGAAGCTTATCTTTTTTATAACATCTCAAATGTATTATACATTTTAAAAGAATTTGATTAATAACTTTTCAGAAACTTTAACAATGTTATCGGAAACATTATTTCGCATTATATTATAACATAAAAGAACAGAAAAAGTTAAAGTAACTATAAAAGCAACTTTGAAGAAACATTATTCAAGTTATTGTAATTTGTTTTAAACTTTTGTTTCTTGTTTAAGCCATGTTATATACAACAAGATAAGGTTACATGTAATATTTCTTGGTTCAAATAACAATTATAAAACTGAGAAACGACAAAATATAACTTCTATAAAACCGAATAAATACAAGTTTGTTACAAATGAGATGGGGAAATGCGGCTATTTGGGTTACACAATTGTACCAGAATACGTTTCTTCGATAAATGGACAACAACTTGAATGTTTTACTGGAGTTATATCTACCAAATGAAAACCCTTCTGTGCTACTCGGGTTCGGTTGATCTCTGCAATGGTATCGTTCGCTGAGCTTATAGCGGATCCTAGGTAGACAAAGTCTCTGACCACCTCAAAATTATAGCTGTTAATAGTGACGTTCGCATATATTTCGTTTTGCTTTCATTCACCGATGCACATTGGTTTTGAATTTCTGAATATCACAATGGGAAGAAAAAATAGAGTGGGGTAAAGCATTCCACATTGACATTCATGTTGTGCGGGTGAAGAAAGAATCTCTGTACTTGACGGTACTTCCCAAACTGGGTTCAAGGGTAAGCTGATGGGCTTTCCTGGAAGCACGAGTATTACGGTTAAATCCTTTTAAGGGAGGAATGCAACTTGCTATTTCACTGAACCATTGTTTGTAAAAGAAGAGGAAAAGACATGAAACGTTACGACGGTGCTCGAGAGGATCGAATGTTTGCGTTATAGACCGATAGCCCACAGCAGATTTTGGGTGTGAGTGATAGCAAAAAAAAGAAGTATAGGCGTCGAAAGCATTATTAAAGGGTATTCAAAATCAAAGTCTTGCAGTCCACAACTGTTTTATGTTTCTATCACCTATCATTTTCAAAGCTTTATTTTGTATACTATCTATAAGACTCAAGAAAGTTGAAGAAGCACCTGCTCAGGCCCGGAAAGTTTTTGAATGCAACCCCGAGGACATTAAACACCTTGGCCTGCGAAACTGGAGATGGAGACAGCTAGCTAGATAGAGCTGGCTGGAAGAAGCTTGATGGTTGAGACCCTGGTCCACCCCGGACTGTAGCGCCACCTTAAGTAGGTTAGGTTAGGTTAAATGGGGTGGTTATACGAGAAGGTAGCATCACCTCACTCGGATCTCAATGGATCCATTGTGCTCCCCTGGGTGTAGGCAAGGTAGGTATAAGGAGGGAGAAGGAAATTGGTTATTGGAAGCTTATGTATGGGCGGCCTCCCTGACCCATCCTGAGTTCTGAGTGAATTTAAGGATGTTTCTTAGTGGCAAACACGATACGTCACCCAATTCCCAAGTATTCTCCGAGGGCTGCCTTTCTAGTTCTGGCTAGCCTGGGGCATTTACAGAGGAAGTGAACTGAGCCCTCCTCCGCCTCTTCATCCTGACACCCTCTACATAAGTCAGATGAGCCGATGCCCATTCTACTTAAGTGGGTTCCCATTGTGTTGTGACCCGTTAGGATTCCAACCAATAGGGAGAGTTGAGGCCTGCTTAGCTTGAGTAAATACTCAGTTATTTTCTTTGAAATATCCAGCCATAAGTTTCTCGAAATACGACAGGTATCAATTGTTGACAATCTGTCGCTGGCAACTTTGAGAAAACTCTGGCAAATTCTTCTTTTTTTCTTGCTTTAGTGGCATAAGAACAGAGCAGTCGATTTGGCTCGGACCAAGAGATGATCCGTTTTTGGCCAATTCATCTGCCATTTCGTTCCCGTATATGTCACGATGTCCTGGGTCCTGGCACCCATCGAAGGGTAACTGTATTTGATGCGCTGAGTAATTTTCACCTTAAGTAAGTAAGTAAATATTTATAGGAAAGTAAGTAAGCTCTTAGAAAAATGCGGCTTTTATTTTTTCACTAATATGTAAATTTTGGCAAACACGAGTTCTCGTAATAAGGCACCTCAACTAAGTCCCGGGGACATAAGCCTTGAATCGAATTCGGGACTTATGTCCCATCCTAAAGGGACATAAGTCCTGAACTTTTTAGTCGAAAATGGAACATAAGTCCCGAATGAAACGAAAATATTTTTTTATAAATCCAGATTCTTAAAATGCATTCACCTAACCTCGCACCCAAGCAGGGGGTTGCATACCTTACTGTTTATTTGCCGTAATGCTGGGTGTCAGTACTGTATTTATGTAAGGCAAGGCAAGTGTAAATAAGATCAGTGATAGCACCCGCATTACGGCGAATAAACAGTGCGGTATGCAACCCCCCTGCTTGGTCATACTATAGGACTTGGGGTGGGTGCGAGCTAAGTGTATGTAAAGCTTCTTTTGCATTTAAAGCTTGTAACTGTACTTTGCATTGGAGCAAGTACTACCGAAAAAAAATAAATCGAGACAACAGTACCAGTTGTACCATTTCGTCAGCTGTGGTCTCTTTAAATTGTCTCTATATACATATGTACATATGCAAAAATGAAAAAATTATACGTTGGACATAGGTCCTACCTACCGAGACATAAGCCCCGAAAAAAAATTCGGGACTTATGTCCCTGCTCCGAGAAATACGCTTAAGGTAAAACAGGTTGAATTCAAACGTTGACCTCGGGCATGATAGTTCAAAGCACCAAACATAACGCCACCAAGGGGAATTAATATCTAATTTATATTTAGCAGTCTTGAAATTTATAGCCATGCAAAACGTAGGTATAGTTAATGTATGCCCGTAGTTCTTGCATAACATACAATTATACATCAGCATAAAAACATTTAGTTTTAGTTTTCAATCTTCAGAAGAAATGTTAATAAAATGTGTAGGTAGTCCATTCTTTTCTTCGAAATCCATGCAAAATGTTCGTGATGAAATTTTTACATTTTTGGAAAGGTGTATTAATTTCCTATTCAGCACTGAAAATTGCAACAATTTTGATAGCTCGATTCATTAGATATTCGCAGCTAACGGATTGCGTTGGGGGCAGAAAATCGGTAAGACACATTGGTTCGATTATTTCCTCAATCAGACCATGAACAAAAAATTAGCCTGGAAGTGTCGATAGGGTTTGAATAGCCCTTCCCATTGACGTGCACTGCAAATTATTTTATTAAAAAAAAACAAAAAGTTTTCGTAAGTCTACGCATATCTACGCAGCTCTACGCAGCTCTACGCATATCTACGCATATATATGCAGATCTACGCTAGTCATTTTGGATGCGTATATCTCGAGAACCAGATATCGTAGTAGGGCAGTAGGCTCTGGTTTCAAGTTTTGGAAAGCTCTTGATTTTGGATTCCGAAATATCACCATCCAAAGACAATAAGGTCGGTAGTTGGGGCAGAAAATTGGTAGGAACACTTTGGATGCGAATATTTTCTCAACCAGATCATGAAAAATAAAATGCACGACTGGATCGCACGTACTTGCTCTTATGTTCAAGTTGTGTGGGGCTTAAGAACTTTAAAAAATATTCAAGTAATTATAGAAAAAATATAAAAAGCATTTAAATCGTTCTTTTAATTGTATAAACAGCCTGATCAAAAACTTAGAGCTCAAAAAAAAGTATATGCCATTTGATTACTTGAAAAAATATGAATAAATGCAAAAAAAAAATTAAAAACCGTTGGAGCCGTTTTCTTAAAAATTAGTTTTTTATATATAAAATTTTTGTAACATTTTTCAAAAAAAAATTTGGTATGCCAATTTTGAGTATATATTAATATACATTTAAAACTGAAATTTCAAAACAATTCATCAACCCGTTTTTGAAATATTGAATTTTGAAAAAAAAATTTTGAATCTTTTTTTAAAAATCCAAAATTTATTTTTTCAAAAATTTTGGTATGCAGTATTATTTATTTTCTAACAAAGCTTTTGTGCAAAAAATTTCATTGAAATCGGATGAGCGGTTAATGAGGAAATCAAAAATAAAAAAAACCGTTATATGGCAGGTACCATTAATAAATGTTTTTGGTGATTTTTTTTCTTATTGAAATTTACATCATTTCTACAGTAATACACTGATTTTTTTTATCAAAATCGTTGGAGTCGTTCTTGAGATAAATAAGCTTTTCCTTAACGGTTGTATGGCAAGTACCGTTATTTTTTGAGCTAAAAAAAAAAATTTCAATTTCCCCTCTGGAGAGTTACAAAAAAACCTTAAGTTCAAAATTTGAAGAAAATCGCTTCAGTGGTTTAGGCTGTAGGTTCAGGTACATACAGACAGACAGACAGAATTGTGCCACCCACTTTTTTCGTGTTCTCTATCATCGTAATGTCATGTTTGATTGTTATCTCGAAATTTTTGTTTTGCACGAATCCAAAACTTGCCCTATAGTACCTATATCGCAAGTAAAAATTGCTTGCATGTGTCTATAGGGTTTGAATAGCCCTTTCCAAAAACGCATGGCATGATTTATTTCATTAACTTAAAAAAAAGCAATTTTTTCTGAAATAACGCCAAGTACCTACCTACCTTCCATTTCGTCTTTTCAAACAAAACATGAAAGCTTAATTATTTTGTATATTTTAATTGTCCTTCTGTCTTACATGAAACTATTGCACCAGACATTTTTCAGCTCAAACTTAAATTACAGCTTTTATTTTATTAGCTTTTTTCCTTTAACGAAATAATATTTCAATTTTAATTCAGTAAACTAAATCGAGTTAAATGTCAAGGCATTAAATTGGATGTTTTTTTCTGCTCCTGTTCTGTTTAATAAATTTTGAAATTAAATTCTGAGAAAAATAATTAAAATAACCCCATTAAATATTTTCCAACTCAAACAAAATTGCATGGTATAGATATTGACTCACCAAAAAGGACATTCTACTTTCAAATTGAAAATATTTACGAGTATATTTGTTCGGTTTCCAGTTTCCCCACATCCACCCGCTTGTACCAGTGAATATACGAATAATGTTTGCTGATGTATTAAATTCAGTCATAATAATATTGATTGGGTATTGGTTTGATATAGTATACATATAGGTATTAGGGGTGTCGGAATTTTTTTTTATTTTTTATATTCAAAATGGGTATGGTGGATCTTGTAAAGGGTTTAGAAAGATGAAATTTTTATTCTGGGACATTTTCCAAAATCGAATTTTGAGACCCCGCGGCCGTTTTTAGGTAAAAAAGAGCACATTTCGAAAAAATGGTCAGGAAAACCAATTAAATTTTCGTCGATATGTTGTCAAAATTACTTATAATGTTTTATTTTGGCTTCCTTTTCTCATTTGTATTGACCGAACAACACTTTAAAAATGCTGTATAGTGTTAAGAAAGCAAGTTTCAACCAATTCGAGCATTCCATTTAGAAGAAATAATCCAAAACGTCTAGAAAATCGATCTTTTCTTCGGGGAGATTTAATGTAAAAAGTTATGTCATGATATTTTGATAAGGAGATTTTAACGCTATCTTCTTATTGAAAGGTTACAAAAGCAAAATAAAATCATTGTAAGTTACTGTGACCTCATATAATATTGGTTTTTAGGGCCGCTTATTCGAATTGAGGTTTTTTAACCTAAAAACGACCGCGGGGTCTCAAAATTCCATTTTGGAAAATGTCCCAGAACAAAAATTATTTCTTTCTAATCCCTTAACAAGATCCACAATACCCATTTTGAATACAAAAAATAAAAAAAAATTCCGACACCCCTAATAGGTATACATATGTTTGACATATTTCCTTTACCACACAGAACTCAGAATATGTTAAACAACTAATATTATTAGATACACTAGCGTTAAGTTGGATTTAACTCAAATAAAATTATTGTGGCTGGTAGTTTTATTGGGAAACCGCATTATGGTGGAAGAGGTATAACCTCTGGTGAATACGTCATATAACCAATTGATTTATTGAAATAACTCGGAATTTTGTCATTTGGAAATGGTTTTTGTGGGCAATTAGGTAGATTTAATAGCATTAAGAATGTAATTTTTTTTAACCGCCACATAAAGTTGATATGTACCTATGTGTGCATGATTAAAGTATTGAGGATGATAGGTCAACACCAGTAAAAAGGAATTAATTTGGTAAATTATTTCTGATGGGTGAATTTTGATTCATTTTATGTAGGAAAGTATGTAGGTGTATGTATAATATATGATAATTAAATTAGTATTTATTATAATTTTCAAATATTTTTTTTATTATTTTTGTAACATGACCCTCTATACAGCATCCGATACAAAGGTTTGCCAAAATTCAATAAAAATATTTGCGTAGTATTAATAAGAATTAGCAGGGGAAAAATCAGGGTTCACAGAAAAAAAATCAGCCACATTTCTGGGAAAGAAACCAAATTATACTTTTTCCAACATCCGTCATGGTCATGGCTGTCGGGATCAGAGTATATTTAATCGTCGTGTTTAGGGTAAAAGGGGGCTAACTCCACCTTTGGTTTGATTGTTATTGAAATTAAAATCCTACAAAATCTATTCAACTTAACTGAATCTCAGTAATAACGAGAATAAAAACAAAATACTTTTTAGTAGGGTACATACTCGTATTTGTCTGTAAAAAATGAAAGAAAAAGTTAATTGCTTTTTAAGCTTCAATATTTCCTTTACAAAAGTATTATGACCTTTTCCTGAGAAATCCAAAATCTCACACGGATTATACCATCTCACAGACCTGGTGGATACCTCGCAGATACTTCGCAGATACCTGGCGGATATCTCACAAATACCTGGTGGATACCCGTCGGATACCTGGCGAATACCCCACGAATAGCTGGTGGATACCCGGTGGATACCCCGCAGATACGGGGCGGATACCTGGTGAAGAGGTACGTGGTGGACACCTGTTGGATACCTGGCGGATTTTTCGCGAATATCTGGAAGAAACGTCACGGATTTCTGGTAGATAAGTGGTGGATATCTAAGTCGTAGATACCTGGCGAATACGCTGATGAATACCTCACGGATACCTAGTGGATATCTCGCGGATACCTGGCGTATACCTGACAGATATCTGATGGTTACCAGGCGGATACCAAGCGGATACCTGGCAGATACCTGTCCGATACCAGGCGGATACCTAGGGGATACCTTGCGAATACCTGTCGGATGCCTCGTAGATACCTGGCTGATACCATTGTATAGTATTCTCATGCAAAACGATTTTGTAGGTTTACATAAGTGGTCGATAGGTTCGCTGTGATCGCCTTACCGAGATCTCTTAACAAAAATTAGGATTACATGTGGCCACTAGATGGCCACGAGATTTTTGGCTTCATGAGAATTTTATAGAGTTTGTTGACAATGCTGATACCTTGAGGGTACCTCGTGGATTCTAATAATAGTGGTTATACACCTTGTCAACTATAAACTGTGGAATTACTTGGTGGACCTTAGGTCAAAAAAGAGATTTTAGTTAAGCTTGTCAACAATATTAAGGGGACAAGATTTTTTTAAATTTTTTTTTTAGAGTTTTTTGAAGAGCTGTGTCTGGCTCTGGACCTTTGAAACATCATGTGAGGGAAATTTGATAAAAAAAGCCATCTAATTGGTCAGAAAAGGTCAACTGGTCCCAGAAATTGGTCAGCCCTAGATAGTTTGTAATGAAGGCTTAAGCTTTCTCAAGGTCGCTCAAGGCCACGCGCGATTTTTGGCACCTCATTTATGGGAAATTTGCAAAAAAATGTATATCATAGATTTCTAGATCATGATAAAAGGTCAACTATTTTCAGTAATTTGTCAGCCATAGATTTTTTTCTATGAATTTTTGAAGTTCGTTTCAAGGTCACATTTTAGGGAAATCTGCAAAAAATGTGTACCATCTGAAAGATCTCTAGATCAATAACAAAAAAAAACAATGGCTGACCAATTACTAAAACTAGCTGACCTTTTATATAGTTCTCAGGCCTTTCTGATGGTATTAAATTTTTGCAAATTTCCCATAAATGAGGTGCCAAAAATCGCTATGACCTTGAAATTTTTAAAAATTCATTAAAAAAAATCTATACCTGAGCAATTACAAAAACTAGCTGACCTTTTATATAGATCTAGAGATCTTTCAGATGGTACACATTTTTTGCAGATTTCCTTAAAATGTGACCTTGAAACGAACTTCAAAAATTCATAGAAAAAAATCTATGGCTGACAAATTACTGAAAATAGTTGACCTTTTATCATGATCTAGAAATCTTTCGGATGATATACATTTTTTTGCAAATTTCCCATAAATGAGGTTCCAATAATCGTGCCTGACCTTTAGTGACCTTGAGAAAGTTTAAGCCTTTATTACAAGTTATGACCAATCACTGACCAATTAAATGGCATCTTTTTTATCAAATTTCCCTCATATGAGGTGTCAAAGGTCCAGAGCCATCAAAATGTTGCTTTTATAATTCTGCTGTTCATAATCCTCCAGGTTAATTGTTTTAAATATGGCCATTGGAAGCGGGACTATCTCCAAAAGAGCAACTTACAGAAGAAAGAAAAAGACACTTCTCAATTAATACTTTTATGTGTCAAGGTTCAACATCTAATGCAGACAAGGACACGTGGATATTAGATTCAGGTGCCAGCGACCACATGAGCCATATGGATTGACGTGAATGATATAAAAATTCTAAAGAGACAAGAACTTATCTGACAATTGGAAATGGTGAGAAAATACCTACTGACTCGAGTATCGGGAAACATTAACATTCATGCATTCAACGGAAATGGTTAGATTCGCAAATCGTAAACGTATGATTAATGTTTTATAATTACCACATCTTAAACTCTTAGCTTAGCTTAGTAGATAAGCTGCAAATTTTAAATAGTTTACCGCTAGAGTTAGGGTTGCCAGATTTTTCCAGCAGCTCGCGACGGGACAAATATCTAAAATTAAGGGAAATGGATTTCAAAATTTTGCCCGGGAGATATACCGGGAGTCATACTATATCAACTTAAATAAATTCTTTTATTTAATCAAAAGTTCAAATAAGCTCTACTACAAATTGCGACTCGTCCAATTGCGCTCCATCAGCTAAGATGTAAAATTTGATCGATGCCGTAAACGAGTGAATCGTGCATCGGTTCATTTGGGAATATGAGCAGGCAAATCCCTTCTTCTCATTGTAGTATTGCCTACCCTGTTCTGCTTTTGCATTTTTCCATATCTGACTAGTAATGGGCGATCATCGAAATGATCGAATAGCACACCATCATATTGCATCGCGTTGTCAGTGTGGTTTCATTTATGATTTTATCACCATGAAACATTGTTGCCAGATAAAAACAAATTTTTCCCCCAGAAAAATTTAGAAACTCCCCAGATTACCACATTTTGAGAAAAAAACCCTAGATTTGTTTTTACTTTCAATACTAATAAGTTCATTACATACATATTTCAGATGACATTGAAAAAATTATAGTAAAAATAAAAATATGGTGTAGCCCAATTTTGTTTGCATAGTTCTCATTTCTAATCGATGTTTATTACTATTTAATTTGATATTCAAGGAGGATAAGTGACATCTTTGGAAAGCTAAGATCAGGCCCACCCCGATCTAAGTTAGCGCTCTGTGCAAGTTTCATCACTAGCGCCCGTCAATTGCTGTTTTTGGTGGGAGAAGTCATGTCCTCATTACCCAAGCTGTTGACTTTGATATACGATTTTTGTACGAAGTGGCCCCAAGAGATGAACGAAGTATCCCCAAGAGGCGAACAAAATCGTGCATTTTGCAAAGATTTTGGCATTTAGTTTTGTCTTTTTGTCTTTAAATTCAGAATAAGTATGGATATCAATATTGGTGAAAGCTATTAAAAAGAATTGAAAATTAAAAAGGTTTGGCAGGTAGTTATAGTGGCTTTCTTGTTACTTGCTCAAGGCGCCCATTGGGTTCAGCGCCCTGCGCATTTGCACCACTTGCACATATAGCTTGTCCGGCCCTGGCTAAGATATTTAAGATTTAAGATTTTTTGCTTATAAGACTTTTCATGCATAAATGTTGGACTACGAGACAAAAGTATCAATTTTCCCAATATATGGGTAACGCTACTTTTGCACTCACGGCCTTAATTACTATCAGCTATTTCAATTTACATTTATCTCTAGATCAATAACAAAAAAAAACAATGGCTGACCAATTACTAAAACTAGCTGACCTTTTATATAGTTCTCAGGCCTTTCTGATGGTATTAAATTTTTGCAAATTTCCCATAAATGAGGTGCCAAAAATCGCTATGACCTTGAAATTTTTAAAAATTCATTAAAAAAAATCTATACCTGAGCAATTACAAAAACTAGCTGACCTTTTATATAGATCTAGAGATCTTTCAGATGGTACACATTTTTTGCAGATTTCCTTAAAATGTGACCTTGAAACGAACTTCAAAAATTCATAGAAAAAAATCTATGGCTGACAAATTACTGAAAATAGTTGACCTTTTATCATGATCTAGAAATCTTTCGGATGATATACATTTTTTTGCAAATTTCCCATAAATGAGGTTCCAATAATCGTGCCTGACCTTTAGTGACCTTGAGAAAGTTTAAGCCTTTATTACAAGTTATGACCAATCACTGACCAATTAAATGGCATCTTTTTTATCAAATTTCCCTCATATGAGGTGTCAAAGGTCCAGAGCCATCAAAATGTTGCTTTTATAATTCTGCTGTTCATAATCCTCCAGGTTAATTGTTTTAAATATGGCCATTGGAAGCGGGACTATCTCCAAAAGAGCAACTTACAGAAGAAAGAAAAAGACACTTCTCAATTAATACTTTTATGTGTCAAGGTTCAACATCTAATGCAGACAAGGACACGTGGATATTAGATTCAGGTGCCAGCGACCACATGAGCCATATGGATTGACGTGAATGATATAAAAATTCTAAAGAGACAAGAACTTATCTGACAATTGGAAATGGTGAGAAAATACCTACTGACTCGAGTATCGGGAAACATTAACATTCATGCATTCAACGGAAATGGTTAGATTCGCAAATCGTAAACGTATGATTAATGTTTTATAATTACCACATCTTAAACTCTTAGCTTAGCTTAGTAGATAAGCTGCAAATTTTAAATAGTTTACCGCTAGAGTTAGGGTTGCCAGATTTTTCCAGCAGCTCGCGACGGGACAAATATCTAAAATTAAGGGAAATGGATTTCAAAATTTTGCCCGGGAGATATACCGGGAGTCATACTATATCAACTTAAATAAATTCTTTTATTTAATCAAAAGTTCAAATAAGCTCTACTACAAATTGCGACTCGTCCAATTGCGCTCCATCAGCTAAGATGTAAAATTTGATCGATGCCGTAAACGAGTGAATCGTGCATCGGTTCATTTGGGAATATGAGCAGGCAAATCCCTTCTTCTCATTGTAGTATTGCCTACCCTGTTCTGCTTTTGCATTTTTCCATATCTGACTAGTAATGGGCGATCATCGAAATGATCGAATAGCACACCATCATATTGCATCGCGTTGTCAGTGTGGTTTCATTTATGATTTTATCACCATGAAACATTGTTGCCAGATAAAAACAAATTTTTCCCCCAGAAAAATTTAGAAACTCCCCAGATTACCACATTTTGAGAAAAAAACCCTAGATTTGTTTTTACTTTCAATACTAATAAGTTCATTACATACATATTTCAGATGACATTGAAAAAATTATAGTAAAAATAAAAATATGGTGTAGCCCAATTTTGTTTGCATAGTTCTCATTTCTAATCGATGTTTATTACTATTTAATTTGATATTCAAGGAGGATAAGTGACATCTTTGGAAAGCTAAGATCAGGCCCACCCCGATCTAAGTTAGCGCTCTGTGCAAGTTTCATCACTAGCGCCCGTCAATTGCTGTTTTTGGTGGGAGAAGTCATGTCCTCATTACCCAAGCTGTTGACTTTGATATACGATTTTTGTACGAAGTGGCCCCAAGAGATGAACGAAGTATCCCCAAGAGGCGAACAAAATCGTGCATTTTGCAAAGATTTTGGCATTTAGTTTTGTCTTTTTGTCTTTAAATTCAGAATAAGTATGGATATCAATATTGGTGAAAGCTATTAAAAAGAATTGAAAATTAAAAAGGTTTGGCAGGTAGTTATAGTGGCTTTCTTGTTACTTGCTCAAGGCGCCCATTGGGTTCAGCGCCCTGCGCATTTGCACCACTTGCACATATAGCTTGTCCGGCCCTGGCTAAGATATTTAAGATTTAAGATTTTTTGCTTATAAGACTTTTCATGCATAAATGTTGGACTACGAGACAAAAGTATCAATTTTCCCAATATATGGGTAACGCTACTTTTGCACTCACGGCCTTAATTACTATCAGCTATTTCAATTTACATATACGACGTAATTTTGAGAATGAAGAAAATTAAGCAGTCATACAATTTAAAAAAATTTTAACTTTAAAAATAATACCCCCAGATTTCCCCCCAGACATTTTGTCACCCCAGATTTCCCCCTAACGATGAAAAAAACCCCTAAATCTGGGGGGAAAACCCACAAACTGGCAACCCTGCCATGAAAACTAATTCTAACAGGCAAAAGTTCCGTTGTCGTTTCGAATGTTTCAGTCTGGGAGAGCCTTTTAGATGCTGTGAATCTTACACTTATAGTGTTATAGTAGAAGATCAAGCCATAGGAGGACCTACCCTCATAAAGGTACGAGATGAGCGGTATACAGTTTTGTATGGGTTGCGCATGGGTTGCCTGTCGAAAAGTGGTCAAGGCATAGGGTTATACCAAGCAATTGCTATCAATTTGTGGGGTTTTTCAATTATCTGCTCCAGCTAAGATGGTAAGCCTTAAGGATATACAAAAAATACCGTACAAAGAAAATTTTATTTTAAAGTTATAAGCTGTGTGATTTTTTGAAAATAAAAATGTAAAATGTAATTTTTTATTTTCTTTCGTGTAATACTCTGTCTAAAAATAAAATGGATCCCCTTTCAAGACCCAAAAAGGATTTTCTTCAAAAGAAGCCTTTACCCGAATAGAAAATCTGAATGCGTGCACTAACTTCAATTTACCTTAATGCTAGTAAAATGTTTACTCTTTATTCTATAGAATAAATTTTGTTTAGTGTTGATATCAACAGTTGTCATAATCTGACAAACAACGACTATTTTAGAAATACAAGGATAAGTTCAATGAAAACTTTAAACAACAAAGATATTGATTTTACTAAACATTTCTTAAAAGCTTCTGCCACACAGGATTTCAATAACCACCACCTAACTCTTGTGCTACTTATTTTATTTAAAATAATTTAATTTTTCGAGAAAAATAAAAATAAAAATGCAAAATTCGAGTTTCCAATGATTATATTTTGCATTTAATGCCAAGCCTTATAATTCATTGCGATCGAAATAATGAATTAAATATTAATGCGTTTATTGGTATTATTTTGTATGTTCTGTTGATACAGAATATAAACCACCAACGGAAATTAAATGTGCAATGTTTTTAATTTTATTCTCCCAGACACATAGCGTGTACTTGTTAATGTTGTATACGATGAACGTGCATTCCATAAACAAAACGAATACTGAATCAGCATCAGCAATCATTACGGAGCACGGAGTATATACAAAGCATTATTCACTTACAGTACGGTATCTATAAACTTGTTATTTTTCTTCTTCGGCAATATCAAAATGACTTATCATAAAGATTATCGGGGAAAATATTTATACAATCGAATGCGTTTAACGAGTCGATTGTAAAAATAATTTGGAAGTACGCCAAAAACAACATATCATAATATACGAGTAGGTAGGTATATAGCAACACTGATACCACATGGGATGTCTTACAAAAATTTTCGGTTTTTTGATGTGGTGTTTGAGGATTTATGATATTCCAAACTATATGAATTTCCTTTGGGATAATAAACAAAATTATTGTTAATTCTTTTTTGAAATATTGGAGAGAGTAGCAATAGCTGTTTTGATGAGGGGTAGTGGTTGTGTTTGTTTGTACAAAGCCCCATGATCGATGATTTCAAATTGGAATTTCAAAGAAAATTACGGGTAATAAAGAGTGATAAACCACAACATTATTTCGAAATGAATCATTAAAAAGTTAAGATTTTGAGTGAGTGAATTTCTTTTTTTTTAATTTTTATTATTTTGGTTAGAAAGGCATAAAAAAGATTCAAACTTTGATGTATGAACCTACTTTTTAATTATACCTAACAGGTATTTTTGGCTTTTTTTCCTATGGATTTTTTTTTTTTAATTTATTGATGCAGTCATTTTATTTTAATTCTTTAAAGAAAAAGGAAGTAAATTTCACTTTCATAATGGATTCCAATTGAATAAATACACAATATTTTGGATGGAGTTAACGGATTTAATATGTTTTGACGAAGTTTTTATTAGGGAACAAATTAAGTTTCGGTGTTTCGTCCTTAATGTAGCTAGTCTTTTTACGCTAGTGGAGGAAGTTGGCACACTTGGACTTGAAGGCATTTGAGGTTTTCTTGTTGTTCTGCTATTAGATATTGTCATTTTTACTTGCGATATATGTAGGTATCATAGGGTAAGTTTTGGTTTCGTGCAAAAAAAAAACTCGAGATAACATTCAAAAATTACATTACGATGATAGAGAACAGAAAAAAGGAGGTGGAAAACTTTTGTCTGTTTGTCTGTCTATCTGCCTGTTTGTATCTCGATCTACAGCTTAACAATATTGTGATATTCTTCAAATTTTTAACATAAGGCTCTTTGATGATTCCCTAGAGGGGAAATTCAAATATTATTGTAGCTCCAAAAATAACGGTACTTGCCATACAAACGTAAAAGAAAAGCGGGACTGGTCACGATACCAAACCAAACGATACTTTTGTGAGTAGATATAGTCTCGGTATCGTCAAAATCAAAACATTTCAGTTTCGTCTCGGTATCGGTATCGGTATCGGTATAGTAACGGGTGATTTTTTAAGAGGTTTAGAACTTAAAAAAAAAAAAAAACACAAAAAATTCGAAAAAATGAATGAAATATTTATTTGAATCGATAGTTTGAACCTTGCAATTTAATGTTTAAAGATAATTTCATGCAAATGTTGACCGCGGCTGCGTCTCAGGTAGCCCATCCGCTGAGTCCAATTTTGGCATACTCTTTCACACATATCGGCCGGTATCTCACGAATGAATGCATGGATGTTGGCTTCCAGTGCGTCAATCGAAGCGGGCTTGTCCCTATAGACATTAGCCTTGACATACCCCCACAAAAAATAATCTAATGGTGTCAAATCGCACGATCTAGGCGGCCAATTAACCGGCCCGAAACGTGAAATTAACTGTTCACCAAACTCGCCTCGCAATTGCGCCATTGTTTCGCGTGCTGTGTGGCATGTAGCACCGTCTTGTTGAAACCACATATCATGCAAGTCAAGAACTTCCATTTCGGGCAAAAAAAAGTTTGTTATCATCGCTCGGTAGCGTTCACCATTGACAGTAACGCTGCGATTCGCATCATCTTTGAAGAAATATGGCCCAATAATGCCGCCGGCCCATAAACCGCACCAAACAGTGGCTTTTTCGGGATGCATTGGTAGCTGTTGCAATGCTTCTGGCTGATCTTCACTCCAAATGCGGCAATTATGCTTATTTACGTACCCATTCAACCAAAAATGAGCCTCATCGCTGAACACAATTTTTCGATAAAAAAGCGGATCCTCGGCCAGCTTTCCAAGAGCCCATTCACCAAAAATTCGGCGTTGTGGTAGGTCGGCTGGCTTTAGTTCTTGCACCAGCTGTATTTTAAAAGGCTTTACGCCCAAATCCTTCCGCAAAATTTTCCACGTAGTGCTGTAACAAAGGCCTAACTGCTGGGAACGGCGCCGAATCGACATTTCGCGGTCTTCTGTCACACTAGCTGATACGGCCGCAATATTTTCTTCACTACGCACAGTACGTAAACGTGTTGGTGGTTTAATGTCCAACAAAGTAAATTTGGTGCGAAATTTGTTCACAATCTTCCGAATAGACTGCTCAGAAGGTCGAGAATGCCGACCATAAAATGGAAGCAGCGCGCGATGAACATTTCGAACCGAGCACGAATTTTGATAGTAAAATTCAATAATTTGCAAGCGTTGTTCATTTGTAAGACGATCCATGGTTAAATTGCAAACCAAACTGAAGCTGTTTGACAGTGACACAAGGTACTAAACACACGTCAGCTGTCAAAACCAGTGTTGCCAAAACCAAACCAGCTAAAAAATCACCCGTTATAACTCAGTCTGTACGACTGGGTCGCACGTACTTGCTCTTACGTTTAAGAGGCTGATGAAAAAAGAACGCCATCCTAATATTTTTGATTGAATATGGAAAAAAAAATTTAAATTCGACGAGCGGTTTTCTCAAAAAAATAATTTCTTATACATCAAATTTTAAGAAACATTTTAAAGGAAAAATTTTGGCAATGCAAATCTTAAATAAAAAAAATTGTTAACGCATTATTGAGATATCAAATTTTCAAAAAAATAATTCAAAGCTTTTTCTTTAAATTAAAAAAATTATTTATGAAAAATTTTGATAAGTTATATTATTTTAACTTATTTGAAATTTATATATACAAAAATTTATCGAAATCCTTTCAGCTGCTAATGAGAACATTCAAAATGAAAAATCCATTCTATGAGGGGCACTACTAATAGTTGCGTCTAAAATTTTATTATTTTGGGTAGTAGATCGTACTAATTTTAGCTTACAGAAAATGTTTAATCAAAATCGTAGGAGTCGTTTTTGAGAAAAAAAAAATATTTTACTTATCGGTTTTTTAACTTTTTTACGGAAGGTACCGTTATTTTTACATAAAAGTAAATTTTGTTCTTAAAATATCTTAGAAAGTACTAAAAAAAACTCTTGAGTATCGAGTTAAAAAAATCGATCATGTAGTTTTCGAAATATTTGATTTTCCAAAAAAATTTGAATAAAATTAAAAAATCCGAAAAATTCTCTTATAAAAATTTTGGTACACAATACTATATATATTTTTCGGAGGCATCTGTAAACAAAAAATTATTGAAATCAGTTATACCGTTTCGAAGAAAATCGAAAATAAAAAAATGGTTCCTTGAGAGGTACCATTGACATACATTTTTACTTGCGATTATAGGTACTATAAGGCAAGTTTTGGATTCGTGCACAAAAAAAAATTTGAGATGACAATCAAATATGATATTACGATGATAGAGAACATCCTCCGAAAAGTTCGGACACAGTTTACTTGGAACTTTCTAAAGCCTTAGATTTTGTTATTGACTTGTCTTGCTCCAACAGCAACATATTACTCCTTGGTGATTTTAATTTACCTCATATAGAGTGGGTTCCCTCTGATGACGAATCCTTTCAAGAAGCTTCTTTAACTTCTTCTCAAACTGAGTTACTGCTTCTTGATAGAATAATTTCCACTGACTTACAGCAAATTAGCTGTATTAAAAACTCTAAAAATCGAATTCTCGATTTGGTATTTTCTTCTGACTCTCTGGTACTCTGGTTCTAGAATCTAGTTCCGGAATTACTAATATAGATAGATAACTATCATCCTCCTTTGGATATTTTTTTCGACCTGAGCAATCACCTTACTGAAAACAGTAACCCTTATGATTGCTCATATACTTTTGACTACAGAAAGGCAGACTTTCAATTGCTCTCAGATGAAATAGCTAGGTCTGGTATTGAGAATATATCAGTATCTAGTGATATTGACGAAGCAGTTTCTAGTTTTTATTCCATCCTTAACAACTGCATTAATAATACTATCCCATTAAAATTATCTAAAAATAGAAACTTTTGCCACTCATGGTATACGAAAGAGCTTAGAACACTCCGAAATAAAAGAAACAAAGCATGGAAAGTGTACTTAAAAACTCTTTCAGCAATCGACCACAATTTCTACATTACCCTTTTCGAAGAATTTAAAACCCTTTCAAAAAATCTATACACTAATCATGTAAACGAAATGGGTAGTTCTCTAAAAGATGACCCAAAGGCATTTTGGAGGTTTGTTAATTCAAAAAAAAACTCAGATGGTTATCCAGCAAACTTCATGTATGAAAACGGTTCTTGCAGGAAACCATTGATATTTGTAATGCTTTTGCGAAAAATTTTCGTAATTCTTTTGTTGACAAGCCCTTATAGAGTAAGATCCCAGGGCCGCCAGACATACGTCATTTTATCAAAGCTGAATTTTTTTCTGTGAATGCACACTAGGGTAGGTATGAACGAATAGATAATAAGAACCTTGAACCCGGGTGCGTTTCGGAGGTATTAAGTGCTAAAAGTGCATAAAATTGATTCAAAATTACGTTATTTTATCAAAGCTGCTGGTTTTATGATATTTTTTAAAGTAAGTCATGATAAACTTATTTTGAAACTTACCAGACACCTACATGGAGGCACAATGTCAGCCAGACACCATTAAAGGTGCTAAAAAAAAATCGCGAAATTTTCATTATAAAATCAAAGCTGAATTTTATATACATATGTTCTTCGGGAAACTGTTACAAATTACAATATATATCCCAAGCTGCCAAAGGAACATATTGTAGTATTTTCTCAGGTTCGTTAATAAAACTTATTTACTTTATTCAAAACTTCCACTTATTTATTTCGCAAAATAAAACACTTTACTTTTCTTAATACAAACAAAAAGATTTATTCTTCACCACTGAATTAATTCACAAACTTTACTTTTCACTTTTATTACAACCAACTTTATTCATTCACGATTAAAAACAAACTGTGTCGCTGCCGTTCAAACCTGTGCCTTTTATACTTGTCTTCCAAACTCTCGAAATAAGGAGAACGTTCTGGTCTCTGCTTCCAGAGCTTTCCGTAGGGGAAATTTCCCAATAATTTCCCTTCCAAAAGCTTTTATTTGACAGCTGGTAAATCTGCTATAATCCGGCAGATGGCGCTTCCTTCGCTTGAGAGTTGCTATAATTATAGCTAATAAGGGTATGTTTGCACTGCGACCGTAAGCTTTATTGTGTCCGTTTGTTTGCATTTCGGAGTCGTTATAGTTCAAATATGAAAAGTTATTACACTGCCCCCCTCTTAGGATTGATCGTCCCGAGCAAATCCATCACTTCCATCACCATTATAATGATGTAAACGGTCGCTGTGAACTACTTTTAGCTTGCCTCTTAATCCTCTCTGAATGCGGTAGACGACATCGTTTATTCGTGTTACAACAGTATAAGGGCCTTCCCAATTTTGTTGAAGCTTCGGTGAGAGTCCCTTCCGACGGTGGGGATTATAAAACCACACAAGGTCTCCCACTTGGAATCCTGTCGTTGTGGCTTTTGCGTCATATCTTGTTTTCATCCGATCACTCGATAGCTTTATATTTGCCCTCGTCCTTTCGTGAATGTCAACTAGCTTTTCTTTGAGGTTGTCCACGTAGTCGTCTATTCCTTGTGGCTCACTTGTAGAACATCCAAATTTGATTTCACTTGGTAGTCGTATTGTGCTCCCGAGCAGGATTTCTGATGGTGTATGTCCTGTTGAGCTATGTACCGCACTTCGATAGGCCATCAAGAATAACGGAATATGCCGATCCCAGTCTCGTTGGTTGTCGCTTACAACTTTGGAAAGGTGTTCTTTAAGGGTCCGGTTGAATCGTTCAACCATCCCATCAGATTGTGGGTGAAGTGGCGTTGTCCTCGTCTTTTTAATGCCAAGGAGTGTACAAACTTCCTGAAAAATTTTGGACTCGAAGTTCCTCCCTTGATCTGAATGGAGTTCCATAGGTACACCAAACCTGCTTACCCAGTTGAAAACAATCTGATCCGCGACTGTTTTGGTTTCCTGGTTTGGGATGGCAAATGCCTCAGGCCACTTGCTGAAGTAGTCCATTACTACCAGGATGTATCGGTTTCCGTTTCTGGTTTCTGGAAAAGGGCCTGCAACGTCTATTGCAATCCTCTCAAAGGGCGTGCCCACATTATACTGCTGCATTCTACTCTGGACTTTTCTGCCTGGTCCCTTGCTTGCAGCACAAGTATCACATTTTCGGCACCATTTTTCGACGTCTTCTCTTGCGTGTAGCCAGTAGAATCGCTGCCTTACCTTTTCCAGTGTCTTATTGACACCCAAATGTCCTCCGGAAGCTCCATCATGCAGCTCTTGCAGAACGTCATTAACTTTGGAACGAGGTATGACTAGCTGCATCACATATGATTTGCCGTCTGTGGATTCCCATTTACGTCTTAGTACTCCTTCTTGTACATGAAGCGAGTCCCATTGTGCCCAATACGCTTTAAGAGTTGGACTTCTATCGGAGATGTCACCCCATTCTGGTTTCTCTTGGTGTTCCTTCCACGCAAGAATGGGTTCAATATCCGAGTCTTCTTGTTGGGCAGTCCTCAGTTCTTCATTACTCCAACCGTAAATGGGATCGGCTCTTAATCGCTGGATGGAAGCAACCTCCTTCTCTTCCTGACGTGTGCAGTGCTTGCAGTCCGGTTTGCATGGTCTCCGAGATAAAGCATCTGCATTTGAGTGCAACCTTCCTCTTCGATGCTGGATCTGGTAGTCGTATGTCTGCAATCTCTCAATCCATCTTGCCACTTGACCTTCTGGATTTTTGAAGTTCAACAGCCAATTAAGTGCGCCATGATCTGTTCGAAGAAGGAACTTCTGTCCATAGATGTACTTATGGAAGTGTTTTGCTGCCGATACTAAAGCTAGAAGTTCTCTTCTGGTCACACAGTAATTTCTTTCTGGCTTTGAGAGCACCTTGCTGTAATAGGCAACGACCTTCTCTTCTCCTTCGTGGACTTGTGATAGTACGGCACCAATTCCTACGTTACTTGCGTCAGCGTCGATGATGAAAGGTTTCCCTGGTGTCGGATAGGCCAAAACTGGTGTATTGCATAGGCGCTGCTTAAGTTCCTGGAAGCTTTTCTCGCACTCGCTTGACCATTTGAACGGTTTGCTTTTCTCTGTTAGCTGGTGCAAACTTTTCGCGATCCCAGAAAAATCCTTCACAAATCGTCGATAGTACGTGGCTAGACCAAGAAAGCTCCGGAGTTGATGTTTATCCTGTGGTGTCGGCCAATTCTTTACGGTGTCAACTTTTTCAGGATCAGTCTTCACTCCTTGGGAAGAGATGATATGTCCCAAGTATTTTACCTCAGACTTGAAAAACTCGCACTTGTCTGGATTCAATTTCAAGTTTGCTTCTCGAAGCCTCTGGAACACGGCCTTAAGGTTTCCACAATGCTCATCAAATGTCTTACCATAAACAATGACATCGTCCAAATAGACTAGGCAAGATTTCCAAGTAAGTCCTTGTAAAACGCACTCCATCAAACGCTCAAATGTTGCCGGAGCGTTGCATAGTCCGAAAGGCATAACTTTAAATTGCCACAGACCATTTCCTGTGGAGAAAGCCGTCTTTTCTCGATCTTCTGGATGGATTTCTACCTGCCAGTAGCCACTCTTCAAGTCCAATGTTGAAAACCATTCAGCTCCTTCCATCGCATCCAGGGTATCGCTGATTCTTGGCAGAGGGTAGCTGTCTTTCTTTGTCACATCGTTCAGCCTCCGATAGTCCACACAAAATCGAGTACTTCCGTCCTTCTTTTTGACAAGAACAACTGGGGATGCCCATGGACTTTTAGAGTTTTCGATTAGTCCATCTTTCTTCATGGTCGATATCATCTCTTCAACTTCGGCTTGTTTGGCTAATGGGAGACGTCTTGCTGGTTGTCGAATAGGTCTTGCGTCTCCTGTGTCGATTCGATGCTGCACCAGTTGTGTTCGACCATACTGCCCATTGGGTGAAGAGAGTATATCAACATACTCATGAAGGAGGCTTCCAGCAACACTTAGCTGATATTCACTTAATTTTGAAGACTTGAGAATGTTTGACTTCATAGTGTTCACTTTCCTGGGGTCCACATATTCTTGTGTATCAACTTCTGTGATTTTAGTTATTGCGGATACGGATTCACATTTTCCAACAACTTCTCCTTTTCTAAGCTTGACTTCGTACGGTTTGATGTTGAGTATCCGTACGGGCACCATGTTGTTCTTTGGCGCCACAAGGGTCTTCCCTAGGATGATGTTTTGAGAAGACTGTTCAGAGTCTGGTTCTACCATTAGGTATCGATGGCTACCCAAATCTCCCTTTATTTTTGTCCAAACGAACACTTCTGAAGAAGGTGAGGGGCAAATATCTTCCTTTATGACAGTTCTCAGAGTTGATGAATTTTCATTGCCATAAACCATAGGAATCTCCACATTTCGGTATTTGAGAACTTGCTTTCCGATATCAAGAATTACTCCGTGCTCTTTCATAAAGTCGATTCCAACGATGCACTCGTCACATATATCTGCTACCAGAAATAGATGTGAAAACTCCAGTTCTGCCAAACGGATTGTAAGACGAACCTCCCCGTACACTCTGGCTGCCTCTCCTGTTGCTGTTTTCAGACGGTAAGTGTTGGTGTTATGCAGCCATGTCATCTTCACCAAGTCCTTTCGAACAATGGAGGCAGTAGCACCGGTGTCGATCGTAGCCACTTGCTTCTTGCCGTTAAGTGTTGCCGCCACAGTCAGACTTTTGTTGTTTCGTTTCGTCTGTGAGACCTGGATGGTGGTTCTGGGGCCATCGATACCAGAAACCAGCTTCTGCCCCTGGAAGTTGGTTCTTACTCGTTTCCCGGTTGAGAAACGGGGTGAGTAGGAGTTTTGACATTGTTGTTGTTAAAATTTCTGCTTCCACAATGTTGACAAGCAGATCTTCTAGGTGGCAATCTGCACTGGCGTTGGAGATGTCCGGTTTTATTGCAATTCCAGCATCGAGCAGTTCCATCGCGTTGGTTCCTTTGGAATGCTGTTCTCTGGCAAGAGCACTCCTCAATTTCTATTTCACTTACCCGATGGACTCCTTGAGAAGCCTGCTCTGCTGCTTCCATAGTGAGGGCGAATGCTAGTGCTTCAGGAAGCGTGCGTTTGCCAGCAGTTCGAATTGCTCGCTGAAGGTTGATGTCAGATACAGCACGAACAAAGGCTTCTGTTGCGAATTGGTTGATGATTTCATCTCCTGCAGCTGGATATGCCAGGTGCGCCAACCGTTCGATGTCTGCTTGGAGTTGTTGCAGAGTTTCTCCCCTTTTCTGGACTCTGGAATTGAGCTGGACGCGGAAGACTTCTTGCATATGGCCATCTCCAAAACGTTTGTCAATGGCCTGAACGAGAGCACTGAAGTTGCCATTTTTATCTGCTGGTATGCTTTGTAACAGCTCAGCAGCAGGTCCTCTGAGGGCAAGCGTTAGAGCTATGCATTTGTCTTCTTCATCCCAGCCATTTGTTGCTGCGGCTGCCTCAAACTGCTTCTTGTAGATTGACCAAGAAGTTTGCCCATCGAAGGTTGGTGGATGCATCTCTTTTTTCTTCGGACAGTCGCCAGAACTTTCTCGAACCTTCATTTTCTTTACTTTATCTAATTCCTTTGTAATGGATTCGATTTTATCTTCGAACTTTGCTTCTACTGTCGACAATTGCTTATCGACATTAGACAATTGTTGATCGAGAGTTAACAATTGTTTATCGATAGAAGAAAATTGCTTATCGACACGCTCGTCAAGGGCAACAATTCTACTGTCAAAGGCATCTAACTTACATTCGAGCATGTTTGTCTGTTTTTCCAGCAGACACTTTTGTTCTTGGCTTTGTTGTTCTAGAAGATTCTTCTGCTCTTGACTTTGTTGTTCGAAACGTTCGAGAAGATTCTTTTGTTCACTCCGTTGTTCTTGGCTTTGTTGTTCGAAACGTTCGAGAAGATTCTTATCCTGACTATCAAATTTTGCAAGCAGCTGAGACAGCATATTGGTCATGCCCGATGTATTTACTTGCTCTTGCTGTTCTTCCATTTCAATGTCGAATATAAACGTGTCCGGGTTTTTTCCACATCTTCTTAAATCTTCTTGCAGACGAATTATAAGATCATTCTTTGTTCCAGCAGTAGGAAGATCTCGTTTACTCAGTTCTGCCTTTAGTTCCACTAAATTTAAATCATTCAAAGATTTACCCATTGTCTTTTTTTTTCACTTTCCACACAATAAAATTACTGAGTGCACAAATAAAATAAGTTTTATCCCACTTCTGACACCAATGTAATATTTTCTCAGGTTCGTTAATAAAACTTATTTACTTTATTCAAAACTTCCACTTATTTATTTCGCAAAATAAAACACTTTACTTTTCTTAATACAAACAAAACGATTTATTCTTCACCACTGAATTAATTCACAAACTTTACTTTTCACTTTTATTACAACCAACTTTATTCATTCACGATTAAAAACAAACTGTGTCGCTGCCGTTCAAACCTGTGCCTTTTATACTTGTCTTCCAAACTCTCGAAATAAGGAGAACGTTCTGGTCTCTGCTTCCAGAGCTTTCCGTAGGGGAAATTTCCCAATAATTTCCCTTCCAAAAGCTTTTATTTGACAGCTGGTAAATCTGCTATAATCCGGCAGATGGCGCTTCCTTCGTTTGAGAGTTGCTATAATTATAGCTAATAAGGGTATGTTTGCACTGCGACCGTAAGCTTTATTGTGTCCGTTTGTTTGCATTTCGGAGTCGTTATAGTTCAAATATGAAAAGTTATTACAAAATTATACAATATAAAACTAAACTTTGATATTATAACGTAAAATATACGATTATTTTGACAACTTTGGGGTGTCCAGTGAATGTAAAGCCCCATTGTAGGTGTCTGGTTGCTTGAGAAATATTGTGAAATAGTTTTCCGAAATGCATGAAACGTTTGCTTTGACACTAAAACGTCAACTAAAATATTTGTTTGAAAACGTCAAAGGTGTCTGGCTGACATTTGGTTCCTCTGTAGGTGTCTGGTAGCTTAGGAAATATAGTGTAACAGTTTCCCGAAGAACATATATAAAATTCAGCTTTGATTTTATAATGAAAATTTGACGATTTTTTTTTTGGCACCTTCTTTAATGGTGTCTGGCTGACATTGTGCCTCCATGTAGGTGTCTGGTAAGTTTCAAAATAAGTTTATTATGACTTACTTTAAAAAATATCATAAAACCAGCTTTGATAAAATAACGTAATTTTGAATCAATTTTATGCACTTTTAGCACTTAATACCTCCGAAACGCACCCGGGTTCAAGGTTCGTATTATCCATTCGTTCATACCTACCCTAGTGTGCATTCACAGAAAAAAATTCAGCTATGATAAAATGACGTATGTCTGGCGGCCCTGGGATCTTGGTCTATTAGATGTCGATGAAAATTATTTTATGAATTTGCATACTTATGCCCAAAACGAGCTGCAACAATATCCCAGTGCCACCGAGTACTGTTCTGGACCTTCTCTCATCATTAAATGATGATTATTCATCTGGTCCAGATGGAATTCCGCCTATACTATTGAAAAAGTGTAAATTTATACTAGTTCAACCCCTTCAATTTTTGTTCGAGTTTTCTTTAAGGACAGGAATATTTCCCAATTTATGGAAGAAATCGTTTCTTACACCAATCTTTAAAAAAGGTAACAAATCTGATATAATGAACTATAGGCCCATAGCAAAGCTCTCTTGTATTCCAAAGCTTTTTGAGCAAGTTGTATGTGAGAGCCTAGCATTTCATACTAAGAGTATTATATGTGATCAACAGCATGGATTTGTGAGAAGAAAATCAACGGTAACAAATCTCCTTTCCTTTTTGCATAAATGTTCTAATGCATTAGAAAACGGGAATGAAGTTGATTGCATATACAGTGACTTTTCAAAAGCATTCGATCAACTTAGTCATGAAATTATTGTATTCAAACTTAAAGCCTTTGGTTTTCCAACTTTTGTTACATCGTGGATTAAGTCATACCTTGAAAAAAGATCTTATCAGTTAAAATTCAGAAATTGTCTTTCAAACCCATTTAGTGCTCACTCGGGTGTACCTCAGGGAAGCCATCTGGGCCCGTTTTTGTTCATTCTCGCTATAAATGATGTTACTTCATGTATCCGATGTAGTAATATTCTTTTATATGCTGATGATATGAAAATTTTTAAAACAATACAATCAAATCATGACCATATTCTCCTGCAGGCTGATATTGACAATTTTAGCGTTTGGTGTGGGAAAAACGGTCTTTCTCTTAACCCAGTAAAATGTCAAACTATAACTTTCTCAAAAAAACGAGTAGTGAGTGCTTTTGACTATTCCATTTCACAGCATACACTCCGTCGTGTTTTTAGCTTTAAAGACCTCGGTGTTCACTTCAGTTCTGATTTAGATTTCATAGTACATATTAATTACATTGTTAATAAGGCGAGTTCCATGCTTGGATTTATAAAACGCTGGGCAAAGGAATTTAACGACCCGTATGTTACTCTTTCTTTATACAATTGCTATGTAAGACCCCTTCTTGAGTACGCCTCCCAAGTATGGACTACCTTTTACGAAATTCATAAAACCCGTATTGAATCAATACAACATAATTTCATTCGTTTTGCCTTGAAAGGTCTTCCTTGGGCTGATCCGTATAATCTGCCCCCTTATGAACATAGAATCATGCTTCTGCAACTTCAAAGTTTATATCAAAGGCGTGTTAATAATGATTTAATATTTTTTCACCAACTTATCAGTGGCGAAATTGATGCTCCAGACTTATTAGCCTGTATTGGTATTAACTTCCGCGGGGGATCCCACCACCTACGAAGCTTTGAACTTTTTCACGTTCCTTTTCATAGAACCAATTATGGTATTCACGAGCCTCTTAATCGTATGTGCAAACTTTTTAATTTGAACGCTGCCTCTGTTGATTTTAACATAAGTAAAGTAGGATTAAAAACATTGTTGCGAACCAGTGCTCCACTCTCGTGAATTTGTATGTCTTGATTATCCTCGTATATAACTTTATTTAAATGTTTTATATAATGTGTCTAATTGTATATATTGTTTAATTTTGTTTATTTTTATTTATTTATGTGCCTGTGTTAGCTCTGCTTAGTTTACTAACCACTAACACATGCACTCATGATGAGCCTCTGATTGTAGAATGCAGCTTGTTTTAAGCTCATTACAACACAGAATTCTGAAGTGTAATAAAACACCAAAAAGTGGGTGGCACAATTCTGTCTGTCTGTCTGTTCGTCTACAGGCTAAACGGCTTGCTCGATTTTCTTAAAACTTGTTACAAAGTGGTTTTTGGTGATTATGTCCACACTTTTTTTCATTTTTTTTTTAGAATCAAAAATATTGGTACCTGCCATACAATTTTTTTTAGCAATTTTACATAATCGTATTTTTCTCAAAAACGGCTCGACAACTTTTCTTAAAAAAAAAATTCAATAAATTTATTTTAGTAAAGGCTTTCTTTGGGTGGAAAACCATTTTTTTAAATGGTTATTAATGGTACCTCCCAAAGAACCATTTTTTTAATTTTTGATTTTCTTCAAAACGGTACGACCGATTCCAATTATTTTTTTTATACAGAAGCTTCCAAAAAATAAATATAAATAGTTTTGTGTATCAAATTTTTGAAAAAATACGTATTTTTTGGATTTTTAAAAAAATGTTTTAAAATTTTTTTTGGAAAATCAAATATTTGGAAAACGACATGATCGATTTTTTTTGAAACTCGATATTTAAGACTGTTTTAGTACTCTCTAAAATATTTCTATTTTGAGTTTTCTCGTTATCGGCTCAACGGATTTAGATAATTTTTTTTATATAGAAATTTTAGATAAGATTAAATAATATTGCATATCAAAATTTAAAAAAAAAAGTTTTTGGATTTTTAAAAAAAGGTTCAATTTTTTTTTTGAAAATTCTCAAAAACGGATTGACAATTTTTTTTTCAAATTTTGTGTTAATATACACATAAATATATACTTTAGATTTGCATATCAAAATTTGTTCTTAAAAATGTTGTAAGAATTTTATATATAAAAAAATAATTTTTTAAAAAACCGCTCCAACGATTTTAAATCTTTTTTTCCCGTACAATTATATTCAATCCAGAATTAAGATGGCATTCTTTTTTTCACCTCAAACTGTCAAAAGAGTTGTTTTAGCCAATTTAAATGTCGTATTTCATGCTTCTCTACATTTTTCCCTCATAATTTCCATGTTTTTATATACAATTTTTTTTAAACCCGCAGTGTCTTCAACATAAGAGTAAGTAATTGCGACCCAGTCGTGCATTTTATTTTTAAATGGTTTCCTAACCAAAGGTAGCCTTTGCTCAAAGTAATTCATAGAAAAGTCTTGGAGCTATTTTTGAGAAAAATACGATCAAAATGTATGCGTTATTTATAAAAAATCAGAACTTTTGTCAGCGGTTGTACAGTAAGCCGTATAAAAGAAGCAATTATTGAACAAATCGAAGAAAAAGATTCTATCGGTGTAATTGGTTATTAATAAAATGCACGACTGGATCGCACGTACTTGCTGTTAAGTTGTATATAAAATATATATAAAAATTTTGTAACATTTTTCAAAAAAAATTTGGTATGCTAATTTTGAGAATATATTAATATACATTTAAAACTGAAATTTAAAAACAATTCATCAACCCGTTTTTGAAATATTGAATTTTCTAAAAAAAATTTTGAATCTTTTTTTAAAAATCCAAAATTTTGGAATGCAGAATTATTTATATTCTAACAAAGCTTTTGTGCAAAAAATTGTATTGAAATCGGATGAGCGGTTAATGAGAAAACCAAAAATAAAAAAACCGTTATATGGCAGGTACCGTTGATATGTTTCTGAAGAATTTTTTTTTCTTACTGAAAGGTATATCATATATTTACAATAATACACTGATTTTTCTTATCAGCCGTTTTTGAGATAAATAAGCTTTTCCTTAACGGTTGTATGGCAAGTACCGTTATTTTTTGAGCTAAAAAAAAATTTCAATTTCCCCTCTGGAGAGTTACAAAAAAAGCCTTAAGTTCAAAATTTGAAGAAAATCGCTTCAGTGGTTTAGGCTGTAGGTTGAGGTACGGACAGACGGACAGACAGAACTGTGCCACCCACTTTTTTCGTGTTCTCTATCATCGTAATGTCATGTTTGATTGTTATCTCAAATTTTTTTTTTTGCACGAATCCATTAAAATAATTGCCTTAATCTTCATTCTTCTTAAAAGAAAAAAACTCTGGAAATTTCATCCAAATCGTAGGAAACGTTTCCGAGAAACCAATTAGAAGAATTAATTGCTTGCTCTCTAAAAGTACTTCAGAGTGCTAGGACGCCATATGGCCCTAGGCTCAATGATAGGAAAATCCCTATGCACAGCTCCGCGTGGTAGAGGGCGGGTAACGCTAGCGTGCAGGGGGACCGAATGGATGCCGGGATAAGCAGACAACCCAGCGATGCTGGTCAGGGCACAAACTTGTCCTCGGGATGGTTAAAAGCCCCCTTAAGACGGATGAACTGCAGGCAGCAGTCAACGGCATGATAGTCTGGTGGCGGAGGAGCTTTTTTTGGTAAAAGGCCAACGGCAGCAGCAGGTAGCGTCTGTAACCCATATTGGGCGGCTACAAAAGGCGTCTGTTTTCCCATAGTGGGCGGCCTCGAGCAGTTATGTGTTTGACCATACAAAAGGCGGGTGTGCCTGTCAAATCTGAGCTTATGCATGTTATTAATCATATCTCGGAAAACACCATGGTGGAAGGATATATGCAAATACATGAACTATGACAACAAATGGAAATGAGTCCCCAAGAGGTAATCTTTTTACGGAAAATCCTTCTGCAGCTTCGGTTGCAGTAAACCGCACATCGGATTTGGGGGTGCGGCATCTTTCATGTACGAGCGTCAATCAAGACGCCATAATAATAAATGAATCGTTGACAAATAGAAGAAATCTGACGCCCTATGCCCCAGCCGGGGTTACAGGACACGATGATGAATAAATTAATAATTGAATTCCAAAATCTATTTTTTTGCACACAGAAAAAAAACGCAATGTATAATCAGCATGACGAATTATTGATTTCGATAAAAAAGATAAATTTTTAAATCATTGGATTTCATTTCGATTTAATACGTTTTCATTTTATTTTAACATTTCAAAACATTAATTTATGACTTAATCCTGTTAATTGAAATCGAAATACAAGTGAACAGGAATTTTATTTTATATTGAACAGTTTTCGCTTTATTTTAACTTTGAAGTTGTGTTAAAATAAATTGATTCGTATATAAATTTCAAGTTAAATGAAATTCATGTAAACAAAAATTCGTTTTTCATGTAAAAACAACCGGCCTTACACTAAAACAACGTTTTTATTTTGATTCACCATGTTTTTTGTTCTAAGGGAAATATTATTAAATCATAAAGGTTTCATATACAAATTAATTCATGTGTGAGACCATGTTGAAATAACATGATTGAACTCATTTTAACATTGAAATAGAATCAAAATAAACTGATTCACATATTTATTCCAAGTTAAAAGTACCTCAGTTGACGTTTGGCGCTAGTTTTTTGCGTAGCGAATTGGCCCAGTGGATGAGTGCTATTTCCATGTGTGGAAGCTTCCAAGTTTAAAACTCAGTAACTATCACAAAGTATTTTCAAAATAAAATAAATATAGGTATGTATAATGAATTCCTATACTTTCAGAATAATGCAAAACGAGTTTGGCGATTCAACACGATAATCATTGTGATTCAATATGCTGACCGTGATGATTCAACATGATGATAGTAATGGCTTAACATGATGATAATAATGATTAGCCATGACGGTAATAAGGATTTAATATGATGGTCATGGCGATTCAACATGATGATCGTGGTAGTTCAACATGAAATCGTACTGATCTCTTCATTTGTTTTGTCCTGACTAAGTGGTGTACCAACTTAACGATGAAACAAAAGAAATTGACTTAGAGTTCCGTTATTTTCCATTTACCTCAGAAATTGTCTAAATACACAAAATTCGACCGTACACATAATTAGAAACGGGTCACAAATTATGTTTGTTTTCAAAATTCAAGCGGGCTAAAAGAATGTGGGTTAGAGTTCTTAGATCTACGCATTCAAAATATTGAAAATGGGCTGTTTCAGGAGTTTTGCATAGTGAGAAAAATTAATCCTGCGCTGTAAAAGCTCTGCGCCTCATTGTCAAGAGTCATGCAGATGGAAAATTATAAGGCGAAATGTCTTGCATATAAAAATGCTCTTAAACGATAGTATTTAATGCTGTTCATGTTCGATCATTATTTTAAGAACAATTTAGCTTTAGAAAAGGTGCCACACGAGCCAAAAGCAGGGTCAACTTCTCAATGAGAATATTGGCTTTTGTTCGTCAACGCAAACAAAATTTGCGATAGAAATTAGAGCAGCGGTTTTTGGCAAAACGGAGAGTGGACAATCTTCTGATTATGTTAAAAAAGATTGCGTGAGGCTAGCATAATTGAACGCATACTAAAGAAGAATCCTTTTACTGACTGAGCCAACATAGGAAAAAACCCTTGGAATTCGAACAAATATACCTACATAAAGGGCTTCTTCTTTTGATTTTCTGAGGTTCAAAAAAATAAAAATAAAAGCACGACTGGGTTGCACATACTTGCTCTTATGTTCAAGGGGCTGAGGGTTTAAGAAAATTGTATATAAGGACATGGAAATTATGGGAGAAAAATGATTCAAAGAATGAAATACCATATTTAAATTAGGTAAAACTAGTCTTTTGATAGTTTGAGGCGAAAAAAATGAACGCCAATGTATGGAAAAAAAAATTAAATCGTTGAACCAATTTAAAAAAAAAAAATCATTTTTTATGTACTTTAGATACACTTTATATCTTTAAGCATTTTTAAAGAAAAATGTTGGTATGCAAAGTATTATTTATGTGCATTGTGCATATAATAATAAAATTTCCAAACAAATTGTCAACCCATTTTTGAGACATCAAATTTTCAAAAAATAAAAAAAAATTTTAATATTCAAAAATTTCTTTTTGAAAATTTTGATATGCAATATAATTTTAACTTTTTTGGAATTTTTACATGAAAAAAATTAATCTAAATCCGTTCAACCGGTAATGAGAAAATTAAAAACTAAAAAAAATCTATTATTTTTGCATAAAAGAAAATTTTGTCTTTAACTATTTTAGACAGTATTAAAAAACTTTTTTTTTTTTTTTTTTATTGACCAATTATAAAAATTTACATTGCTTTTGTTTGCTATCGCCCAGTTTACACAGAGTTATGGTTAAAACTACCTTACTTCTGAAAATGTGTATAAATACTACACAATATAGTTTTTTTTCAAATTATTAGTTTGAGGAGGAAAGGTTATGAAAAACCTCCTATTTAAGAAGTAGCCAGAAAAAAAAAAGATTTATTCATTGTGATACGTATCACAAAACATAAGGTAAATTATAATTTACAATAACATAATATGTATATATATTTGTGTTTTCTTACAAATGTAGGTATATAAGTTATGGCAGCAGCTCATCTTAATAAAGAAACTATCTTTTAAACATATGAAAGTAATTAAGAACAGATGTACCAACATAGTTCAATACAACACAAGAACAAAGGGATGCCTCATCAACCTTTGTTCATTCCAAGGAAAGGTAATAAAGAAGGATAGACACAGGACGAGACAAAAGACAATAATAAAAACCAAACAGGAAACGACGCCTTACATTAAGTATAGAAAATGTATAAATAAGGATATTTCAAATTTTGTAGAGTTAGATTTTAAGAAGACATTAATAAAGAAAGAGCTCTTGCTCTTAAAGTTATTTTAAAATCAAAAATTGTGTTTTGATTTGCATCGAACATAAAATTTATATATATAATATATATACATATTTTTTTTTTGTTTTTTATTTTTATTTTTTTTTATTTAAATACTAACTTATATCTAATATCATAGAATTAATACAGAAAAGTTAAAAAAAAAAATATAAGCCAGAAAAAAGAAATGATTAGTAAAAACAACATGGAAATGTTTTATAAATAAGAGATTAATAAGTAAATAATTATATGAGGAAATGTAATGAAAAATTAAATAAATAAATAAATAAATAACAAGACCGATAATCAGAGAACAAAACGAATTAATAAATAGTAACAAAATAAATAAATAAATATATAAATGAATGAACGAATGAATGAATAAATAAATAAATATATAAATAAATAAATAATAAATAAATAAATAGATATATAAACAAATAAATAAATAAATAATAAATTAATAAATAAATAAGAAGTAAATAAATTAACAATAAATACATAACTAAATTACAAAATGGATAAATAAATAAAACAAAATTTAAATAAAAACATTAAGACAGTTTGTTCATAGATAATACAGAATGAATAAGATATTGACAAAAAGCGAACAATTAACTGACCTTAAGTAATAAGGTTCGAAATGAGAAAATTGTCAGACATTTGACATCGAATATCATAATTTTCTTTTAACTTTGACATTCTGGCAAAAACAAAATCGACACTGGCAAGATTATGCAATTCATTAGTCGAAAAATGCCAGGGAAGCCTGAGCATCAATTTTAACATTTTATTTTGAGAGATTTGTATCTTTTTGACATGCATTTTTGCACATTGACCCCAAACTGGACTCCCGTAAAGCATGATTGATTGAAAAATTACTTTAAAAATTATCAACTTATTGACATCGCTCAGAAGAGATTTCCTATTAATTAACGGATACATAATTTTTATTGTTTTATTGACTTTTAATATTGTTTTCTGTACATGTTCATTGAATGTAAGTCTTTTGTCCAGGTGTATCCCCAAGTATTTAACCGAAGTTCCCCATTCTATATCCAAATTATTTAGACTAAGCCTATTGCTTGGAAGGAAACAGGACTTTCTTTTTCTTGTAAAAAAGATTGCCTGTGTCTTTGAAGCATTAATTTTAATTTTCCATTTACTATAATAACTGCATAAAATGTTCAATGCTGATTGTAGATTAGTTTCAATATTTAAACTAAGTACATCGTTCGGGATCTGCGGAAAGTCAGCCGTATATATATTATAGAGAAGGGGGCCTAAAACAGATCCTTGGGGCACTCCTGCAGGAACACATAGTTTTTGGGACAAATCACCATGAATAGAGACGATGAAGTATCTGTTCATCAAACAACTTTGAGCTATTTTGATTAGATATGATGGAAAATTCAATAATATCATTTTGTTAATCAGACCATTATGCCAGACACTATCAAAAGCTTTCTCGACGTTTAGAAGAACAAGGCCCGTTGATTTTTGAATATTAAAATTAGGACGAACGTGCTTTGTTATACGATTAACTTGCTGAACCGTGCTATGCTGTGCCCGAAAGCCAAATTGTTGAGGTGGATAAATATAATAAGCTACAATGAACTCATCTAACTTAAATTTAATAAGTCTCTCAAAGACTTTACTCGTACAGCTCAAAAGACTTATGGGTCTGTAACTTTTTGGGTCATTTGGTGGGTTTCCGGGCTTTAAAACTGGTATAACCTTAGCTACTTTCCAGGATATAGGAAAGTATTGAAATTTAATGCAGCAATTGAATATAAAAATGAGGTACTCAAAACCAATATTAGGTAATTCTTTGAGAAAGACGTTTTTCGTTCCATCGAACCCAACTGATTTTTTTATTTGTAGTCTACGAATAATGGCAATCATATCATCAAGACGAACGTAGAAGTTTTCAGGTATGTCAACAGTTAATGAATTAAAATTATTTATAGCATCTCGTACTTCATTTTCAAATTGAGGAGATCCTATTCCATCAAAGACTTTGTGGTTATCATAAAATGAATTTGCAAGAGCATTTGCTTTATCGGTATTAGTAATACATGTATTCTGAACGTTACGGAAAGCGGGAACAAAACTATTTTTCTTCTTTAAAGCCTTGGTTATGTTCCAAAATGGTTTACTATTTTTGTCTAAGGACTGAAGTTTTAAGTTCCATTCAATGTTCTTGAATTTAAAAATTTCAGTTTTTATCGTACTGTTAAGTTGTCTAACCTCAGTATTTAAGCTCGGAATACGACTACGCTGCCATTGTCGTCTAAGACGGTTCCTTAGCTTTATAATATTTAAAATATATTGTGGAAGCTTATTTTTTTTATTGGATGGAGTTTTTTTGGGCACAGATAAATCTATGCTTTCAGAGATAGTAGTGTCAAAGTTATTGATACAACTGTCTATTTGATTGGTGGATTCTATAGAATTTATGTTTTTATCAACATGTCTTAATCGATTTTTTATTGTATTTCCTAAACCTCGGCCAGTTTGCTTTACTTAGATCATAAACGTATCTCGTGCTTGTGCTAGGAAACTCTAGAACCCCACACTTAACAGGTAAATGGTCGGAGCTCAAATCATTAAAAAACTTTTAACTATAGATTTTCTTAAAAATCGATCTTGTCGTTTTCGAAATATTTGATTTTCAAAAAATATTATATTTTATATCATATTTTTTGGAAGCTTCTGTATATAAAAATTATTCAAATTAGTTGAACCATTCTGAATAAAATCGAAAATAAAAAAAACAGGTCCTTGTGAGGTACCATTAATAACCATTTTTTGTAAAATCGTTCCCCACTCAAAAGAAGTCTTTACTAAAATTAATTTTTTGGTAGTCGTTTTTGAGAAAAATACCTTTATGTCAAACAGCTAACAAAAAATTGTACCATTATTTTTGGTTCTAAAAAGAAGAATTGAAAAAAATCGTGTGGTGGAATGATTAAAACACGCCATGTTCGATGTACCAGAAGAAAATCGATCCAGCCGTTTAGGCTGTGAGGCCAACTTTTTTCGTCTTCTCTATCATCGTTATAATAAGTTTGATCAAAAACTCGAGTTTGATTTTTTTACGAATGCATAACTTGAATACCTAGTATCTACATATTATATCGCAAGTAAAAAGGTTTTGCTGTGCTCAACTTTACAAAAACGTAGGTACAATGGGTATGGTTTTTCGAGGTTTTCCATTTTTTTAGCGTGAAGTAATTAGCACCGCTATTTTCGATTTCCGAAAAAAAGTTGTGCTGTATTGCCTTTTGAGGTAAATATTTAAAAAAAATCGCAAATTTCATAATTTTTCGAATGAAATTTTGACATTAAAAAAAATATATACTGTTTTGTGCTCGGATTATACTGCTTAGCACCAAAGATATAAATAAAATTCGCATTATTGCAACTTTTATGACCAAAACTTAAACTTTGCGAAGAGCTGAAGCGTGAAGTTAGCACCGCAATTTTCGATTTTGAAAAAAAAGTTGTCCTGATGTATTTTTCTCAACTTGTGCGGCCTTGTGTCTTAAGTAAAGGGTCCGCCAAATAACTTTTTTTTTTTTTTGAAAATGCTACTACTACATGGAGTGTAGCTTCGGCTGTGTGGCATGTAGCGCCGTCCTGTTGAAACCAAATGTTGCCAATATCCTCCTCTTCAATTTTTGTGAACAAAAATTCGTTCGACATGGCCCGATAACGATCGCCATTGACAGTAACGGCCACTCGATGAAAAATGGTCCAATTATGCCTCTGGACCAAAATCCGCACCAAACAGTGACTCGTTTTGGGTGTATCGGCTTTGCAATGGCGTGCGGGTTTTCTGTGCCCCAAATGCGACAGTTTTGCTTGTTTACATACCCGCCAAGATCAAAATGAGCTTCATCTGATAAGATGATTTTTTTTGGCAAAATCGGCATCTTCTCTAAGTCGATCGCAGGCCCACTTAGCGAAGCAGCCATTTGAATGAAATTATTTTCCATTATTAACCGGAAGGATTGTAGGTACTTTCAAATCAAAATTGAAATTTGAGAAAATATTCAGTAGTTTTTTTTTATAGCATTTTCAAAAAAAAAAAGTTATTTGGCGGACCCTTTATTTATGAAAAATCACAGATTTGCAAGTTTTTCAAATTTTATAATTGAATCTAGCTTTTGTATGTGTTTTGGAAAGCTCATTTTGAAACCATTTTCTTTCGAAGTTATGTATGTACTTTCTTCTTTCTGCTTCTACCTACTTCAATTGAGTTTTTCTACTACTCGTATACTCGCAACATACTCTTGGTTAATATGAAATGTAAATGGAAGTATGCAGTTAATAATACGTACAAAAATCTTATTAGTATCGGCTATCGCATAAGCTCATACCCAACAGAAAAAAACTCTAATGCTATTGCACTAGTCCTGACTCCTGACAGCAGACACCACACATCATCTGAAAAGAAAACATGAGATCTCTGAGCTTCCCTCTCAAACGGACGTTGTTTTCATAAGAAATAAGATTCTTCCAGAGCTATATCTTGTATGTAATTAAATAAATAAAAATATCCTTACAATTCCTTTCATTCTTCATGAGGAATTTGCTTCAAAAATATACAAAGGACAATATTATGATTGCCACTTGCAATAAGATGCACACAAGTGAGTCGCATGTATTTAATTTAATGTTTAAAGGTTTTCAAGTGTTTTATACTACTTGCAGTTATTATGAACCTTAAAATTAATGAGAACATTACAGTAGCAAAAGTAATTGTTTTAATTGTAATTGTTAGCCCACGGTTGTTGCAGTCGAGTTTTGATGTTTTTTTTTAAATACTTGTTTTTTATGACTCTGAACTTTGCCGATAAATTGAATGTCATTTTTTAGACTGTCACCAGTGGCGTAAAAATGCATCGATGTTGAAAAATGAAACAGGAATCGATTCGTTACGACAAAATCTTTATATACCATTTTTTATTTTTTTTTTGTACCATAGTAAAAAAACGTAAGTGCCGAAAAAAACTTTGAAAAATGTTGGACTGTATTATACATAGGTAGGTATTACCTATTTTAAATCAGAATGCAGCTTTGACTGTTTGGTTTTTAAGTTTTTATATTTGGATGGGATATATCAGCTCCAAATGAAAAAAAAAAATCCTTATTTTTTCATATTTTTATTTTTATTCTCTATTGGTAGGGTTAAAAATCCCTTTTTATGTAGGTATGCCTACCAGGTGATTCGCGTAAAAATCTGTCAAAAAATTCAGAGCATTTTGGTTGGAAGTGGATAAGGAAAAATCATATGGGAGGGAGGTACATATCAAATATTCCCCCCAATTGGATGTGTCTAAAAGTTCTTTGAATAATTAGGTTAAGCAAAAAATGTTTTCAAACTTAAAATTTTGAAAAAAAAAAAATAAATTTCCTTTAAAATGTTGAGTTTGAAACAATTTTTGCCAAAAATGTTCTTAATTTAAGAATAGACCAGAAGAATGGACTTCTGGCTTTCCAGAGCTAAAAACAATACTGTAAAATTCCGTTTAATTACCTATTTTTTTTTTTCTATTTTATGTTTTTCTTTTTTTTTTAATTGCCGCTCCTGTCCAAGCGGGGGTAATATTACCCCCCTCCTGTGGGATTTTTTTTCTTGTCTACTTCCAACCTACCTGCTCTGCATTTTTTTAGCAGATTTTACGCAAGTCACCGTATGCAAAAATATAATTAGGGAATAAAATTAACCCCTACAGCGACTATAGGGGGATGGAAATAAAAATCAGAAAAAAAATTGGGAATTTTGTTTACACTTAGGGCTGATTAAGCCGCATCCGACATAACCTTTTTAACGACCACCCCAATGTTCGTTCATAGGTTAAACGGGATTGAGTACTATGGACAGGAGTTTCTTGGAAAAATTCTTGATCTTCGTATGGTTCCGTTGGCCTTCTCTTCAAAAAACTGACTGCACAACGTTGCTCTTTGAAAGTTCCGATTGCCTTGTTCCTTAATTCTGAGGAGTGATCCCACTTCGTTTGAATCGAAACAAAATTAATTCCTTGCACATTTTATCGGTATTTAACCTTCCTTTACTTATTGTTCATTTACATTCAGTTACAACCAAAACAACAGCAGAAACTGAATTGCTTGAAAAAATAAACTGATTTTCACAAAAGACTACCAATGAGTTAATTTTGCCATAAAATTTTGCTTGTACAAAAATTTGAGATAAATTGACAGTTTGACAGATACTTTTGCTGAGGCAAGGCATCTCAAAGCCTTATAATTAGCAACAATCAATTGGCCGAATCAGTCTTAGGCAAACTTCACAGTACTTGCGGATTAAGATTTTCTTAAATTATACTTCAAAAGTAATTGAAAATATGAATTCAAATCACTTGAAATTTGAAATTCTCTTCATAATTAATACCCCATACTTATTCTTACTTAGCAATTTCCATCATAAAATGATTGGCTTATTGATTAAAATTCATAAAACAGTACCTACTTACTCAATTAATAATTATTCTCCTTATTAAATTTTCATTCGAGCTCTGTTCGACGATGCAAACGATTCCAGCATAATTCGCTAGAACAGACAAATCGCTTTTTCTTTCTGACTCCTTGCCTCGTTCCCCCATTCGCAATTTTTACCCCATTGATGGCAGAAAAATGAATAAAAATTTCAACGCTCAATCAATAACAGTCCTGAGATATTCTTCAATGTACATAGTACATACCTCGTTGGTAGTACATTATTAATGGCCTGAGCTATGTGAAGCTCGAATGTAATTGACGGCCAAGTACCATTACCGTCAAATGTCTAAAATTAGTGCACACACGTTCATATCGTCTAACAATGACTGACATTCGGATACACACTTCCCATTCAGGAAAACCCACTGAATCTATTATTTACGATAATGGTGTTGTGATTTAAGACTGACATGACATATAGACTCGGTTTGGCTACTCTGGCTGGATATCGTTTGGGTGGAGGAAAAGGTTTATTGTGTAATGATTTGGATAAATTGGAGTACTTATTTTATCATATATCTATACTATAGAAGAGAACTCCCACAATGCACTTTATTTACATGAAGGTGTAGGACTGTAGGTACTATGCTACTATAAAATACCTTCACATTTTTACTATTTTCATTTATGACTATTGAACAGTTCCCATATTCCATTCCCACACTTATGTTTTTCTAAATTATTTTTTACGGACCTTAATCATTTAACAAAAATTTATTGAAATTAAAACGCTTAGAAAATGTTTATAATAGCTAGCTATTCAGATTCCCTCTGTACCTCTGTACTTGTACTCCATGCTTTAGCGTATTAGCCTACATATACAATTTGCTTCAAATATATTTCAGAATATTTGAGGCTAATATTTTTTATGGATAGTATGGAGTGTGCTTTTAAATCTAATCTCGGAAATCGAGGAATTCATATTAATTTTGCTAAATATTTATGGTTATACTGTTTTTTATGCATGCGGATACTGAAATGTTTATGTATTTTTTTTTGCACTTTTTATCCATTATTTTGGATTTATGAAAACATTAATTTTTATGTTTTTTTTTAATACGTTTTTTAAGAACAAACGAAATTGATGAACTATTTTTATGTAGGCTACTTTTATTTACACTTTAAAACTTAGTAGGTAAAAACAAAAAAAGGGTTGCCATTATGTAAACCTGTGTATAATAACCTTTAAGGAAAGCTTATTCTTCATGAAAACGTCGAAATTTTGATTTTGATTAGGAAAAATATCATTGAAGCTAAGTGAAGAGATTTATCTAATTCGTAACTGCAGCTAGTGAGTGAGATTAGTCCCTTTTAACAGAAAATCAATTTAGCTACTAAAAGTGAGTGAGTGACCAAATGAAATGAAATGTCACATTACTCACCGGAAATTTACACTATTGGACAAGTATGTATGTGTGCTTCTCTCAAGAAATTTTTACACACCTATTCATGGATAGAAAATTAAATAAAAATATAATGCACGACTGGGTCGCACGTATACTTGCTCTTGAGTTCAAAATGCTGAGGGTAAAAATACAAAAATAAATTTGGTGGTGCAACAGCTCATGCAGAACCAGTGACTTACAACTCTCAAAAATTTTAAATCGTTGGAGCGGTTTTAAAAAAAAATATTTTCTTTTAATCAAGTTCTTAAAACATTTTTAACGAAAAATTTTGGTATGCAAATCCTAAGTATTTATTTACGTGCATATAAAAATAAAATTTCAAAAAAAAAAAATTATCAACCCATGTTTGATATATGGAATTTTCAAAAAAATTATTTGAATCTTTTTTTTAAAAATTTATTTTTTGAAAATTTTGATATATAATATTATTTAAAAATATTATTTGAACTTGCTTGAAGTATGTATATACAAATTTAATCTAAATCCGTTCAGCCTATAATGAGAAATTAAAAAAAAAAATATTATAGTTGCTAAGTATGAATTTTTAAAATTTTTGGTAGTAGATAGCAAGCAGTAATCTTAGCATACCAAAAAAAGTTTTATCAAAATCGAAGGAGCCGTTTTTTAGAAACAAAAAAATATTTTCCATAGCTTTTTCCATACTTTTGTATGGAGGTAATGTTATTTTTTTCATTAAAGTAAATATTTTTTTTCTTAAAGTATTTTAGAAAGTGTTAAGAAGCCAGTAGCGCAGCTACCGCGGTATCAGCCGTATCAATGATACGGGGCCCCCGAGATAAAGGGGCCCCACGATAACGAGGACTCGATGAGTGTTAGGAATTTTTCATTGAGATGAATACGACACACAATATCGATTACAATTTTAAAATGTAGGTACTTATTTTCTTTGCATGTGTCTTTTCGATAGTTTTCCTGCGTAGGTGTCCTAATGTATCTCTATCTACATCCTACTAACTAAAGTAGCCGAAACCAGAACGTGCAACCACTTTGCTTTTTTATTGGAACGCGTGCCAGAGTCCGACAAAAATTAGACGAAAATATGGCAAAACTAGAAAAAAAATTCTTTCAAAACTGAATTAAGGTAGAACTAGAATAGGCGGAAGCTGTCGGAAGCTTATGTCAAAACCGACCGAAAAGTAACTTTCGGAAACGTCAATTTCACAAGTGACCCATAATGCACTTAAGTGTTTGGAAGTGAAAAAAAAATAATTGTTTATTCAATGTTTATTTTCTCATATGTACTTATTCACAGCACAGAGTGATATGCTTTTATTATTTATTTTGCGAAACCACTAAAATTCGATGGGATATAATATAAATTAATTAAAAGAAAATTGATTTGACTTCACTCATTCATTCATCAAACAGAAAAAAAAAGTTGAAAACTATGCACCAAGCGCCAAGTTCTTGTTAGTTTGCTTCCACCATTTTGATTTTGCATTCGCCCACTTACGAAAGAGCGGTCGTTGAGCGCTCTCACGTCCGACGGCGAAAGTTAACGAAAACTAAACGAAAAGTTTTACTTCGCAATTATGTGCGTGTCATATAAATTTCTTGTTTTCGCTCGGTTTCGTACGACCACTTAAGTTGGCTTCCGACTATTCTAGTTCTACCTTTAAGATGTGTCGGTCTTAAGCATTTAATAAAAACTTCCTACTCTTTAGTCCTAATTTGAGCTGGGGCTTATATTTTTAGGGGAAAGCAAATGTTAATATATGCACTTATAAAAATAGCTTGCTTTTTATCATACAATCAATAGTTTAGAGAAAAACCTGCAAGAACTTCATGACCAGTTTAGTCAAAAATATTTACTAAAATTTCATTAGAGCAATAGATTTTGAGAGAAACGTGCCACACTCCGACTGCGGCACACTAGGGTAAATGTAAATACTGAGCGCACTGAGCGTTTTACCGTGTTTTTCTAAAAATCTCTGCTCTGCCGAAAAAAGTGTAATAATCTTTAATGTGTACAACTTTATGAGATAAAATTAAAAATCTTTTAAAAAAACAAACGGTTTTTAAGGTAATTATAAAAACTGTATTTTGTCCCTTTAACCGTACAAATAAAAGGCAATCATTAAACCGCCATAACTTTAAGACTGAAGCTAAGATTAAACGGTCAACGCATTGACTCCTTGACGTCATCAGAAACATCGTCAATATACTTTCAACGTAGGCCGCGTCAACACAAGAAACGTTGACGATCACATGAATAACGCCAGTCGGTCAATTTTGTCCCTTAAAGCGTTAACGTGTTATATGTGTTAACGCAATTGGTACTTTTCTTTGGTGTCAATGAATTGATATGTGAAACGTTCACAGTGACACTACTGGACCACATCTAAACATATGCACGTTGACGCGGAGCGGACAGGAACAAAATTTAATCATTTTAAACTTTGACGATCACATGACAGTGGCTGTACTCGTAGTATTACCGAACAATGCAATGTAAATGGATGAAAAAACCAAAAAGTTAGAAATTTTTGAACTTTTTTTACTGCTCCGGAAAAAAGTAATTTGTAATTGCGTGACATTTGAATGGAAATAAACCTTTGCCGTCAAAATTAATTTCGTCCCTCATCTATCAAGCTATTATAACTTTCGATGTATTAAATATTCTCAAAAAATATTCAAAATTTTCTAGACTGATATGAAGCTCAACGCAAGCTACGTTGACTTGGCAGAAAATTCTGCTGTGTCAAAGTAAGAATACAGTTAACGCGTTCGTGAACGTGTTCTAACTTTGTTGACAGAGTGATCACACGGCCAACGAAAATAATCATCGCATTGACCCCTAAATTTGTGCCAACGAGAGTGTCAATACAGTCGTCAACGCTTCGAAAGTATTCTTTAAAAAGTATTCAACTTTGGGACAGAATTTGACTTCACTTTGACTTGAGAATCAACGCGTTGAACATTTGCGTTGACCGTCTAATCGTAGCTTAACTTATGTAAAGTTCCTAGATTGTTATACTTTTAAAATAAGTTGATGTTAGTATAGGAAACAAAAAAGGTAGTGTCATTGTCATTAAAAAGGTTGCCCCTTAAAACTTTTTGATACGGGGCCCCCGAAGTGCTCGCTACGCCACTGTAAAAAGCTCTTAGGTATTGGGTCTCAAAAAATCTATTATTTTATTTTCAAAATATTTGATTTTCAATAAAAAAATTTGAAATATTATTTAAAAAACCAAAAATTTTTTTGTGGAAATTTTGTAACAAAATACTATTCATAGTTTTTAGAAGCTTCTGTATAAGATAATTATTGAAATCAATCGTACCGTTTTGAAGAAAATCGAAAATAAAAATATGGTTCCTTGGGCGGTACTATTAATAAACATTTTTTGAAAAATTGTACCCATGGCCAACTTTTGTCGTTTGCTCAAATTCTCGAGTTTGATATTTTTTACGAATGCATAACTTGGCATATAGAACCTGCGTATGGATATATTGCAATAAAAAAAAATTAGTTTGCTAAATTAGAGTATGTATTAATTAATAGGTATGAATTAAAAAAAAAAAAAACTAGTTTCAAAAAATCATCAGCCCATTTTTGAAGTATAAAGAAATTTTTTTTTAAACCATTATGTAACCTTTCAAAATTTTGAAAATGCAATATTTTTGACATTTTAAAGGATCTTTGCATAAATATATTGATTGAAATCAATGTTGCCATTAATGAGAAAATCGAAAGTCAATAACACCGGTTATATGCCAGGTAAGTTGCACATGAGCCCCAGACTCTTTACCCATGAAATAACAGTAGGAAGAACCTCAGCAATTATTTACCCCTGAGTCCATCAGAGTGAACAATAAGTGAAACCATCCAGAATAAGCAAAAGTGTCAAATTAGCGAAATCATCCAGAATAAACAAAGTGCCATCAGACTTACGGTATTTCAGTACAATTCATATTAAGTGTAGCAATTCTATTAGACATCCTGGAGCATGAAATGGGCACTCCAAATCCAAAGTGATAGCAATTTGGGAGCACCGAGGTCACCCGAAAATCGACCTTGAAAACGTGATAATAGTACTTCTGCCTCTTTGAAATGTTAGACTATTATAGTTTACGCTATTCCAAAATAGTAAATGCAGACATAGAGTAGGCGTAGTACCTTCATGAGTAAAGGAGTTTAAAAAAAAAAAAACAAGAAAATTTCCCAACTAAAATAAGCTATTTTTCCCAAAGTAAAAAATTCACTTTTCCTTGAAGTAATGATTAGTCCAGTCAACGAAGACTCAAAATTATAAAATAAATGCAATAAATCATGCTCTCTGGGTTATTATTTAATGTGGTAGGGGTGACCCCCAGGTATAACATACTAAAAGTCCCCAGCCCAGGGCCGCCGCGAGCTATAGCCAGGAGGGAGGGGTTAAAGGTCCCCTTTTGTAATATTTCGGGAATATTTTGAAAACTATGCGTTTGAGCGGAAAAGTGACCATAACAAAATGAAAGAATAATAAATTTCCTACAAAAAAGGTCTTAATCATATTTTTGGTAGGAGCAAGGTTAAGAAAGATACGGGGAGTAAAAAATTCAAAAAATTGAAAAACAATGTCATCTTATTACAATATCAATGGTTTTTGATCAATTAACCCAGAAATAACCGGAAAAGTACAGTGATGAGAGCAAGTTGAAGTGTAGAGAAGCTGGTTGTGTTTAAAATGTCCGTATTTATTTTTTTTGATACAGTGTTTATTTTTATATGAGAAACACTGTTTCTTCAAAGGTAAGAAGTACACAGAATATTTCCAAGTTACAGTCCAATACTTTATGAAAGCATTTTTGGACATATCTTAAGCAAAAAAAATTCTTTAGAAGGTGAGGTGTATTTCCCCTTCTTTTCTATAAAGGGGACAAATTCCCTAAACATTGACCGAAAATCGAAAAAAAAGCTATTTAAAAACAACGGAAATACTAACAATATTGTGCTACATCTTTTTTAAAAGCTTAAAACAGATTCTCTTATTATATAGTCAAATCAAGTTAACACATTTTGAAAAATTCGTTTGAAAACTCAAAGTAAATAAAAAAAAATTAAAAAATGTTTTTATATGATTTTTCATTTTTTTATTTTACACTATAAAGTAGTGAAGTATCATTTATCATTCAATCTTGCTGTTTGCCTTGAATCGAATGCTGAAAACCAGACGCTTGTAGGGTTTCTAGTTTTTGAGAAAATTGAAAATAATGAAAACTTCTTTTTTTTAATAATTTTTGTTGATTAATTGTTACTAAGTGTTTCCGAAAAAAAAGTAGTTTTCATAGTTAAGGATAGTTTTTTCATACGAAAATGCGCTGAAACACAATTTTGACCAACAAATAACTTTTTTACATAGAGATTTTAAATGAACTCTTTTAGTAACTATTGTAGTTCATAAAAATACCTTTCTAACTGTATATATCACGTCATTATTGGTATTGGAGTTTAGTGTGTCCAATTCTCCTTTGTATGGAAAAGAGAATGGCCTAAGAGGCACCGATTTATCACCTTATACAAAAATTTGTTTGTCAAAACTTTATTTTAGGGCATAGAATTTTGATTTAAGGGGTTTCTGACTTTAAAAAATGATTTGAGAAATACAAGACACCCTAATATACATTTATATGACTTTTATTGAAAAAATTGAAATTGCCTTCTTTCACTAATTATTTAATAACTTCTACATTCATCGTACGATTTTGAAAAACTTTGCCTCAAATCTTTGTGAAAAAGATTTTCTTCCACTTGAGTCCTTGAAATTATTTTAAATATTTTTCTTTCTATCGATATGGAGCAACCATATGGAGCAACCAAAAACTAGAAATTTTTCAAAAATACTCGTTTTTCAAACTTTGAATGCCTGTAACTCATAAAATTTCAGTCCGACTTATACAAACAGTACATCGTCGGAAGGAAACAGATCAGAAGATTCAGAAAATACACATTTTATGTAAATTAGCTAAGCCGTTACCGAGATTTATGGCAATATCTGAAAAAATAGCTGAGAAAATGACTTTTGCGCATATTTCGAAAACGCTTCTTTGAAAAAAAAAATAATTTTGATTTTCGTGTTCAGTGACCCAAAATCAGTCTAGAAAATATATTTTTTCTAAGGACCCTACCATGACCCAAAATTTTGTAAACTAGTGTTATCAGCCCGTGTTTGATATATAAAATTTTCAAAAAAATAATGTGTTTTTTTTTTTTTTTTATTTTTTTTTGAAAATTTTGATATACAATATTATTTAAAAATATTATTTAAACTTACTTGAAATTACATAGTATAAAAATACAATTAAGTAAAATTGCTAAAAAAAAGTTGTATTGTATGAAAAGAACGTGTGGGCATAATCACCAAAAACCACTATGAGCCAAGTTTGAAGAAAATTGTATGTAGGTACTGCTGCTTCCGAGGAACTGACAAATCCTCCAAGAGTATACTTGTCATGAAAAAGTGCTACTCATTTAGCCGTTCGGATACTCGGCAAAAAACTGTAGGCCCCCTCCATTTCTGCCAATAAAACTCGCACACAGAGGAAGGAATAGTTGAGAGTTGTAAGTCACTAGGACCTGGTTGCCCACGAGCTTTACACCGCCCAATGTATTTATAATTTATTTTATTTATTTCAGTGAATAATGGTCATATTGCGACTTTAAAAAAGGGGTTTGAAGCTTTAAGAATTAAGATTGTAATTTTCAAAATTATTGGATAAAATTTTTTAGGAGCTTCTCATCAATTATATTGTAAAAATAATATTTTGTTTGCTTTTTCTTTGGTCCGCGGGATTGAAAAAAATTTGTTCAGCTAGGTTGACATGGTGATCAGATAGCCTGTTTACTTACTTACTTACTTATCCGGCTCCCGATCCATGAAGGGTCTCTGCCTGAGATATTGCGGTCTTCCATCGGTTGCGGTCCCTCGCACGCTCCCTCCAGTCGTGGAGACCAAGCGCTATTGCATCTGTGACCGCCTGGTCCCTATAGCGGAGGTTCGGTCTTCCTGGTCGTCTCAAACCTGGGGGCTGGGATTCAAAGATTTTCTTGGCTGGAGCGTTGTTGTCCATTCGCTCGATGTGGCCGAGCCAGTGTAGTCGACGTGTTTTAGCTCTTTGGACTACATCCACATCTTGGTACAGCTCGTACAGTTCACGATAGAATCTTCTCCTCAAATCGCCCTCTTCGCATATAGGACCAAATATCCGCCGAAGAATTTTTCTCTTGAAAGTGCCCAGTATCAATTCCCCTTTTTTACATATCGTCCAGCACTCGGCGCCGTAGAGTAGAACTGGTAAAATTAGCGTTTTGTATAGCGTGCACTTTGTCTTTCGGGAAAGGAGTTTTGAACCCATTTGTTTGGCCAAACCGAAGTAGCAGCGGTTCGCTAGGGTAATTCTTCGCCTGATTTCCACTAAGGTGTCGTTCGTGGAATTGATGTTTGTTCCGAGGTAGGTGAACTCCTTGACTACCTCGAAATTACTGCTACCAACAGTGACGTTTTGTCCTAGGCGATGGACAGATGAGGCTTTGTTTGTTGATAGCATATACTTTGTTTTGTCCTCATTCACTTCAAGACCAACGCGTTTCGCCTGTTCATCAATAGCTGTGAATGCATCAAGTACAGCTCTCTTGGAGCGGCCTATGATATCGATGTCGTCCGCATAGCCAAGCAGTTGAGAAGACCTGTTGAAGATAGTGCCTTCCATGTTAACACCACTCTTGCGCACTATCTGCTCCAGGACTAAGTTGAAGAAATCACATGATAGCGTATCTCCTTGTCTGAACCCTGTACACATCTGGAATACTTGGATGAGCTGTTACCCATTTGCACGTTGCACAACGTATTTTGTAACGTCATGCGGCATAGCTGGATCAGTTTTTTCGGGATCCCGAGCTCTGACATCGCCAATAGAAGCTCTTGGCGACTTATGCTATCATATGCGGCTTTAAAGTCGATGAATAGGTGGTGGGTCTCGACTTGAAAGTCGTTGGTCTTTTCCAGGATTTGCCTCAATGTGAAGATTTGGTCTATCGTTGTTGATCTGCCTGGCCTGAAGCCACACTGGTACGTGCCGATCATAGTGTTGCAGAAAGGTTTTAGACGCTCACATAGTACGTTGGATAGGATCTTGTAGGCAACATTAAGCAGGGATATGCCTCTGTAGTTCTTGCAGGACATAGGATCACCTTTTTTGTAGATTGGGCATATGGAGCTATTTGACCAGTCACCGGGCATACTTTCCTCCTCCCAAACTTGGTTGATGAGCTGGTGCATGCACCCTACCAGGACATCTCCTCCATACTTAAAAAGTTCCGCAGGTAGGCCATCCGAGCCGGCGGATTTGTTGTTCTTAAGCTTGTGGATGGCTTTCTTAACCTCTACGGTACTGGGCGCTGGGACTGGATCTTCATTGACTGGTCTTATGCTTCTTTGTTCCTCTGTTGCCTCCTCTACATAATGCCCATAAAGCAGCTGCTGGAAATGCTGCTTAAACACGTCTACAATTCCCTGTGTTTCGCTGACTAGGTTACCTTCGCTGTTTGGAAGAGCTTGCGTGCCAGTCCTATAACCAGATGCCAGTTGCTTGGCTGTTTTGTAGAACCGGCGGATGTTGGTGGCATAGATAAAAAATATAAAGATGGGAATCTTCGGCTGTCAAACTGATTTGCCTACAAGCTCAGACCGTGGTGAATGTCATAAAGTTGCACTAGTAACCTTTACCACACGCACACTAGTGCAACTTTATGATTTTCACCACAAATCGTCGGTTTTTTTTAGATTTGTTAGTTATTTTAAAAATCTCATGGACATGTTCGTAAAGTATAAAAGCGGGTGAACTGAATTTTTAAGTGCTCACTTCCCTTTATATCATTTTATTTTAAAATTGCATTGGCTTCTAATATTTACGCGTACTAAAATAAGAAACAACAATATTTTTTGTAATAAATAATTGAATAATAAATGTAGGTTAATTGAATCGAAGTGGGAGAAAATTTGTTTGTGAATTATGAAGTTACATAAGTTTTTCTTTAAATTTGTATATGTTAGTTGTTTTTTTGCATGTCCAAATAAAATTGTGTGAAAAAAACGACAGCAAAGCAAAACAATTTACGTGTTAAATACAACAACAACTATGTCCATATAGAGTTAGATAAGTCCAGATAATTATCTGGAGTTAGCTTTTGTCCCGATAAAAACGCTAATGCCAAACTACGATTATCGTTGTGCTATCGATGATTTACATATATAGAAATGTCAAATGTTTGTTGGTAAGATAATTCAAAACAAAATGGCAGACCAATTCAAAAGGTAAACAAAAATGTAGAAATGTCCCGGTGTCGTTTTTTTCGCCAAACTCCATATGGACATGCAAAAAAACAAAGCCGTTGCTTGAATACTCCCTTAGTTTTTTGATCTCCACAGAAACGAACTATCAAAATTTGTTTGGATAAAGGCTCCCCCAAACCAACGCGAATCATTCGCCCGCGACGCGAAATCATTCACAATAACGCAAAATATATGAAAGATACACAATGCAAAACGAATACAAAAAACTGACTGCGAATGATTCGCTATAATTTCGCGTTGGTTTGGGGGAGCCTTAATACAATTATTGAATGAATTTTGTTTTTGCTTTTAGTTATCTTTCAATCGTAAATAAAGTATGTTAATTTAAATCAGTGGTTCAGCAATTTTAATTAACCGATTTCTGAACCACAGAATAAATAATGAGCCACGTTTGTACAACTTTTATGAGTTTAAAAATTAATAACAAATCATATTCAACAAATAGCTGATGAATTTCCAAATTTAAGTCTGCTGTTACAACAGGACTCTTTTGAGTCATGACTTTCACCACTCAAAAGTTATCGGGTACTAGCAGACTAAAGCCTTAACTACATTGGCCAAGAAAGTGAAAAAGTATAAAAGTGAACATTTTCAAACTCATTTTTAGATAATGTTTCTTATTGGAAAACATATTAAAATGATGCAGAAAGCTTAAATTTTGGTTTAAAAAACAATTCGTATATTTTTTCACAAAACAACTGCGCTAGCGGGAAAAAAATATTTTTACTCTCGTAATTTTGCAAAAAGTGGCCAATGTAGTAAAGCCTTAAGGGCCATGTTTTAAAAAGTGCTTAAAATTTTGAACTGTGGTTCAGCAAGTTTAACTTGCTGATTCCGGTGCACATATATTAGAAGAAGAAATTTCACGTTAACAAACATACCTGTCAGTGTGTAGACAATACAAATACATACATACAATTTTTTGAAAAAAATTATTTAAAAAAAATGATTTAAATTTATTAAAATTTAATTTTCACAACTATTATTTATTTTGAATTTTTGCGACGCTTTTCTGTTTGATTAGATCATCATTGGGTGTTAGATGTTGACCTGCGGTGTTGTGTAGCCAAAGTTTACTTTCAATTTCAATTATATTAAATCAAACCGTAGCAAAAACTCAAAATTAGTAATTATAGTTGTGAAAATTAAAATTTTAATACATTTATGTTAGTTTGTATTACTTCGTTTCTATATTGCTTGTATTAGTGAATATGGTGACGCTTAAAGCTAGTCAGTCATTTTATAATTTATATTCAGTTTAGCATCCGAGCACACATATATTTCTTATTATTGTCAGCCAATATTTAAGGTTGGTATTTATTAATTAATCTATTATACCTAACGATCACCAATTTATTAATCTATGATATTCTTGAAGACAATATTCTTATTAATGCAAGCTATAGCTTTGTGTCTCATAGATAGAATATTCAAGATAAAAGTATCTCCGATTTAATGTAATGATTTGTATATCTGAGATTGATTACAAATGGTGCAAAGGGTCTCAGACCCTGATACAAAATACAATACCGGCACGAATTTCATAAATGTTATCGTTAGTTTGCATGGAAACTCCATTTTTTCTGTGATTGCGTCACTAAGCCCCGATGCTGTTTTTTCATCCGAAACACACCTATTTTGTATGCTTCGATCAGTTAAAAATCAAAAAAAAAAATTTTTTGTAGCCGCCAACCTCCCTAAATTTTCAATTTTAAATAAATAAAAAAAACGACGGCTCAAGCATGTAATTGGTTAGATACTATCACATTTTGGATTTTCAGCCCATCTTAAATCCAACTGAGCCAAATGGATCGGATGACTGTGTTGCTTATGGCCAGCTTAAGAGTTTTAATTCAATTGGTCATTTAACTATAATAATAAGGGTATTCTATTTATGCATGCAACGTATAATAAAATCATCGTAATACTACGTTTTCATTAGACCAAATGAGGTGATTTCGATGAAAATTTCCAAATTCGATACGAAATCATCTCATTACTCATACAAATTCTCATTTTTAAATAAGACAATTTCAAACAAATTTTCTCGAAATAAGTTTTTTTAACATATTTTAATTATAATAGAGTCAATGCAGAATACAAAAATGGTACAGAGATATTAAAAAAAGTGCGAACGCACCTCTAGGAACAATATTTCAAACGCATCCCAATAGTTCCGAGGTGAATTTTGAACGTCATTTTTCATTTAGCGAGTGCAATCAAAATTGTTTTCAATTGTAAACAAAATTACAAGTTTTCAAAGAATCCAAAAATACAATTATAAAAAATGTCTCTAGCCGACGAACTTCTGGATGATTTGGAGGAAATCGACACTATCTTCAAGATACAATCTTCCTCTATAAGACGTTCGACGCAAAGCAGCTCGTTCAGTTGCGGCGAAAAGTATCCTTGGGGCTCAAGTTGAAGATACCGAAAAGAGCTACAGGAACCACCTAAATCGATTAAAGTAAGTAAAAAGAAAAGTGGTTGTAAACGTGTGCGTAAGATGGATGAGCGTTACGCATTAAATTAATTCAGAAAACATGCCAACCAAGTCAATTTCGGTGCTTTAAGAAAACTATTCAAACTTTGTTTCCATTTTAGATCGAAGAAGACGCCTATCAAGGTGATATGGGCTGGTACCCGTGAAACAATCGGCAAAATAGGAACAGGTAGTATTCGTCTAACAGCAAAACCATTCAGAAGAATCTGCAAAAACAACAAGTCAATCAACAAATATCTGGTACAGCTTCAAGTTTTGCGTTCACACTGTTGCAGGGGTCTTCACATTGTGAATCCACAAGCAGCTGGGAGATCGATATCTGAAATGATTGCCAAATACTTCTCAAATACCATTGGCTTCTTGTTTGTAGGCAAAAAAACAACATAAATATAAATAATTATTTTTTGTTTGTTTATTGATTTTAAAATTTTATTTTATTTCTAAAAAAAAATACAATAACAATACAATTCTTATTTTATAAAAAAAAACAGACTCGCAAATTAAAAAAAAAACAATACATACCTACACCTTATCATTACCTCTTTTACTTTGAGATTATTAAGTTTTAATAAATATTAAACACTAGCAAAAAAAAAAAAAAAAAAAAAAAAAAAAAAATAAAAGAAACCAAAATTGAATAAGAGTCATAAATAGTTGTTCTTAATGAATTGTATGTTATATACCTACTTATGTAGTTTAAAAAATGTGAAATATATACATATTTGTTTAATAATTTCAATAGTATTGTATTATATCGAATTAAATTATTATCTGAAGTAAGCTTTGAAATGTTTTTCATATTGAAACTTGTATTAGTTTATAAGATATTGTATCTTAAAATGCAAGAAGCCTAATAAAATGAAATCTAAATCTAATAATCTATCTTTTTTTTGTCTTTGAGCTGAAATTCTTATTTTAATCATGGAATGATGCACGCGTGCAATAGAACAAACTTCTTTTTATTTTCTTGTTGTTAACTCGTTTTTTATCCAGCACTTGGAAGAATTTCGTATAAAATTCTTGCAAGTGCTAGATATAAAACGTTGCCATTTCAAAACAATTTGCTGGATTTTGATGGTTGAAGCGGTTTTTAGCCTTAATTTAAACCTTCTAAGTTATTTTAAAAAACATTTCCAATTTAAACAAAAATTTCGAAAAATTTGCCCATAGAACTAGTATCATCATATTCTTATTGAAATTCGAAAAAAGACGAAAATAGTTTTTGGAGACAATTTTTTGAAATCTTTGCTCGAATTGGAAATGGTTTTTGAAATAAGTTAAAATACCTTAATTAAGACTAAGAACCGTTTCAATAATCAAAATCCGGCAAGTAGTTTTGAAATGGCAACGTTTTGTATCCAGCACTTGCAAGAATTTCATATAAATTTCTTGCAAGTTAAATACAAAGCGTTGTCATTTCAAAACAACTTGGTGGATTTTGATGGTTGAAGCGGATTTTAGCCTTAATTTAAACCTTCTAAGTTATTTTAAGAAACATTTCCAATTTAAACAAAAATTTCGAAAAATTTGCCCATAGAACTAGTATCATCATATTCTTGAAATTCGAAAAAAGACGAAAATAGTTTTTTGAGACAATTTTTTGAAATCTTTGCTCGAATTGGAAATGGTTTTTGAAATAAGTTAGAATACCTTAATTAAGACTAAGAACCGTTTCAATAATCAAAATCCGGCAAGTAGTTTTGAAATGGCAACGTTTTGTATCCAGCACTTGCAAGAATTTCATATAAATTTCTTGCAAGTGTTAAATACAAAGCGTTGTCATTTCAAAACTACTTGCCGGATTTTAATTATTAAAACGGTTCTTAGTCTTAATTAAGGTATTCTAACTTATTTCAAAAACCATTTCCAATTCGAGCAAAGATTTCAAAAAATTGTTCAAAAAACTATTTTCGTCTTTTTTCGAATTTCAAGAATATGATGATACTAGTTCTATGGGCAAATTTTTCGAAATTTTTGTTTAAATTGGAAATGTTTCTTAAAATAACTTAGAAGGTTTAAATTAAGGCTAAAATCCGCTTCAACCATCAAAATCCACCAAGTTGTTTTGAAATGACAACGCTTTGTATTTAACTTGCAAGAAATTTATATGAAATTCTTGCAAGTGCTGGATACAAAACGTTGCCATTTCAAAACTACTTGCCGGATTTTGATTATTGAAACGGTTCTTAGTCTTAATTAAGGTATTTTAACTTATTTCAAAAACCATTTCCAATTCGAGCAAAGATTTCAAAAAATTGTCTCTAAAAACTATTTCGTCTTTTTTCGAATTTCAATAAGAATATGATGATACTAGTTCTATGGGCAAATTTTTCGAAATTTTTGTTTAAATTGGAAATGTTTTTTAAAATAACTTAGAAGGTTTAAATTAAGGCTAAAAACCACTTCAACCATGAAAATCCAGCATGTAGTTTTGAAATGACAACGCTTTGTATCCAGCACTTGCAAGAATTTCATATAAATTTATTGCAACGTTGGCCAAATGTGATGAACTTCTGTGGTTGTTGTTTTATCTGGCTTCAGAATGATCTTTGTTCGTTCGGTGTTTTACGTGCGAGGCTCTGGTGATCAAAATAAATCGACTGAAAGCTGTGTAGGACGAAATGGTTTTCAGTTAATCATCGTTAAGATTGAACAACATCATTGGAGGTTCGGTTGACTTCAAAATAAGATCACTAAACTTTTTTACACGCCTGGAAAGGCAATTGTATTTCAGAACATTTGATTTCAATGTTGGGGAAATCCAACAAATAAACTTCCAATGGATCCTTCTTCAGCAGTTTTCCACTTGGCCAGCTACCCCAAATGTTTCTGTCCAGCTCTTCCTTTCCTGATGCGCTCCTTCAACACAAACAATGCTGGATTTGCCTGATCTTAGCCATTGCCTGTTGGATGAGCGTCTTGCATCCAGGGAACCAGTTTCCATAGGCTGAATTCAAATTATACGCCGAATAAATCATTGGCAATCAGGACACCAGTAGACGAAGGATAATTAGACATTTTATTTATTATTTTAACATATTATTTGTTTTTTTTTTATACGCACTGAAGAAAAATATCACCGAGTTTGGAAAAAAAAATCGAACTGTCAAAACAAAACAAACTCACCGCGTTAAATATTTGTTGCAATTCACATCTATTCATCGACACGAGTGAAATTACAAAAACAACAATGTAAACAAATGGGTTTTGGGCGGTGAAACGTACGAAAGTTTCCCATCTTTACTTGTTTATCTATGGTTGGTGGCGGTGCTAGACTCTTCGAGATACTTGAGCTGAGAGGCTGCGGATGCTCTTTTCTTTCTACGCAGGGTTTTTTTCTCTTTCCTTCTCTTTTCACGGTACTCCTCTCTTGCTGCTCTTGTTTTCCGTTGCAGCATTTGCATTCGTGCATTTTCCGTCTCCTGCTTCAATACCGCGCATTCATCGTCATACCACGGGTTCTTTTTTCTGGGTGGTTGATAGCCTATGGTGGTCTCGGCTGTCTCCTTAATGATTTCGCGATATTGGTTCCACTGGTTGTTGACGCTTGTGGCTGGGTTTACGGCAGAGAGTTTCCCGGTCAATTGCTCACTGTAGTCTCTGGCTTTCTCAGATGTGCTAAGGCATGCAATGTTGAATTTCTTCCTTTGGGCGGTCTTTGTTTTCTTTTCGTTGGACAGTCGGGCTCTGAACTTTGTCACAACAAGAAAGTGGTCAGAGTCCACGTTTGCGCCTCGGAAAGTTCGCACGTCCAAGATGTTCGATGCATACCTTGCGCCAATTAGCACGTGGTCGATTTGGTTGGCGGTTCGACCATCTGGAGATCGCCAGGTTGCTGTGTGTATCCTTCGCCTGGGGAACCTAGTGCTACTTATCACCGTATTACGAGCTGCAGCAAAGTCGATTAGTCGGAAGCCGTTATCTGTTGTCGTTTCGTGGAGGCTGTGCTTTCCAACTAATCCGCCAAAGATGTTTTCCTTTCTGACTTTAGCATTGAAGTCTCCGAGCACGACTTTGACATCGTACTCCGGACAGGCTCCGTAGGCTCCGTCCAGGAGGTCGTAAAACTCCTCCTTGTTAGACTCCTCGGCTTCATCGGTAGGGGCGTGTGCACATATTAGGCTGATGTTTTGGAAGGTAGCTTTGATGCGGATCACAGCCAGGCGATCGCTTACTTACTTTACTTTAGATGGCGCTTACAGTCCAGGGTGGACTACGGCCTCAACCAACAAGCCTCTCCAGCCAGCTCGGTCCCTAGCTAGCTGCCTCCAGTTACGCACTCCAAGTTGGTTGAGGTCGTTCTCCACTTGTGTGCGCCACCTAAGGTGGGGTCTTCCTCTGCTGCGTAGACCATCAGGGGTAGATTCGAAGACTCGTCGGGCTGTTGCGTCGGTGTCCATACGCTCCACGTGTCCCAGCCATCTCAGCCGCTGTATTTTCAGCTTTTTGACTAGGTCGACGTCGCTGAAAAGCCCATAAAGCTCGTTGTTAAATCTTCTCCTCCATACTCCATCGATACATACTGGACCGAAGATCACCCGAAGAATTTTCCTTTCAAAGCACCCAAGCAGATTCTCATCCGTTTTTGACAGGGTCCATGCTTCTGCCCCATATAGAAGAACCGGGATGATGAGGGTCTTATATAAGGTCTCCTTGGTTCTTTGAGAGAGGGCTTTAGTACTCAAATGCCTTCTTAGCCCGAAGAAACAGCGGTTGGCAAGAGTAATTCTTCGTTTGATCTCTGCACTGATGTCATTTTGCGATGTAATAGTGGAGCCCAGGTAGACAAAGTCCTTGACGACTTCGAAGTTGTACCTATCCATCGTAACGTTTTGGCCGAGTCGACGATGTTGAGATTCTTTTCTCGATGATAGCATATACTTCGTCTTGTCCTCATTAACAGCCAAACCCATTTTCGCCGCTTCCGATTCAATACTTGCAAATGCACCGGTAACAGCTCGCTTCGTTCTCCCAATGATGTCAATATCATCTGCATAAGCAAGTAGTTGAACTGACTTTTGATAAATTGTACCTCTGTTGTTGACTTGCGAATTGCGTACAATTGCTTCAAGTACGATGTTAAACAGGTTGCATAATAACGCATCGCCTTGCCTCAAACCTTTCTTGACATCAAATGGTTCGGTGGTGTTCTTGCCGACTTTGACGGAGCAGCGAGATTTCTCCATCGTCATCCTGCACAAGCAGACGAGTTTGGCAGGGATGCCGAGATGCGACATGGCTCTGTATAGCTCGTCTCTGTCTACGCTATCATACGCGACTTTGAAATCGATAAAGAGATGGTGTGTATCGATTTGGAACTCCTGGGTTTTTTCCAGAATCTGTCGAAGTGTGAACATTTGATCGACGGTTGATTTGCCGGGCCTAAGACCACACTGATAAGGGCCGATCAGATCGTTGACAAACGGTTTTAAGCGATCACACAGCACAGATGAAAGGATTTTGTATGCGACGTTGAGGAGACTTATTACCTCTGTAGTTGGCGCAAGTCAGAGCATCTCCTTTCTTGTGGATGGGGCACACTATACCGAGGTTCCATTCATCGGGCATACTTTACTCCGACCAAATTTTGGAGATAAGTTGGTGTATACTCCCTACCAAATCATCTCCTCCTGCTTTGAATAGCTCGGTTGGAAGGCCATCTGCACCAGCAGCCTTGTACGCTTTAAGCTTGGTTATCACTAACCGCACTTCATTTAGGTCGGGTGGACGGAAATTTTGACCATCATCGTCCAGGTTGAATGGATTATTCTGTCTAACAGCGGAATTTTGGTCATCTTCGCCGTTTAGCAGTCTAGAAAAGTGTTGTTTCCAGATCCTCAGCACCGACTGTGTGTCTACTACCATATTCCCACTCTCGTCTCGGCAGGCTTCTGTTCTGGCCTTGTAGCCCTGGGTAGATTGCCTCACCCTTCGGTAGAACTTTCGAACATCCCCCCTACCGCAACAGTCCTCAATAGACTCGACCGCCCGCTTCGCATGCTCTCTCTTTTTCCTCCTGAGAAGTCGGCGCTCCTCCCTTCTTTTTTGCCCGTAGAGCTCCCGGGCTGTTCTCTCAGCAGCTCTGGTTCTAGTTTGCAGCATTGATTGGTAGGCCTCGTTCTTGGCTGCATGCGCCAACCGGCATTCTTCATCGAACCAGGGATTTCGTTGTGGTCGCCTAGTGAAACCCAGCACATCAGTGGCGGCACTTCTGATGGCTTGTTGGCAGTGCTTCCACTGGTCCTCTGCAGTTGGTGCTGGTGGCGGAGTTGCTGAAAGGTTCAGAGAGACTTGATCAGCAAAGGTCCTGGCAATCTCTTGAGATTTAAGCTTCGCGACATCATATCTTCTCACAGCATCCGCTCGGTGTTGTGGCGTCATAGATATCCGCATACGTACTTGAGCTACAACCAAGTAATGGTCCGAGTCAATGTTGGCCCCTCGGAACGTTCGGACATCCAGGATACTGGAAGCATGTCTGGCGTCTATCGCAACATGGTCAATTTGGTTGACGGTTCGTTGATCCGGAGACCGCCAGGTCCCTTTGTGTATATTGAGGTGTGGGAATCAAGTGCTGGCTATGATGATGTTACGCCCTGCCGCAAAGTCAATCAGCCTGAGTCCGTTACCGGAAGTATTGTCGTGCAGACTGTGTCCTCCGACTATCGAACCAAAGATGTCCTCCTTTCCGATTTTGGCGTTGAAGTTGCCAAGAATGATCTTGACGTCGTACTTGGGGCACCTGTCATACGTGCTCTCGAGGAGATCGTAGAAATCTTCCTTGGTTGAGTCATCTTTGTCTTCCGTTGGGGCGTGAGCACAGATCAACGTAACATTTTTGAATTTTGCTTTGATGCGGATTGTGACCAGGCGCTCGCTTACATTTCTGAAGCCCAAGACTTCTTGCCTAAGTCTTCCCCTTACCACAAAACCACAACCAAAGAGTCGCTGACCCTGCTCCTTGCAGCACTCACCGAAGTATATGTCACACGACTTCATCCTTCGTATGCCCTCTCCATCCCATCGCACTTCCTGGATGGCTGTTATATCAGCTTTTAACCTATCCAGGTTCTCCACTAATTGTTCGGCTGCACGTGGTCTGTTTAAGGTCCGGACATTCCACGTGCAGATCCGAAATTCATTGTCCTTGTTTCGTTTGCTGAGGTCGTCAACATTAAAATCATCCATATCCGAGGCTTGTTGTTGTTTCGGAACTATTTTTGTTTTCCGTGGTAGAGAAGTTACCCCGACGCACAACCCCCAACCTGGAGGACCAGACCCTTAGTATAACTCCAAGGGTGGGGAGCCGGATAAACCGCTCCTTATAGGCCTGAGCTACGAATATGTCGTAGTAGCCCATATAAGGTGTTCACTAAGTAGTTCAACCTAACTGAAACTGTAGACGCCACCGTTGATTCCATCTGGAGAATTCTTCCGCTGCCGCCTGGATAAAGGAGAAGTGCCTTAGTGGGAACACTCCTCCCCCCCCCTCTCTCGTTTGCTACCCCCTAAAACCGTCCACAGGGATTTGAACCCCATCTTCAGTTAAAGGTACTAGGCACCCGATGTTCACCGCGGGGAGGTGAGAGTAGGAGTTGATAGACAGAGGTTCGCTTTGAAAAAAAAGCTTGTGAACGCTTGTGTCCTCTTGAATGCACATGTCTACCCTTTGAACATCGCCAGGCGATCGCTAATCGGCTTAAAATCGATGACTTTCGATCTGAGTCGATTTCCCACGACGAATCCGCATCCTAACATGTGCAGTCTTTGATGGCAGCTGTAATAAATGTCGCTATCTTTTCTTTTCGTTATACCTGATCCTATCCATCGTATCTCCTGGATCGCGGTAATATCTGCCTTGTACCGCGAGAGGACAGATTCAAGTTTTTGAGTAGCACCTGGTGTATAGAGTGTTCTTACATTCCAGGTACATACTCGTAGGTCATAGTCCATTTTCGTTCCGGGTCTGGTTGCCATTTGAGGGGGGTCGTTATCCGAGGCTTCTCACGTCTCTCTCATAACAATTGGCTTTTTTACTGTGGTCGGGTCGTTAGCCCAACGCACTAACCTCCAATCTGTAGGGCCATGGATTTAATGTTGCAATTCTTTCCTTGGTCAACATTCGCAGTTACAAGTTTAGCAAGTCAAGGCATAAAGCCAAGACCAGTATCCGGCGGCTACCAACGTGGAGGTATTGTAAGCACTTGATGTGTAGGAAAAGATACAGCTCAAGGCCCCCAGTTCCTACAACATCCAACGAGAAGTGGACGTTAGGACGCACATTTTAAATGGAGTTTTATATCATGTTTCTGGCAAACACCACAGATTCTATATAACATGTCATTTCGAAACATACATTTTCAAAAAGAAAGTTATAAATATTTTTTTAGATTTCAAAGAATATTTTTTTGAAAATTTTGGTACGATCTTTTCGAACATCAAAATATAGGCTTTCAAGCTGGATACCATTACATTGGGTAAAATATTTTTTGTCAGTTTTCATTTCAGTCCTCAAGCGCCTTATTACTGAGCGATTTCTCTGGCCTGAAAATACATATAACCAACAATCGGTCTTCTTGGGGTATATGTCAAAGCCAACGCCTTTTGCGAAGTATTATAATCCAAGGCTTTCGAGCGATGTCAAGCAATCTTCAAACTTTATAGGGAACTCAAATGGCACATGGTTCAACAGAATACATTTTGAATTCACTGTCAGTTTCCTTAGAATCAAAAATACCAGTATCTAACCCAGAAGCCACACGTGCGAGCATACTGGCAAGCAAGTTGTACAATATTGGCAAATAACTCGCCGCTCAATTCGCTTCTCAACTGGTATGGCTTAGAAAAAGGCAAACCAAGTGACTAGCGAGTTGCAAATGTTTCTGTGGATTAGTAACTCGCTCGTGTGACCTCCGTGCAAGGGTTTTCAAAAAATTTTTTATAAATTTAAGTTTTCTTGAGTTGAAAACAAAACGCATTTTTTGTGCTTGTTTCCTTTTTCTACTAATAAATGTAGTTTAATTTATAGTTGGCTGTACCTATACCTCTAATACCTAGAAGGCAAGTAAAAATAATGACTTTAATCAAGGAAAAACAAAAAAACAATTCAGAAACAGTTTCCTTTAAGCACTTTTATAGGAAAATTTGCCCCAGGCAACAGATGTTTATGTCTTGTGAATTCTAACAAAAGAGCATGTCACAAGCAGATGAGAAGTACAACGTTATCGCAACAACTACCCTCTAGGACGTTCACAGAAAATCTATTTCAGTCACTATGAAAACACTATCTTTTATATACATTTAGCCTATCATCTTATCGATTCAATTACTAACCTATTTAACATGTTTCCCGCATGAATAAAATGTCACTTAAAAGCTTCAAAGTGTCTATAATATTCTATGAAAGCCAAACTACCGACCGTAGGAGGGTAAATATGGAGGGAATTTATCTTTTTGTCATGCTAAAATGGTGTACAAGACGTTGAACCTCGCTTGATATCATAATGGTCTTATAACTTAACTGCAGGCAATGGAGCATTTTAGAGTAGGTACCTACACACATAAATATATCCTCGGAAAGTTATGCTGATGGATAGCGAGCAACAGCACACAAATACAAATACGCTTGACCCAGAAAAAGAATAATTGGCATACCGGAAGTCTAATGAATATGCCAAGCTTATTTAGCAACAACAAAAAAATGGAGAAAATTTTATCCACATTCACTCACGAAGTCACCATTCACGAGTGGTATTTTTATGTTTATTAATAAAAACACACGAAACAAAACAATATAATGTGAGTGGCAACAATATATACAAACAAAAGAGCCTTCCGTATGACTGCAGTCCTCGAAAAAGTAACATTAATTGCATGCCTACTCCTTATTTTGAAGTATGAAGACCAATTAGCTGCTGAAACTCTGTGCAATAATAATAATTGTGAATCATTATTATGGCCACATTCTATGTGGGAGTGTGGGAACAATAATGTTGTTTGTTGTGCTTTGTGCTAGAAAACAAAGTTTTTATTGTTTTAAAAATGGTGCGTAGGTCGTTTTCCTGATTGGCACTCCAGTCAAAGCTAGAGGCAAAAGGTTCTATTTTTGCATAATTAAGTTTAAGCCTCCTCGGACTAAACAGACTATGTATGTACATTGTACAATTGTACATATTTCTAAATGTGAATTGTATACAATTATTATGCTGGTGTACTTAGCCGTGTTCTATTTTCATACCCCCATTACACACGGTCGACCGTCTACCAATTTAGTGCTCTTGTTTATCCTATATTAATGGTTGGAAATCTACAAACAATGTATGAATATTTCAGTCCTAAAATATGTCTCATTGTTATTCTTAGGGGTACTGAATACTGATAGGCCCCACATGCCTATTACGAATGCATATGAGTAGCGCCAGCCCAGCATTAGCCCTGTCCCCAACCTGGGAATGTCTGCTAGACCAACAAGCGTCAGCAGCAGTAACACAACAACAACAATTAAATAAAATGGAGTGGGTTCGAATCCCACTTCTGAACAAGATGTAGTTTAATTTGATTGAAAGCATGTATGTCTACCTACCTACTTCAATGCTTTTTGGAGATTAAGTGCAATAATTCTTTTTAATTTTATTTTTAATATACAAAATTATAAAAACTTATGCGCAATTGGTTAAAAAATTAAGAAATCTTTGATTTTTAATTTTTTTTTTTGATTTTGTTAACTTTTTTTTGCTAAATTCATAAATTTCGAAATAAAATCTTATTTTGAACAAAAAGTTTCAAATATAAAATTGAAAATTTCGGCTTATTTTTCGAGTTATGTTTGGTATAATCAAAAATGGTAAGTGTGACCATTCTCTCAGCAATGCAAGGGTAAATTGTGGGAAACGATTTATGTAGTTTTTTTTTTTATTTTCAAATAGTTCAAAAGGTAACAACCAACAGTCACAGTTTGAGAATATATCATTTCCTGTAGTTAAGATTTGAACCTTCAACTCTGTTTGAATAAAAATGATCTAAGCTGTGGACGGCATCATTGGTGAAACATATGTGGAAGTTGTTCCTCGCTGTGTGTAGGTGTGCGAACTCAATTGAAGGAAGAGAATTTCGAATTGGATAGTCGGCATTTTGTGAAAGGGATAATGTGCTCAATTATCACCATTCATTTGCTCTACATGAAATGACAAAATTAAAGAGAAGAAAAGAGTGAGGAGAATATTCTTCGTCTTGGTTTGGAATATTATACCAATAAGCATAGTTTACAGTTCCGATGCGAAAAAAAATCAAAATTTTCAAAACGATTTTCCACCTATTCTGCGCACCAAGTTGAATAATATTCAAGGCGAAAAACGTTTGCTTTGGCCTAAACCACCCATTGAGTCATTAATTTACCCTTAATTGACAAGCTATAGGTCTAAAAATGGGAAATAATTATTTTTGGATGCGAAAACCATTTGCATACAAATAATGCCTTGAGGTGAATATATTTTTTTTTTCGGATGTATAAACCGACCATCAAAAAAAAAAATTTTATTCACCACACTTTTTTTCGCATGCAAATCAACTGCCGGTCCATTGTTTTGCATGACATTCCATGACAGCATAGTTTTTTTCTTTTGCATGAAACTGTAAACCAATCATGCAAATAATTAATTTTACATTTCACCTCAATTATTTTTGACATGCGAGAATATTTGCATAGATTTTTTTTGCGCACGGGAACTGTAAACTAGGCTATACCAGCCAAAGAATTCTGTATTGGCATGAGGGAAGTGTTTCCGGTGTGGTTTTTCGGGGGAATTTTGACCAGGGAATCAAAATAAGGTTACACTTATTTTTAAAAAGTTCAGAAATTAATAATTAATTATAAGACCAAATATGTGATTTCTTGGCTAAAATATCCGTCGAAACATCAGCATGACGCGGCTAGGGTTGTTGAAGGTCTATAAAAGGCCAGGATTGGCTTCACTCGTCCTCTTTTGTGTCGTGATTTTTGTAAGTTGCTTGCTCGTGGAGTGGTTCAGCTTAATTGGAATAAGTTTTTTAAAGTATTTTTTTTTCATACATTTTTCGGAAAAATTATTATTTTTTAATAAGTTTAAAAAATACACAAAAAAAAAAATACCCCACGATCTGCAAAAAAATCTTAAACGTAAAACAAACAAAAAACGACACGAGAGCACCCTAAATCGTAAACCACCTCATTAAAATAAAAGAACGTAAAAGAAAAGAAACTACCCGAGAGCACCCTAAATCACTAAAAAGGAAAAAAAAAGTGCGCGCTACAGAAAATCAAAGTTTACGCCTACAAGAAAAAAAAATCCAAACCAAGGGCAAAGTAGCACCACGAACTTCAATTTGAGTGATCGCCACAAAAAAAATTTGATTTGATTCGATCAAATTCTTCACCTGACCTTCCGAGGACACCGAGATCAGCACCTATGAAGAAACCTACTGATGCAGAGGTTCCGCCATCACTCACCGTTCCTGCTACACGGAAAGAATTCTTGGATCATATCACGAAAAATGAGCTGCAAATTACGAAAAATTAATCCCGATTTATACCTTGGCTCAGGATTTCGTAATTTACGACTATATGTGTGCAATTTGCAAAACTGAGCAAAATGAAGACATTGATACTCAAAAATCGTAAATCAACCCTCTTTTAGTATCAATTATGCTATCGAGAGAAAACAAAATTGCGAACAACAAATCGCAATTTGATCCAAATATTCCTCAATTGCACAATTTGTAAATTTGTAAAAAAGATTTGTGATCACCACTTTTATTTCGTGATATTGCCACTTGGAAAGATCAATCCTGCTCTACCCTTCATTTTGCAGGTATACACATTTAATTTAATTTATTTGAAATAAATACTTTGCGCTTGACTCTACTTGGATTTGAACTCGCAACCCTCTAGTTGCGGAGCGAGCATGCAACCACCAGGCCAATTTGCAATACAGATCGTTGGTGTCACACATTGATGATTAGATACCTGCCATGTTGTGGTGCTTTATTTCTTCGAGAAGTAAATTGCGACAAGAAAGTCGTGATTTAGGAATTTTTTGTTGGTGATTTGCAACTATTCTCATGGAGTTGCGAATTACGATAAAAAAAAACGTAATTCAGTGACTGTGCAATGTTAATTACTAAATATTTATCGCAAATCAATATTTTTAAATGCTGTTTGTGAAATTATGCTTTTGGAGAGTAAATTACGCCAAAAAAGTTGTATTTTGCTATGAAAAGTACAGACTTGAATCAGGGAATTTAATTGCAAATCAAGAAGAAACAAATTTTGTAAATTGCTACGTTTTGACTGTTAAATTACCAGTTTTTGTATTAATTTGGGAATAAAATATCTTGATTTACGAATTAAACATGATTCGTAAATTGCAACTGCAAATTTTTCAATTGGTGATTTTTCAATTCTTTCCGTGTACGCAAAGTTTCACCAACGCAGATGCACATCCTAGTTTCCTAATTACAAAATATCATTGTGAATTATAAATTAGTAGTAGTAGTAGTAGTAGAATTATATAGAGTATTCATGCAATGTCGTAAGTTTACAAATTGTGTAAAATGATAAGTTTACGCAAACGTTTGCATGAATGACCTTTTTATTCATTTGGTTAAATGCTGTGTAATTGAATCAGATATTCAATAAACGTCAAATATTAAATGTCAAAAACGTGACAGACTAGACGTGTTCAGATTTCGAATTTATTTTTAAATGAAGAACCTTTCCCGAACCAACGCAAAATCGGAGTCTCGGAACGATAAATAAATGTTAAGGTAGAACTGTAACAGTAGCAAGCTCTTGGAAGCTAAAGGAGAAAATTATGGGAGTGCCAAATGGTTTCCATGTTGACCACATCAGTGAGCAATCGGCTATTATAGTTCAACCACGACAGTAAAAACGACAGCTTCCATCTATTAAGGATCTCCCAAGCCAATGTGAATGTGACTCATTCGATGATGGCGATGATGATGATAAACAAAATAATAATTACTTTTAGACCGAGAGCCCACAGCAGATTTTGGGTGTGATCGATAGCAAAAAAAGAAGTATAGACGTCAAAAGCTTCATTAAAGGCTATTCAAAAAATCAAGGTCTTGCAGTCCACAACTGGGGCCTTTGCGAGAAACAGTGCATCGAAAAAAAAAATATGAATGTAACTTCGAGGATAATCGTTTTAGCCGAAATTGGTTTTCACTCCTCCCTAGATAAGCTCGTCGGATCACATATCAGGGAATTTGAGACCTTTTGAGTGTATAGTTCGTTCTACCGGACCATTTAAAAAATTCAAAATTCTAAGTGAAAAACGGTTTTTTTAAACAGTCTGGCAGGGCGAATTAAACACTCCAATGATCTCTGATTCCGTAATATGGGATCCGTGGAGCTTATCTGTAGAGGGGTGAAAACCAATTTCGGCTAACACGATTATTCTCGAAGTTGCATTCATATTTTTTTTCGATGCACTGTTTCTCGCAAAGGCCCCAGTTGTGGACTGCAAGACCTTGATTTTTTGAATAGCCTTTAATGAAGCTTTCGACGCCTATACTTCTTTTTTTGCTATCGATCACACCCAAAATCTGCTGTGGGCTCTTAGTCTATTTGTTTTCAACGAAAATAACACGTTGTTGGTGTAGATTCCCCCTCCCGTTGGAAAACTTGCAAATTTCTGCTACACAAATTTCAATGAACACGAAGTGTTACAACTACTGTCAAAAATTGTGATGGTCAGTTTCTGTCACAGCGTTGCCACTAATCGGAAAATTTTCCGAAGTAGGTTTTCAAAACAAAAAAAAGGCAGTGTATTCAGTTTTCCTACTGAAGATCTGCATATTCCAAATTTTACTTTCATTTAAAAAAAGAAGAACAAAAGAAAATAACATAATATAATGAAATATGCTGTCACGATTGTTATCAAAGCAAACCAATAGTCGGAAGCCATGAGAATAGAATTGAAAAATAGGGGACTGAATTTTGATGGATTTTAACTTTTTTCATATTTCCCCAACTCTGATAGAATTGGACCCTCTTTTAAAAATTTGACAGGTTTTACAAATTTTGTTGTAAAAATATACCAAACAAACCTATCATATCATATTTCTGAACATGCCTAGTTATTAAAGTCACAATGACGTTTGGATAAGTTTATCCAAATAAATTTGGTTAATTTTACGCAGCAAAATCCTTGGTTAATTTTAACCAAATTATGTAAACCATTTCCCATACAAAGTTTGACAGTTCTTTAACCAAATGATAAACTTAACCACATCGTAAACTTTTCTAGTGTTTTACGCAATTGCATGAATACCCTTAATATATTTCTTTTTTTCCCCATATCCCTTATCCTCGTTTTGATTCATTTTAATTTCAACTTAAAAAAAAACAGTTTATCATCATATTAAAAAACAAAAAATAGAAATAGAAAAAAAAAACATTTGCAGTCAAGTGAATTAAATGTCCTATCCCTAGTGCGTGGTAGAGAGGAAAAAAATAAACACACCTAAGTGCAAGTGGATGTTTAAATTAACTTTCATTTACATCAATCAATTTATAGCAGAGGCCGAAAATAAAAGTCAACCTTTTGAAAAGTCTTTAAAAATGGTCACTTAATAACCATTTAACTTTAAAAGAACTTTTTTCGATTTCTCTCAGTGAGAGACTTTTATTTTGATTTTTTTTGGCTTCGGTTAACCATTCACCACTAATCGCTGAGGGAAAAAAATAAATATCTTTTGGAGATTTTTATTTCGTTTTGTCCATTTAAAAGCTCTGCTTTTGGATTTTCAAAGAATTGTTTAATACTTTTCAATCCAAGTTTAGTGGAAGTGCTGATCGTAATTGACTCTTGTTGGTCTTTGAGCTGACTAGCATCTATATCAGGGATGTGGTCAAAATCTCGCACATAAAAATCACGCAAGTGAAAAAACCATATCACCGACGATGACGGCCATAATAACGTCGACGACTGGACGATGGTGATATAAATATCATTGTGAATTATAAATAAGTAGTAGTAGTAGAATTATATAGAGTATTCATGCAATGTCGTAAGTTTACAAATTGTGTAAAATGATAAGTTTACGCAAACGTTTGCATGAACGACCTTTTTATTCATTTGGTTAAATGCTGTGTAATTGAATCAGATATTCAATAAACGTCAAATATTAAATGTCAAAAACGTGACAGACTAGACGTGTTCAGATTTCGAAGTTATTTTTAAATGAAGAACCTCTCCCGAACCAACGCAAAATCGGAGTCACGGAACGATAAATAAATGTTAAGGTAGAACTGTAACAGTAGCAAGCTCTTGGAAGCTAAAGGAGAAAATTATGGGAGTGCCAAATGGTTTCCATGTTGACCACATCAGTGAGCAATCGGCTATTATAGTTCAACCACGACAGTAAAAACGACAGCTTCCATCTATTAAGGATCTCCCAAGCCAATGTGAATGTGACTCATTCGATGATGGCGATGATGATGATAAACAAAATAATAATTACTTTTAGACCGAGAGCCCACAGCAGATTTTGGGTGTGATCGATAGCAAAAAAAGAAGTATAGACGTCAAAAGCTTCATTAAAGGCTATTCAAAAAATCAAGGTCTTGCAGTCCACAACTGGGGCCTTTGCGAGAAACAGTGCATCGAAAAAAAAAAAATATGAATGTAACTTCGAGGATAATCGTTTTAGCCGAAATTGGTTTTCACTCCTCCCTAGATAAGCTCGTCGGATCACATATCAGGGAATTTGAGACCTTTTGAGTGTATAGTTCGTTCTACCGGACCATTTAAAAAATTCAAAATTCTAAGTGAAAAACGGTTTTTTTAAACAGTCTGGCAGGGCGAATTAAACACTCCAATGATCTCTGATTCCGTAATATGGGATCCGCGGAGCTTATCTGTAGAGGGGTGAAAACCAATTTCGGCTAACACGATTATTCTCGAAGTTGCATTCATATTTTTTTTCGATGCACTGTTTCTCGCAAAGGCCCCAGTTGTGGACTGCAAGACCTTGATTTTTTGAATAGCCTTTAATGAAGCTTTCGACGCCTATACTTCTTTTTTTGCTATCGATCACACCCAAAATCTGCTGTGGGCTCTTAGTCTATTTGTTTTCAACGAAAATAACACGTTGTTGGTGTAGATTCCCCCTCCCGTTGGAAAACTTGCAAATTTCTGCTACACAAATTTCAATGAACACGAAGTGTTACAACTACTGTCAAAAATTGTGATGGTCAGTTTCTGTCACAGCGTTGCCACTAATCGGAAAATTTTCCGAAGTAGGTTTTCAAAACAAAAAAAAGGCAGTGTATTCAGTTTTCCTACTGAAGATCTGCATATTCCAAATTTTACTTTCATTTAAAAAAAGAAGAACAAAAGAAAATAACATAATATAATGAAATATGCTGTCACGATTGTTATCAAAGCAAACCAATAGTCGGAAGCCATGAGAATAGAATTGAAAAATAGGGGACTGAATTTTGATGGATTTTAACTTTTTTCATATTTCCCCAACTCTGATAGAATTGGACCCTCTTTTAAAAATTTGACAGGTTTTACAAATTTTGTTGTAAAAATATACCAAACAAACCTATCATATCATATTTCTGAACATGCCTAGTTATTAAAGTCACAATGACGTTTGGATAAGTTTATCCAAATAAATTTGGTTAATTTTACGCAGCAAAATCCTTGGTTAATTTTAACCAAATTATGTAAACCATTTCCCATACAAAGTTTGACAGTTCTTTAACCAAATGATAAACTTAACCACATCGTAAACTTTTCTAGTGTTTTACGCAATTGCATGAATACCCTTAATATATTTCTTTTTTTCCCCATATCCCTTATCCTCGTTTTGATTCATTTTAATTTCAACTTAAAAAAAAACAGTTTATCATCATATTAAAAAACAAAAAATAGAAATAGAAAAAAAAAACATTTGCAGTCAAGTGAATTAAATGTCCTATCCCTAGTGCGTGGTAGAGAGGAAAAAAATAAACACACCTAAGTGCAAGTGGATGTTTAAATTAACTTTCATTTACATCAATCAATTTATAGCAGAGGCCGAAAATAAAAGTCAACCTTTTGAAAAGTCTTTAAAAATGGTCACTTAATAACCATTTAACTTTAAAAGAACTTTTTTCGATTTCTCTCAGTGAGAGACTTTTATTTTGATTTTTTTTGGCTTCGGTTAACCATTCACCACTAATCGCTGAGGGAAAAAAATAAATATCTTTTGGAGATTTTTATTTCGTTTTGTCCATTTAAAAGCTCTGCTTTTGGATTTTCAAAGAATTGTTTAATACTTTTCAATCCAAGTTTAGTGGAAGTGCTGATCGTAATTGACTCTTGTTGGTCTTTGAGCTGACTAGCATCTATATCAGGGATGTGGTCAAAATCTCGCACATAAAAATCACGCAAGTGAAAAAACCATATCACCGACGATGACGGCCATAATAACGTCGACGACTGGACGATGGTGATATAAATATCATTGTGAATTATAAATAAGTAGTAGTAGTAGAATTATATAGAGTATTCATGCAATGTCGTAAGTTTACAAATTGTGTAAAATGATAAGTTTACGCAAACGTTTGCATGAACGACCTTTTTATTCATTTGATTAAATGCTGTGTAATTGAATCAGATATTCAATAAACGTCAAATATTAAATGTCAAAAACGTGACAGACTAGACGTGTTCAGATTTCGAAGTTATTTTTAAATGAAGAACCTCTCCCGAACCAACGCAAAATCGGAGTCACGGAACGATAAATAAATGTTAAGGTAGAACTGTAACAGTAGCAAGCTCTTGGAAGCTAAAGGAGAAAATTATGGGAGTGCCAAATGGTTTCCATGTTGACCACATCAGTGAGCAATCGGCTATTATAGTTCAACCACGACAGTAAAAACGACAGCTTCCATCTATTAAGGATCTCCCAAGCCAATGTGAATGTGACTCATTCGATGATGGCGATGATGATGATAAACAAAATAATAATTACTTTTAGACCGAGAGCCCACAGCAGATTTTGGGTGTGATCGATAGCAAAAAAAGAAGTATAGACGTCAAAAGCTTCATTAAAGGCTATTCAAAAAATCAAGGTCTTGCAGTCCACAACTGGGGCCTTTGCGAGAAACAGTGCATCGAAAAAAAAAAAATATGAATGTAACTTCGAGGATAATCGTTTTAGCCGAAATTGGGTTTCACTCCTCCCTAGATAAGCTCGTCGGATCACATATCAGGGAATTTGAGACCTTTTGAGTGTATAGTTCGTTCTACCGGACCATTTAAAAAATTCAAAATTCTAAGTGAAAAACGGTTTTTTTAAACAGTCTGGCAGGGCGAATTAAACACTCCAATGATCTCTGATTCCGTAATATGGGATCCGCGGAGCTTATCTGTAGAGGGGTGAAAACCAATTTCGGCTAACACGATTATTCTCGAAGTTGCATTCATATTTTTTTTCGATGCACTGTTTCTCGCAAAGGCCCCAGTTGTGGACTGCAAGACCTTGATTTTTTGAATAGCCTTTAATGAAGCTTTCGACGCCTATACTTCTTTTTTTGCTATCGATCACACCCAAAATCTGCTGTGGGCTCTTAGTCTATTTGTTTTCAACGAAAATAACACGTTGTTGGTGTAGATTCCCCCTCCCGTTGGAAAACTTGCAAATTTCTGCTACACAAATTTCAATGAACACGAAGTGTTACAACTACTGTCAAAAATTGTGATGGTCAGTTTCTGTCACAGCGTTGCCACTAATCGGAAAATTTTCCGAAGTAGGTTTTCAAAACAAAAAAAAGGCAGTGTATTCAGTTTTCCTACTGAAGATCTGCATATTCCAAATTTTACTTTCATTTAAAAAAAGAAGAACAAAAGAAAATAACATAATATAATGAAATATGCTGTCACGATTGTTATCAAAGCAAACCAATAGTCGGAAGCCATGAGAATAGAATTGAAAAATAGGGGACTGAATTTTGATGGATTTTAACTTTTTTCATATTTCCCCAACTCTGATAGAATTGGACCCTCTTTTAAAAATTTGACAGGTTTTACAAATTTTGTTGTAAAAATATACCAAACAAACCTATCATATCATATTTCTGAACATGCCTAGTTATTAAAGTCACAATGACGTTTGGATAAGTTTATCCAAATAAATTTGGTTAATTTTACGCAGCAAAATCCTTGGTTAATTTTAACCAAATTATGTAAACCATTTCCCATACAAAGTTTGACAGTTCTTTAACCAAATGATAAACTTAACCACATCGTAAACTTTTCTAGTGTTTTACGCAATTGCATGAATACCCTTAATATATTTCTTTTTTTCCCCATATCCCTTATCCTCGTTTTGATTCATTTTAATTTCAACTTAAAAAAAAACAGTTTATCATCATATTAAAAAACAAAAAATAGAAATAGAAAAAAAAAACATTTGCAGTCAAGTGAATTAAATGTCCTATCCCTAGTGCGTGGTAGAGAGGAAAAAAATAAACACACCTAAGTGCAAGTGGATGTTTAAATTAACTTTCATTTACATCAATCAATTTATAGCAGAGGCCGAAAATAAAAGTCAACCTTTTGAAAAGTCTTTAAAAATGGTCACTTAATAACCATTTAACTTTAAAAGAACTTTTTTCGATTTCTCTCAGTGAGAGACTTTTATTTTGATTTTTTTTGGCTTCGGTTAACCATTCACCACTAATCGCTGAGGGAAAAAAATAAATATCTTTTGGAGATTTTTATTTCGTTTTGTCCATTTAAAAGCTCTGCTTTTGGATTTTCAAAGAATTGTTTAATACTTTTCAATCCAAGTTTAGTGGAAGTGCTGATCGTAATTGACTCTTGTTGGTCTTTGAGCTGACTAGCATCTATATCAGGGATGTGGTCAAAATCTCGCACATAAAAATCACGCAAGTGAAAAAACCATATCACCGACGATGACGGCCATAATAACGTCGACGACTGGACGATGGTGATATAAATATCATTGTGAATTATAAATAAGTAGTAGTAGTAGAATTATATAGAGTATTCATGCAATGTCGTAAGTTTACAAATTGTGTAAAATGATAAGTTTACGCAAACGTTTGCATGAACGACCTTTTTATTCATTTGGTTAAATGCTGTGTAATTGAATCAGATATTCAATAAACGTCAAATATTAAATGTCAAAAACGTGACAGACTAGACGTGTTCAGATTTCGAAGTTATTTTTAAATGAAGAACCTCTCCCGAACCAACGCAAAATCGGAGTCACGGAACGATAAATAAATGTTAAGGTAGAACTGTAACAGTAGCAAGCTCTTGGAAGCTAAAGGAGAAAATTATGGGAGTGCCAAATGGTTTCCATGTTGACCACATCAGTGAGCAATCGGCTATTATAGTTCAACCACGACAGTAAAAACGACAGCTTCCATCTATTAAGGATCTCCCAAGCCAATGTGAATGTGACTCATTCGATGATGGCGATGATGATGATAAACAAAATAATAATTACTTTTAGACCGAGAGCCCACAGCAGATTTTGGGTGTGATCGATAGCAAAAAAAGAAGTATAGACGTCAAAAGCTTCATTAAAGGCTATTCAAAAAATCAAGGTCTTGCAGTCCACAACTGGGGCCTTTGCGAGAAACAGTGCATCGAAAAAAAAAAAATATGAATGTAACTTCGAGGATAATCGTTTTAGCCGAAATTGGGTTTCACTCCTCCCTAGATAAGCTCGTCGGATCACATATCAGGGAATTTGAGACCTTTTGAGTGTATAGTTCGTTCTACCGGACCATTTAAAAAATTCAAAATTCTAAGTGAAAAACGGTTTTTTTAAACAGTCTGGCAGGGCGAATTAAACACTCCAATGATCTCTGATTCCGTAATATGGGATCCGCGGAGCTTATCTGTAGAGGGGTGAAAACCAATTTCGGCTAACACGATTATTCTCGAAGTTGCATTCATATTTTTTTTCGATGCACTGTTTCTCGCAAAGGCCCCAGTTGTGGACTGCAAGACCTTGATTTTTTGAATAGCCTTTAATGAAGCTTTCGACGCCTATACTTCTTTTTTTGCTATCGATCACACCCAAAATCTGCTGTGGGCTCTTAGTCTATTTGTTTTCAACGAAAATAACACGTTGTTGGTGTAGATTCCCCCTCCCGTTGGAAAACTTGCAAATTTCTGCTACACAAATTTCAATGAACACGAAGTGTTACAACTACTGTCAAAAATTGTGATGGTCAGTTTCTGTCACAGCGTTGCCACTAATCGGAAAATTTTCCGAAGTAGGTTTTCAAAACAAAAAAAGGCAGTGTATTCAGTTTTCCTACTGAAGATCTGCATATTCCAAATTTTACTTTCATTTAAAAAAAGAAGAACAAAAGAAAATAACATAATATAATGAAATATGCTGTCACGATTGTTATCAAAGCAAACCAATAGTCGGAAGCCATGAGAATAGAATTGAAAAATAGGGGACTGAATTTTGATGGATTTTAACTTTTTTCATATTTCCCCAACTCTGATAGAATTGGACCCTCTTTTAAAAATTTGACAGGTTTTACAAATTTTGTTGTAAAAATATACCAAACAAACCTATCATATCATATTTCTGAACATGCCTAGTTATTAAAGTCACAATGACGTTTGGATAAGTTTATCCAAATAAATTTGGTTAATTTTACGCAGCAAAATCCTTGGTTAATTTTAACCAAATTATGTAAACCATTTCCCATACAAAGTTTGACAGTTCTTTAACCAAATGATAAACTTAACCACATCGTAAACTTTTCTAGTGTTTTACGCAATTGCATGAATACCCTTAATATATTTCTTTTTTTCCCCATATCCCTTATCCTCGTTTTGATTCATTTTAATTTCAACTTAAAAAAAAACAGTTTATCATCATATTAAAAAACAAAAAATAGAAATAGAAAAAAAAAACATTTGCAGTCAAGTGAATTAAATGTCCTATCCCTAGTGCGTGGTAGAGAGGAAAAAAATAAACACACCTAAGTGCAAGTGGATGTTTAAATTAACTTTCATTTACATCAATCAATTTATAGCAGAGGCCGAAAATAAAAGTCAACCTTTTGAAAAGTCTTTAAAAATGGTCACTTAATAACCATTTAACTTTAAAAGAACTTTTTTCGATTTCTCTCAGTGAGAGACTTTTATTTTGATTTTTTTTGGCTTCGGTTAACCATTCACCACTAATCGCTGAGGGAAAAAAATAAATATCTTTTGGAGATTTTTATTTCGTTTTGTCCATTTAAAAGCTCTGCTTTTGGATTTTCAAAGAATTGTTTAATACTTTTCAATCCAAGTTTAGTGGAAGTGCTGATCGTAATTGACTCTTGTTGGTCTTTGAGCTGACTAGCATCTATATCAGGGATGTGGTCAAAATCTCGCACATAAAAATCACGCAAGTGAAAAAACCATATCACCGACGATGACGGCCATAATAACGTCGACGACTGGACGATGGTGATAGTGACGATTTCTTGGCGTCATCTTGCCGATTGAGTTTACACGTGGTTTTGTCTATTGTTGCCCCCATGGCATTCGTCTCGCAATGGCCGTTTACACGTGGTTTTCTTATTTGAAGCCATGGTGTTCATATCTTCTGGTCTAGCCGTATTCATTTAGGAACACGTACACGAGGTTTTCCCGCTTATGGTTTTCATCTCGTTATGGTATATTTTTAAAAATTTGCTTAAATGGATCTTTAAAGGATTTTTACTTTTTCTTTGGGGCCTGTGTACCACTCACGCAACTCCATTTACCCACTTAGGGTATGTATGTTCAGTCGGGCACCGTTGTCAGCAACTTGGAAAACGTAGTTTAAATGAAACTAATTGTTATAATAGTCGGACCTTGGCAAAACAAAAGTGAGACCAAAGTGAGACGATGATAAGACGTGCCCAAAACCCACGTGTAAATGTCACGACGTGACTAAAGCTAGACTAGAGAGATAGATAGATAAATTCTTTATTTCATCAACAATTTTACAATAAGTTTTCTTAAATAATGACATGGCAATCTTGCCGTCTGCCTGATTTGACATTCCATATGAATTAAAGAAAAGCGAGACTATTGCGAGAAATTTATACAGGTAGCCATGTGAGACTACAGAAAGACGAACACAATGAACATGAAACATAAAACCACGTTTGGAACCGTAGTTAACACGGTTTTAGCTTATTGTAACCTTTTTGAAAAAATAATTTAAAAAAAAAAGAGTTTTGGCGAGACTAAAGCGAGACCAAAGTGAGATGATGGAAAAACATTCTAAGTGCCAAAACCAGGTGTAAATATCACGGCGAGACTATAGTGAGAAAACCACGACACAGATAGCTGTGTTAACGGGCATTTGCTACACAAATTTCAATGAACACGAAGTGTTACAACTACTGTCAAAAATTGTGATGGTCAGTTTCTGTCACAGCGTTGCCACTAATCGGAAAATTTTCCGAAGTAGGTTTTCAAAACAAAAAAAAGGCAGTGTATTCAGTTTTCCTACTGAAGATCTGCATATTCCAAATTTTACTTTCATTTAAAAAAAGAAGAACAAAAGAAAATAACATAATATAATGAAATATGCTGTCACGATTGTTATCAAAGCAAACCAATAGTCGGAAGCCATGAGAATAGAATTGAAAAATAGGGGACTGAATTTTGATGGATTTTAACTTTTTTCATATTTCCCCAACTCTGATAGAATTGGACCCTCTTTTAAAAATTTGACAGGTTTTACAAATTTTGTTGTAAAAATATACCAAACAAACCTATCATATCATATTTCTGAACATGCCTAGTTATTAAAGTCACAATGACGTTTGGATAAGTTTATCCAAATAAATTTGGTTAATTTTACGCAGCAAAATCCTTGGTTAATTTTAACCAAATTATGTAAACCATTTCCCATACAAAGTTTGACAGTTCTTTAACCAAATGATAAACTTAACCACATCGTAAACTTTTCTAGTGTTTTACGCAATTGCATGAATACCCTTAATATATTTCTTTTTTTCCCCATATCCCTTATCCTCGTTTTGATTCATTTTAATTTCAACTTAAAAAAAAACAGTTTATCATCATATTAAAAAACAAAAAATAGAAATAGAAAAAAAAAACATTTGCAGTCAAGTGAATTAAATGTCCTATCCCTAGTGCGTGGTAGAGAGGAAAAAAATAAACACACCTAAGTGCAAGTGGATGTTTAAATTAACTTTCATTTACATCAATCAATTTATAGCAGAGGCCGAAAATAAAAGTCAACCTTTTGAAAAGTCTTTAAAAATGGTCACTTAATAACCATTTAACTTTAAAAGAACTTTTTTCGATTTCTCTCAGTGAGAGACTTTTATTTTGATTTTTTTTGGCTTCGGTTAACCATTCACCACTAATCGCTGAGGGAAAAAAATAAATATCTTTTGGAGATTTTTATTTCGTTTTGTCCATTTAAAAGCTCTGCTTTTGGATTTTCAAAGAATTGTTTAATACTTTTCAATCCAAGTTTAGTGGAAGTGCTGATCGTAATTGACTCTTGTTGGTCTTTGAGCTGACTAGCATCTATATCAGGGATGTGGTCAAAATCTCGCACATAAAAATCACGCAAGTGAAAAAACCATATCACCGACGATGACGGCCATAATAACGTCGACGACTGGACGATGGTGATAGTGACGATTTCTTGGCGTCATCTTGCCGATTGAGTTTACACGTGGTTTTGTCTATTGTTGCCCCCATGGCATTCGTCTCGCAATGGCCGTTTACACGTGGTTTTCTTATTTGAAGCCATGGTGTTCATATCTTCTGGTCTAGCCGTATTCATTTAGGAACACGTACACGAGGTTTTCCCGCTTATGGTTTTCATCTCGTTATGGTATATTTTTAAAAATTTGCTTAAATGGATCTTTAAAGGATTTTTACTTTTTCTTTGGGGCCTGTGTACCACTCACGCAACTCCATTTACCCACTTAGGGTATGTATGTTCAGTCGGGCACCGTTGTCAGCAACTTGGAAAACGTAGTTTAAATGAAACTAATTGTTATAATAGTCGGACCTTGGCAAAACAAAAGTGAGACCAAAGTGAGACGATGATAAGACGTGCCCAAAACCCACGTGTAAATGTCACGACGTGACTAAAGCTAGACTAGAGAGATAGATAGATAAATTCTTTATTTCATCAACAATTTTACAATAAGTTTTCTTAAATAATGACATGGCAATCTTGCCGTCTGCCTGATTTGACATTCCATATGAATTAAAGAAAAGCGAGACTATTGCGAGAAATTTATACAGGTAGCCATGTGAGACTACAGAAAGACGAACACAATGAACATGAAACATAAAACCACGTTTGGAACCGTAGTTAACACGGTTTTAGCTTATTGTAACCTTTTTGAAAAAATAATTTAAAAAAAAAAGAGTTTTGGCGAGACTAAAGCGAGACCAAAGTGAGATGATGGAAAAACATTCTAAGTGCCAAAACCAGGTGTAAATATCACGGCGAGACTATAGTGAGAAAACCACGACACAGATAGCTGTGTTAACGGGCATTTGCTACACAAATTTCAATGAACACGAAGTGTTACAACTACTGTCAAAAATTGTGATGGTCAGTTTCTGTCACAGCGTTGCCACTAATCGGAAAATTTTCCGAAGTAGGTTTTCAAAACAAAAAAAAGGCAGTGTATTCAGTTTTCCTACTGAAGATCTGCATATTCCAAATTTTACTTTCATTTAAAAAAAGAAGAACAAAAGAAAATAACATAATATAATGAAATATGCTGTCACGATTGTTATCAAAGCAAACCAATAGTCGGAAGCCATGAGAATAGAATTGAAAAATAGGGGACTGAATTTTGATGGATTTTAACTTTTTTCATATTTCCCCAACTCTGATAGAATTGGACCCTCTTTTAAAAATTTGACAGGTTTTACAAATTTTGTTGTAAAAATATACCAAACAAACCTATCATATCATATTTCTGAACATGCCTAGTTATTAAAGTCACAATGACGTTTGGATAAGTTTATCCAAATAAATTTGGTTAATTTTACGCAGCAAAATCCTTGGTTAATTTTAACCAAATTATGTAAACCATTTCCCATACAAAGTTTGACAGTTCTTTAACCAAATGATAAACTTAACCACATCGTAAACTTTTCTAGTGTTTTACGCAATTGCATGAATACCCTTAATATATTTCTTTTTTTCCCCATATCCCTTATCCTCGTTTTGATTCATTTTAATTTCAACTTAAAAAAAAACAGTTTATCATCATATTAAAAAACAAAAAATAGAAATAGAAAAAAAAAACATTTGCAGTCAAGTGAATTAAATGTCCTATCCCTAGTGCGTGGTAGAGAGGAAAAAAATAAACACACCTAAGTGCAAGTGGATGTTTAAATTAACTTTCATTTACATCAATCAATTTATAGCAGAGGCCGAAAATAAAAGTCAACCTTTTGAAAAGTCTTTAAAAATGGTCACTTAATAACCATTTAACTTTAAAAGAACTTTTTTCGATTTCTCTCAGTGAGAGACTTTTATTTTGATTTTTTTTGGCTTCGGTTAACCATTCACCACTAATCGCTGAGGGAAAAAAATAAATATCTTTTGGAGATTTTTATTTCGTTTTGTCCATTTAAAAGCTCTGCTTTTGGATTTTCAAAGAATTGTTTAATACTTTTCAATCCAAGTTTAGTGGAAGTGCTGATCGTAATTGACTCTTGTTGGTCTTTGAGCTGACTAGCATCTATATCAGGGATGTGGTCAAAATCTCGCACATAAAAATCACGCAAGTGAAAAAACCATATCACCGACGATGACGGCCATAATAACGTCGACGACTGGACGATGGTGATAGTGACGATTTCTTGGCGTCATCTTGCCGATTGAGTTTACACGTGGTTTTGTCTATTGTTGCCCCCATGGCATTCGTCTCGCAATGGCCGTTTACACGTGGTTTTCTTATTTGAAGCCATGGTGTTCATATCTTCTGGTCTAGCCGTATTCATTTAGGAACACGTACACGAGGTTTTCCCGCTTATGGTTTTCATCTCGTTATGGTCTATTTTTAAAAATTTGCTTAAATGGATCTTTAAAGGATTTTTACTTTTTCTTTGGGGCCTGTGTACCACTCACGCAACTCCATTTACCCACTTAGGGTATGTATGTTCAGTCGGGCACCGTTGTCAGCAACTTGGAAAACGTAGTTTAAATGAAACTAATTGTTATAATAGTCGGACCTTGGCAAAACAAAAGTGAGACCAAAGTGAGACGATGATAAGACGTGCCCAAAACCCACGTGTAAATGTCACGACGTGACTAAAGCTAGACTAGAGAGATAGATAGATAAATTCTTTATTTCATCAACAATTTTACAATAAGTTTTCTTAAATAATGACATGGCAATCTTGCCGTCTCACAGTGGTCGGAAATCAACATCTAGCGCGAACTAAATAAAAAACTGAAGGTCCAAATCACCATGACTAATGTTATCTATTCTACGTAGAATACATCCGCGTACCCACTGATGACCTTGGTTTTTTATTAAAGGTCGAAGATGTTACGAAAAGACCCGTTAATTGAACGGTTCAACCAATATTCGCAGAATGGTATGTCAATTTTGAATTGCTTATCATTTGCAATGGGTGTGAAAATTCAAATTAAAATAATTTTAATAATTTATAACCATGGATAAGGTATATAACGGTAAATATTTTTATAAAAAAATTAAGAAGCAGTAAAGTGAGGACCTAGTTAAAAAGAATTTTTTGGTTATTATTTTTTTAAGTTGGGCATAGAAAAATCGCAAGTGTTTGCAAGTGTTAAGACTGCTCTAATATCGTTAGGGAATCGCTTCTTTTCAAGATAGTACAAGAACAAAGTGCATTTACGTGCTAATTCATCTTTTACAATTAATTTTAGAATCGTCACAAAAGGCCACAATTTTCGACATTTTTGGTATACCACGCTTCAAATATTGAATGCATCGTTCAACTAACGGGTCTTTTAATATCATCTTCGACCTTAAATAAAAAACCAAGGCCATCAGTGGGCGCGCGGATGTATTCTACGTACGATAGATAACATTAGTCATGGTAGTTTGGACTTTCAGTTTTTCATTTAGTTCGTGCTAAATGTTGATTTCCGACCACTGTGCGTCTGCCTGATTTGACATTCCATATGAATTAAAGAAAAGCGAGACTATTGCGAGAAATTTATACAGGTAGCCATGTGAGACTACAGAAAGACGAACACAATGAACATGAAACATAAAACCACGTTTGGAACCGTAGTTAACACGGTTTTAGCTTATTGTAACCTTTTTGAAAAAAAAATTAAAAAAAAAAAGAGTTTTGGCGAGACTAAAGCGAGACCAAAGTGAGATGATGGAAAAACATTCTAAGTGCCAAAACCAGGTGTAAATATCACGGCGAGACTATAGTGAGAAAACCACGACACAGATAGCTGTGTTAACGGGCACGGCGAGACAAAAGCGAGATTAACACAATGACCACGGCACAGAAAGCCACGTTTAGATGACCACGGCAAGCGATCAGTGAGATGACACGTCATGGTCATTGTCGTAGTCGTGTTTGTCATCATTGTCGTCGTCGGCGGTGTGGCGTGTCGGGCGTCCTTATCTTCCTATCCAGAATTTAAAATCAATTTTTATAAATGTTGATGACGACTTGAGTCTACTGAGTTCTGAATTATCTGAAATATTTCAAACAGCACAGATTTTATATCTACTTTTTCTTAGAGAGAAAATACCATTTTTGATTTATTTTCCATGGACACAATTTAAGGTTGATGGTTTCAATATATTTGAATTTTGAATATATTTGAATTTTTATTTTTTAATATCAACGATCGTTTCATCTTCCATGTCTTTTTAAAATCTTTTCAAACCTTACAAATGCATACCATCTGTCGAGGTTTGGTGAGAGTTGAGGCGATTTGCAATTTGATTGTTTTTTTTTTAATTTCTATTTTGACAAATTTACGAGAGAGCAAATCAATAAATAAAAACCACAATCCACTGCACCTGTAAGCGGAGGGGTGTAATGGTGGTGTGAGAAGGAAAGGTTTTGAGGACTCTCGAAAAGGGATGTTTCGCACAAGTGCTGTCGTGTTTTCTTTGTCTTGGGTATTAGCACATCTCCGTGGAGAGAACATGAAACATAGTACAAATAAGAGTCCTTGCCGATGACACCTCAGACTGTTACAAAATTTACTACCATTTTCGGTTTTATGTATGATTATCCCAAAAAAAAAACATTTTCAATAATAAAAACCCTTGAAAGTTATTGCTCCTTATTAAATGGTATATTTAGTAGCCTAAAAAGATGAGTCAGTCTTATTGTTTTTATTGCCTTCAATATACATACATAAAATTCACCTCAATCAATCATCATCCCGATCTATGTCGAATTAGTTTTTTAAACTTGTGTATATTTGAAATCGAAAAATTCACCGCTATTTAACTTAAATTTTGAAGTTTAGAAAGTAATAAGGAACATAATTATGTAATTTATTTTAAGACATATACATATAAATCATACTACATATTAATTTTAGTAAATTAATTTATCACTCACCTGTTTTTATCAATTTGAAGGTAACATTATTTTGGGATTTAAAAGCCTCAGTCATGTTAGGATGTCCGTAATCCTTTAGCACCCCATTGTAGGAAGCCATACTGGCCTGGGGGCTAAGGGAACCACCACGTGGTCCCCTCCACCCAAAGAATCTACGTCCTTTTTGCCCACCTGAAGATTTTCCCAAGAAACCTAAAAACACAAATTGTTCGTTTCGTGTTTTGTCCGCATTAGTGATGGAAAAAAAGAAACGAGAAAGAAAAAGACATCAATATAATTAAAGTTAAACAAAATTAATATCGATCAAAATCAAACTCTTAAAACAAAACTCAAAAAAATAAAAAAAAAATATAAAACAAAACCAAAAATCAAACAAAAAAAAAATAAAAAACAAAATCTTTATGCTGCAGCTGAAAACTTCATTCTTAAATTATTATAATATTTTTTATTTTTTTGTATATGGAATGGATGGTGCGGGATTAAGTTATTGTTGTGTGCGAGTGTTTTGTTTTTTTATTTGGGAAAGGAAACTGAAAGAGGAAATCATATTTTGCAGTTATGAGGATTGGGTGAAATTTTTAATTGGCCAGAACAATTATTATCAGGGATTATTGTGTTGCCAATAACAATAACATACCATTATTTGAAAACAATATTGTGTTGGTGAGGAATAATAAAACCTTTTTGCTTTTGAAACTCAAAGCGAAAAGCAAAATATACTTGAAATAAAGTGAAAGGGATTTAAACAAAAAAGTTTTTTTTAACGTATTTACACTTTGGATACACTATAATTTTTTTAATTTAATTTCTAGTGTAATTGAACATAATATCTACATATATATAACTCTGTTTTTAAATATACTACATAAATATGTCACAGCCAAATACCAGAGTTTTTAATACTTTACATCATAAATAGTTGGGTTCTTGAATGTAAGGAACTAATAAATAGTATTGCAAAGGAAAATACAAATAGTTCCGTTAACTAATGTCAGTTTAGTGAGTGGTTCAACATTTATTGAGAGGCAGTCATATGTCGTTTTCGATTGGAGTTTCCAACAGTGCCATTCCTTGATAATTCCAATTGAATATAAAAACATCGAGTTGTCAAATTTACACCCACACTACTGAATCACGCCATTTTACATAATGGCTTCTTCAAGCATTTATCACTTTGAAAAGTAGTCCGACGAAAAATTTTTTTTGTATGCGTGCGTTTCAAATCTACATTTTTGAGATATTCGAATCTAAAGATAACAAAAATGCATTTCTTATGCAAATTTGAAGTTATATGTTTTTCTCGAGGTAATTTTTTTCGAGAAAATGATTATGGTCATTCTGATGTATGAACATTTTACTTCAAAATTCATTTTGAATCTTTCAAATACCTCCATTCGTCTTCGAGAAATCGTTGGTTTTCGGCTTACTACCTAATTCGAAAAATCCAGTCGATTTGTGCTCAAAAGGGCAAATTGTGGGATTTTTCGAATCAGGTATAGTAAAACGAAAACCAACTATTTCGCAAAGACGAATGGAGGTATTTGAAAGATTCAAAAAGAATTTTGAAGTAAAATGATCATACTTCAGAATGACCATAAACATTTTTTTCGAACAAAATTACCTCGAGAAAAAAAAATCCCCAAATTTGTATCAAAAATGCCAGATTCAAATGTTCAAAGACCATCAGAAAAGTATATCTTGGTTCATGTTACAGACAAAAATTCAAATTTTGTCACACAAAGTAATTTCTTCGAGCTTTCGAGTGGATTTTCGAAAACAGTAAAAACACCTCAATTTTCGACGAGCGCTTGACTCCAAATGGATTGTCGCAGAAAAAATCTTAAATAGGGATTTATTGGAAATTGTGTATACTTTCAATGATACTTTGAGGTAGTTTTCGAGCTATCAGTGAAAAACTCGCGAAAAATGCATTTTTGCATCATTTTTTGCATTTTTTTCCATGTTGCGTCACGAAATTTTGTTGGCAAACCTCAGATTCGGATCCAGCACCCCTGAAAACATAAAGGAGCGAACAAATCAAGACTACACCACAATTTGCATGGTAAAAATACAATATGATTGGACTATAAGTAATAGTAAATTCCATGTAATATTTTTAGCTTTTTTTTCAAAGGGAAGCGGTTGATTCCGAAATTACAAAATTTGTGCCAGAAATATTTCCAGGCTTATTGCTTCCGGGGGTTATTTCCAAGAGCCATTCCCGTGGCTTCAAAAATTCTTGAAGTTATTTGAAAGATGATTTTTTCGCAATTTTCATAAGAGCGAAAATAAATCCATGTTACCAGTTATAGGAAAAGAAACAGATATTTTTAACCATTTCTAGTTATAAAATAAAGAAATATAGTATTTCTTGCGTATGCTTTTGATTTTTTATTCTTGATCCTTCAAAATAAATGGCATGAAGTCGTTAATTTAAAAATTAAATGAAGAAAAATTGAAGTTATTTGTCATTGATTCGTATAGCATTTGTGTTTTAAATCGATTGAATAATCCATTTGAAAGTTTTTTCTGATTCGCTTTCCTGATCGCTATAAATGGCCCCTCAATTGAGGGTAGCAATCAAGGGACACTCTAAATCAGTGTTTCCCAACGTGAGGCCCACGCCACGGGACTTTTTGATTTTGCTAAGCGACAATCCGGAAATGAAGATTTGTTAACGGTCAATGGTAAGGCATTTGTGAGTTATAAGTATGGTGACCATCCGTTCATTATAATAATGAACTGTTCTGTATTTGAAGATGTTGTTCATTAATAATTATTTTGCACATGAAAACATATACAGGGTGTCCCGTAATGAGTGGATAATACTGCAACTGGTGATAGTAGGCCTTAAGACTGCTCAGAAAAAAAATATAAAAAAAAAATTTTTCTTGTGGTCTCCATGGTATAATTTATTTTCGAAAAATGTTAAAAAATTCGGGGTCTCCTAAAATACCTAATTACAACGGCCACCCATAAAGGATTCTTATTATTTTTGTATTTTTATAATATTCTTGAATAACCGTTCTAAATGATGGGTAGTAAATTTTAACACCAGCTGATGCATTTTTTGTGTTATAATTTTTTAAAATTTTTTTTTTATTCAAAAATAATTCAATATTTTTTTTCACCAAAGTTTGAAAAATCATAAAGGGAAAAAAATGTATGAGAACATAGGTGGCAAATTTGATAAAAATTGGCCTGTTTAATGTACTTTCCAAAATGGTATTACACATGTTTGTGTCTACAACCATAACCAATAAATTGGCATTTAATCTACTATAGTAGTTTTTTAACATTTTATCAGATGAAATTAAGTTTAAATTAAGTAAACACTACGACGACGAATGAATGACTAATATTGTGTTTTTAATTTTTATTGCATTTAAAAATAACCGTTCTTAAATAAAGGCAGTAACATTTAACACTTGATGCTGGATTTCTTAAATTAATAAAAAAATGATTAAATATTTATTTTCATCAAAGTTTGTAAGTTAATAAAAAAGACAAAAAACTGAAAACTTTGTGGCAAATAATGTTAAAAAAATCTCCTTTCCCAAATGGTAAATCATAAGCTTTTATCTACAACAATAACACATTAAATTGGCTTTTTATCTACTAGAGAAGATTTTTAACACTTTCTCAAATCAAAATTGACTTGTAATAAAATAGGCATTAAAATGCATAAAAAAGTATAATTTGCAAATATTGTCAATTCTCTGTCATTCACGAAGATCCGGAGTTCTTCAATAATGTGGATGTGATGAGTCGTCTCTTAAAAGGGATGGATATTTCAATATCCATAATTTACATAGCTGGCAACTGGAAAATCCAAATTTAATGCGCGAGGACAGATCGCAGTACCAATTCAAAATCAATTACTGGGCAGGTATCCTGAATGGAAAAATTATAGGCCCTTTTGAATTACCAGGCAACTTAGATGGTGAATGCTATCTTAATTTCTTGCAAGCTAATTTGCCAACTCTATTGCAAGAAGTTCCCGAGGAGCTAAGGAATTCAATGTGGCTTCAAAACGATAGATGTCCTGCTCATTATGCTGTAAATGTAAGGAGGTACTTGAATCGAACGTACCCCAACAGGTGGATAGGCCGTCTGGGCCCAATTTTGTGGCCACCACGTTCGCCAGACCTAAATCCTTTGGACTTTTTCTACTGGGGGTGCCTGAAAGAAATGGTTTATACTAAACCAATTACATCCATTACGGAACTGCGTCGTCGTGTTCAAGACGCTGTGATGAAAATAAATGAGCGCCAATATGCTCGTTTTATTGAGAGGTCCTTCATTAGAAGGTGCAGAGCCTGTACCACAGTGAATGGAGGACAGTTTGAACACTTGATAAAAATTTATTTAAAGATACAAATAAATCATAACTTTGAATACTATTGTTTTTAACTCAATTTTTGTAGTCATCAAACTTTGATGAAAATAAATATTTTATCATTTTTTTATTAAAAATTAATTAAAAAAAATATTTAAAAAAAAAGTCCAGCAACTAGTGTTAAATGTTACTGCCTTTATTTAAGAACGGTTATTTTTAAATGCAATAAAAATTAAAAAAAAAACAATATTAGTCATTCATTCGTCGTCGTGGTGTTTACTTAATTTAGTAACTTAATTTCATCTGATAAAATGTTAAAAAACTACTATAGTAGATCAAATGCCAATTTTATTGGATATGGTTGTAGACACAAACATGTGTTATATCATTTTGGAAAGTACATTAAACAGGACAATTTTTATCAAATTTGCCACTTATGTTCTCATACATTTTTTTCCCTTTATGATTTTTCAAACTTTGGTGAAAAAAAAATATTGAATTATTTTTGAATAAAAAATTATTTTAAAAAATTATAACACAAAAAATGCATCAGCTGGTGTTAAAATTTACTACCCATCATTTAGAACGTCTATTCAAGAATATTATAATAATACAAAAATAATAAGAATCCTTTATGGGTGGCCGTTGTAATTAAGTATTTTAGGAGACCCCGAATTTTTTAACATTTTTCGAAAATAAATTATACCATGGAGACCACAAGAAAAATATTTTTTTTATTTTTTTTTTTTGAGCAGTCATAAGGCCTGCTATCACCAGTTGCAGTAGTATCCACTCATTACGGGACACCCTGTATAAATGTTCTGTATTTTATTAGTTGTTCATTATTTGTTCTGTATTTCTTTAATTTTGTTCAAAAACAATAACGCACACATTGGGAACGTAAAAATTTAATGAAAGAAACTGATGATGCTAACGTGCCCTTAGTTAATGAACGAAGAAATAATAAATCTAGTAAAAATTTATTTTTCCTTGCCGCCTCTATCGCTTTTGGCATCATCTGTCATGGTCAAGTCAAAAACAATTCATTTCATGAACACATCAGCTGCCTGTGAACTGTGTGTTGTCTGCGTCTGCGCTGAAGAATTGAGATAAATGTGAGTTTTATTTGAAATTATTTTTAAAAAGGCAAGTCCCCTTTCACACGAAGAAACAAGTTGCTGGAGATTTTTTTGACGTTTTCTTTTAATCTCCTTAAAAATCTCTTGTACCTTTCACATGAGGAAACAAATCTCCAGGCAATTTTTGAAATTTCCTTTGAAAGTATATTGGTTGAACACACCTAAACCTAGATGTGAAAGGAAATGTCAAAAAATCTCCTCAAATCCTCGACCGGGGAGATTCTGTTCGCCCCTCTTTCCTCCTGCCCTTCTCACCCAGGAACTAAAAGTTGCTGGCAACTCAGTTTCCTCGTGTGAAAGGGCACCAATTCAATATTGAAAATTATTTTAGCTTACCCTGATGCCACTCAGGAGGAAGTGTATATTTAATAAAGAATTGAAAAACCAATACAAATTCTTGACCTAAGTGCGGAAAAATATTCATTGACAGTTGCTCAAATTCAAAAAATTAAAACAAATGCAAATGCAAAAAAAAAATTACAAGCAGCCATGCTGTAATGAAAGAAACAACAAAAATAAACACGAAAAAACACTAATTTAATTTTTTCGCACACAATCATTGTAGATCCACTCTATAGAATTCTCATGAAACACGATTTTGTAGGTTGACATTTGGTCGATAGGTTCGCTATGATCGCCTTACTGAGATCCCTTAACAAAAATTAGGATTACATTTGGACGCATAGATGGCCACGAGCTTTTTTTCTTCATGAGAATACTATTGGCGAATGGAGTCACGGCACCTAGCAGTCAACGCGTGAACCCTATGAGGGGGATACATTTTTTTTTCATTTTGGTATTCAATGTATTTCCCATAAGAGAAAACCAAACAAAGGTCTGAAAAATATAACTTCTAATATTTTGCAGATGAAAAATGTAAACAAACCTGTATTGTTGTTGTTGCTTTCCAAAATGAATTCATGTCGCAAGCAAAATCGGTGTCATGTGCGTAGTCAGGGAAGGGGTTTGATAGACAAGAGTCAATTATGAAGATTTTTATCACAACAAAAACATAAATGTTAAAAAAAGAGCCAAGTTCTTATATGTACAAGAAACCTGTACGTAAAAAGTCAGCCAAAAAAAGAAATGAGATCTAAAATATATGCCAAGTTTTAAGTTCATAAAGCTCAATATCAAATATCTTAAGTAGAGAAATATCAAAGCAATCCCAAATCATGACAGAAATTTGGTATTTAATGATTACTGATTAAAATTTGGTGGGTTCACTGGTCAAGTTTTCATACATTTTAAAATTGTGATTAAGTAAGTAATTAAGAGAAAACTTGCCAAGTAAATCCACCAAATTTTAATCAGTAATCATTAAATACCAAATTTCTGTCATGATTTGGAATTGCTTTGATATTTCTCTACTTAAGATATTTGATATTGAGCTTTATGAACTTAAAACTTGGCATATATTTTAGATCTCATTTCTTTTTTTGGCTGACTTTTTACGTACAGGTTTCTTGTACATATAAGAACTTGGCTCTTTTTTTAACATTTATGTTTTTGTTGTGATTTCACTCCTTTTTGCAAAGATTAACTTTACCAGTTGAAAATCAAGCCTTAGGGCCTTACAAAGTTGCATAATTCTACGACAACCGAAAGCGCTCTCCATATAATAAATAATAGCAATTCTGATAAAGTGGGTGGATGGCACGCCCCCGAATGCAAAATTCCAATTTTTCAATTTTTTTTTTCTTTCTAAGTACTTCAAGCCCTACCGACCTACCAACTTTCATTGTTCTACAACAATCAGAAGTGCCCCATAAAATTTATAAACAAATTTAAGAATATGGGTGTATGCCACGCCCCCTGAATGGAAAATTCCAATTTTTCAATTTTGTTCATTCTAAATACTTTAAGCCCTACCGACCTACCAATTTGTCTCGTTCTACAACAATCAGAAGTGCCCCATATAATTTATAAACAAATTTAAGAATATGGGTGTATGCCACGCCCCCTGAATGGAAAATTCCAATTTTTCAATTTTGTTCATTCTAAATACTTTAAGCCCTACCGACCTACCAATTTGTCTCGTTCTACAACAATCAGAAGTGCTCCATATAATTTATAAACAAATTTAAGAATATGGGTGTATGCCACGCCCCCTGAATGGAAAATTCTAATTTTTCAATTATTTTCTTTCTAAGTACTTCAAGCCCGACCGACTTACCAATTTTCATCGTTCTACAGCAATCAAAAGTGCTGCATATAATTTATAAGGATTTTAAGGAATGTGGGTGGATGCCACGCCCCCTGAATGAAAATTCCAATTTTTCAATTTTTTTCTTTCTAAGTACTTGAAGCCCTACAGACCCACCAATTTTCATTGTTCTACAACAATCAGAAGTGCTCCATATAATTTATAAGATTTTTTAACAAAGTGGGTGGGTGCCACGCCCCCTGGATAGAAAATAGCATATTTTCGATTTTTTCCTTTGTATGCACCACAAGGTCTACCGTTGTGCGAAATTTCAAGTTTCTACGATGTCTGGAAGTGCTCCATAATTTTGATGATCTGTCAGTGAGTCAGTGAGTCAGTGAATCAGTGAGTCAGTGAGTCAGTGAGTCAGTGAGTCAGTCAGTCAGTTACGGTTTTTGCGATTTTTGAAGTCCTATATCTCGGGAACTACTAATGCTAAGGAGTTGAAATTTGGTGAGCCACCTGTGTTTGATCAGCTCAGCAAATACTGCGAATTTGAAGTTTCTGACTTTAATGGTACTGAAGTTAAAGGGGGGTTGAAAATCGCCTGAGTTTGTTCCTGTAAAAAGGGTGTAGTGCCGCGAACTTGGCTGGGCACTACCGTGCCCTTTGATATTATTATTTACTACTGTTTTCTAATAAGTAAAAGCTTACGTCACCGAAACTTTGCAGTAATGTTTTTATGAAGATGTAGGTATAAAGAATTTCTATAAATTTATGTATTGCGTTTGTGTATTTGTGTTCATGAGAAAAAAGGAGTACAAATATTTGTACACTGTTTGTGCAACAGATCAATAAAATATATTTTGAGTTTAGAAACTAGCGAAGCTCATGGGGTCAATAAAACCCTTTATTGAATAAATAAAATTTGCGTTTAATAATATCAGGAAATAATAACACTTCAATCGTGCCTGCGCCTTTTGTTTATGCCGCATTTACATGATTGGAGAACTGGTATAATGACCAAAACAATAACAGAAGAATGGAAAAATTCATTATTTTTGTCATTATACTGGCAGCTTTTCACCAGTCGTATAAATTCGGTATAGCGAAGAAGCATTTAAAATATTTACATACTTCCAAACCAAAAAATAATGTACGCAGGTAAAAATACTTGAAAAAGTTTTTTTTTTTTAATTAAGTTGGTAAATATATATGCAAGAAATTTTCATTCCAAACAAAAATTTTGGCATGTATTTGAAAATCTTCATTATCCTTACAAACCTAATTAACAAAGAAAAAAAACTGTTCATGTTTTAAATAATCTTGGCTACGTCTCTGAGTTGCTTTTTTCTCAAACGAGTGTGTTGTTGTTTCTCGTTGTAGAGGTAGTTTGTTTACATTTTTCATCTTAAATTTAAAGCATTTGAGGCGTTAGTTTTGATTTATTTTTTGCTAGATTTGTAAACTTACATGTTTTGTTATTCTATTGCAATCATAAAAGTTGAATCCGTTTATATAAAAGTTATTAGAAAAAGTAACATGAATATGACTCTCTTTTGCTTTTCTCTTATGGGAAATACATTGAACGTCAAATTGGAAAAAAATGTATCCCCCTGATAAGGTTCATGTGCTGAAATGCAGGTGATGCGGAAAGCAACTTACAAGGTGTCAATAGAATTTGTATACAATGACACAATTATGGTCTGGGTAATTAATTGTGCGCGAAAAAAGAGTGTAGACTTCTCTGCTTCAACTATCTATTTCGCTCATCGAACAGCGTACTGCAGAACGAAAAGTAGATCTAAATTTAGGTACCGTGACATAAGGCCAAGTGACATAGTGCCAAATTTAAAAGTTTGGCCTTAAGTCACTTTCTTAAAGCGACTTAATGCCAAGTTTTAAGAGTTAGCCTTATGTCGCTTTTACAAAGTGACATAAGGCCAAATTTGTTTGTGACTTAAAGCCAAACGTAAAATGTTTTGTAAAAAAAAACAGTAATTTTTGGAAAAGAAACTTATTTCATACACCCACCCCAAATCCTATAGTGAGCCCAAGCAGGGGGGTTGCAGGGGGCAGCCCCCCCATACATACCCTACTGTTTATTGCGAATTTTTAAATTTCACAAACTTAATAAAACCTCTCCTTTATTTGGTTTGTGAAATATAAAAATTTTCAAATAAACAGTGAGGTATGTAAGGCAACCCCCCTGCTTGGGCTCGAGATAGGATTTGGGGTGGGCTCAAATTTGGGTTTATGCAAAGTTTCTTATGCATTTAAAGCAACTGGATTTAATGAAATTTTTCAATGAAAAAAAAACAGGTACGCTAGTATTAAAAGTGACACAAGGCCAAATTGGCCTTATGTCACTTTGTAAAAGTGACACTAGGCCAACTCTTAAAATTTGGCTTTATGTCACTTTTGTTAAGTGACATAAGGCCAAATATTCAAATTTGGCCTTATGTCACGGCACCCTAAATGGTGCCGTGACATAAGGCCAAGTGACATAGTGCCAAATTTAAAAGTTTGGCCTTAAGTCACTTTCTAAAAGCGACTTAATGCCAAGTTTTAAGAGTTAGCCTTATGTCGCTTTTACAAAGTGACATAAGGCCAAATTTGTTTGTGACTTAAGGCCAAACGTAAAATGTTTTGTAAAAAAAAACAGTAATTTTTGGAAAAGAAACTTATTTCATACACCCATCCCAAATCCTATAGTGAACCCAAGCAGGGGGGTTGCAGGGGGGCAGCCCCCCCATACATACCCTACTGTTTATTGCGAATTTTTAAATTTCACAAACCTAATAAAACCTCTCCTTTATTTGGTTTGTGAAATATAAAAATTTTCAAATAAACAGTGAGGTATGTAAGGCAATCCCCCTGCTTGGGCTCGAGATAGGATTTGGGGTGGGCTCAAATTTGGGTTTATGCAAAGTTTCTTATGCATTTAAAGCAACTGGATTTAATGAAATTTTTTAATGAAAAAAAAACAGGTACGCTAGTATTAAAAGTGACACAAGGCCAAATTGGCCTTATGTCACTTTGTAAAAGTGACACTAGGCCAACTCTTAAAATTTGGCTTTATGTCACTTTTGTTAAGTGACATAAGGCCAAATATTCAAATTTGGCCTTATGTCACTTGGCCTTATGTCACGGCACCCTAAATTTATAGTTTATGATTTCGTTGTCATTTTTGTATGGGATTTTTCGTGTGCTTTATAATATGTTTATTCTATTTTAAGTTGAGCCATTTTTATTCAGAGGATATATTTATTATTAAATGAAATAAACGATTGAAGACTGAGTTGATCTTTTTCTTTTGTTCATTATTCAGCTTTCTAAAATATGGTCACCGTAGTTATAGTCGATGTTTTTGAAAAAAATAGATACATTTAATAAGTAACTACAATGACATAATAAAACGAAAGAATAACGATAAGATATTCGGTTACGCTACCCTTATTGATATGTCAGGCATATAAAGGGTGTTTTCTTTAGACGTGTGGTTTTCAATCTGGCAATACTTTTTTTGGAGTTGGTCTTTTTGACAGCTGTCACTTGATGTATGCTAATGCTACATTTCCACCTAGCGCTAATCTGAGATTTAACGAGATTAACCTTAAATCTCCTTTAAATCTCGTAGATTTGCCATGCAAATTTATTTCGTAAATCTTGAAGATTAGAAATTAATCTTGTTAAATCTTCCTAGGACAAATAGTTTTTCAAATCGAACTAGCCTATTTTTACATGGTGCTGAACGATTCATTCGAGACTCGCGTTCAGTTCTTCCTTGTTTCACACGAATCAAACTTCTGTCTCATTCGCACTTCATAAGAAAAATTGGAACGCCATTTGTATTTTTGAAGGTGCTGTCAAATTTAATCATTTTAAATCTTTTTGTGCGGTGGAAACACCAAAAAGATTTATTAAATCTAATCTGAGATAAACCTTTGGTGGAAACATAGCATAAGTTTGGTTTGCAATTTCATAATGAATAGACGTACAACGTTTGCAAATCGTGCAAATTTATTACCAAAATAATGAAAAATAAAGCCGGCCATGATGTTACAGCCAATGGGGAAGGCTATAGAGCCATGATTAATGACTTTTAATTGGAAGATGTTGATGTTGACGACCTTTGGTTCCAACAAGACGGCGTTACATGTCATACCAGCCCACGAAACAATCACTAACGCGTTATTGCTGACATACTACCCCAATCGCTGCAAAAAGTGTTCGAAGAATGGGCCTCTCGGCTGGAATTTATTCGAGCCAGCCGCGGCGTGGCGGCCACTTACCCGAAATCATTTTTAAAACATAATGGCGAACCCTTATCTTTATAATAAATCTAAGTTCTTGGCCATAACATTAAATAATATGCGGTTTATTTCTTTTTGAAAACCACACGTCTAAAAAAAACACCCTTCATCTGTCCGATTTTAGTAATTAAGAAGGAAAAAGTTATTTGTGCAAAGTTTTGAAACATTCATAAAGCGTTACGTGATCATATTCATTTGAAAAGGTTTGGTGTGGTGAAAAAAGATACATGGATCTTTTTTTTTTTAATATGTTTGAAATGGTATCCATGGTAACCATATGAACATTGTTCTTCGATTTGCGGCAATTTAAAATTCAAAGTATGGAAACCCTGTGAGAGCTTTAACTTGAGACAGATGTATGCAAGCCAATGCAATATGCAACCAGACTGAAAAGCAGACGTCCTATCTGCCCTGAATTGACAATTTTTGTTGGATAGAGTATAGTCATTATGGTTTTAAATTTAAAAAAGAAATCAGAAATCTGCGTAAAAAAGTTCTTTTGTCATTTTTGGAAATTAGAACCCAATAGAACAGATTTGATTCCCCCTTGATCCGAAGCTGGCTACGCCATTGAGGTGAAGGTAGTGGGGTTCAAGAGATATTCGGCATCAAAAACGTCAAATAGAACTACAAAATAAATTGGGTGGCGCAACAGCTCGTGGAGAACCAGGGCCTAGTGACTTACAACTCTCAACCATTCCTGTGTGCGTGTTGTTAGCAGGAATGGAGGGGACTTACAGTTTTTTGCCGAGTCCGAACGGCTAGATGAGAAGCACTTTTTCATGACAAGTATACTCTTGGAGAATTTGTCAGTTCCTCGCAAGAGGCAGTACCTCGGATAAAACATTTCTGTATTTAGGTGGCATGACTGGTTCTACGCACTAAGCATCATGCCACGAGGTACTACTTAGTAGAACAATAGTTAATGCAATTCATCTATGGGAGCTGGTCTTCCAAATAAATAAATAAAAGCAGGATGATGTACCCGTAAGAACCTTTTCAAACAAGTATGACACACTCGAGTTGCTGAAAAGGGCTTGGAAGGCTTCAAATATGGACTTCAAAATTTGGTCCTTGATTGATCTTGCAATGCTTAATAAACTGCAAATTTGGAGTCTTACTGATATAACTAGCTAGCTCCATTGCTGAAAAAAGGGCTGTCATCCACACTTTGTTAAACCCACCATGTTTGATGAACTGTAGAACCCGAAATAGAAATTCAAAAGAAAACTTCCCTAACTTACTTCACAGAGGTAAAAAAAAACAATCAAAAGAAGAAAAAACTGTTTTTTCTTTTTAATTCAAATATTTTATAAATTTTGGAACACCTTTAATAAACACATAAAACCTAAATATAATTATAATATTAATAATTAATATGTACCTACAAGTAGGGTGTCCGTTATTTTCCAAAATCATTTTTAAATAGCAGACAACCCCAAATCAAAAGTGTATGCCAAAAAAAAAAAATATTTGAACAACAAAATTTTGTCCGAGGTCTTTTACACGTGGCTCTAAGCCCCTACTTTTCCCATTCAAAGGACAATCGGCAAAACTGTATGGAAGGTGGTCTAGGAACCAATAAAACCGAGTCGTATGTCGTTTGAAAGGTATTTTTATGCGCTACAAAAGTCACTATGGCAGTTCATTTCAAATCACTGTGTGAAAAAAGTTATTTACTAAAAAAGGTTTTGTTTTGGTACATTTCAGTGTGGAATAATTTTATACAAACTGGTCTTACCAATATAAATAATATGTATGTCGTTGAAAAGGTATTTTTATGAACAATAATAGTTTCCATAACAACTTATTTAAAATCACTGTGTGGAAAAAGTTATTCGCTGTTTTAGGGAATTTTGGTACGCAGATACAATTTATGGAGCATGGGTAACAAGTAGCGAATAACTTTTTTCACACAGTGATTTGAAATAAGCTGCCTCATAAATTATTGTAGTACATAAAATTTCCTTTCCAACGACATACGTCCCGTTGTTATTGGTTGAACTTGCGTTCACACTTTTTGCCCATACTAAAAAAAAAGCATTTTTTCACACTAAAATGAACCACAATAATTCGTTAGTTTTCCAATAAATTTTTTCACACAGTGAGTGATTTGAACTGAACTGCTATTAAAGGTATAAAGGTATTGGAAATACCTTTCCAATGACATATATATTGTTGTTATTTGTTTGACCGTTTTCATAAATTTTGCCCATACTAAATATATATTTTATTCATACTAGAATGCACCAAAACACAATTCTCTTTAGCGAATAACTTTTTTCACACAGCAATTTGAAGCCCTCATAGTAACTATTGTAGTTCATAAAAATACCTTTCCAACGATATATGTCTCGTCGTTATTGGTCCTGTAGACCGTTTTGTCCTATTCTCCTTTGTATGGGATTTTCGCTCTTTTCATGTTTTATTTTTTTTCTCTCGAATTACTGTAGTTATTCTAAACTTTTTTGTTTATTTTTGTTCTTTAGACATCCCTTTAAAAGAGCTCATTCAAAAATTTATAAAATAAAATCGAGTTTTTTGGCTTGATTATTACAATGGGAATTCCCATATAAAAACATCATAAAACCGAACTTCTTAATATTAACTTTATATTTGTATACATTTTTTGAAAGAAATCTTTTAAAGTGATGATTAAAGAACAAAAATCAGCACAAAAATTTAGAATAGTTGCAGTTATTCGAGAGAAAAAAAAATAAAACGTGAAAAGAGCGAAAATCACATACAAATTTGTATGGGAAAAGTATGGGCTTAGAGCCACGTGTAAATGGCCTCGGACAAAATTTTTGTTAACCAAAAAACTTTTTTGTATTTAAATATTATTTTGGGAAATAACGGACACCCTTATGTACCTACATGCATACTAGGGTGGTCGTTATAATGGGTTTTTTGAGTTTTATTATTTGGATAGGCCTAAATCAGCTCTCAATGAAGAAAAAAAAAAATCCCTAATTTTTTCAGTTTTTTTTTTTTTTTTATCCCCTATAGTCGCTGTAGGGGTAAATTAAATGTCCCTTTTTTTTTTGGAAACTCGCATTAAATCTGCCGAAAAATTCAGAGCATGTAGGTGAGAAGTAGACAAGAAAAAAATCCTGCCGGAGGGGGGTAATATCTCCCACCGCTTGGAAGGGAAGGGCAATTAATTAAAATAATTACATAAAATGGAAAAAAAATAACTAAAAAACAACGGCAACACTTGCATTAATGTTTTGCAGCTTTTTAGAAAGCCAGAAGTCCATTTTAATAGTTGATTATTAAATAAAGTTCTTTGAATAAACAATTTCAGCAAAATCTGTTTTCAAACCTATAATTAGAAAAATAAAATAATAATTTGTCTTCAAAATAATGAGTTTGAAACAATTTTTTGCCAAAACTGTTCATCGAAAAACCTAAATTTAAAAACAAAAGCCGTAAGAATGGACTTCTGGCTTTCCACTAAGGAACAAAGTATTACTGTAAATATTGCCGTTGATTTGTAATTAATTTTTTTCTGTTTTATGCAAATATTTTATTGAATTGCCCCTCCCGTCCAAGCGGGGGGAGATATTACCCCCTTCCGTAGGATTTTTTTCTTGTCTACCTCTCACGTACATTCCCTGAATTTTTCGGCAGATTTTATGATAGTTTCCAAAAAAAGGGGACATTTAATTTACCCCTACAGCGACTATAGGGGATAAAAATAAAAATCTGAAAAAATTAGGGAATTTTTTTTTCTTCATTTAGAGACGATTTGGGCCCATCCGGGATGACCTTTTTTTTAACGACCACCCTAATGCATACAAATCAAAAAAAAAAATAAAAGGTAAATATGTACATTTTCTCATAAACATTTTAAGTGAAGAAATGTGGTAAATAATGTATCTTCAAACACATTGTCCTCATTACTAGAGTATCCCGGCAGAACATCTCGAAAGAAATATGTAGGTAGGTGCGAGTGAATGGAATTAAATATTTCTAATGAAAAATGTGATATTCAAGTCTCTCATTCAAGATGAAATTGTTTTTGTTTCTCGATTTTTGTTGATTTTAACATGATTGATTGCTTGAAAATGAAATTTTAAAACATTGGAGGGTAATGAAATATTAATTTGATTTTACAAAATATGACCAAATGCTAAATGGAAGTTATTGTAAATATTTACTCATATATTTTCTGACGGTCGTACGTAAGCATTGTGTGTACATTGCTTTTTGAAATCATAATTTTTGACCAGGTGTGTGTACAGGGTGTCCCGGGCCTGAGTGGAAGTATCTAAGGGTGTGGTTCCTGGGTATATTATAAGAAAAAAATTGTATAGGGGGAAAGTTGGATCTCCCCTCCCTGAGGCAAGGGGGGGCAGTTTCTGAAACATTGACTTTAAACGCCAAAAAAAACATTAAAAATCATCGAAAACACATCTAATAGCTAAAACTCTAAGCTAAGCTAATACTCCATTCTTGCATTTGGTTTTTAAATCAAGTTGCTTAAGCGAATAGTTTTTGAGAAATTAAATTTCAAAGTCAAATTTGTTTAAAAAAATTGTGATTTTTTTTTTCTTAAGTCGTTATTTTCAAAATTTTACATAACTAAGTTCTATTTTTGTGTTCAATATTCATTTCTTTCTTAAGTCGATATTTTTCAAAATTTTACGTAATTAAGTACTATTTTTGTGTTCAATATTCAATGCCTTCATTATTTTTGAGCCCATTACCAAAAACCAAATGTAAAAATTTTTCTTAGTTTTTGAGAAATTAAGAAAATTAATTGAATTGAATTGAAATGAACTATCCATAATTTAACCCTTTTTTCGGGCTTTTTTGGTAAAAGTACCTTTTGTTTTTTCTTAATTTCTCAAAAACTAAGAAAGATTTTTTACTTTTGGTTTTCGGCAATAGACTACAAAATAATAAGGGCATTGAATATTGAACACAAAAAAAGCACTTCATTACGTAAAGTTTTGAAAAATATCGACTTAAGAAAAAAAATCACAATTTTTTTTTTTAATTTTGACTTTGAAATTTTATTTCTCAAAAACTATTCGCTTAAACAACTTAATTAAAAAACTTAATGTTAGAATGGAGTATTAGCTTCCAGAAAAATTATAGCACATTATTAGATGTGTTTGCGTTGATTTTTAATGTTTTTTTGGCATTTAAAGTCAATGTTTCAGAAACTGCCCCCCCCCCCCTGCTTCAGGGAGGGGAGATACAACTTTCACCCCATACATTTTTTTTCTTAGAATATACCCAGGAACCATGCCCTAATATACTTCCACTCAGGTCCGGGACACCCTGTATAGTTCAAAAAATCTTTCTTGGTAAGAAAGTTTGGTTGACTATTCAAATTGAAAAAAATTATTTTAGCTCAATTTAAGCATGCATTTAGGGTATTTTTAAATGCTGGACTTTACAGTACGTCCGAAATTGGGCTTAAGAGTAAACTGATGCGCATTTCTGGAAGTGCGAGTATTACGGTGGAATTGTTTCAGGGGAGGAATGCAGCTGGGTATTTCACTAGAACACTGTAAAAATAGCGATAGAATAAGGAGAGACATGAAACATTACGACAGTGTTCAAGAGATTCAAATGTTTCCGTTATATTAGAGTCACCTAAGAGCTTTTAAGAACTCTTTTTTGGATTCTATCTAAAAGGCTTAAATGGGTTATTGGAGCACCTGCCCAAATATGAGAATTATTCAAGCTTTGGACGAGTGAAGGCTTTGTAGATTACAGCCAGATCAGAGGGGGAGACAAATTTCTTGCATCTTCGAAGAAAACCTAAACACTTCGCAGCGTTTTTGGTGACATTGAATATGTGTTCATTCCACAGAAGGTGATCTGAGATACATATACCCAGAACTGAAAGCTGTTCAGTTTCTTCGATGCAAGTACCACTCATGGATAGCGGCATTCGGGGTGGGTTCTGCTTTAGTGACAGCAAACAACATTGTATTTTTGAAGCATTAAATTCTACACGGTTATCCACTGAACAATGCTGTAAAGAATCAGAATTTAATGAGCTTATCATACGCTGCCGTTCAAGTTCCACATCCGAAGGACAAGGATGTGAATCAAGAAACGAATATGAAATGCTGAGGGTGCTGTCATCAGCAAAACAATTTAGTGCGTTAGAAGTATCAGACAAGAGACAGGAGATCATTTATGAAAATGAGAAAGAGAGTCGGAGACAAAATGGAACCCTGGGCACACCAGCATTTATTTTATGAATATCAGACTTGAAACCATCTAATACAACTTGTATTGAACGGTCCGAAAGGTAATTTCCAATCCAACGAAGAAGAGATTCATCGATACCAAATGCAGGCATTTTCGATAAGAGAGCTTGATGCTAAACTCTATCAAACGCTTTTGAAATGTCAAGTGCAATAATCTTACTTTCTCCAAAATATTGTTACGCAAGCCATACTACCGGACGAAAGTGCAATTAGTCGACAGTTAGAGGGAGAAGAAGATTCGCTGGACAAATGCATCTACTCGGAAAGAAACCAGTAGAGTAGGACAGATCGAAAAGCTTACGCAGTTGTTTTGCCAGCATTGAAGAATACCTCTTCAGAACAATGGGTGGGATACTATCCGGGCCAGCGGATTTGTGAATATCAAGATCTTTTAGAACTCTTGCCACTGCACGAGTGCAAAAGAAGATTCGTCCCATGAAATCATTGGCGGTCTCAAGTACAGGTGGAGTCATGACACTTTCAGGCAGCGTCGAATTAACAGCAAACTGTGCTGCAAGCAAATTGGCTTTATCTATTGAGTTAACATGGGGAGTGTCATTGAAACTGAGTGTTGGAACCGAGGATGACCGAGAATTTTTACTTAATTTTTGGGTCACAGGTCTTTCTAGCTTGTTTCAACTTGATCCGGTTTTGCTCAGTAGGGTTGGCTTTATAACATCGGAAGCTTACTTCTCTAAACCTGATAACCTCTTTATCATTACAGTTCAAATAAAACCATGAGTTCTCTTTCGGTTAGATAGATTTTATCCTATGCGAGATAAAATTTCTCATTCCGTAAAGAATCAAGTTTGTGGCCATATCTGCACTGGAGTCTACGTCATTATCGAGAAAGCATGATGACCAGTTAAAGCCCCTGAAGGAACTGTTGAGACCGTCCCAGTTGGCTTTCCCGTATTGCCAAACGGCTCTCCTATGGGTTTTTTCTTTAACTGTGTTTTCTTGGCACGAGAAATTTGCAGATAGGACACAATGGTCTGATGTGCCTAGCCTAGAGGCGATAATACACTAATCGTGTATTTACCAGGGTCAGAGGTAAGAAACAAGTCTAGGGTGTTGGCAGTCTGACCTGCAATGTCAATGATTCGAGTTGGCTCGTCGACAAGCTGAGTAAGGTGCTTTAACTCAGCAAAGATCTCAACTAACCTTCCTTCGGGTGTTATCTGGCCAGAATAACGAAGCCATGAAGAATTGTGTACATTGAAATCACCCGCAATGACGATTGCAGTGTGAGGATAATGGGCAAAAATTCTTTGAATAGAGTCGGCCAGAGCATCAAAGTCATTAAAAGTTGAATTTCTGTCCAAATTTGTTGCTTAAATCGATGCCCCAACACCCCAAAATGAATGCTCTGATTTTGGACAAACGATTTTGTACCTACATATATAGATTGACAAGTGAAGCCCGTGGACAATTGAACTTAATTGGCCTTTGGCTCGATAAAAAAGCTTGAAAAGAACACCAAAAACGTTTGTTTTAGGCTATTGATTATGTCCTAAAAAACAGGGCAATAAGGAACTGAGACGTTCATGGGATTTTATTGTAACAATCTTCAAAGGGGCATCGAAGATGAGAAAACCGCGTGGAGCTATAAAATGAGAGGGTGCATTTTGGAGGGGGGTGCAAAAGCACCCTTTTTAGTTTTTTGCATATAACTCGAAAACGGAGCAAAATTTTGAGATAATTCTGAAAACCTTTTTCGTAGAGAATAAAATTTACCATCGAAATGAATTTTTGAAAAAAAAATTAAAAAATTTTTATTTAGCAAAATTTCAAAAAAATCGTTGCAAAAAAGTGCAAAACCGCATTTTATGGCGAAAAAACGTTTCTTAATGCTTTTTTTGATATGGTTATTTCGAAAAGGTTTCTTTACAAACAAATTTGAACGTCATTTTCTTGTTCAGTGTCATAAAATTAGCCTAAAACATTTTTTTGGATACGTAAAAATTGATTTAAGAAAAAATTATTAATATCTGTCGCACTTGAAAAATGTATAAAATTACAATTTTGAGTGATTTCGAATTTTTAGTTCTAATTTGTATTGCCATAAATTTTTTTCTTTTTAATTGTTTCAATACTTTAAGCAAAATTATTTAATTTAGTTAAATTAGCTCATCCAAGCAATAGACGGAAAAAGTACTAAAAACACAGTTTTCGAAAATAAACCTTGTTGTTTAGCGAGCCAAAACAGCATCTAATTTCAAAAATTTGTCATATATTCTTATTCCTACGATTCTAATGCAGCTTTTGGCAGGTATTAGATTTTAAATCTGAACAGTATTTTTTTCGCCATACCAAAGTGACACACCCTACTAGACAATCGATTTTAAGTGTTGGACGAAAGTGGTGAAACGTGAACATATTATGGACAAACGACCAATTTTGAGGCCTTAAAATGGTAAACAATTATTTTTGCATCCAAAATCGTTTTTGCATCGAAAAATAATTGTTTTCCATCTTTTGGTCTACAGTTTATTAATTAAGGGTTAAGGGTGGCTAAGGCCAAAGCAAACATTTGTCACCTTGAAAATTATACAGTATTATGCACACAACAGGTGGAAAATTGTTTTGGAAATTTTTATTTTTTTTGTTCTCATGGAATTGATACGTTGCTTTTGCAAAAGTTAATTAAATGACTTTGAATATGCCCCAAAGTTTATAAACTGAATGTACATATGTATAAATAAAAAATAATATTCTCTGAAAAGGAAAAACAAAACAAAACGGTTCTTATCAAAAAGAAGCACAAAAATCATTCAAATTTTCATTGATTTCAAATACACTTCAAGCCACAAATTAAAACCAAACCAAACCAAACTAAACCAAAAATCGCTTGCTTGTTGTTAAGCAAAAACCATTTTCCACTCCACGCGAAATAAGTTGTAACAATTAAAAAAACATATTACAATTTTACTCCGCTTTCAGTTAATTATTTTTAAATATTTTTAATTTTCTTTTTTTTTTTAAATTTTAGTTGAACCAAGCTCATGAAAAAGCTGAAAAAAAATTCCAAACTAAGTTTTGTAAAGTAATCTTTTGGGGGCACCTGTCACCTTTCTGGGGCACACCAGTCGTCTTTTTCTCACTATCAAAGTCGGCGCTTTTGGACCGTGAACTCATGGGTTCTTTGGAACGTCCAAGACCACCCGAAGAACTACCAGCTTTTGGCGATCCCATTGCATCATATCCGCCACTAGCTCCATCGAAGCTGGCCGAAGGGGAAAGGGAATCAGCCGTAAGATTGGTGGATGATGCCGGCTTTGGGTGCAGCTTGTAAACTGGCTCACCAGATTCAAAGAAAGCATCGAAGTTTCTCTGACTAAGGTTTTCGTGGGTGAAGGTGGGATTCTCGACGTGTAAATGGAGATCTTCACGCAATCTCGCCGACTCGTTTGTTTCACGCTGCTGTCGTCCTAAACGACCCAGGGAAATGTTGAGTTTCGGGCGAAGCTTGCTTTTTGTCTGTGGGGACTTAGGTTTTGAAGACGACGACGCTGTCGGACGACTGGTCGACGACAAGTCAGGACTTGGAGGTTCCAAATATATATTGGGGCTGCGTTCACGGGATGTTCCATAGTCATCTAGGTAGGGTTCATCGACGGGGGTTTCAGGAGGTTCACTTAGGCCATATGGTTCGACAGCTGTGCTGGATTCATGTGGGTGGATTCGGCTGGATGAGGGACGGGTTCGCGATGACACATCCTTTGCAGAGGTTTGCATGGGTGGCTGCTGTTTTGTGCTTCGCGGCGAAGGTGGAGGTTTGTGCGGTGATGGCACAGAACTAACCTGATGCTGCTTCGAAGAAGATATCTGCTGTTGGGGAATATCGTTCGGGGACAAGGTTCTGCCGTAATTCGATACAAGAGGATCGTGGATGCAGTCCAAGGTTGGTCGAGGTTTAATTCTTGGCAATGCTGGACCGTATGTCATTAAAATGAGTTCATCAGCTGGAAATATTACATACATTCCTGGCCTCCATGTGACATGGCGACTTTTGACTGCAGCCTTGTATGTTTCTTATATTGAAAAAGTACACGTGTAAATGTCTATTTCAGCTTAATAAGTAGATAAAATATATGTAGATCGTAGTTTAAAAATATATAAATTCAAAATGTCTTTTCTATGTTCTTTTTGAGCTTACATAAACTAAGTTTTAATATTTAAGTATTTACTATACGGAAATTTAACGATAACTTTAAAGTAAACTTATTTTTATGTAAGATTGTTGTTTGTTAATTAAAATAAACTTTTGTAAATAAATCAAAAAAAAATTAACTTAATATTTTGTCTTTTTGTTGTTTAAGTTCTTACACGTACTTTATTGTAAAATATCACAATCTCGAAGGATCTCAGTTGGTATTTTAAGGGTCAGAAATATACTGACATCATGGTGAAATCTGAAAAATAAAAAAGAAATTAATTTTAATAATTGTTTAATTTATATCTGATATTATAGACTTTTAAAACAACTACATATAATTTTTAAATATTGAAAATAGTGATTTGCTGTAAGGCTAAAACAACTCTTTAAATATGTAGTTCAAGGTAAAAAAAGGAATGCCATCTGAATTTTTAATCAAATAGCTATACTAGTCAAAAAAATTAACAGGACAAGATTTTTTTTCAATTTTTCTTTGTGTGTTTTGAAAAGCTGTATCTTTATGCAATGACTGATGAATAGTTATATTGAGTTGAAGCACCAAATTTTCAAAGTTTTACAAACCAATTAAAGGAACAAATTTGTTCCTAAACATTGCGTAGTCTTCGTCAAAATGAAAATAAAAACAACAATTATCTTCCACTTTTTTCACAGTTTTGCATTGATAAGATACTTTTTTGACTTGAAATTAAATAAAAAGTAGCTACATTTTTGCAAAACAAAATCAATTTTTTTTATTTTATTTATATTTTATTTTTATTTATTTTTTTTTAAGTTTTTGTTGAAAAATTTCCGAATTAATTTTTTTACTTGCGATGTAGGTACTATCTATAAGGCAAGTTTTGGATTCGTGCAAAAAATTTTTTTGAGATAACAATCAAACATGACATTACAATGATATAGAGAACACCAAAAAAGTGGGTGGCACAATTCCCTCTGTCTGTCTGTTCGTCTACAGCGTAAACTGCTCGATCGATTTTCTTCAAACTTGCTACATAGTGGTTTTTGGTGATTATGCCCACACGTTTTTTTAATTTTTTTTTTTAGAACCAAAAATAACGGTACCTGCCATACGATTTTTTTTAACCAATTTTACATAATCGTATTCTTATCAAAAACACCTCGGCAACTTTTCTTAAAAAAAAATCAATAAATTTATTTTAGTAAAGGCTTCCTTTGGGTGGAAAACCATTTTTCAAAAATGGTTACCTAATGGTACCTCCCAATTATTTTTTTTTTTACAGAAGCTTCCAAAAAATATAAATAGATACTTTTGTGTACCAAAGTTTTTAAAAATATTTTTTGGATTTTTAAAAAATGTTTCAAATTTTGTTTTGGAAAATCAAATACATTTATATTTCGAAAATGACAAAATCGTTTTTTTGAAACTCGACATTTAAGAGTTTCTTAGTACTCTTTAAAATATTTTTAGAAAAAATTTTACATTTATGAAAAAATAACGGTAACTTCCATACACTACTTAAAAAACCGCAAAGGAAAATATTTTTTGCTTAAAAACGACTCCTACGATTTTGATTAAACTTTTTTCATATACTAAAATTAGTACGATCTACTACCAAAAACTTTAAAATTTTACACTTCGCAACTTTTAATAGTACCTGTCATAGAACGTATTTTTTATTTTGAATTTTCTCGTTATCGGCTAAACGGATTTAGGTGAATTTTTTTATACAGGGTGTCCCTGACCTGAGTGGAAGTATTTTAGGGTGTGGTTCTTGGTGTTATTCTAAGAAAATTAAATGCACGACTGGATCGCACGTACTTGCTCTTATGTTCAAGTTGTGTGGGACTTAAGGACATTAAAAAATATTCAAGTACTTATAGAAAAAGTATAAAAAGCATTTAGATCGTTCTTTTAATTGTATAAACAGTCTTATAAATAACTTAGAGCTCAAAAAAAAGTATGCCACTTGATTTCTTGAAAAAATTTGAATATATGCAAAAAAAAAATTTAAATCGTGGAGCCGTTTTCTTAAAAATTAATTTCTTATATATAAAATTTTTGTAACATTTAAAAAAAAAAAAATTGGTATACCAATTTTGAGTATATATTAATATACATTTAAAACTGAAATTTCAAAATAATTCATCAACCCGTTTTTATATATTGAATTTTCAAAACAAAATTTGAATCTTTTTTTAAAAATCCAAAATTTAATTTTTCAAAAATGTTGGTATGTAGTATTATTTATATTCTAACAAAGCTTTTGTGCAAACAATTTTATTGAATCGGATGAGCGGTTAATGAGAAAACCAAAAATAAAAAAAAACCGTTATATGGCAGGTACCATTTTTAAATATTTTTGGTGATTTGTTTTTTCTTACTTAAAGGTACATAATATCTACAATAATACACTGATTTGTTTTTATAAAAATTGTTGGAGCCGTTTTTGAGATAAATAAGCTTTTCCTTAACAGTTGTATGGCAAGTACCGTTATTTTAAAGCCCGAAAAAAGGGTTAAATTATGGATAAATTCATGAATAAATTCATTTGTTTGGGCTTCTTTGGTAAAAGTACCTTTTGTTTTTTCTTAATTTCTCAAGAACTAAGAAAGATTGCATTTGGTTTTCGGTAATGGACTAAAAAATAATGAGGGCATTAAATATTGAACACAAAAAAGCACTTAATTACGTTAAATTGACTTAAGAAAAAAAATTACAATTTTTTATTTTTTATTTTGACTTTGAAATTTGACTTTGAAATTTAATTTCTCAAAAACTATTCGCTTAAACAACTTGATTTGAAAACCAAATGTAAGAATAGAGTATTAGCTTTCAAAAAAACTATAGCGTATTATTAGATGTGTTTTCGTTGATTTTTAATGTTTTTTTGCATTTAAAGTCAATGTTTCACGAAACTGCCCCCCCTGCCTGAGGGAAGGGAAATACAACTTTCCCCCATGCAATTTTTTTCTCAGAATAACTCCAAGTAATACACCCTAAGATACTTCCACTCAGGTCCGGGACACCCGGTATACAAATTTCAAATAAGATTAAATAATATTGCATAGCAAAATTTTCAAAAAAAAGTGTTTAGATTTTTAAAAACAGTTTTATTAATTTTTTTTTAAATTCGATATCTCAAAAACGGGTTGACATTTTTTTTTTAATTTTGTTTTTATGACATTAATATAATACTTTAGATTTGCACTCCAAAATTTGTCCTTAAAAATGTTTTAGGAATTGTTTATATACAAAATTGTTAAAATTATTAATCGCTCTAACGATTCAAAATATTTTTTCCATACATTCATATTCAATCAAGAATTAAGGTGGCATTCTTTTTTTTCACCTCAAACTGTCAAAGGAGTTGTTTTAGACAAAGGCACCAGCAAGATTTTGTCCAGACACCAACCGAATTTTGAGATATCAAATTTTCGAAAGTAAATAATTTAATACTAACCAGTTTTAGCCATCAACAATAATAAAGTTAAAAATCCAAAATAACGTTCGATGGGAGTTGATAGTTATCCAGCGCAAAATTATTTTATATTTGAATCGGTTATTTTGAAAAGGGGGTAAGTCCACTTTTTTGACAAATCGAGTTATTTGTGATTTCGTGTAGGCCTTTGTGTTCCCGATACCACTACTAAATTTCACTCATGTCCACTTATTCCTTTAAGAGTTATGAAAATATTTATTTTTAAAGATGTGGTAAGTCCCTTGGCTTATAATCTTTGCACAATAAACTAATTAAAAATAAGGTACACTCAACCCTTGGAGTTGGCCTGTTTTACAAAAATCGTTGTTTGTTGATATTTTTAATGGATGTTTAATTAATTTCACTTAGAAAAGCGTTAAATAAAATTTAGTTTTTAAGTTATTTATTGATACTAAAATAAAGTACCTACTCATGAGGAATAAGACTTAGAAATTTTGCAAATAAGTTTGATATTTTATAATTTTATAAAAAAATTGATAAAAGCCAGTAATAACCTAAAAAACAACAACTTACGAGACGTATTTAAGTAAACAATGCTCTTGAATTTTGAAAAGGGGATAAATCCACTACAAATAAAATGCACTACTGGATCGCACGTACTTGCTCTTATGTTCAAGTTGTGTGGGACTTAAAAACTTTAAAAAATATTCAAGTTATTATAGAAAAAGTATAAAAAGCATTAAAATCGTTCTTTTAATTGTATAAACAGTCTGATAAATAACTTAGAGCTCAAAAAAAAGTATGCCATCTGATTACTTGAAAAAATATGAATATATGCAAAAAAAAAATTTAAAATCGTTGGAGCCGTTTTCTTAAAAATTAATTTTTTATATATAAAATTTTTATAACATTTTTCAAAAAAATTTTGGTATACCAATTTTGAGTATATATATTAATATACATCTAAAACTGAAATTTCAAAACAATTCATCAACCCGTTTTTGAAATATTGAATTTTCAAAAAGAAAATTTGAATCTTTTTTTAAAAATCCAAAATTAATATTTTCCAAAATTTTGGTATACAGTATTATTTATATATTAACAAAGCTTTTGCACAAAAAAATTTATTGAAATCGGATGAGCGGTTAATGAGAAAACCGAAAATCAAAAAAACCGTTATATGGCAGGTACCGTTAATAAATGTTTTTGGTAATTTTTTTTCTTTCCAAAGAGTACACCATGTCTACAATAATACATTGATTTTTTTTTATCGAAATCGTTGGAGCCGTTTTTGAGATAAATAAGCTTTTCCTTAACGGTTGTATGGCAAGTACCGTTATTTTTTGAGCTAAGAAAAAAATTTCAATTTCCCCTCTGGAGAGTTACAAAAAAACCTTAAGTTCAAAATTTGAAGAAAATCGCTTTAGTGGCTAAGGCTGTAGGTTGAGGTACGGACAGACAGACAGACAGACAGACAGACAGACAGATAGAATTGTGCCACCCACTTTTTTCGTGTTCTCTATCATCGTAATGTCATGTTTGATTGTTATCTCAAATTTTTTTTTTGCACGAATCCAAAACTTGCCCTATAGTACCTATATCGCAAGTAAAAATTTATAATACTCCTATGTTAATATTAATAAATATAATTGAAATGAGCATAAACTGTGTCTCTCATAGATACGGTGACCATCCGTTCATTATAATAATGAACTGTTCTGTATTTGAAGATGTTGTTCATTATTAATTATTTTGTACACGAAAACACATAAATGTTCTGTATTTTATTAGTTGTTCATTATTTGTTCTGTATTTCCTTAAATTTGTTCAAAAACAAGCAATTCAATATTGAAAATTATTTGAGCTTACCGTGATGCCACTCAGGAGGAAGTGTGTATTTAATAAAGAATTGAAAAACCAGTACAAATTTTTGACAAAAGTTTTTAAGTTTTTTTTATTTTTAAGTTTGTATGTAAAGCCTAATACGATGCTGATGCGAAACGAAGTTTTAAGTTGTTCTCCAAAAAGACAACGAAATGCTTTCGAACACGAAGCGGAAAAATATTCATTGACAGTTGCACAAATTCAAAAATTTAAAACAAATGCAAGTGCAAAAAAAAAATTACAAGCAGCCATGCTGTAATGAAAGAAACAACAAAAATAAACACGAAAAAACAAAAATTTCATTTTTTTCGCACACAATTATGGTGTGCGAAATTAATTGTGTGCGAAAAAAGAGTGTAGACTTCTCCAAATAATCTGCTACAACTATCAATTTCGCTCATCGAACAGCGTACTGCAGAACAAAGAGTAGAACTAAATTTATAATTTATGATTTCGTTGTCATTTTTGTATGGGATTTTTCGTTTCGCATCAGCAGCGTACGAAGCTTAAAGCAAAGACTGAATTGATTAGAGCTTTATAATATGTTTATTCTATTTTAAGTTGAGCTATTTTTCCTCAGAAGATATATTTATTGTTAAATGGAATAAATGATTGAAGATTGAGTTGAATTTTGTTTCTTTTTTCTTTTGTTCATTATTCAGCTTTCTTAAATATGGTCACCGTACCATAGAATACTTTTAACATTCTTAAACTAAAATAGTGAGAATTGCATACAAACATTATTAGACAGTTTTTTGTTTCTCCTGAAAAATTAAATAAAGTGGACTTAACCCCTTTTCATAATAAACGTTTCATTTAATAGTAGACCGTATTTAATTTAATTTTTTTTTCATCATTTTTGAGCAGAATCAGATTTTTTCCAAGGATTTTTAACATTAATTTGTATTATTTTTTAAAATATTTTGAAGAATGTTAAGAATTCGTTAAAAACCAAGCTTCAAAAAATTGTTTTAGAACATATTGAGTTCTCAACAAAAAAATTGTAATATTTTTTAAAACTAAAAAACACTTATCAAGACCTCCTTTACCGGTTTCGAGATACTCCTGTCCCTGTAGTGAAGTCCCGTAAAAATTTCCGTACTGATTTATCTAACCGCCAGAATCGATTAAAGTACATACAGGAGAGTCAGAAAAACTTGGGTAGACATCACCGTTTTCTGGACGGGGTTTTTTAGACGCCATTTTCCAAAATGGCCGACAAATAGTAGAATAATTTATATGGGAGAACGGAAAAATCCCCAGAAAAACTAAACCACTAAACCGATTTTGATGAAATGATCAGACATGATAAAAAACAAGATGAGAAGCCAACATAATTAATTTTCGCCCACTGCCACGCCCTCTTTTTGGAAAAAGTAATATTATTCGTCAAAATTAATACATATTCGGATGTTGCTTTAGTTAAACTTATAAAAATATTTTTGTATGGAATATAAGCTGTAAAAAGTTCCTACCACGCCTATTTTGTGGGCGTTTATTATTTTGTGACTGGTATGGAGTTCGTTTTAGTAAGATAAAATCTGAACCACTTCACCCAGTGTAATGAAATTTTCACAAATGATAGCGAACAGTATAGGATTGTATACAATTTTCGCCCATTGACACGTCTACAAAAGCCCGTCTTTTCACTCTTCCTCATTAGCCAGAGGAAAAGATATCAATTAAGATGCTTTTTGAAGTTTCCTGATTGATATTGACTAAAAATAAATTATAAAAAATACAATTACATATATTTGCACATCATTTGTATACACATTCATCTCGTACATTGCTCACCGTATTTGCAATACTCTGTGCATGTCAAATACTTAAATTTACATTTACACCTTTAATTTACACTTTTAATTTATAGTTCAGGGGGTCAATTCTTGACCTGTGAAACTGTGAAATGAAAACAAAGTTATCATTTCATTTTCACAGAGTTTTATCATTTTATCACTTCACAAACACGCGCAAGGCTATTCCCGAACTCGTTATGAAAAACAGCTGTCAAAGTGAGAACTAAAAAATACTAACATGAAAAATGCTACCACTTGCTCATAGAAAAAGATGATTGTGACGTCATAGAAATACCAAGATTGTGACTTGGGTGTATCAAATGAGAACAATTTGTTTCTGTTTATCATTTTTCTTTTCACAGAATGAATTGATTGTGATAAAAGAATCATCATATGAAAATATTTGTTTTCATTTTTTCACACTTCGAGAATCGCATTTTGCGTGAAGGGGTTATCATATCTATCACTTCACAGTTTCACGGATCGAGAATTGACCCCCTGTAAGTATGTGGGCCTTAATTAAATTGTTGTAAAGTGCAGCTCCCACTTGTTCCCCAAGAGTGTGTAGAGGCACATAGAGCATTTTATCACCCACTTCCACTTTGATCCACAATTCTTGCAATCCCTCACTGAATAGTTCAAATATATATCGAAGGATGAGAACAACGACATCTCACATTTGATAACACTATAAGGCATTTTATGCATGACTGGACGGCATTGAACAGTTGGATTATAATTTTGCTATCTGTTTCCTCCACAAAGGTTTGAAGGTTCGAGCATGTTTGAAGTTCTTTGTTATTGTTATTTATTATTAATTCATCCCTGCTATCATTGCTGTGAGGGTTCCACTTAGAGCTGTAGTGAAGTCAGTCTTTTTTTGCCTTCTCAATGAAGCTATAAGCGGTAGCTAGTTGGAGCATCTCTTTGTTTTTACCTGAAGACCTGAATCTATCCATCGTAGTACCTCGTGGCTTGATGGTTAGTGCGTAGGACTGTCATGCCGAAGGTGTGGGTTCGATTCCCAGCCGTGCCACCTAAAAACCAGAAATGTTTTATTCGAGGTACTGCCTCTTGCGAGGAACTGACAAATCCTCCCAGAGTATACTTGTCATGAAAAAGTGCTTCTCATTTAGCCGTTCGGACTCGGCAAAAAACTGTAGGTCCCCTCCATTCCTGCCAACAAACACGCACACAGGAATGGTTGTGAGTTGTAAGTCACTAGGCCGTGGTTCTCCGTGAGCTGTTGCGCCACCCAATTTATTTATATTTTATGAATCTATCCATCTGTCTAGGAATACGCGTCTCCTGTTTGATATTTATCAGTTCGATTGGATCTAGAATTTTTTGTCTTTCTCTTTCACATTCGTTAAGTGACTGGTCAATGTCAAAGTCAACTCGCTTAATTTTCTTGTTTTAAGGGAATGCTTAAGCCTATCACAGAGCTATTTTCCAGATTCAAGCCTGCAGTTGACAGATTATGGATTCTCCAAAGATGCAAATGGTGTGCTTAGGCCCGATCATTGCCTTCTGAACTAATAATTCCGTGCAATTTTACAACATGTTCTACTTAAAGGTGTAAATGTAAATTTAAGTATTTGACATGCACAGAGTACTGCAAATGTGGTGAGCAATGTACGAGATAAATGTGTATACAAATTATGTGCAAATATATGTATGTAATTGTATTTTTTATAATTCAAAATTTTGGCTTTTAGCAGCTGATGAGGAAGAGTGATAAAATGGGCTTTTGTGGGCGTGTCAATGGGTGGAAATTGTATGCAATGATTCCCTATACTGTTCGCTATCATGTGTGAAAATTTCATTGCACTGGGTGAAGTGGTTCAGATTTTAGCTTACCAAAACGAACTCCATACAAGTCACAAAATAATAAACGCCCACAAAATAGGCGTGGTAGGAACTTTTTACAGCTTATATTCCAAACAAAAATATTTTTATAAGTTTAACTAAAGCAACATCCGAATTTGTATTAATTTTGACGAATAATATTACTTTTTCAAAAAAGAGGGCGTTGCAGTGGGCGAAAATTAATTATGTGGCTTCTTATCTTGTTTTTTATCATGTCTGATCATTTCATCAAAATCGGTTTAGTGGTTTAGTTTTTATGGGGATTTTTCCGTTCTCCCATATAAATTATTCTACTATTTGTCGGCCATTTTGGAAAATGGCGTCTAAAAAACCCCGTCCAGAAAACGGTGATGTCTACCCAAGTTTTTCTGACTCTCCTATATGTACTTTAATCGATTCTGGCGGTTAGATAAATCAGTATGGAAATTTCTACGGGACTTCACTACAGGGACTGTATTAAGAACATCGAAAGTCATAAAATTTTTTCTTTCCGAGATACTATTAATTTTTTTTTTATTTTTGGGGTAGTTTTTTAGAATATTGAAATGGCATAGATACGTACCCAACGCTGAAACTACACTTGGTTCTAACAAAACTAAGTGCAAAATTCAAATATGTATAAAAGAAGCAGCTACATATGTATGTATTTATTTTTGAAAATACAGAATCAGAAATTAATTGGATTTCGAGAAAACTACTAAACAATTTGGAAATTCTACACAAAAAATTTCGATTTTCTTGTTTAAAATGATCCAAGATTTTCTTTAAAATTAAGGCACATAATTTTTGGAAAATCTTAAATTTTCATAATTTTCACTACGCCATGACGATAGGTTTATTGGGCAAGCTCGTCGCCATGGCGGGCGTAGTAAGAACTTGCAATCTTATTAGGCGCTATTGATTGTGTCACACAAAAAATGAGATAGCTAGGTACATACAACTACATATGTATAGGTTTGTATTGTTTAAATCTCTTGTGAAAAAATATCTCATACAAAAGCAGTTCAAGGTATCTGAAATTTACTGAAATTTTCAAGTAAGCTTGATAGTTTTGAAGATAGAATACTTCTCTGATGCACATACTTTCTTATGAAACATCATTTTAGGCAAACAACAATCCGCAATTTATCTGTCCATTTTCTTGAGAAACAATATCCGTCTCATGCATATTTGAGTTTGCCTGGAACTTTTTAAAATACCATATAGGTTCCATTTTATATTGGCAAATGCAAGAGGGGACAAACCAAGACCATCGAAAGAAGATGTCAAGAAAATAGCTTCATATATTTTAAAGAGCATATCGAAAATAAGGATTTGCACAAAAATGTATATTCGGCCTGATCCAGAGGCAGAGTGGGGCAAACCATAAACTCCGCAAAAAAAAAGAAGTATTTGTTGAAATTCATACTAAAATTGAAAAAAATATGTGAATAGCGTGGTATTTCCCAGAGCCAGAGGGGCAAGTGCAAACTGTTGCAACTCGATCGTTTGGCTTCTGGCGGATTTACCAAAAAAACGCCATTATTAAAAAAAAACACAATGACAAAGTTTGTTAACCAAATTTTAACCCATTTATGTAAATCATGTCTCATGCTAAATTTGACTGTTCATTTACGATGGGTAATTAAAACTTATCCAGTGTTTTACCATCATTTCATGAATGCCCTTGTTACTTTTCACTTCAAAATGTATTCAATTTTCTAAGAGATCCCATTAAGCTTTAAAATGAGCTTATTCTACATTACATATATTTTCAAATAAACGCTATAATGCAAGAACCATAATAAGACACTTACATATATCTAAAAACAGTGCCAAATATACAATATCTAGTTATTTTTTTTTTATTGCTTCATTTTAAAGTAAGTAATTTGGCACATACTGTTTGAATTTAATAACACCCATGTTAACGTACCATCATTATTTGTGCGCTATATGTGCAATATCGCATAAACAGTTAATTAAATCACATTCATTATGTGATTATAGCTTAAAATCTCTAGGCTAATTTTCGGCAGCTGTGTTTATTTCTTAAGTAAGTACATTGGTATGTATATGTACATATTATGTACCAACGTTATTTAAAAAAAGACAAAATAATAAGGTGGATATATGGATATATGTACAAAATTTTCCACTCAATTAACTAAAAATAAACAAATATGCAAATTTGAGGCACGTTTGCTATTGCTTGTCTCAAACATTTCATGTTGATGGCAATATGACACGGGTCTTATAGAAGGTTCTTTCAATGTGAATTAACAAACTTTAGCTGAATTTAGTAACAAGGGTTATGAACCTACCTACGATAGTAAAATTGAATTATATAAAAAATTTCAGATCAAATGGATTAATGTATTTTTCGTCAAAAGTTGTTTTTTTTTTTTGCTAAAGAAATGTTGAAAGGTATTTTTTTTTCTTTCGATTGGAAAATAAATGACCTGGAAAAAATAACACACCCTTTTAATAATACCTAAAATAACAAAACAAAAATAAATGATATTATCGAACATTTAAATGCACTTAAGCACTTTAACATCAAAGTACCAAACCTTCATACCCATCATGTCCATATAGCGAAACATATTTTTGAAAAATAATAACAGCTATTATAGCACCTGTGTTTGTTGTAATAAAAAATGTATATGACGTGTTGGTATTTGTCTAATAAAAATAAATGACTCCTCTCTTAACCAGTGATGGATTGGCAGAAATAAGTCGAATCCATCATGTGCACCGCATTGTCAAAAGGGGCCAGTCACTTTTAATGTAATTTGTTTTTTTTACACCCAATGCATTATTTTTTTTTAAATTTATAGGTATTTTAATTGTTAAAATTATTAATAAAGTTTAACATTTCAGACGCATGATTTAGAAATAATTAAAAAAAAAATGCGGTGTTGTTAAAATTTAGGTCCTGATGTGTCCTGAAAGAGGTAAGATAATTGTTAACAATGGATTGTTAACCTGGAGGAAAATGTATGCTTCTGTGCATTTTCAGTATTAATTTTTTAAATCACAGTCTTATACATAATGTAGACAACAAAAGTCTCAATGAAACTAATTAATAAAATTGATGCTCGATTAAATTCAATTTCCAAGACAAATATCCTGACCACACAATCAAGATAATTTTAGTCGAAGTCTTACTAAACAGTTTGAAAAACTTTTATTTGAAATAGGTATATAACGCAGTTATTGACGCTTAAGGTCACAGGTGTGCAAGACTACTTTTGTTTTGTTTTATTTTTTTAACATTAGAGGTAGGGTAAAAGTAAAAATCCGGTCTTAAGGGTATCCCGTAGCTTTAATTTTTAATTTTTTGAACACCTTGTGCATGGTCAGAGAAAAGCTTAAGACTAACTACCTATATCAAATCGGATACCCCTCGGAACGAAATTGACGAGGAAACCATTCTTTTTTAAATGTTTGAGCAACCTTCAAAAAATAGTAAAATAAACAATTATAATAGAGACGAAACGGCTAGAAAAATTGCAAAAATGTGGTGGATTCCCTGCCGAAAAGAAAATAAAATAAAATGCACGACTGGGTCACACGTACTTGCTCTTATGTTCTAGACACTGCGAGTTTAAATAAATTGTATATACAAACATGGGAATTATGAGAGAAAAATGTAGAGAAGCATGAAATACGACATTTAAATTTGCTAAAACAATTCTTTCGACAGTTTGAGGTGAAAAGAAAGTATGCCATCTTAATCATTCATGATGGAATATGATTGTATAGGAAAAAAAAAATTAAAATCGTTGGAGCGGTTTTTTTTTAATTAAATTTTTATATATAACATTCTTGAAACATTTTTAAGAACAAATTGTGGTATGCAGACTTAAACTATATATTTATGTGCATATAAAAACAAAATTTGAAAAAAATTTGTCAACCCATTTTTGAGATATCGCATTTCCAAAAAAAAAGTTTGAAACTTTTTTTAAAAATCCAAAAACTTTTTTTTTGAAAATTTTGATATTCAATATTATTTAATCTTATCTGAAATTTGTATATAAAAAAATTCATTTAAATCCGTTAAGCCGATAACGAGAAAACTCAAAATAAAAAATTTTTTTCTATGACAGGTACTACTAATAGTTGCTATGTGTAAAATTTTATAATTTTTGATGGTAGATCGTACTAATTTTAGTATATGAAAAAAGTTTAATCAAATTCGTAGGAGTCGTTTTCAAGCAAAAAATATTTTCCTTTGCGGTTTTTTCATTTTTGTATGGAAGGTACCGTTATTTTTTCATAAATGTAAAATTTTTTCTAAAAATATTTTAGAGAGTACTAAAAAAGTCTTAAATATCGAGTTTCAAAAAAATCTATGAAGCCGTTTTCGAAATATTTGATTTTCCAAAACAAATTTTGAAATATTTTTTAAAAATCCAAAAAATATTTTTTCAAAAATGTTGGTACACAAAACTATTAACATTTTTTGGAAGCTTCTGTATAAAAAAAATAATTGAAATCGGTCATACCATTTTGAAGAAAATCAAAAATTAAAAAAATGGTTCCTTGGGAGGTACCATTAATAACCATTTTTGAAAAATGGTTTTCCACCCAAAGAAAGCCTTTACTAAAATGAATTTATTGATTTTTTTTAAGAACAGGGCGATTCCGCTGGAGACGATTTTCGGCATACATTTTTAAAATACAATATTTTTCACTTTTTTTGATAACAATGCATGGTAGAAGGACTCTATTTATCAACAAAAAAATTATTGTTCACCAAATTTAAAGAAAACATTTTTTAAGCTTCGCAAAACTATCATACGAAAGGTCGGTGCAAACTGCAATTATCATGACTGTTAAAAAAAAGCGCGAAATAGATATTACCGACAATTTGAGGTAATAATAAATGTGGTCACGAATGTGATTTATTCGTTTGTCCAAAAATATTGAAATATTTGTTAATACTTTTTTAGTATTATTTATCGCAAAAAGACATTGTAAGATTGTTGCACCCGCGATAAAAAAGATATAAAAGTTTGTTTTTTTTCACAAAAATAAGGTGCTTTTGTTTTGAAACTTTGTATAAGTAAGAAAAAAACAAAAACAAAATTAAATCAGTCGTATCAGGAGTAAATTGTAAATTGAACTTTGAAAAAACATTGATTCAAATTGGTTGCACCCGCGATCGTGAAATTAGAATCGCGGGTGCAACTTACTGACAACTACCATTATTGAGTGATGTATTACATTTTATTTTAAAATATGCTTTGATTTATAATTTTTGTTGCTCAAGGTTGATTTTTTTTAACATTTTAATATAATATTTTGGTCTTTTTTATAAAAATATAAGTTTAATGGCAGGATACAAGGAATTTCACAACCTGGCACGAAATCTATCAAAAAACATCTAATTTATACTTTTTTCTGAACAGTAAATTGAAGAAGGGAAAGACGTGTTAGTTGATAAATGGGAACGATTGAAAAACATACTTGGGGTTTTCAATCAAAATTATTTTTTTAATCACAAGCCGGAACCAACATAGCACAGATATTTTGAAATCTACCATAATCGAAACAGATAGTTTTATGGAAGATGATGATTTAAAGCCTCTTATACGATCAGTGCACAAAGAAATTCTGTTTTCTGATATTTGTATATCTGCTCCTTCTTCATACGTACATATATCGAGCCAATCCCTCCTCAATAAAAAAACAAAAACTGCGCTATTCCGATGTTTTAAGTGATTCAGAAGATTAATCTCCAACAACCTCTCTTGAACTTCTTATTACCAATTACCAGCAGAGGCATGCCTTGAAACCTGTGCCTACGTTCTGTAACTTTCGCATCGAAAAAACTAGTCGAGAAACGATGAAAATTGAAACAAAATGCATGAGTTTTGTTCCATTTTTCAACGTTTCTCGCCTGATTTTATCGATGCGAGAGTCACAGAACGTAGGCACTGTTCTATTTTCACTGCAATAGTCTTGCCAAAAGATATTTGCGCGGGTTTGTATCTATGTACTCTTATAATACCCTGCAAGTTCGGCAGAAAAATAACACTTTATTGTAGGGTTGTGTCTAAACGATATGGTTGAAGAGGGAAATTGTAAGATCACAATTTATGATGCCAATTGAAGACATGATCGTAAAATTGCAAGCACCAGAAAAAAATCATTGATGGCAATAATATAATTCCAGTATTTTTGAAAAATATTGACATATTTGATAAAAACTTGGTAATAATTAATAGAAAATTGTACTAATTAGCATTATATGTCACATAATCTCTAATCCAGTTCCGTTATATCATTTGTTTTATATAAATATTCATTAAAGTTAGACGCGTTGCACCCGCGATAATTTGATGTTGCACCCGCGATTGCTTTAAAATCGAAAAATTCGTTATTTAATTTAGTTTTCTAACTTTATTTTTATTTCTTTAGTTGTTTGGATATACGTCGTTCAATAAAATGTAAGAAGAATATAATAAATGTTTCTCAATTAACAGACTTTTGGGTTTTTCGTACTATGATCCAGAAAGGTGGGCCAAATATGTTGCACCCGCGATCGCACTTTGAAACCTTTTTTCCGAAAATCTATTTATTTCATTTAAATTATATAAATGAACCCAAAATTAATAGGTCAAAATGATACCCATCAAGTAGGGGGAGATGGGGGTCATTGATACATGGGGCACATAGATACAGTCGACATTATTCGAAAACTAGACACATTAGGCGAATCAAATAAACACACAAAATAAGAAATCTATCAACGCTTAGTCATATATGCCCATCATGCAGTTTCGGTAATCGCTTTGCCCCCGAGAACCGAAAACCTGTTTTTCAAGCCCGCAAGTAAATATTTGTCGTTCCTTTAAAGTTTGGTTTTTGGTTAGTATATTTTGTGTAAATAATTTTTTAAGAAGGTGTTTGTTGAGTACATGTCCTTCTTATAGAGAAAATCACTTAAGGTTTCATTATTAAAGTTTGCTTTAATTTTTATTCATATTGTAATAACTTTCCATATTTGAACTATAACGACTCCAAAATGCAAACAAACGGACACAATAAAGCTTACGGTCGCAGTGCAAACATACCCTTATTAGCTATAATTATAGCAACTCTCAAACGAAGGAAGCGCCATCTGCCGGATTATAGCAGATTTACCAGCTGTCAAATAAAAGCTTTTGGAAGGGAAATTATTGGGAAATTTCCCCTAACGGAAAGCTCTGGAAGCAGAGACGAGAACCTTCCACCACTTTCCAGAGTTTGGAAAACAAGTATAAAAGGCACATGTTTAAACGGCAGCGACACAGTTTGTTTTTAATCGTGAATGAATAAAGTTGGTTGTAATAAAAGTGAAAAGTAAAGTTTGTGAATTAATTTCAGTGGTGAATAATAAATCGTTTTGTTTGTAGTAAGAACATTAAAGTGTTTTATTTTGCGAAATAAATAAGTGGACGTTTTGAATAAAGTAAATAAGTTTTATTAACGAACCTGAGAAAATATTACATTGGTGTCAGAAGTGGGATAAAACTTATTTTATCTGTGCACTCAGTTAATTTATTGTGTGGAAAGTGTGAATCTGTTTCCGCCATAACTTCGATCACAGAAGCTGACGCACAAAAATCTGTGGACCCCGGCAAAGTGAACTCTATGAAGGCAAAAATTCTGAAGTCATCCAAATTAACTGAACGTCAGCTAAGTGTTGCTGGAAGCCTCCTTCACGAGTACGCTGATATACTATCTTCACCCAGTGGGCAGTTTGGTCGAACACAACTGGTGCAGCATCGAATCGACACAGGAGACGCAAGACCTATTCGACAACCAGCAAGACGTCTCCCATTAGCCAAACAAGCTGAAGTTGAAGAGATGATATCGACCATGAAGAAAGATGGGCTAATCGAAAACTCAAAAAGTCCTTGGGCATCCCCAGTTGTTCTTGTCAAAAAGAAGGACGGAAGTACTCGATTTTGTGTGGACTATCGGAGGCTGAACGATGTGACAAAGAAAGACAGCTACCCTCTGCCAAGAATCAGCGATACTCTGGATGCGATGGAAGGAGCTGAATGGTTTTCAACATTGGACTTGAAGAGTGGCTACTGGCAGGTAGAAATCCATCCAGAAGATCGAGAAAAGACGGCTTTCTCCACAGGAAATGGTCTGTGGCAATTTAAAGTGATGCCTTTCGGACTATGCAACGCTCCGGCAACATTTGAGCGTTTGATGGAGTGCGTTTTACAAGGATTTACTTGGAAATCTTGCCTAGTGTATTTGGACGATGTCATTGTTTATGGTAAGACATTTGATGAGCATTGTGGAAACCTTAAGGCCGTGTTCCAGAGGCTTCGAGAAGCAAACTTGAAATTGAATCCAGACAAGTGCGAGTTTTTCAAGTCTGAGGTAAAATACTTGGGACATATCATCTCTTCCCAAGGAGTGAAGACTGATCCTGAAAAAGTTGACACCGTAAAGAATTGGCCAACACCACAGGATAAACATCAACTCCGGAGCTTTCTTGGTCTAGCCACGTACTATCGACGATCTGTGAAGGATTTTGCTGGGATCGCGAAAAATTTGCATCAGCTAACAGAGAAAGGCAAACCGTTCAAATGGTCAAGCGAGTGCGAGAAAAGCTTCCAGGAACTTAAGCAGCGCCTATGCAATACACCAGTTTTGGCCTATCCGACACCAGGGAAACCTTTCATCATCGACGCTGACGCAAGTAACGTGGGAATTGGTGCCGTACTATCACAAGTCCACGAAGGAGAAGAGAAGGTCGTTGCCTATTACAGCAAGGTGCTCTCAAAGCCAGAAAGAAATTACTGTGTGACCAGAAGAGAACTTCTAGCTTTAGTATCGGCAACAAAACACTTCCATAAGTACATCTATGGACAGAAGTTCCTTCTTCGAACAGATCATGGCGCCCTTAATTGGCTGTTGAACTTCAAAAATCCAGAAGGTCAAGTGGCAAGATGGATTGAGAGATTGCAGACATACGACTACCAGATCCAACATCGAAGAGGAAGGTTGCACTTAAATGCAGATGCCTTATCTCGGAGACCATGCAAACCGGACTGCAAGCACTGCACACGTCAAGAAGAGAAAGAGGTTGCTTCCATCCAGCGATTAAGAGCCGACCCCATTTACGGTTGGAGTAATGAAGAAGTAAGAGCTGCCCAACAAGAAGACTCTGATATTGAACCCATTCTTGCGTGGAAGGAACACCAAGAGAAGCCAGAATGGGGTGACATCTCCGACAGAAGTCCAACTCTTAAGGCGTATTGGGCACAATGGGACTCGCTTCATGTACAAGAAGGAGTACTAAGACGTAAATGGGAGTCCACAGACGGCAAATCATATGTGATGCAGCTAGTCGTACCTCGTTCCAAAGTTAATGACGTTCTTCAAGAGATGCATGATGGAGCTTCCGGAGGACATTTGGGTGTCAATAAGACACTGGAAAAGGTAAGGCAGCGATTCTACTGGCTACACGCAAGAGAAGACGTCGAAAAATGGTGCCGACAATGTGATACTTGTGCTGCAAGCAAGGGACCAGGCAGAAAAGTTCAGAGTAAGATGCAGCAGTATAATGTGGGCACGGCTTTTGAAAGAATTGCAATAGACGTTGCAGGCCCTTTTCCAGAAACCAGAAACGGAAACCGATACATCCTGGTAGTAATGGACTACTTCAGCAAGTGGCCTGAGGCATTTGCCATCCCAAACCAGGAAACCAAAACAGTCGCGGATCAGATTGTTTTCAACTGGGTAAGCAGGTTTGGTGTACCTATGGAACTCCATTCAGATCAAGGGAGGAACTTCGAGTCCAAAATCTTTCAGGAAGTTTGTACACTCCTTGGCATTAAAAAAACGAGGACAACACCGCTTCACCCACAATCTGATGGGATGGTTGAACGATTCAACCGGACCCTTAAAGAACACCTTTCCAAAGTTGTAAGCAACAACCAACGAGACTGGGATCGGCATATTCCGTTATTCTTGATGGCCTATCGAAGTGCGGTACATAGCTCAACAGGACATACACCATCAGAAATCCTGCTCGGGAGCACAATACGACTACCAAGCGAAATCAAATTTGGATGTTGTACAAGTGAGCCACAAGGAATAGACGACTACGTGGACAACCTCAAAGAAAAGCTAGTTGACATTCACGAAAGGACGAGGGCAAATATAAAGCTGTCGAGTGATCGGATGAAAACAA